>CM053594.1:144490799-144537071 GCA_028646575.1 Pseudocheirus occidentalis | reverse complement strand
TCTGAGGTGAGAGAGGACTAGAATGAGAGGAGACATGGAGAGACAAAAGGGGTTAATCATCCCATATAGAAGAGGCAAGGGATAACTGTTACAACTTTACTTTCAATTACTCTCATTGAATTTGGCTTAGGGAAGAAATGGCATAAACTCTAAACTGGGCATCATGCCACACAGGAGTATAGGGGGAATGGGAATGAGAGGGGCGATGATGGAGAGGAGGGCAAGTTCTAGGGGAGGTACGCCGGAAGCACACACTTCAGCAAAGGGACAGGGATAGGACAGAGAACAGAACAAGGTCAGGGAGGGATAAGAAGGAGGGACATATGATCACTGTCACAATATGTCCACTATGAAGATGTCCTGTATAATCACACATCCACAGCCTGTATTGAATTGCTTGTCCTTCCAGTGGGGGTGTGTGACAAGGGAGGAATCGAAAGAATCTAGAATTTAAAGCTCTGCAATACCTGCAACTAGGAATTAAGATATACAGGGGCTGGGGTAGGGAAACCCTCCCTGTCCTACCAGAAAGTTAGAGAGCAGATCAGGGGAGGGGCTTTACAGTGGGACTACTGTTTTGGTGTTGGGGTAGGGGAAAGATGGGGAGAAAATTTGTAATTCAAAATCTGATGAAAATGAATGATGTAAACAAGAAAAAAATTAAAATTTATTTTAAAAAACATTTATTATATATAAGTTGCCCTCTCATAGATTTTTCTTATCTGTAAAATGGGGATAATATTAGCATTTGCCACCTTCACTTCTTCAGTTATGGTGACCAAAGCACATTGTTATAAAAATTATTGTTGTTTCCATTTATTAAGGGGAATAAACTATACAATTTTAAGTTACTATATCAAGTGCTTAGGAGAAGTATCTGAATTTCAAGAAGGGATAGGTATAGCTAAAAGAATCAGATAAGGTTTTATGGAGGACAGGGAATCATAGGCAAGCCTTAAAGGAGGAGAAGAAGTTCCCTAAGTAGAAATTTAGAGGCAGATCTTATCACATAGAAGACCAGGGGATGGTGGGCACAAAGGCATGGGGGAAGGAAAATATAGGATGAGATGGATTAATGGTGAATGATCCAGTTTGATTGAATTATGAAAAATGTGAAGGATATGAACATATTTACCTTCGTACACAAAAACAATATCTAATTACAAGTATAAATATTTATAGAAAGAAAGGAGGAAAGGAAGGACAGGGGAGAGAAAAGGGGAGAGAAAGAGAAAGAGAGAGGAAAGAGAAAGAGAAGCAGAGAAAGAGAGAGAGAGAGAGAGAGAGAGAGAGAGAGAGAGAGAGAGAGAGAGAGAGAATGAAAATAAATGCTTTGGGAGGATTAAGAAAAGATTCTTTTATTATTCTTCTTTTGATATCATGATCAATACTCACGATCAATAGAAAGGAGACATTTTTTTATTTTGTGTTTTGGAAACACAACTCCTTTGGCAGCTTGTTTTGCTTCCTTTGTATATAGGCAGTTTGTTTTAAGCTGACAGTGTAGGAAATAAATGACATTAAAATTGTGTTCTTATTGAAGAACAAATTATTGCTTTTATCCTGATATTCATCAGAGATTTTCTAAAATTTAGAAAACAATACAAAACCACTGGTGACTTTGGTGATGATTCTTAGCTTGGGCTAAATGTAATTGACAGTTGCTCGATGGCTGCACTTTGAAGTATCTAATGTCTTCAGTAGTATGCAGGCTCACGTCAGCCCATAATTCAGGTGAAGTTAAAATTAGAGAGAAACTTGCTGGTTAAGTGGTCTTACATCCAATATCACACTGAAACTCAAAGCAGACACTTAGGGCTAAATTTTTTAAGGACCCTCTAAATTTGCATCCACAAAATCCTCATTCATATGCAAGAGCTGTGATCTAGGAATCTACCCCCACCCAACTGGCAATCAAATAACTTCTTTCTCAAAGGTGTAGGTAATCTCCAGGTGAGAGGTACAAAGCATGTTTGGCACATTATGTGATGACTACATAGATGCAAGCTGTTATATTCCTGCCAGGTCAATAATAAAGCATGCATACACTGACCTTCTGCTTCCCCTTTCCTCCAAAGAATAGATTCCAGACAAATCTTTAGCCATTTCCTTAAGCAGTATTCTCCAAACTTTTAAATTATGCACTTTTGTCTGTAAAACATTTTATCACACACTCCTATATGTGTACATTTATTTATAATATGTGTGTATATATATATATGTGTGTGTGTGTATACATATACATATATATATATACACACATACCACTATGATATTTTGGACATTAAAAAGTTATCAAAATAGATTGTAAAGGAAGGAATAATATTTGATCCTGGAGTTAATAGGGAGCTCCTGGAGTTTATTGAGTTTTACAGGTGCTGGATGGGAATGGAGAGGGACTTGAAATAAGGAGAATGGCTAGGAATAAATTTTACAAATGATGTGGAAATTAAAATGGCAGAATTTGGCAACTGTTGGATATGAGAGGCTAGGGAGAGTAAGGAGTCACTAACTACACCAAGGTCACACTGTAGTTGACATTGAAGATGACAGCCTCAGTGAATGGAAGGCTATTAATAGAGATAGGGGAAATTGAGAAGTGGGATGGGTTTTAGAGGAAAGATGTTGGCATGAGTTCTACAATGCATATTGCAGTTCTTTCTCCCATGAACATGCTTGCTCGTCCTATGAGACATTTCATTCCAACCAAAATGAAAAGGAGGGGCATGGCTCTTATTCATTGCTCATTGCCCCAAACCAGAGCCCACACTCCATGGGGTTTTAGCTACAACCAAGAGATAATCTTGGGTAGAAGGGGCAACTCTGATGGGTGTTGGTGGGAAGAAGGGATTTTTTCAAATGGGTACAGCTGCTGCTATGAAATGCCTTTTCACCATTAGGCTATAAATATTGTAAAGGGCTGATTTTTGCTGCAGAAGTGAAGAAAGTGGCAGGAGGCTGACTGGGTTAGTGTTGGAGGATTCATACTGGAATCAAGTCCTGTGATTGGCCATCATAGGAAGAATGGAGTGACTCAGCTCATCCTCCCATCCTTTACGTACACCTTGGGGTCATGACATCTCTGAACCTATTCCCTCACCCCCTTTGGAGACCACTGTATTAGGGAAGACTAATCTTTAGTGGACTGTTACTAATCCACTCAAACTGATTGACTTTCCTGCAGGGCCTGTCACTGAGGCACCTCCCTGAGTAACATGATTGAGTTGGAAAAGGGTTAGGTTTGGAGTCAAAGACACCTGAATTTGCATCCTAGTAGTGCCACCTGTGTGCCATTGAGCAAATCACTTAACCTCTCTTTCTGCCTAAGTTTTCTCAACTGTTAAATGAGGGACTTGGATTGGATGACCTCTACAGGCCCTCCCAGCTCTAGAGCTAGATTTTAAGTGTTATCTCAAATATCGAATGTGGCAGCTGGGGCAGAAGCACCACAGATCCACCCAGATGGTACACTTGAATAAGTGGAAAGCATCCAGCAACACATCTGTACTGGCTGATTGGAAAACTGGTTGTAAACAGTCGTGTTTTTCACTTGACAAGCTGAGGGAATCTGTGGGGTATTCAACTGTCCTCCATTCACCCTGAACCTATTTTCTCAAAATATGTGTACAAAATACAACTGACATTCATGTAGTACCCTATATCCAGCAACTCATT
This sequence comes from Pseudocheirus occidentalis, assembly GCA_028646575.1. Taxonomy (NCBI): domain Eukaryota; kingdom Metazoa; phylum Chordata; class Mammalia; order Diprotodontia; family Pseudocheiridae; genus Pseudocheirus; species Pseudocheirus occidentalis. The sequence continues at coordinate 144,533,396 of CM053594.1, read as the reverse complement.
TGGTCCTCATAACCACCCTAGGAAGTAGACAGTATAGGTGGAATTGTCACTTGGCAACTGAAAGTTGCAAAAGCCAAATGAGCTGTCCGTGGTCTCAGGGCTCATCTTGTGCCAAGTCCAGTGTGTTTTCTACTACCCCACTCTGTGAATTAAATGGAAACTCAAGTCTTTATGTGGTAAAGTACCTTGGAGCCCGAAGACATGGGTTAAAATCCTGGCCCTGATACTCTCTAATGTGTGAAGTTTGGCAAGCCACAACCTCTATGAGCCTTACTTGACTCATCCATAAAATGGTAATAATAACACTTGTATGGCCTACCTACTGGGTTGTTGTAGGAATGCAGTTTGTGGCACTGAACACTCTGTCTAGATATGAGCTGTTATTATATGGGTTCCTCTGTTTAGATGCCTTTGGAAAAGTATTTTCTATTATGGGTGGAGGGAAAGGAGAATTTATTAAATAAAAAGCTTAGCCAAACCATTACTGACCTTATTAATGTAAGCTTCCTCTTCCAGTTTGTAACTTTATCCTAAATCTCCACATGTCGAGTACAAAAAAGATCTGGATGCTGAGGGACTTCTTGTTTGCCAGGTCACACATGCCCTTCCATCATGAAGTTTTAAAGAAGGTTGTACAAACAAAGCCTTTGAATTTCTTGACTAATAAAACTTTTCTTCCCCTTTCAAAAAGAAAAAGAAATGGGAGCAGAGTTGAAAGAAGATTTCTATGAAGCCATCTCATAGAATGTTAACACAGGTCAGCCTGAAATTTCCAGTTACCTTCTTTTTTCCTTTCTCTGTGTATATAAACACATATGGGAGGGGGGAGAGAGAGAGAGAGAGAGAAGGAGGAAAGGAAGGAGACAGAGACAGACAGACAGACAGACACAGAGAAAGATACAGAGAGATAGTCACAGAGACAGAGATCATGCAAACACAGAAGGGCAGAGAGATATAGACAGAGAGACAAGTAAAATTCCAACTTGTAATCACTGAAATTTGACTGACCTGGGATTTAAAAGATTATATTATACCTTAAATTTAGTAGAAAGGCACAGTACTAAATTAATAAACAAACCATTATAGTCCAATACAATCTTTTCTGTGTGTGTGGATGTGTCTGTTCATTATGTCCAGAAGAAAAACACTATTTTCTCTGATTTTTATTAGCTCAGCTACCAAGTGTTTGGTCACATAAAATGATTCATCTCACTGGTAATATGATAATTTGAGATGTGGTTCAAATAAGCAGAGCAGAGGCTTTTGTAGGAAATCCTGGGTTCCAGCATGTTCAAGGTGAGTTAAAACACTCTAGAGCAAAAGATTTCATTGATGGTGTCCAGGAACCCTGTTATGGGAATCTGAAGATCTTCCCTGCCCTAGGCCCTTTGATAGGCTTAAGTGGCTCTGAGAACCTTCCCTGATTTAAAAGTATACTCTGCTCCCTAATAGGCTGAATGTGGTCACATGGAACCTGTGGGGGGGAAGCTCGTTTTTAAGGAATGCCCACACCTTATTACTTTGTGATTGGTCAATTGGTCAAGAGGGTTGTAACATTCTCTGATACAGGAGAAGGCTATATATACCCTGATGTGAGTTTTTGCTTTGGGGCTCACTTTGTAAAGAGTTATGTAATTACATACATAATTGGACAGACGAGACTCTGGGCAGCCATTGAGCCCCCTGGACTTTGAAAACCCAGATGCTGGTGCTTCCCTCTCTGGTAACTAAGTATGGATATAATGGTCAAACAGCTGGAAGCCTGTCTGCTGATCTGTTTCTCTGTCTGCTTGTAACTTCTGTTTGTATTCTTTGAAGTTCAGGGTGTTGACTTTTCCCCCTGAACTAGGTAAATAATATATGCTTGATTGATTAAAGTGAGACTGTTCACCCATTTTGAATTGCTTCCTTTTAGAAAAGCAGAACTAAGAACCTGTGCTAGCAGCCATCCTGGGTATGCTAGGGTGCTTGCTGATACAAACCCCACTTACTATAGGCTTCAGAAAACTCACAGGAGCAGTTTTCCTCTGAATTGTTACTACATTCAGGAAATGCCCAAGATAGAATGAAGAGAAACAGAGACAAAGTGAGATTGAAACAGATATAGAAAGGGAATGTCTACTGAGCTATTCTGGTTTATTTATTAACTGTATTCAATGCTTTCCCACCAGATTCAAGGAACTCTAGAAGATCTCTTCAGACCAGGCAACAGAACTAATTAGATATGAAGTCCTGCTTATTTGGAACCAGAATCCTAGAGGCACTTCCCTCTTCCTCCTGAGAAATAAACCCATTCATTGTCATTTGACAATCTACTACTTTATTGCTTAGCCCTAAATTTTCATTTTATACATGATCAATTATTGTAGAGGAGGGGAAAGTATGAAAAACTCTACAATAATAATAGCTATCATTTACATACCATTTACTAACAACTTGATAGGATTCTAGACAGAAAGATGGAAGAAATCTAGGAAGCCATCTAGTCCATACCCTCCTTATGTTTTTGTTTTAAATGAACTAATAGAGAGGGCCGCACAGGTAGGATTTGAATACCAGTCCTCTGACTCCAGAACCACAGCTCTTTCTACCATACCAAGATGGCTCCCATTCCAGTGTTAGACACAACTCTATGAGATGGACTTTAGTGTGATTTTTCATGGACAGTACAGGCAAAGAGAGGCTATGAATCTTGATTCATATGTTCCAACTAATCAGTAAGCAGAACTTGACTCAAACTCATGTCTGCTGAAACCAAATCCTATTCTTCATTCCATTCTAGAAGAAATGGCAGCTGGGTCATGCAGAGAGTGGATAGAGTTCTGGCTGGAGACAGGAGGACCTGAGTTCAAATGTGACCTCAATAACTTACTAGCTGTGTGGCCCTGGACAAGTAACTTGAACCCTGTTTGTCTCCATTTTTTCATCTATCAAATGAACTGGAGAAGGAAATGACAAACCATTCCAATATATCTGCAAATAAAACTCCAAATGGGGTCATGAAGAGTCAGACATGACTGAAAAATGGCAGAACAATGACAACAAAAACAGCAAAAGAAAGTATACTCCCTCGTGGAGTCCTGTTAGCTTGGGCCTAGGACTAACAGGCTTCTCTCTTAAATTAATTCACTACTAATAAGAACTAAATTAATTGGAAACTTCAAGGCAATATTGACTTTTATCCAAATGATTCCAAACTCTTAACAGGAATGGGCAAAAGCAAAGCAATTTGCCAAAGCAATGCAGGGTCTATTTCTTGTTTCTGAGGCCTAGAGATGAGCTGAGCTTGAGATCAGTTGCAGTTGTCCCTAAGGGCTAGGTTTCTTGCAGTTATTTCCACCCCAAACTGTGACTGGTCTTGGAGGCACTCTTTTGATTACTTTATTTGATGTAGGAGCAGCCACAATGACCTCGCTTGTCTTTGAAAATGGAAGGAAAGCAAGGCAGGACACTGTTCATTTAATCCTCTAAGTTAGAAATGGAATAATTTGGATATGATATCACAGATGAAAGAAAGAAACGGCTTCACCTTTTGAGGCAACATGTTGATAGTGACTAGAGTGTTGTGCCAGAAATCAGGAAGGTCTGAATTCAAATCTTGTTTCTGATATTTACTGATAGTGTCAATGTGGGCAGATCATTTAACTTATCTGAACCTCAGTTTCCGTATCTGTAAAATGGGGTCAAGAATATCTATTAAAGCCTTCTCAGGGATATCATAAAGCTCAGGTAATAAATGTGAAGTGTTTTCCAAGTTTTAAAGCATTGTCTATATTTCATTTCTAAATATCAATCTTGTTTGGTTTCCTTCCTGCTGTCCTACCTTTTGCTATTCCTAATAGCAACATTTTCTGAAGAACCATGAGAAGATGCCACCTTTATAAAATTTCAGTCATCACAAGTACATACTGAAAATGAAAAGGTATTTCTGTCTTATTTTCTGGATACCCTTTCTGAATACATTTAGAAACAAAAACAAAGAAGAAAACAGAATCTGGGAACTTTCTACAGTATCTGGTAAGAAGAATTCCTAGGATCCTCTCAGATCCTAGCTTTTGTAGTGTTTTCCCCCTCCCATTGGGGTGAGACTCATGGGGACCATGGATCTCCCACCAAATCACTGTTGAGTTCATTCAAATCGTATTTCCACCTGTCACATTGCCAAGGAGAAAAATCATTTCATATTTTCTTTCTTTCTTTTTTTTTTTGCTTTTTTTTGTAGGGGCAATTGGGGTTAAGTGACTCACCCAAGGTCACACGGTTAGTAAGTGTTAAGTGTCTGAGGTCGGATTTGAACTCAAGTCCTCCTGACTCCAGGGCCAGTGCTCTGTTCACTGTGCCACCTAGCCGCCCCAATCATTTCAAATTTTCAAATATGTGGCAATTGAGGTAAGGAAAATGGCCAAACAAAAATGATAGCTTTCTTCTGAATTTGTTCCTAGATCCTTTAAACATAGGCTGAATTACTTGAAAGAAGTAAAATAGGGGCAGCAAGGTGGAGCATTTACTAGCCATGTGACCTTGGGCAAGTCACTTAACTACAATTGCCCTGCCTTCCTCTCTCCATAAAGAAAATAAAAAGAAAAAAGAAAAAGAAAAATGGCTAGACTATCATCAGCTAAAAGATATCAGAATAAGGTATGTCACCTAGTCACCACTGAAAATCTGAGAGGACCCTGGGTGATGAGGTGCAGGGATGACTTAGAGTTCCTGGAAGCTTTTACAGGGCCACATTAACTTCTAGGTGTATTTTTTTGGAGGAGGGAAGGCAAGATCATTTAATCCATCCCCATCATTTTAGAAACAAGGAAACTGAGGTCCAGAAAATTTAAGTGATTTGCTCCAACTTACTAAGTGGCAGAAATTATAATTGAACCCAGGGCCTCTGACTTGAAATCTCATTTTTTCTAAATATTAGGAGGAAAACTCACAATAAATCTTGATAAACTTAAATAAACCTTAATATATAACTTTATATAAAAAGCTTAATAACTTTAATATATCCATACTAGATTATAATAAAATATATTACAATATAAATACTTAACATGCAACTTTAATAATAATAAACTAAAATAAATTGTAATAAACAACATTTTTGTTCTTGTACTGCCGTATCTGACTCTTTGTGATCCCATAGACTTGTCCATGGGAATTTCTTGGCAAAGAAGCTGGAGTGGTTTGACATTTCCTTTTCCAGTGTGTCTCTATTTTACAGATGAGGAACTGAGTCAAATAGAGGTTAAGTGACTTGCCCATGGTCACAGATAGCAAGTGTCTGAGGCTGGATTTGAACTCAAAACTTCCTGACTCCAACCTGGATGCTCTAACCACCATATCACCTGGGCACCTATATATCATTAGTATTCTAGTAAAATAATGAATTGTATTTGCATCAGATGATCCTCTCCACTTCTAAATTACTGTGAAGCATATGAAAGTTAATGTTATTATATTGTCTGATGTCATAAGTGACTCCCACCCACCCAGAGGCAGAAAAAAAAAGAGACGAGAACATCCATATGTGGACCAGCACTCCTATCCCCACTCCCACTGAGGAAAGAACCTTCCCTCACATTGCGTGTCTTCAGGCTTAGCACTGGGACACAGACCACATTGCAGGTGTGCCCCCCACCGAGCCATTAAGGCCACACCACTAAAAGCTCCGTTTCACATCCAAGTGCCATGATTTCTCTTCTTTTCAGACCCAGAATACTTAAAATCTCTCACAAAGGAGTGTATTTTTTCCCAGCACATTCAGCATGATTTTCATCATGCAAGTCTTCCCTTGACCCAGCTTGCCTGGCTTTTAAGACAGTGTAAAAAGCTTCAGTGTCTGCCATTTTTATGCATTTTAGCACAGCACGCTCATGAAATGTGGCAGCTGGAAGCAGGTGCGAGTTGAGAGTAGGTCAACCCTCTTTCAGAGTAACCAAGGTTTTTTTTTTATGCCTGGGTTTTAAAGGCATAAAGGCAAATATATACTCCCCTCTCTTTGCTTGAAGGGAAGACAAGATACTGATTTTGCTCCCACCGCTCCTGAGCAGAAAAATGTGGGTCAAACGAACAAAAAGACCAGACAATGACAAAAGAATGGCATCCCCTAATTCCCACCCTTGGAAGGGAAGAGGCTTGCCAGAAGACAGGGGCCAACTAAAAGATCCACAGTATAGATGAGGGGATTACTGAGGTTCAGACATAAATAAGTCATCAAGGAAGAGTGTTGAAGACAATCTGGAAGAAAAAGCAGTACCTGAGTAAGTTATAACCACCTGAGGGCAACAAGAGGTAGGGAAGTCATACTTTGTGTAAAGATTCTCCCTCATATAATTCCTGTTTTCATTCTGGTTTGACTTTGGGACCAGTTAAAAAATATTTTTTTGGTACTGTAGATTTTCAGCTGGAAGAAATCTCAGAGCCCAAATCTACTGCAATTTTCTCATTTACAAATGGAGAAGCTGAAGCCCACTCAAGCTGAAGTGAGTTACCCAAGATCATACAATAACTGGCAGAAACAAGACTGATAATAACAGTCCCATTAGTGTAGTTCCTTATTCTTTTTTTTAACTACAGCATTTATTTTCCTCCTCCCCCTTCCAAAAAACACCCCACATAATTATCTTAATCGATCCTCACGACATCCCTTATAAGGGCGGTAGAGCTGGCATTATTAACCCTACTTCATAGAGGAGGAAACAGGAAGATTGGCTCAACACTAAAAGGGACTTCAGAGGGCATTTAGCCCAAAGCCCTCATGTGGTAGACGAGGACACTGAGGCCAAGAGAAGTGATTTATTCCAGTCACACAGGCAGAGATAAGAACTGAACCCAGCATAGAGAATTCCCCACATATGAATCATATACAATGTGATCTGTCTCTCTAGCCTTAGCTACATACTGCAGGAAGGTCACTTGACCTCTTACTTATCTTTAAAATGAAGATAACAATTCTGTAGCACTCATCTGAAAGGGCTACTTTGAAGGTCTTTATAAACCCTATATAAATATACTGAAGTCCTACATAAATATATTACCAAATCTATTACCATTGTTTCCCTAATACAGGATAAAGCCTAAAATCAGAAGCAGGGAGCATTCTGAATATGAAAAGGCAGGATCTTACCAGAACATGGCCATCATCATAGAAAATTATCTTTTACAAAAGCTCATAAACAAAACTGAGCTTTCAGACTTGAATGATACTTATGACATAACTAAACAAAAAATACTCGCTCAAAATATGTAATTTTAAGGACCTGTCCCTACTTTCCTTCTTCTTACATCTTCATCTTTGAATTATTTTACCTCTTTACTAATGACTTTCTTCTATGTGTCTCCTATCTAAAGTTCTTCTTTGGGACAAATAATTGATTTGTTGAGTTCCACCTTTTTTTTTTTACTAGAACATGGAGAATGATGGGACAATCACATAACTGAGAAGCTGTGGAGGCATATGTAGTAACATAAAAATGTGGGGCCTTGTTCTCTTGCAGTGAGTCTCAAACCTTTGATCTTGAGACCCCTTTATACACTTAAATATTTTCAAAGACCCTTCCAAAGAACTTTTCTTTATATGGGTTATACCTATAGACATTTGACATATTGGAAAGTAAAATATCCCAGTATTATTATGAAGACAGTTTTGAAGTCATGGAGGCCCTGAAGGAATCTTTAAACTCTAAGACCTCCAGTGTCCTTGGACCATACTTTGAGAACCACTATCCTAGTGGAAAGTGTTTGTCTTTGCAATCAGATGGCCTGCTTTTATCTTAATTACTTGTGTGACCTTAGATCATTCACTTCCTCTGTGCTGTTTTTAGTTTCTTTGTCTATGAAATGAGAGGTCTAAATGATTCTTAATATCCTTTCTAAGCCCTGTGAAAGATCCATCTTTGTAGTTTTAAAAATATTTTATGATAGTCTATTTGCTTAGAAACTACCCTTGCCCCTCAAATTGGGTGCCATATATCTGTTTCATCTCAGAATGTACACTTGAATTTATTTCCTAATGAAGAGAGTCATTTTCCAAGATATGAATCAAATCAATGAACTCTGTCATGGCAAAATATCACTATTTGCTGAAGAGTAAAGACAGTAATGATAAGTTGCAGAATCACTAGAATCTGGAGACAACTAGGTGGTGCAGTAGTTAGAATGGTGAACCGAGGAAGAACCGAGTTCAGATCTAACCTCAGACATTTATTATCTATGTGACTCTAGAGGAGTCACTTATCCTTCGTTTGTCTCAGTTTCCTAAACTGTAAATTGTCAATAATAATGGCACCTACCTCCCATAGAGTTGGGTTCTTGTTGGGTTTTTTTTTTGGTGAGGATCAAATGAGATAATATTTGCAAAGTGTGTTGTGCTGCCTGGCACATAGTAGGTATCTAATTAGCATTTCTTCCTCTCCCCCTCCCACACACTTTCTTCTTTTCATAAGAACTATTCTAAAATTTACCATCTAGCACCATTATTAAGCATCTTCTATGTGTCAGGCACTAAACCCTAAGAAAAGCAAAAATAGTTCCTGCCTTCCAGGAGGTCACATTCTAATATGAAACACAACATGCAAATTAATATGTATATGCTAGATACATACCGGGTAAATGGGAAGTAATTTCAGAATTCGAAGTCAAGATGTCATCCAAGAGACGTATGATCAGAAAAGGAGGCAGGCTGGTCATATATAGTGTGAATGAGAGATAACCAATAGATGAGCCTCCTGCTCTGTTAATAGCTATTCAAAAACAAGAGATACAAGAGATCAAGAGAAAGGTTCCCAGCTGTTCAAACAGTAGATCCCTTGTAGATCACTTATGGCAAGTGCTGGAAGAGTCACAAAACATAAGAAGACACAGATGGGTTGCCTTCTACATCACTGGAGGAACCACCCAATTTGATAAGGTCACAGATGCATGGAAAGATTGGAGTCTTCCTTTCCTTTTTTTCCTTTTAACAAAACCAAGTCATGATGAGTGTAATTAGGGAGAAGTGTATTTCCAAAAGATCAGAGTTTAGGAAACAAGACGTTTCTAAAGTCCTAGACATAATGATTGCATGAAACTAAATAAAAAAAGGCAAAGCAGAACTTCACTTTCCTTTCAGGAAAGTCTGTTTTTTGATCAATGTCTTGTGTATACTGTACACAGCAGTAGATGAAGGACAAGCAAGTAAGTTTTAGAAACTTTTTTTGAAAGCTAAGAAACCAGCCATATGCAGACTAACATATGTTACATACTGCAGAGGCTCACTATTGACAGTACAAACCAACAACAGGTACGAAAGCAAAGGATACAATGTTTGGATTAGTCACTTATTGTTAATTGAGACCAGCCTCAGTCTTCACCTGATGCTTAGAGTGAACTCTAACACCATGCTTTTCTTCTTTTTCATGATGAAAAAAATTTTTAGTTTTTTTTCAAGAATTTATTGATTTATTTTTAGTTTTCAACATTCATTTCCACAATATTTTGAGTTCCAAATTTTCTCCCCATCTCTCCCCTATGCCCCATCCCAAAATGGCATGCCTACTAATTACCCCTTCCCACAGTCTGCCCTCTCTTCTATCCCCCATGCCTCCTTCATACTTTTCTTATTAAGCAAAATTTATTGATTATTTCAGAGTTTTCACGGACACCTATCCAGGCCCATGTGATTGCACCCTTATGTGTCTTTCTGCCAACAATCTCTCTCCCTCCAATTCATCCTTCATACCACTGCCATAGTAACCTTTCTTATACATTGATCCTGTCATGCCATTCCTCTGCTAAAAAAAAGCCTTCCATTAGTGTCTTTTACCATCCAAGCAAAGCCTGAAGTCTTCTGCTTGGCATTCAAGGCTATAACTGCAGAGTACAGGCTCTGGCAGGTTCTAACATGCTGGAAAGAGGTCCAGTATAGTCATGGCGATAGACTGTGTTTACTCTCTGAGGACTAACTCAGCTAAATATGGAAATACTTAGTACCAATAACACGGCCACTTGGTGATGAATTTTTTGGCTGCAGAAACTCATGAAACAAAGAAAAGTACAAAATAACTCTCAGATTGTTTTTTTTTTTTTTACTATCTCTACTTCTGATTTCACTGTGATCATGGCAATAAAAAAAGAAGGCAAAAGGTTCAGCTATTAGACCTCCAAAAGTATTAAGTTAACTATAGGAGATCCTCCTTGCTCTTCAGACTGAGCTCTAGACTTCCTTCTAACATGCCCCAATTCTTTATCCTGAAGCCCTCTCCAGCCCTGGAATTCACTTATAGTAAATACCCTTTGCTTCAGCAGCCTTTCTGTATGATTGGATGGCCACTCCCAGAATCTTCATTTAAGGAGGTGTCTCAAGTCAGCCACACTTCATTCCTTTCCAGACTTTCTTTACCATACATCCATGCCAGGTACATTTTTTCCCCACCCCCACTTGTCTTTTCAGCTTCCTTTAATTAGTTGTCTTCCTCTATTATAATGGAAACTCACTGAAGGCAAGAATTGTCTTTCTTTAGATTTGTATTTGTATTCACAGTGCTTGGCATAAGATAAAATACTCAATAAATGTTTGTTGACTGACAGACTAATTCATCTAACAAGTTAGTCAGTATACCAATGCAGAAGCTGAACTATATATCGATATTGACAATACCACTATAATTGAAACCAAAAGATAGAAGGAAGTTGCTTCACAGTTCTCCCTTAGAGAGACAAATAAAGGAATTGGTGACATTTATTTTATTGTGAAGCCAATGGCAAAATGGAATATCATTTGATGGGAGCAATCGGTCATGTTACTTAGCAGTGATCTTGATACCAAAGGCAAAAAGATGACGAAGAAGAGGGTTGCTGCTAATATCATGAAATCACAGTGTTAGAGCTGGAAGGGGCTACAGAGGTCATCTAAGTCAACCTCTTTATTTTCCAGAGGAGAAAACTGAAGTCTGAAAAGTTTAAGTCATTTGCCCAAGATCACACAAATAATAAATGGCATAGCTAGAATTCAAAGTCAGGTCATCTGACTTCAAATCCAGTATTCTTTTGTTTATACCACACAGCCTCTCAATAGCTGCAACAGAGAATGATATGGTAGGGACAATATACAAAGAATTCAGTAAGAACTTTCAAATTTAATTGGAATCTGCTATAATATTTCAAAGCAAAGGTGGGAAATGGGCAGAACAGCAAAAAAAATGAAAGTTGAAAAATGTGGCTCAGGATCAATAAAGGAAAGAGTTCAAAAGCTTGTGGAATACATGAAAGCTTCATGTCTATATAATGTTAATATTTGCTTTAAGAAGAAATTCCAGAGGAGCTGGGAAAAAAGCAGGAACTGAATAACATTGTTTTAAAAAATGAGACAAATATTTCAGAACAGACAAGGAATTAAGACGTATCCACATGAAAGGTACTTCCAAGTAAATTGTCCATGTTGTAGTCAAACCATTTACTAGTTGGAACAAAAAATTTTAGAAAAATAAGAATCAATTTGGGATGAATATTTGGCATACAAATAAAATAACTTCCACCTGATGTTTTCAAGCTACCGATTTATGCCATATAAAATAAGAAATAGAAATAAGGATAGGTATGCATTCAGATTATCACTATTTGCAACAATTTAAGTGATACAAAGCAATAACTAGAGTAAGTAAGTACAAAGGACTGAGGAAACAACACAACCAGCAAATCCTTGATCTTCTTGTCAAGCAGAGAGCTAGAGTAGCCAAGGGCAGCACTAGCTAAGAATATGAACTCATTTTTAAAATATTATGGAAGGTTATAAAAATTATTCATTAATAAAAGTAAGAAAGATTACATTGAAGTTTCTCTAATAAAGGTCTCCTTTTCCAAAACTGGGATGCTAATATATTGTTGATGTAGTTGTAAGTAATCTAACCATTCTGGAGAGCTATTTGGAACTATGCCCAAAGGGCTATAAAACTATGGATACCCTTTGATGCAGCAATACCGTTACTAGGTCTGCATTCCAAATCAATAAAAGGGAAAGGAAAAGCACCTCTATATACAAAAATGCTTATAGCAGTTCTTTTTGTGGTGGCAAAGAATTGGAAATTGAGAGGAAACCAATCAACTGTGGAAAGGCTGAACAAGTTGTTGTGTATGACTGTGATAGAATACTATTGAACACAGTAACAACAATATTGTATGATGATCAATTGTGAATAACTTAGCTATTCTCAACAATACAATAATCCAAAACCATTCTGAAGGACTTGTGAAAATGCTAGCCACCACCACAGAAAGAACTAACGGAGTCTGAATGCAAATAGAAACATACTTTTTTATTTACTTTCTTTTTATTCTTGCTTTTTTGGTCTGTGTTTTCTGTTGCAACACAACTAATATGGAAATGTTTTGTATGACTGCATGTATATAATCTATATTAAATTACTTACCTTCTCAAGGAGGGGAGAAGGGAAAGAAGGAGAGAAAGAACTTGGAACTCAAAATATTTTCATTGATTTATTTGTCCTAATTACATGTAAAAAGAATTTTTAATATTCATTAAAAATTTGAGTTCCAAATTCTCTCACTCCCCCTGCGCTTCCCTTCCCCACTCCTTATTGAGAAGGCAAACAATTTGATATGGGTTATATTTATGCAGTAATACAAAACACATTTTCACATTAGTCATGTTGTGAAAGAAAACACCAATCCATTAAAAAACACAGAAAAATAAAGAAAAAATATTTTTTGATCTGCATTCAGATTCAGTCAGTTACTTCTCTGGAAAAGCAAAAGCATTTTTCATTGTTAAGTCCTTCAGAATCATTTTGAATCATTATTTTGCTGAGAACAGCTTAGTTGTTCACTGTTGATTATCAAACAGTATCACTATTACTGTGTACAGTGTTCTGGTTCTGCTCATTTCACTTTGCGTCAGTCTTTCCAGATTTTTCTGAGAGCATGCTTCCTATCATTTCTTATAGCACAATCATATTCCATATAGCAACTTATTCAGGTGTTCCCTGATTGATGTATATCACCTCAATTTCTAATTCTTTTCCATCATTAAAAGATCTAGTACAAATATTTTGTGCATAAGCCATTTTCCCTTTTTTAAATCTCTTTTACATACAGATCTAGTAGTGGTATTACTTGGTCAAAGAGTATGCATGGTTTTATAGACCTTTGCGCACAGTTCCAAATTGGTCTATGGAATAGTTGAATCAATATACAACTTCACTAATAGTGCATTAGTGCCTCAATTTTCCAAATCCATTACAACATTTGTTATTTTCCTTTTCTGTTGCATTTGCCAATTTGATGTATGGCATGAGAGTTCAATTGATTTAATTTGCATTTCTTTAATCAATAGTAATTTAGAGCATTTTTTCCATCTGATTATAGATAGCTTTGATTACTTTGTCTGAAAGCTGACTGTTGATATCCTTTGACCATTTGTCAATTGAGGAATGACTCTTATTTTTATAAATTTGTCTCAATTCTCTATATATTTGAGAAATGAGGTCTTTATCAGAGAAACTTAATGTGAACATTTTCCCCACAGCTATGATTACTGTGTATTTCCCTCCATCCTATTTTTTCCCTAATTATCCTCTCTCCTTTCACCCTGTCCATCCTCAAAAGAGTTTTGGCTTCTGTCTTTTATCTATTCCAATTGTCCCTTCCTGTAAGCAGGGTGGATTTTGGTGTAAATAAAGTGGATTTTTGTTATTTTTTTCTTAGAGTTCAGTTTCCTAGGATCCATGGCCATAACAATCTCAATTTCCCAGGCTCATGCTAAATTGTAAACATCTGAAGGATTAATAAGATATAAAGATCTTTCCTGTACATTTCTAGTCCTATGTGACTACATATGGTCCCTTTTCTCCTTGGAACAGGGTCCCTGTTCCTAAGTCTAAAGGTAAAAGCATATATGACTGATTTATCTCCTTGAAGTGTTGGCCACCCTTCTAGGAACATATGGAATCAATCCTGAGTCCTTTAAAACACAGGTATTTTATCTTATCAGTCATGGATGCCTTATTCCTTTGAATTCTGTCCCAGTTCACAGTTGTAACACATCCCGTGCTGAATCACATAGAGCCAATTAGGTGCTCAGTAACATAGGCTTTTGCACCTTTTGGCATTGAGTCAATCAGTAGAAACTGTATATATTCTGTAAAATTTGGTATTTTGTCTTGGCGCTCACTCATGTGAAAGACACTTAGCCTGAGACCTTTTTAATTTCATGGATGGAACTCTGGGTAGCTGTTATTAAGGGAGCCCCCAGATGTAAATGTGAACCCAGATGTTGGTTCTTTCTCAGTATGGTGATATATTTTCTCCACTTTGAGGGTGATGACCTTTCCCCTGACTGAACAAGTAGATGATGTTAGTAAAAGCGGAACCCTTAGAGTTGAATGCATGAGCTGGAATGCTGTGTGTGACTTGACTGGCCCCCATGAAGGCTTGGGAGAAATTTGTATTTGCCTCAACTGGCCCCCATTACGGCTTGAGGGGATTTAGAGGAATGCATAAGCTATGCCTGTCTCAACTGACCCCATCGAAATGTAGGGGTAGCTGCCACTGCTTCTTACCAGCTCCTGTGAGAAGACTGATTAGGGAATGCTGTAGGAACTGGTTCTCCCATTATCAACAATCCTCTTCTGAGAAGACTCGACTAAAATAAAGTAAGATTATTGACCCCTCCAAAGGTGTCTACCTGTCTGACAAGATCAAGAATGAATCTGTTAGAGGTTGGAGTCTGAAAACTCCAGTGTGTCCTGTGTAATTATTGTATTTTGTTTTTTGCCATGAAGTCTTCCCCTCTTAAAGGAGGGTTTTTCTTTTTTTTATTGACTTGTTTGTTTACTTTTAGTTTACAAGATTCAGTTCCAGAATCAGTTGAGTTTCAGATTTGTCTCCCTTTCCTCCCCACACCACACCCCCATCATGGTGGCATACAATCATGTATAGGATCTGCAAACTCTTTCACATTGTACAATAGTCTGGTTGTATACGTATTATAGCCAATGGAGTGAACAATGAGAAAAGAAAAACAAAAACCAAACATAGAAAAGAATGATAGCATGCATTGCTTCAGTCTCTATTTAAACTCTGGTCTTTCTGGATCTTTCTCTGAATATAGACATCTCCTTCCGTCCTGAGACTTGTAGAGTTGTCTTTTAACTGTGCTTTGCTGAGAGGAGTCCAGTTTTTCAAGGTTGGTCATCACACATATGATGTATCTGTGACCATGTACACATTTTTCCTGGTTCTGCTCTTCTCACTTAGCATTAATTCATATAAGCTTCTCCAGGTAATTATGAAGTTCATCTCCTTCCCATTTCTTACAGCACAATAATATTCCATCACATTCATACACCATAGCTTGTTCAGCCATTCCCCAATTGATGGGCATCCTTTAAATTTCCAGTTTTTTGCCACTACAAAGAGAACTGCAATAAATATTTTGTACACATGGGACCTTTTCCCACTTCTATGATCTCTTTGGGATACAACCCCAAAAGTGGTATTACTGGGTCAAAGGGTATGCAATTATTTATAGCCCTTTGGACATAGTTCCAGATTGCCCTCCAAAATGGTTGTATCAGTTCACAGCTCCACCAACAATGCACTAGAGTTCCAATTTTTCCACATTCTGTCCAGCACTTGTCATTTTCCTGTTTTGTCATCTTAGCCAAATTGACTGGTGAGATGTGGTACCTCAAAGTTGTTTTCATTTGCATTTCATGAATCAATAGTGATTTAGAGCATTTTTCCATATGCTTAAAGATATCTTTAATTTCTACCTCTGTAAATTGCCCGTTCATATCCTTTGACCACTTATCAATTGGGGAGTAATTATTGTATTAACAATACACTCCTTTCTATCACCCCACACCCCTTCTATTTCCTTCCACTCCTACATACCTGTAGGGTAAGATAGATCCCTATACTTAACTGAGTGAGCATTTTATTCCCAATTTAGGTTAATTCTGATGCAAATAAGCTTCACTAGCACCCCACCACCAAATTCCCCATCTACCCCTCTACTATAAAAGTTCTATCCCATTCTACCTCTTCCTTCCCCCTTCTCCCAACACATGCCTCTTTCTTACCCCTTAATTTTATTTTTTTTTAGAAAACCATTCTATGGTATTCAATTCATACCCCTGCCCTCTATGTATACTCCTTCTAACTGCCCGAGTAATGTGAAAGATTTTAGAAGTTACAACTATCATCTTCCCATGTAGGAATGTAAATGATTTAACTTTATTGAAACCCTTATGATTTTTCTTTCCTGTTTACCTTTTTGTGCTTCTCATTAAAAAAAAAACTTCAAGAATTTTGTTGTTGAAAGTCAAACTTTTTATTCAGCTCTGGTATTTTCATCAGGAATGCTTGAAAGTCTTCTATTTCATTGGATTTCTATTCCCCCCCCCCCGAAGAATTATATTCAGTTTTGCTGGAGAGGTGATTTTGGCTGTAATCCTAACTCCTTTGCCTTCTAGAATATCATATTCCAAGCCCTCTGATCTTTTAATGTAGAAATGGCTAACTTTTATTTTATTCTGACTCTGGTTCCAAAATATTTGAATTGTTTATTTCTGGCTTCTTGCAGTATTTTCTCCTTGACCAGAGAGCTCTGGAATTTGGCTATGATATTCCTGGAAATTTCCATTTTAGGATATCTCTCAGGAAATCATCAGTGGATTCTTTCTAGTTCTATTTTACCCTCTGGTTCTAGAATATCAGGGCAGTTTTCCTTGATAATTTCTTAAATTATGATGTCTAGGCTATTTTTCAAAACATGGATTTCAGGTAGTCCAATAATTATTAAGTTATTTCTCTAGGATCTATTTTCCAAGTGAGTTGTTTTTCCCATGAGATATTTCTCATTTTTCCTATTGTTTCATTCTTTTGATTTTGATTTATTGTTTCATAATGTCTCATTAGCTTCCACTTGCCCAATTCTATGTTTTCAAGAATGATTTTCTTCAATGAGCTTTTGGACCTCCTTTTCAATTTGGCCAGTTTTACTTCTTAAAGAGTTCTTGAGTGAATTTTTGCACCTCTTTTTCCATTTGGCCAATACTGCTTTTTAAGTTCTTCTCTCCAGTGAATTTTTGTATATCTTTTTCAATTTAGCCAATTCTACTTTTCAAGGCATTTATCTTCTCTTTGGATTTTTGTATATATTTTTTCATTTGGCCTATTCTGTTTTCTAAAGTATTTTTTTGGGCCTCTTTATCCAGCTTTAAAAATTTTCTTCCATCATTCTCATTTCTCTTCCCAATTTTTATTTACCTCTTACTTGATTTTTAAAATCCTTTTTGACCTCTTCCATAGCCTTGGACCAATTCATATTTGTCTTTGAGGTTTTGGAGGCTGTGGTTTTGACTTTGTTATCTTCTTCACTATAGTACCTTTCTATAGTCATAATTTTACTGTTATTTGCTCATTTTTCCAGCCTCCTTATTGACTTTTAAGTCTGAGCTAAAGTGCAGCTTTGCTTCCAGGGTGGACATCCATATCTGCTAAAAAAAAATCTAGACCACCCATCAACACAGGCAAAACCAAGTGGATGAAAAATACCCTTTTCCCTTTCATTTTCTAAAGTTTTATTGATTTTTTTGTTTTTGCAGAATAGTCATTTCTAAGTATGTTTATCTCTTTTATCTCATGAGTTTTGCATTATAATTAGGAAAAAAAAAGTTAAACAAAACCAACAAGCACATAATCTATGTCTAATAATGTATAAAATATTCTACCATCATAATTTCCTACCTATTTCCTACCTATTCCTATTTAATGTAAAAAGGGAGGTGCATTTCCTAATCTCTTCTCTGAGATCAAGATTTCCCATTATAATTATGTAAAGGCTTGTTCCATATTATTACATTTTTTCATTTACATTGTAGTAGCCATTGTACATACCATTTTCCTTGTTCTAATTATTTCAAAAACTTTCCATGTTTCTCTGAATATTGAATATTCATAATTTTATGACATAGTAATATTTTATTACATTCACATATGACAATTTTTCAGCCATTTTCCAATCAATGCATACTCATTTTGATTCTGATTCACTGAATCATAAAAGTACTTGAATATTTTGGTATATATGGGACTTTTCTGTCTTTCTTTGACTTCCTTGGAACATATGCCCAGCAGTAAGATGTCAGAGTCAAAGATCATGACTGGTCATTTTCCCCCATATAATTCCAAATTGCTTTCCAAAATGGTTGGACCAATTGACAACATATCTGTTGTACCTGTCTTCTTCAGTCCTTCAACGACTACTTCTTTTCATTGTCATCTTTTCCTATTTTCAGGATCTGGTTTGAAAAGAGAAATGCCCTTTTAAGGTGGACAGTTCATTAAGCCAATGAACTATCAATACATACATCTTGAGTAGAAATTACACACAGACAATAAATTAGAGTCAAAATTGGGTATGGAGAAGAAAACAGTTTAAATTATACCTAGAAAATTTTACACTGCTTTCTGTGACCTCCAATTGCCTCCTTAAGACAAAAAAACTGGTAGCAATATTTTTCTAGTCTTTTATATGTATGAATCATAAAACATAAAAATCTTCAAAGGATCAAAATTGTGCATCACTCAGAGAACAACAGAGTGATGTGTAGTGGGTATAAACAGGCTGCAGAATGTTACTAGCAAAACTCAATGCAAAAAGAAGCATAATGGCTATTATCAGAAGACTATGAGACCAAAAAATGAGATGGGCTAGTCACAAACTATGAGTAATGAACAATGGAAAAATAACTTTGTGTATTGCACTGCTACGCAAATACAGTGTAAACAAAAGTAGATAAAGACTCCAAGCAAAGTGGGTGGAACCCTTATGGAGTATTTATGGGAGAATATAGACATGAGCACACAACATGAAAAATTGTAGATTAGTTGCAATTTATGGTTTTTGAAACAGTAGATTTATCAATAAGACCACAACTGCATGGAAGTGTGGAAGTATAGAAACTAGTTAATCAAGCTGTTCAGGTTCATTATGCAGTCAAGGTCCAAAAGATAGTGGCAATGATATTACATTCTAGGCACTTTGGGGAATATAACAGCATAAGACATGTTTCCCTACCCAACAGTACATTACAGTATATTTGGGGAGTTGAACAATCAATAAATATTTTTTGTTGTTCACTCATGTCTGACTGTGACCTTATTTTGGGTTTTCTCGGCAAAGATACAGGAGTTATTTGCCATTTCCTTCCCCAACTGATTTTACAGACAAGGAACCTGAGACAGAGTTAAGAGATTTGCTCAGGGTCACATAGCCAGTAAATGTCTGAGATCAGATTTGAACTCTGGTTTTCCTGACCTCTGGCCTGGGCTCTGTCTGCTGCATCACCTAGTCACACCACCTCACTGCCACAGACATTTACAATGGTTTAAGAATTGATACATAGTATCAATGGCTGTCATTGTCATTGTTGTTTGTCCTTCATTCTTGAAGAGGACCATGACATCAGAAAGGTGATGCCATGACTTGCAAGTGAATTTAGGTGAGGGAGGTTGTGCAAATTCACCAGCCTCACTCTTTCCTCCAGAGCCATCTGGGTCTGGTGGCAAGATATAGATCAGGATGACTGGAAATGGGTCTGGATGCAATGGGAAACCTTGGCCTTTTTTAGTTCAAGTCTGTTCCAGGTCTTAGACTGACTGAGGTGATATCCATTTGATTATTAAAGCTAGGTAAGAAATGAGGCAAAGATTGACCTTTGCCCAAGTTGAAGAAAATCAATCCGCGAGGTGAAGACCCTCAGCTTTTGGTCAAAATAGAAAGGATTGTTATTTACACTCATTCTGAGCCAACTGGGCTCAAACAATGACCTAGTGAAGCTTGGGCTAGGACCTACTGTTGGCCAATTAATGAGAGCCAGAGTGATCTGGACTGTCATAAGTCAGAGTAGAAAGAATACTGGAGCAAACAGGACAAACATTTGCAACATAGTTCAAGAACTGATAGTACATGCCTGCCATATGTCAGAGTAGAAAAAATACTGGAAGAAATAGGAGAATTCTATTGTATATTTCTGTCTCTGCTGCTAGCTTTATTTTCTTGGACAAGTCACATATCCTCTCCGGCTCCCCATTGTCATTGCTTTAGATCTATAAACATGAGGATTGGAGTAAACTCTCTTCTGGCTCCAACATATGCCACAAAAGAAGCATGATGGACATGTTCAAGGGAGAAAAATCAATCCATTTGTGGGAGTGGGGAAGTAGGCAGGAGATACTTCCTTGAGGAGGTAGGATTTGATCCTGACCTAGAAGGACTGGGAGAATAATGAGTTTTGTAATGGTGGCCATGAAGAATGGAAAAGATGATAATAGTACAATGCCTTCCTGATAATACTTGAGAAGAGGAAACAGGTTCAAAAATGCCCCCTGTGTTTTTTCCCCAAGAGGAAATATTTATACAACAAAGTGATCTACTCATTTATTCCATACTCTGCATATGTTACAATGATGCTGTCTCTTAACCTAGCTTAGGTTTCCAACATTATATTCAGTGATTTCCCACCTTTATTAGTAAGTTCCCTTAATAAAGTAAGAATGCAAATGGTTCTTCTTCCCTAGTATTGTCCTTGGGTGAAGGTGAGAAAGGAACTACTGCTAGTGTGAAAGTGACTACTGTCCATACATTTCTGTAAATACAGAATGCCTTTGGGGGTTAGGGGGAGAAGTACATGGTTACTTTCAGTGATTTCTAAGTAATAAGGTGACTTGTTGAAGACTTGGATGCTTGCCAATGTCTCCCTAATTGCTGTTCCTCTCACAGGACTGGCAAGTTGTCTCTCATAGGCAAACCTTGGGGGTCATTTCCACGTCAGATAATACTATATCAAGCAGATGTGACTCATCTGTATTTCCCAGAGCTGCTCTCTAACATCAATGCTGTTGCTATGTCTGTCAGAGGGGTAATCTCAGAAGTCTAGCAATTATTTTTATTGAACTCAAGCAAAATGGCTGCTTTATTGATAGATCCTCATCAACAGCTCTCTCTGTTCTTTCCCTCTGATAGGGTAAAGTGAAGAGTATCCAGTTCTCATACTCCCTTCCAATTAGGCTCAAGTCTCTATACTATTATTGATCCTCATTTTATATTTAAAGAACATATGAGCCCTATTATAACAACCACTCTTTACCTTCTACTGAATATTTCCAGAATGAGCTCTCCCCTCTACATGTATTTACCCATATTTGGTATTAAGTATTTCCAAACTTTCCATTCAGCAAACATTGCAATAATAATAACTCACATCTGTTTAGAGTTTTAGCTTTTGCAAGACATGTTACATGTGAGATAGGGCTCCACTTAACAAATAAGGAAATGGCGCTTAAGTGAACTGGATAGAAGCAAAAAAAAGAGTGTCTGAGGTAAAATTTGAATCCAGATCTTCCTGAATCCAAATCTAGCACTTGGTTGGATTTATTTACTTTTTATCCACTCTGCCTTGCTGATAAATCCTCACATCACAGGAGGTAGTCCATGTAAAACACTAATCTGAGGGTATTGAAGTTAATGAATTACATTTCCATAATGCAAAACTACTGTTTAGAGAGTACTTATTAGCTAAATTTTGCATCACACATCTTCAAAAAGCTAAGTTACTTTTTGTTTACCACATTTTAAAGGGATGGTGAGAGTAGGAGGAGTATATAGTTTCATGGAAATTGTTCTACAACTATGGCCAGTTGCCTACTCAAGAGCTCATGGAGAAAATGATGGAGAATTGAAACAGAGGAGGAATAGTCCATAGTTTTGGAAGCACAGGAGAAAGCTACTGCAAGAACTGCCAATTTGTGATTAGAGAGGAGAAGTCCCTAGTCAATACTTCATGCCTAGAAGTGGTCATTATTGGTGCTGGAGTGAGGAAATATGGTAACTGATGCTAAGAAATCATCTTGAGTGCCATAGTTAGCACCATTTTGGGAAGTTAATCAGCAGCATGCACTGGTTAAGTTAGATCCAATATGAAAAGTCCTAAATAAATGCCTACGATGTGCAAGGTACCAAGAGCACAAAGACAAAAAGAAGAAAATCTCTGTCCTCAAGATGCTTACCTTCTACTGGACATTGTTGCAGTCAGCAATTAACTATTACAAGAGTAATTATTGAGTAAAGTTCTAGCAGCCATGCCTATGTAATCAGATTCTTGAACGTAGGAAACATTCTTGTAGAGATCAGGGGATTAGTTGCGGGAAAAATTTTTTTTAAATCCTGCATTGGTGAAATTCTGCAAAAGAAAGTGAATTTCTAGGCAGTCTATAAATTAAATTGTTTTAAAATCCAGTTTCTTTTATTTTCAGGTTAAAATTCTCCTAATCCCCCACCTATTAAGAAAGTAAGAAAAACGAAATTGTTATAAACTTGTATAGGCAAGCAAAACACATGCCTATATTGACTATGCCTAAAACAAAACTAACAGAAAACCATAAACTTTAATCTATATTCTGAGTTCATCACCCCTCTATTTGGAACTGGGTAGCATGTTTCAAAAAGAGTTCTTTGGAATTATGGCTGCTCATTGTTTTGGTTAGAGTTTGTATATCTTTCAAAGTTGTTTACATTATTTTTACAATCTGTACAGTATTGTTGTTATCATATCAATTGTTCTCATCTGCTCATTATACTTTGTATCAGTTTTTACAAGTCTTTCTGGGCTTCTCTGGAACCATCCCCTTCATTTCTTAAAGCATAATAGTATTCCATCACATTCATATACTACAACTTGTTAAACAATTCCTCAAAAAGAGTAATTATAAACATTATTGGACATAGGAGTTCTTTTTTTTCCTTCTGTGATGTCTTTAGGGTAGAGACCTCACAGTGGTATCACTGAATCAAAAGGTATACTCACTTTAATATTTTTGGAGCATATTTCCAAATTAACTTCTAGAATGACTCAATGACTTCACAGCACTACCAACAGTGTGTTAATAGACCTATTTTTCTTTTTTTCCCTCCAGAATTTTTCATTTTCTTTTTTTGTCAACTTGTGCCACATGTATGAGTATGAGGTAATATCTGAGGCTGGTTTTAATTTACATTTTGTTTAATTTTTAGAGATTTGAAACATTTTTCATATGATTATTGATAGTTTCGGTTTCTTTTTATAACTATTCTTTGACCATTTATCACTTGGAGAATGGTTCTTATTCTAGAAGTTAAACTGAAAATGGAACTGTTATTATAGTATAAAGTCCAGCATACCCCAGGAATGACTATTATCTTAATCTGCTTCCCAAAACCCCCAAATTTTAACTATATTTATGAGATTTTTTATAGAAACTTTTTTAATGGAAAATCAATATGAAAATGAAATTCACCTCTAGAAGTTTCTAATTAACATTTTCAAGAATCTATATTAAAGCACGTCTGTAGTCTCAATAACTAACAAAAATGTTTTAAATAAACAGCTAAAGCTACTGTCAAGGGTCATCAATTTTTATTCTGAAATATTGCCAAAGAGGGGCATTCTGGAGCAAAATAGTTCTATTTTTAAAGTAGGCCTGAACAAAGAGACTTCTAATTTATAAAACTGTGAGTATATCAATTTTTGTGTAACCCATGTGTTAATTTGGCCCTGGCTCTTAACACAATGAGCAAGGCTTGGTGTGTTGGTGGTAGTACTCTCAATACTAATCTTTTTAAAATTTATTTTGCCCCTTCTTAAGAGTTTCCTCTGGGAATATCATAATTTGTCTCATGTACTTCTCAATGTTCTTGGCTCTCCCCCCACACACTCCGAAAGCTTTAAAGCTAATAAGACATTGGACCTAAGAAAGATTTTATTTGAGCAGACAAAAGTCACAAAGGAGTGGTTATATCCAAGCCTTTAAATCATCATCAAAATTCTATTAAACTTTTCAGAGAGTACTAAGCAACTCTCCTGTCTCCTAGGATTCATCTTCCCTCTGGACATCATTTAATGTGATCCATAGAATTATTGGAGAGGTCAAGATTCCTTCTGAACACATGTATTCCCCTGCCCTGTCAAACTTTCATTGCAGATGATGTGGCTTATGAGATTATGTCCAGGTGTGTATTGTCCCTTCTCTGTTCCTGCGTTAATCTCTGAGGCCAATTCAAATGTTCATATCTTATCATTAATGTGGTGCAAGCTTAGTGGTCTTCACTGGACTGAGGCCCCATCAGTGGGGTCATAAAGGCTCAGGGCATTAAGAAATAACATCTACTTCAGATAATTTATAAAACATCCAGTTGAGGAGGGGAGAGAAACAGACAAAAAGAAGAGTGCAAAACCTGACTTCTTAGGCCATGTTTGATATACCTACTAAATACTTCCTGAAATACATTCAGAATTTCCAGCAACCAGGTGTCTATGATACAAGAAATGTAGCAGAATTATTCCAGATGGAATCCCAGGTGTATTGTTTTTAAATTTTTTTAAAAACAGGACAAAATAAGGATAGTGCCAAATCTTGATATTAAACAAGAAAACCTGAGGTGATGAATTCACATTTTACCAATGCAAATGTGATATTCAGCAAAGAAATCATCTCTAAGTTCCCTTCCAACTCCAACTTACAATGGTGCTCTGATACTAGGAGTCAAAAGCAATGTATGTAGTGTAGACAGAATAATACACCTCTCTAATATACTCACCTTATTCAGTTTTGGTTTATGGCTATCTGTGAGTATGTTTTATCATCCCTGCTGGAGTACCATCACCACACTCCCAGTGATTGGATGATTCCCCTCAGAATTTGTGCTTACGGAGGAGCCCTGGACCAGCCGTCTCTTCATTTCTCACCATGATACAATCTAGACTTCTCCAATATATGCCTTGAGCATCGCCAATCTTTTTCAGCCTCGTTTTATATATTGTCTTTCTCCATTAGAATGTAAACTCCTCAAGAGGAGGGGCTGTCTTTCTGTATTCAGTCTTATACTCCCAGAATTTAGTACAGAGCCTGAAAAGTAGTAAGTGCTTAAAAAATGCTTGCTGACTTACTTATAAGAACAGGGTCTTATTTACTTTTTACTTTTTTCCCAGTACCCATTACAGTGTTTTGTGTATAGTAACACAATTTTTCAAATGAACCTTCAATGCCTAATTGAATGTAAGTATAGATTCTTTTTAAATTTTTCAATAAATTTCCAATGAATGGATAACTCATTAAGTATGATTTAAACTTTTTCTTGACTACATCAAGGTGACTTTTACACAATTTTAAACCCATAAGGAAAGATAATTAATTCAATTAAATTGGACAAAGATATATTAAGCTGTTACTTTGTTTGAGACATCATCCTAGGTTCTGACTTCTTCAAATAATACAAAGTTCTTCTCAGTCAACTTGATTATTCAGGTAATCATCTCAAATGTTTGTGGAAGGAAAGAAAATTATACTTGGTTTTGCCCAAGATAACTAAATGTTAAAACAAAAGCTATTTGATATGGATTTATGTGTTGGTTTATTTTGGTGAAAATGAAGATTAGGAAACCAGAATTATTCATAATACAGTTGGAGAAATCTTCAAAATCATTTCATTAGAGAATGATAGAAGGTTAGAGCAGGAAGATCCTTACAGATCATCTATGTAGCTTCTCACTTCAAAAGAAAAAAAAAACTAAGGCTTACAGAGGTCATCACTTTCCTGAAGTCACATAACAGGCAGTAGCAGAGATAGAACTAAAACCCAGATTTCCTAATTCCTCAAACTTTCATTTCATTTTGATGATGGCAAATATAGCCACAAGAAGCCTACTAAGAACGAACTTTAAAGAAATGTGGATCTTAAGGGAACTTTGAACATCTTTGCCTCATCTGGCCCAAAAAGAAGGTTTCAGTTGAGATTAATACTAAATACCAAGGAGGAAACTGGACAACATTTTAACTTGGGTTTTTTAAGTGGGAAAAGGAAAAGAAGAGAAACCAAAATATCTTGATTTTCTTAAGTCTTAGTTACTTCTATGGCTTCTCCAAATGAAGTAGGTAGTTGAGGGAAAAAGCAGTCAAACTGGCCTGAACAGCTGTCTTTCCCCAAATCACCCAGAGCAAAGAAAAACTCAAAGTCAGAGGGCTCCTCAAGAAATATTTTCTAGCAATCAAAAAGTATTCTTTGAATACTCAGGTGCCTAGCACTGGGCTATGACCTCCATGGGACAGAGAGAAGGACATGACAGGGTTCATGTCTTCAAGCAGGTGACCACCAAATACATCAAGTAGGAGAGGCGCAGATAATAATTAGAGAAAACAACATAAATAAGCAAACTGGTAAATGATATAGTAAAGATTTTTATTGGTAAATGATATATATAGTAAAGACTTTTAGTGTCACAGATGTTCAGTGAAGGAAGAGATGTAATGAGCAAAACAAAGAAGATTTTATTGGCTTTTAGAATTGTGATTCCTTACTTCCATTTGGTCTTTACACAGCTCAGGAGAGCTGGTATGATGACAAGAACTCTCAACTTGAAATCAGAAAAGCCCAGGGTTGAAGCCTAGCTCCACTACCTCCTGGCCACGCAACCTGGGGCAAGTCAGCTAACCTCTCGTATCCTCAGTTTCCTAAATTAAATTAAGATACTTGTCATATTTCCCAGTGTACATGTAAGGACTGAATGAGATGATGGATGTGAAAGCACTTAGAAAACAGTCAGTCTAACAAGCATTTAAGGATCTCATATGGCGAACACTGTGCTCTGTTCTCAGAGAGCTACAGAGACCTAATGAAAAACAGCCTCTTCCCTTGAACTACTTACAATGAACTTTAAAAATACATATGCCATGTAAACAGATAAACTGGATATGTGTATGTTCACATGTATGTGTATATATGTGTATTATGTGACCTGTATTATATATACACCAACGTATTTGTTGTATAATACCTGTAGGTATAGATATAGATACATAGCATGCATATTCAGACGTGCATTTTTGTGTGTGCATATATATATATATATACATATATATATATATACACACACACACACACACGTACATATCAGTTCACATACACACACAAATAGCTATATCAAACTAAACTGTTTAAATGTATATGATTTGATATGGAGCACTAAAGAGCTATACAGATGTATCTAATGATGATGAGAGTAATTATGATGGAAGAGGAAGAAAAAGCAACAAAATTATTACCATTGTGTTAAACATTACTCTGAAAATATAAAGATAACTATAGAGCATAATGAAAACAAAGGAGGCTATCCATGATACCCTCAGTACAACCTACACACCTGCTCCAATTCCCTCTTCAACTTTCTTCATTCGTTTTAATTTTCAGCTGAGAATATTCTCTTTCTCTCTTTTACTCCCTCTTTTTCTCTTTCTTAGGTCTGTTTCTTTTTTCTGTTTCTTTTTTGTCTCTGTTTTCTTTTTCTCTGTCTCTGCCTCTTTCTCTGTTTCTCGATCTGTCTGTCTTTCTCTCTCTCCCTCTCCCTCCCTTCCTCTTTATTTATGAGCTCTCTCTCTCTTTGTCTCTCTCTCTCTGTCTCTCTCTCTCTGTCTCTCTCTCTCTCTCTCCCTCTCTCTCTCTCTCTCTCTCTGTCTCTCTGTCTCTCTCTCTCTCTCTCTCTCTCTCTCTCTCTCTCTCTCCCTTCCCCCCCTCTACTTTGTTTTTTACTCTCTTCTGTGTCAGTGCTATAAGGGTGAACACCTTGCTGTCAGCTTTCAGAGAACTAGCTAAAAGAAAAATGCCAGAGGCAAGAAATTCATTTTGTGTGCTTCAAAATGTATGGGCAGACCAAAAAACCCTACACTGGGGGTTGCCATGTTGTTAATATATGGAATGTTCCACATTTCACCCATTTTATGTATTCCTTTTGGAATGACTGCCAAGGCACAGTATAGATCAACATTAATCCTTGGGGCTATCTTCCCAGCATCTTCAGCACACAACTCACCTACAACCACTTATATCTTCCAGAACTGCTTCTCTATCTCCCAGAGTGGAGCTGGTACTTGTGTGTCTCATAATCCCCTGGTGAAAAAGTGTTCCCTCCTCTTCTCCAAACAGCTCATTAATTGGCAGGTGATGGAACACCCCACCTGTACAATACTTCTCTTCTGTTAATAAATGACACAAATTAAAATGATCACATTTATCGTATATTCCACTTGAGATTAAATAAGGGAATGTTTTATTCTGTGTAAGTATCTTCCAGCTGTAGGAAGAAAATGTTAATCAGACATTAAAGATGCCAAGAAAAATAAATTCAATATGTAAATAGCTACTTTGAGTAATTAGCTATTTACTATTTAATAAATGTTAAGTAAGATTTCCCAGTTCACCACTACACTTCAAGAAAAGTAGTTTCAAGGGCACCACAACAGGTAAAAGTTAAAAAAGTTTAGTCAGGTCCTAGAAGCATTAAAAAAACCTTTCTTTTAACTTCTAAAATCAGATACATTCAAATGGGTTAGAGAGGGAGAAAGAAGGTGACAGGCCAGGGATATCACATCAGGTTAAAAGAAATATCTGGGGGCAGGGGATTAAAGAAATTCCTAAAGAAAGTGTGAAAGAGAAAATCTCTGAACCATAAACAGCTAATCATTATTTGACTATAAGGCCCATTTTGGCTGCCTTGTAGGTTTTTTTTTTCTGAACCCACTTTTGCCTTTAGTAACTGCTATTTGTAATGGCAAGCACAGACATAGTTCACACCTTGTTTCAGCTGTTGAATTAACACCTTGTTTCAGTTCAAGATTCTTTTGAGTCTTGAATGGAGCCTGTTAAGAAACAGGATGTGTGAACCCCACATTTTGTGAACCCTAGAACTCATGAACTCCTGCAACAGGAAGGGGAGGAGCTAATGACCATATATAAGGAGAGGCTCAGGCCCAGACACTAGAACTGAGAAGAGGACTTGTGTGGTGTCAGAATCAAGAAGAAAATTTGAGGTAACACAGCACTCTGTTTGTCTGCTCTATCTGTGTTGATGTTTGTTTGTGATACTTATTCCAGAAGCCCTGGAATCTTACTCAAAGCCCTGAAAGAGGATTTTCTGGCTGGATGTTTATAGAAGTCCTGGAGGAGGGTTTTGGAGCTCCTGGGACTTTACTGATGATTTGTACTGACCTCTTGGACCTTGTTTGGAGGTCTGCATTGATTTCAATGTTGATGATTTGTGTTGAGTTCTCAGACCTGGTTGGTGGGTCTGAGTTGATTTCAGAGGCAGATAGTGAATTGATGATGGTGCCAACAATGTGTATGAATATTACTGTGGCTCTGTCAAGCTTCGTCTTCCCAGAAACAGGAACTTTGAAGGACTTGAAGTGGATTGGACACTGTGAACTTCAATATGGAACTGGAACTGGACAAGGAGCTGGACAAGGAACTGGGAGCTGCCTGCCTTTGAACCAAGGTGACAATTGGAGCAGGGACCATGGTAGAGGAATCATAGAAGCTGAGATCCAGCCTTGAGTCAAGATGAAGGGAGACTTTACTTGGATATTGTGTACTGACTGAGAAGATTGTGGTTTACTGTGACCTAGGGGGTAGAGAACTTTGACTTTTGTACTTTGTGATTGACTAAATTAATGTACTTTATTAAAAACTGTATGACCAATTTGGTGAAAACTATGTGGCCATTTTATAAGTTGTTGAACTGTGACATGGTGAATGCTGTATTTTGATTTTCTACGAACATTTTGCCCTGATTTGTTATTGAATAGAGAGCTCACTATACTATGTAATCGGAAACTGAAAGCTGTTCACAGTAGCAGTCTTCTAGAAAGCTGCTCATGTGTGGCTTTACACTATTATATAACAACATAATGTTAACATCAGGGAAATTAGAAATAAAAGAAAATAACTAAATAAAGCCATGAAATCTGTTGTTCAGCCAGAGCTCTGCTCCCCATTGCAGTGGAATGGGGAGAGATTATAGGGGCAGACAATCACCAGAATTACTGTTTTCATTACAAGAGCCAACAAAAGTGTAAAAGAAAGAGCTTAGGACTTGAAATCTAGACCTCCAGCTTGTAATTCTGGTTCTACAAGGTACTTGCTAGGTTGTGATCTCAGATAAATCATTCTGCCAATCTAAACCTCAGCTTTCTTATCTGCAAAATTTGGATAAACATATCTGCCTGGCCTACTAAAAGGAATGGATGGAATGAGACCTAGAGGGCCTCAACAGATAATGACTGGCAAATGCACCCTAGATCAACATTCTTAACTCACAGTCCAAGGGTCCCCAAGGAGAGGGATAAATTTCAAGGGGTCTCAAAGTTTTAAAAATTATATTTTTATTTTCATTAACCTCTAAATGAAATTTATATTTCCTTCAATTTTGAAATTAAGCAATAAACATTTCTGAGAAGGGATCTGTAGGCTTAACCAAACTGCCATAAAAAAGAAAAAAAGCTAAGAACCTCTGCTTTAGGCAGAAAAGCAACCTAGGGAGCTGTTTAAGTAAACAGTTATCAAGGGAAGATCAGTCTCTATAGATATTGAAGCACAATCAGCCAGTGTTCCAGGAAAGGATTTTTTGTGGGGGGGGGTAACGGGAGAAGGAATTGACTCCCTTTTCTAACCAGCAACTTTTGTGGCATTTTAGCAAATGGCTGATATTTAATTGAACTGATACCAACTAAATAAAACAGATAGCATTTTTGAGCAGTCTATTTGAGAAGAAAGCATTTAATGAGGAATTATAAGAACATAGACTTTCAGGGAAATATCTAGTTCAACACAAAGATATAAATCTGTTCAAAATGGCTGTGTAAATTGAGACTATAATTTTTAACAATAGTTCTAAAGAGACATATCCATACTTCATTTCACATAGGATGGGATTATATAACAAATCAGTATCACTTCTAGGGCTAGTTTATGTGGCTTGTGGTCACATGACCCACCAACTCCAAAACAGTGTGGGGAGAGGTGGAGGGAACGGAAATTAATAATAATAAAAATAATAACAATAACTAACATTTATATAGCTCTTACCATGCGCCAGGTCTTATGCTAAGCACTTTGCAAACATTATTTTCTTTGATCCTCATTACAACCCTGGGAAATAAGTACTTTTATTATCTCCATTTTATATCTGGGAAAACTGAAGTAGGTAGAATTTAAAGTAACTTGGCCAAAGTCACACAATTAAGAAGTCTGAGGTGGAATTTGAACTTAGGTCTTCCTAACTCCAGGTCCAGCATTCTATCTGCCTAGTGACCACTAGCTATGACTGAGGCATCATTCTTTTTTTGGGGGGGAGGTTCTTACATATATAGGTTTAATTTATTTTTCTAATGAACTTGACAAACATCAAGAAACATGGATATGACAAATATCAACATGAGTATTTCAATATTCAAAGAACACAAAAGAACAAAAAACTGTGTACTTCCATTACATTTTTCATTTCATAATGTTTTCTATCTCTTGTTTGGTCATAAATTCCTCCATTCTCCATAAATCTAACAGATAAACTATTCCTTGCTCCCCTAATGTATTTATAGTATCAGGATTTATACCTAGATTGTGTACCCATTTGGATTTTATTCTGGTATACCTGAAGCATCATTCTGTTCTTGGGAAAAAAAAGACAGAGTTGGAGGGGAAGGAAGGAGGGACAGAGAAAGGAAAGAGAAGAGAGGAAGGGCAGGGGAGGGGGGGTAGAGAGAAAGGGGGAGAGAGACACAGAGACACAGAGACAGAGACAGAGAAAAAGAGAGAGAGAGAGAAAGAGAGAGAGAGAGAGAGAGAGAGAGAGAGAGAGAGAGAGAGAGAGAGAGAGGCCAAGAAGGCAAAGGCATTCCAGGTATGGAGGACAGTCAATAAAAAAGGAAGAGTTGGAGTGTGTGTGTGCGTGTGTGTGTGTGTGTGCGTGTGTAAATATGGTTGGGGAGTTATATGTAAGAATACTGGAAAAGTAGGAGAGAGAGGTTTAAACTCTAAACAGGATTTTATATTTGATGCTAGAAAATAGGGAACCATAGGAGTTTTTTGAGCTGGAGGATGGGAAAGAGTTGACATAGTCAGATTTAAGCCTTGTGAAAATCATCTTGGCAGCTGAATGAGCAATGGACCGGAGGGGAAGAGGCTTGAGACAAAGAGATCAACCAGCCGGTTATTGCCATTATTGCCGTAGTCCAGGCATGAGGAAATGAAGGCCTAAACTAGAATGGTGGCAGTGTTGGAGGACAGAAGGGTGACAACAATACTTGTGAAAGTTTTGTTGTTGTTGTTGTTTTTTAAGACAAAATGTAAATACATGAGATGAATGTGAGGGAGAAGCCAAGGATAATAATAATAATAATAGCTAACATTTCTGTTGCATCTACTATATGCTAAGCATTTTATATATTGTCCTCATTTGATCTTCACAACAACCATGGGTGGTAGGTGTTATTATGCCCCATTTGACAGTTGAAGAAACTGAGGTTAAATGACTTGTCCAAGAACACAGAGCTAATAAGTGTCTAAAGATAGCTTCAAACTCAGTTCTATCCTAACTTCAGGCCCAACACACTATCAATTTCGAGGAGGCTAGGATAATAGTGACCTCAACAGTGATAGAGAAATTAGGAAGAGGTAAAGATTAGGGGGAAAGATAATGAGCTCAGTTTTAGACGTATTGTGTTTAAGATATCAATGAGATACCCAGTTCAAAAAACCTAAGATCCCTTCCACCACTAAATCTATTATCTCTGATTCCTGAGAGACCTTCAAAATCAAGCCCAGATGCCAGATTTGCCAATCAAACCATAGGCCAACAATTCTTGTTTGTGTTTGTATGTAAGGTGGATTTTGTTCATCTTTCTTTTGGTTTAGTTATCCGGATCCATGGCCACAACAATCTCTAGTTCCTATGTGTTACATAATATTTCCCAGGCTCGTGACTTGTAAACAGTCCTACTGTGAATGAAAAGTGAGATATAATGGTAGGATAATGCAAGGCTATTGCCTGCAACATGTGTTCTTTGTCTGTTCCCCTATGAATCAAGTGGGCATGGTCAGTAGGTGGGGATTTGGGGTTCGGGTAATGCATAGAGAAATGCATGTACCTGCCTTGATCCACCCCTTCAAGGCTTGGGGTAAATATGTGCATTTGCCTCACCCAGCCCCCATTGAGACTTGAGGGGATTTAGGGGAATGTACAAGCTGGAATTCTGCACCTGTCTTGACTGGCCCCATCAAGAGGATGAAAAGGGTGATTAGGAAAAGATGTAGGAGCTGGTGCTCCAATTATCAGCAATTCCCTTTGAGAGGAATAGACTAGAATAAAGTAAGCTAGTTTATTTAACCCCTTATTATGACTCCATTCCTGTCTTCCTGTCTACCTGGATCAAGAGTGAACCTGTGCTAGAACACCTGCTAGCAGCCCTCCTGTATGCTTACCTGTCTTACACCAAGCATAGTCAGTGTTACCTGTGTATTTACCTGTAAAACAGTGTTTATCAAAACATCATATACAGGGTCTTTCAGGGAAATAGATCTGGAACTTTCCATGTAAGTGGCCCTAGAGGATACTATTTTTTACTAATTTTTATGCCCTAAGTTTTGGGTTTGGAAGTCCTATTGTTGCTGAATAACACAATTCATGGAATCATAGAATAAACAATTTGGAAGACTTCTCAGATAGAAAGCCTTACCCTTCCTTCACCACTTGCTAAATTAGTGGAGACATCCTAGCATTCTAGTTCAAGGCTTCATCAGGTGATAAAGGGTGGAATGGAGTATGGGTGCCCTGAAGGGCACCCCATCTATTGCACAGTCTTAAATGATCCAAATTTAGTTTGATCTTACATTTTGCTACATGTTTCTTAGGTTCTGTTCAAATCTTTAAGAAGTCCCAGTGAATGTTTCAACATTTTTGAGGAAACATTTCATCATTCACAAATGCCAACAAATATTTGTCCTACCCCTCTAACCCACAACTCAGCTTAAAAACCAATAGGAGGAAAGAAGTTTCTGTGATATTCCAGTTAGGAAAATTTCCAGTTAGATACCTCAGGTAGGCTGGCATTTTCCTTTGGCTGAAAACAGAAGTATCAGAAGTACCATGCCATCTGTGACCCAATGGGTTTAAGTTGTTTGTTTATTTTCAGCAAGGAGCTTTCACTTAGCTCCCAACTTCACCTTCTATAGTCTAATAAGCTAGCACCTAATCATTTCCCTTGAGTCCTATTTAAAGCTGCACCTGGTGTTTTCTTGATTATGAGGCAGCTTTTCTAACTGCCCAAGCCTATGGAAGAGGCAAAAGGAAAATGGAGGGAAAAGGTTATATGCTGCTTAAGACAGATTAAGTATTCATAAGATGTGAAGAGTCAATGGTTTGAGTAGAGACCCAGTGTCAGAATCAGGAACAACTGGGTTAGACTGGAACTTCTGACACAAACTATATGTATAACCCTGGGGAAGTTACCTAACTTCTCATTGCCCCAGGTGCCAGACACTTTAAGTTGCAGAGAAGGTGCCAACCTCCACCACCAGAAAATATTTCTTCATCTGGAATTTCCCTATATAAATGAAACCACAGATCTACTTCTCTATCCCTACTCAAAAGATGTGTTTAATAGCATCTTCTCCTTCACTGACATGTATATTTGTATAGAATATCTCACATATGTTCTCAAAGTTGCAAAGGACCTCTGGAGCTTAATCAGATGATGGTCACTAGCATGATGCCCATAGTGACAATTCTTATCTATCCTCTCTGGCCTGCAAAACACTAACAAAAAGGAGCATATAGACATAAAGATAAGGGTCACAGTAATTCTTAGTATTTTTCAATTTTATTTGTACTGTCTTAGTACCATATGACAGCATCTTATTTGGCTTGTGTCCAGTCTACATTTTTCTTTTAAGCTTTGCTTTTAGATATTGTCAAGTCTTTGTCGTCTCCTGTGTATAGGTCTTGAACTTCTCTGTCACTACAGTAGTTCTCTGTGGCCAGGTTCTTAGTTTGTTTTCCCATTCTTCCAGCCTACTTCTTGACTTTGGATTTTATGTTAGTGATGGGCTCTGCTCACTTCTGAGGGCTGAACTGAATTTCTGTCTTTTCATGACCTTCTGCTGTTTGCACAGCTCATTCTGGAGGCCTACAAGTTTTGATTGATTCTACAGAGGCATGATCTGTGGAGAGGTTTGTTCACTGCCCTCTTGGTATGAGCTCTGCAAGTTCCTGACCCAAGTTTGGGACAAATGGATTGTATATAGTTGTTTCCATAGACTGCTGCAGGACTCAGGCATTATTAACTGTCTTGAAGGTTCTGTAGGTTCAGAGAAACTGAACTACTTGACGCCCTTTGGTATTGGTTTCTTGCCCTCGTGATTGCACTGTAGATTTTTTGTGGGACTAAAAGTTATAACTGAGTCCCCTTGTACCAACGCCTACCTGGAGAGAAACAGTTAAGTTCTGGGAACTTGCTGCTTCATACACAGGTAAGGTGTCTCTCACTTGAGATCTGACCAGTCCTCTCTACCCTGGAACTGTGTCCCAGAATTGAGTAATGGGCAACTGAATTGCCAACTGGCACCTACTCCTGTTTCCAGAGCTACTTCAGAGATCCCCTAGGGTCTCTTTCTGCCCCAGTGCTTCCTGTCTCTGTTGCTGACCACTAGAATACTCTTCATCATTGCCCCTGCCACAAGCCCTGCTGCTACCACACCTACCCCTCCTGCCGTTCTACTGTGCTCCTGGCCAGCTCACATCCTAGTCTCTGCAGACCTCTCTGTCTACCTTCCTTGGCTTCTCTAGGCTGGAAATTACCTACCATGATACTTTCTTGATTTTCTGTATAAGAATTCAGTATAGCACTTTTTTAGTTTGTTGTAGAGGAGGTGTGTTGAGTGAGCTGCGTAAAAATGCAGACTCTCATTCCACTATCTTGACTCCATCCATACCATGTTAATGATGGGAACAAATCTCCTGTTCACAAGCATATCTTATCATAATTACTCCAAAGTGACCCTGAGTATTGTGCTTTCCCCCCTAAGGTGTGCTTTGAAATTCACCTTTTTAGAAGTGTGATGCAGTGGTGTGATGTACAGAGTGCTAGATTTAGAGTCAGGAAGACAACTTCTAACACTTAGTAACTGTATAACCAAACATACTGAATTTCTGAATCTGCTGCTTGTCCTCCAACCAGCATCAAGTTATAGCACAGACACAGAAACAGGTGGAGGGAGCAGTAAGACTTAAACCATATGCCCTTCCCCGAGAACCTTGGGCTCCCTACAACACAGGCTCTGATCAGTAATACTGCCTTCTCTTGTCTGGAAGCAGGTTTTCATGCCATTTACCTGTCATCGTCACACCATTCACTCCATCCCCTCCATCCCATCCCCTTCTAACTCTCCATATGTGTCTTCTTCACTTATTAGCATGTATACTCCTTGGGGGCAGATTGTCTTGCTTCATTTTATTTGCATACGAGTGCCTGACATAAGTACCTAATAAATATTTTACATATCTATCTAGAAGTTACCACATAGGATTGGTGAGAGCAGAAAATGAGATGATGCATGTAAAGTTTTAGAAAAATGAAAGAGATC
This sequence comes from Pseudocheirus occidentalis, assembly GCA_028646575.1. Lineage (NCBI taxonomy): Eukaryota > Metazoa > Chordata > Mammalia > Diprotodontia > Pseudocheiridae > Pseudocheirus > Pseudocheirus occidentalis. Next base: position 144,496,897 of record CM053594.1, on the reverse strand, counting down.
ATGACATTAAGCATAAATGTTGTAAAATAGAAAGTTTTCTAGATGAATTAAATTGGGGAGGGGAAGTGGTTCTGGGTACATTAGCAGGGGAAGGGAACCTGTGGCTTTGAGTCCACATGTGGTCCTCTAGGTCCTCAACCTTGAATCCAAATGATTTGGTCAAAATGCCACACCCTAGAGGGCCACATGTGGCTTCAAGGACACAGGTCATCCACCCCTGCATTAGAGTAAGAGAATGTCCACTGGTTCACAAAAGGACAGAGAATTCCCAGAGCAGCATTTCTAAGGTAGAAAGCTGGCTTCAGAGTGAGTCCCACTAACTTAATAGAGGAAGCATGATTGTAGCAAATAGAGAGAAGACCTAGGAGTCCAGAAGAACTAGATTCAAATCCCACTGCTGGCAATACTGGTTGTGTGACCCTGGGCAAATCACTTACCCTCCCAACACCATAAGCAACTCTCTAAGACAATCAAACAGTTGTAGAGGAGATACTATGTTCTTCATAGGAAACTCCTAATACAGAAGGAATTTGAGGGAGGGATAGAAAGGAGAGAAATATCGTCAGTGTTACACAATATGGAGATGTTCTGCATAACTGCAAATGTATGGCCTGTATTGAATTGCTTGTCTTTCCAGTTGGGGTGGATGACAAGAAAGGAAGGGAAAGAATCTGGAATTTAAAGTTCTAAAATCATATGTTAAAATATATATATTTATTATTATTATTATCATTATTATTATTACATTTACATGCAACTGGAAAATAAGATATACAGGCACTGGGGTAGGGAGATCTATCTTACCCTACCAGAAAGTCAGAGGGGTGATGGGGGAGGATATAGGAGAAAGCAGATTGGGGAAGGGGGTTATACAGTGGGATGGCTGTTTTGAGGTGGTGGGTAGAAAAAAGACAGGGAGAAAATTTGTAACTCAAAATCCTGTGGAAATCAATGATGTAAACTAAAAATAAACAAAAGTTAATAATAAAAAAATAAAGAAAGAGAAATGGGGAGAAGGCAGGCAGGCAGGCAGGCAGGGAAGCAGGCATGCAGGAAGGAAGGAAGGAAGGAAGGAAGGAAGGAAAGAAGGAATGAAAAAGGGAAAGCATAGAACCTAGCACATAGTAGGTGCTTAATAAATGCTTGTTTGCTTCCTTTCTTCCTTGAAAATAATCATTGACAGACTGGTCTGGAGTCAAAAAGAAATAAGGCAGGTATTTCAATGAAACAGAATATGTCTCTTCTTTCTGGTAAATCCTGTATATGTCCTACAGGCCTCCAGCCTAGCTGAAGCAAAAGGGGATCCTGGGGGGGGGAATGGAAAGTGATAGGCACCTGGCACAACCATTACCTTGAGCATCCTCTCCCCTCCAAGCTTGGTGGAGACAGGCCAGGATCCTGAACCCAAGAGCCTTGGGAATAGCAGTGCTTGCAGCTTGTTGCCCTGAGCCATCATCGTGGGAAACAATCCCCGAGGAGACACATACAGCCTGACAGCTGCTCCTACAGGAGCTACTGAATTCCCAAGAATGTTCTTGTCACCGAAGTCCTTGGCACTGTCCGACAGTTCAGCATCAGAAAGCAAGGTGTTTTTATGAGCAGAAGCAGCATTTAAGAAGGGTCATCACCATCTGCTTTGCCTCTGCACCCAAAGGACCATGGGCCCTTTCCATCAGGCTTCCAGTCAAAATCTTCCGTATGTGTTGTCTCCCCTATTAAAATATGAGTTCCTTGAGAGTGGAAACTATCTTACTTTTCTATTTTGTATCCCTAGAACTTTGCGTCTAGTGAGTGTTTTAAAAATGCTTCATTCATTCATTCTATCATTCCTTCCAACCTTACAATTCTGTTCCATAAGGGATTAGAACCCCTGCAGAAGGAAATAGGATTTGGACTTGTGAGAGAGGCAATTTCTACCAATATGTGGATGTTATCTTTCCCCCAAAACTCTCCCCTCTTCCTAACTTCTCTATCACTACTGAAGATACCACCATCCTCTTAGTCATCCAGGGTCAAACTTAGGTGTCAGCTGGGGAATGGATGAACAAGTTATGGTGTATGATTGTGATGGAATACTATTGTGCTATAAGATTCACGGATCTGAGAAAACTATGGATAGATTTGCATGAAATGAGTTAAGACTGAAACGAGCAGAACGAAGAGACACAGTTATTAGCAGTGTTGTTTTAAGAATGCTTTGAAAACAAAGCCAGGACTTATATGAACACAATTACGAAACACTTTTCACACAAATAAAATCAGATCTAACTAATTTGGAAAAGCATCAATTGCTCATGGCTGGGTCAAACTAATATAATAAAAATGACAATCTTAACCTAAATTAAGTTACATATTTAGTGCCATACCAATCAAGCTACCAAAAATTACTTTGTAGAGCTAGAAAAAATAGTAGCAAAATTCATCTGGAAGAAAAAAAGGTCCAGAATATCAAGGCAACTAATGAAAAGAAATGCTAGGGAAGGGTGCCTAGCCATGCCAGATTTTAATCTGTATTACAAAGCAGTAGTTATCAAAACTAGTTGGTCTAGCTGAGGAATAGAGCAGTGAATCACTGTTTGATAAACCAAAAGACCCCAGTTTTTGGGATAAGAACGCACTATTTGACAAAAACTGCTGGGAAAATTAGAACACAGTATGGCAGAAACTGGGCATAGACCAATATCTAACACCTTACACCAAAATAAAATCAAAATGCGTGTATGATCTAGGTATAACAGTTGATACTGTAAGCAATCTGGGAGAGCAAGGGATCATTTACTGTCAGATCTATGGAGTGGGAAAGACTTCATGATGAAACAAGAGTTAGAGAGCATTACAAAATGCAAAACAGATAATTTTGATTATAGTAAATTGAAAAGCTTCTGTACAAACAAAGCCAATGTTAACAAGATTAAAAGGGAAGTGGAAAACTGGGAAAGGATTTTTACAACTAGTATCTCTGATAAAGGCCTCATTTCTAAAATATACAAAGAACTGAGCCAAATTTCTAAGAATACAAGCCACTCCCCATTTGATAATTGGTCAAAGGATATGAACAAGTAGTTCTCAGAAGATGAAATTAAAGACATTTATTAGCATATAAAAATGTTCCAAATCACTAGTGATTAGAGAAATGCAAACCAAAACAACTCTGAGGTACCACATCTCACTGGCCATACCAATCAAGCTACCAAAAGTTACTTTGTAGAGCTAGAAAAAATAGTAGCAAAATTCATCTGGAAGAAAAAAAGGTCCAGAATATCAAGGCAACTAATGAAAAGAAATGCTAGGGAAGGGTGCCTAGCCATGCCAGATTTTAATCTGTATTACAAAGCAGCAGTTATCAAAACTAGTTATCAAAACCCCAACCTCGCTAAGATGACAAAATGGCAAAATGATAAATGCTGGAGAAGATGTAGCAAAATTGGAACACTAATGCATTGTTGGTGGAGCTGCGAACTGATCCAGCCATTCTGGAGAGCAATCTGGAACTATGCCCAAAGGACTATAAGTGCATATCCTTTGACTCAACAATACTACTTTAAGGGTTATATTCTAAAGAAGTCAGAGAAATGGGAAGATGACCCATATGTACAAAAATATTTATAGCAGCTCTTTTTGTAGTGGCAAAAAATTGGAAAACAAAGGGATGCCCATCAATTGCAGAATGGTTGAACAAGTTGTGGTACATAAATATTATGAAATACTAATATGCTATAAGAAATGGGGAGCAGACGAACTTCATAATAACCTGAAGAAACTTATATAAACTGATGCTGAGCGAGAGAGCAGAAGCAGGAAAAAAATTGAACACAATCACAGACACAATGTACATGTGATGACTAACCTCAATAGACTGGGCTCCTCTCAGCAATACAAGGTTACAGGCCAACTCCAAAAGACTCAAGATTAAAGGAGATATCCACATCCAGAGAAGGAGATGTGGAGTCTGAGTGCAGATTTAAACAAACTACTTGCTCTATTTCTTTTTCTTGTTGTGTTTCCTCTTTCCCACTGATCATTCCGTCATTTACAGTCCTTCTCTACAACCTGACTAATGATTAACCAGAAGATATTTGTAGATTCTGTATCCAAGTGCATGCCACCATGATGGGGGGGGGAGAAAGAGAGGGGGAGAAAATCTGAAACTGAAGAAAGTATGGGACTGAATGGTTTTTTCTGTTAATTTTTGTTCATTTTTTGGTTTACATCATTGATTTCCACAAGATTTTGAGTTACAAATTTTCTCCCTATCTTTTCCCTACACACCACCCCCAAAATAGCTATCCCACTGTTGTATACCCCATCCCCAAATCTGCTCTCTCTTATATCCTCCACCATCACCCCTCTGACTTTCTGGTAGGGTAAGACGGATCTCCCTATCCCAGTGCCTGTATATCTTATTTCCCAGTTGCATGTAAATAATAATAATATGTATATTTTTATCATTTGATTTTAGAATTTTAAATTTTAGATTCTTTCCATTCCTCCTTTGTCATCCACTCTCACTGGAAAGACAAGTAATTCAATACAGCCCATACATTTGTGATTACTCAGAACAACTCCACAATGAACATATTGTGTAACCCTGATCATATTTCCTTCCTTTCTATCCCACACTCCCCTTGTTCTATTCTCTACTTTGTCCCTGTCCCTTTACAGAAGTGTTTGCTTCTAAGAACTCTCCCGTCCCCAACCTGCCCTCTCCTCCATCATTGCCCCTCTCATCCCCTTCCCCTCTACTCTCCTGTAGGGCAAGATACCCAATTTAGAGTGTATGTCATTCCCTCTCTAAGGCAAATTCAGTGAGAGTAAGGTTGACCCATTCCCTTTTTGCCTTCCTATTCTTCCTCGCCATTGTAACAATTATCCCTTGCCTCTTCTATACGAGATGATTAACTCATTCTGTCTCTCCCTGTCTCCTCTCATTCTATTCCTCTCCCACCTCTTAATTACAACTTTTAAAATATCATCCCTTCATATGCAATTGATCCTGTGCCCTCTGCCTACATACACATAAATATCCACATTCACATATATATTCATATGGATATATGCCCTCCTATATAGACATATGTGTATGTATACATATGTATATATACATTTATATTCCCTTCACCTATCCTCATACTGAAAAAAGTTCCACAAGTTACAATTCTCATTTTTCCAAGTTGGCATGTAAATAGTACAACTTTGATAAGTTGTACTTTCTTATGATTTCTTTTCTATGCTTACCTTCTAATACTTCTTGTGTTTGAATGTCAAATTTTCTGTTCAGTTCTGGTTTTTTCCTCAAGAATGCTTAAAAGTCCTCCACCTCACTGAATGACCATATTTTCCCCTGAAACATTACACTCAGTTTTGCTGGGTAGGTGATTCTTGGTTTTAATCCTAGCTCTCTTGATCTCTAGAATATCATAGTTCTTTGATCTCTTAATGTAGAAGCTGCTATATCCTGTGTATTCCTGATTGTGTTTTCACAGTATTCAAATTGTTTCTTCTTGGCAGCTTATAATATTTTCTCCTTGCTTTGGGAACTCCTGAACTTGGCTATAACATTTCTAGGAGTTTTCTTTTGAGGATCTTTTTCAAGAGATGATGTGTGAATTCTTTTAAGTTCTATTTTGCCCTCTGGTTCTAAAATATCTGGGCAACTTTCCTTGAGAATTTCTTGAAGGATGAGTTCTAGATTCTTTTTTGATCATGGCTTTTAGGTAGTCCAATAATTTTTAAATTGTCTCTCCTGGATCTATTTTCCAGGTCAGTGGTTTTTTCAATTAGATATTTCACATTCCTTCTATTTTTCCATTTGTTTGGATCTGTTTAATAGTATCTTGATTTCTCATAAATTCATTTGCTTCCATTTGCTCCACTCTAATTCTGAAGAAATTATTCTCTTCAGAAAGCTTTTGAGATTCTTTTTCCATCTGGCAAATTTGACTTTTAAGGCATTCTTCTTCTCATTGGCTTTTTGGGCTTCCTTTGCCATTTAAGTTAGTCTATTTTTTAAGGTGTTATTTTCTTCAGTCAGGTTGTTGACTCTCTTACCATGATTTTCTTGCATCATTCTCATTTCTCTCCTCAATTTTTCTTCCACA
>CM053594.1:144473990-144490699 GCA_028646575.1 Pseudocheirus occidentalis | reverse complement strand
AATTCCTTTTTACGCTCCTCTGTGCCTCTATCCAGTTGATAGTTTTCTTGAAAGCTTTTGGTGTGAGAGTTCTGACTGTGCTGTCTTCCTCTCATTCCATGCTTTGGTCCTTTTTGTCCCCAAAAAAGGAATCTAAAGTTGGTTTGCTGAGCTTGCTTTGCTTCCTTTGCCTGATCATGTTGCCAGTCAATTACTTGGCTTTTCAGCTCAGTAGTAAAACTTTGCTCTCAGAGGGGAGAGCTCTGTCCCAAATCACTAGGGTTTTCACAGCTGCCGGAGCTATTAGGAGGCCACCATTTTTTACAGCCCCCACCAGCTCAGGCTCACTGAAAACACACCTTAGGACCACTACCCAAGACCGTGATCCAATCCAGGCATCTCTCAGCAAGAGCGCTTAGCAGCTACATGGAGGCAGCTTCAGGGCCATTGTTTCAGACTGCTGCTAACTCTGGAGGCAGTTTGGCTGGACCCTCACCCCAAATTTAGCTGAGTTCCACTGACCTTTTCCCTTTGTTCTTGGCTCTTGTGGTTGGTGATTCTGGAAATCACCATAATTGCTGATGATCTGTTCTCCTGAATGCTACAGCCATGGCTTCTCCTGGATACCCTGGGGCTGAAACCACATGGGTCTGGGCTCTGCTTGTACTGCAATGACAGCCTGCCGGGCTGCCTTCAGTGGAAATTTTGTTACTCCATCATTTTTGTGGAGTCTGGAGCTGTAAAATTTGTTTAGAGTCATATTTTATAGGTATTTGAGGTGGTACTGGGAGGAACTCTCAGAGTTCTAGTGTTTCTATGCCGCCATCTTGACTCTGCCCCTACCAGAACTGAATGTTGTAAACTAAAAGTAAATAAACCAAAATTAAAAAAAAATAAAATAAAAAAAGAATGACTTTGAGCAACTAAGATGCTATCTACATCCAGAGAAAGAATAGATAAATAGTGTATAGGATATATAGAATGATTTTACATATATATATGTATATATATATATATATATACTTGTGTGTATATACATACATATGCACACATACATCTATATATGTATACATATATGTGCATGTGTGTGTATACCTATATTGTGTCTAATAATGACCATCTCTGCTGTGGGGGTGGAGGAAGGGAAAAAAAAGGTAAATAAAAGAAATTTACATAAGAACTATTATATATTTAAAAGGAATAGCAAGTTGTACATAATAGATTTGCAGTTTCATGTGCAATCACTTTTTTTATTCTACTATGTTATGGAAATGCTTGTTTTATTCCATAAATTTAAAATAAAATAAAATAAAATAAAGCACAGGAGGTCTAACTATGGCACCCTCCTATTCAATAAACTCTAGTGGCTCCCTGTCTCCTGCAGGATTAAAGATAAAATCCTCTGACATTTAAACCCCCTCATAACCTGACCCCTTCCTACTGCTCTCTCTGCCATGTATTATGGGATCCTGTGACCACTGGCCTCCTTCCTTGCTGTTCCTAGAAGAAGAAGCACTGTCTACTCTATGCATTTTCCCTGGCTTTGTCCCATTCCTAGAATACTCTCTCTCCTCATCTCTGCCCTCTGGTTTCCTTCTCTTCCCCCAAGACTCATCTAAAATCCCACCTCCACAGGAAAACATTCCGGAGTGCCTTAAAACCTAATGCCTCCCACTCTGCTAATTATTTCCAATTTAGACCATTTGTAGCGTCTTTACATGTGGTCTCTCCTATTATTAGGCTTTGAGATCCTTGAGATCAGGGACTGACTTTTTCCTTTCAATTACAACACTTAGCATAGTGCCTGACATGTCACAGGGTCAATGTTTATTGACTGACAGACTTATTGGTGAGTCTCATCTTCAACGAAGGTTTCCAGACACGTAGAGCTACCTTTAAGATTTGGACATTCCAGAGAAAAGACAAAATTTTGGGGCTGCTTTAGAGGACATCCCTATACTAATTGATTTACAGCTTCCAAATAATTCACAGTATTAGCAGAAAACACCACATTTTTGTTCCTCCTTAATCCTAGTGTCTTTCTCCTGAGATTAGCTCTAATTTATTTTAATTATACACACACATATGTACACATGTATATCTTATATGTACCTAATTGTGTATTTTCTTACCCATTAGACTATGAACTCCTTTAGAACAGGGACTGGTTTTAGGGGTCCTTTCTTTGTACCCTCAGCTTTTACCACAGTGCATGCTATATAATAAGTACTTAATAAAGGATTTTTGTTTTTGTTTTTGTTTTTTTTGTTTTGACTGTATTGTGGCTCATTCTCTTTGTGCTACTCTGTATTCAGGACCTTATCGTAGATCCCCAGTTCAAGAACTCTCCACATTCTTCCGGGAGGCTATGGTTCAGAAATTCCCATTAGGTGTCCATATGGTTCTTTCCCCTCAGTTTCCATCTCAAACTGAGAGGTTACAACATTTCTTCTCCATGGTAAAGTCCAAAAATTCAATGCCTCTGAAAGTCTCCCCTTTTCAGCATTTCAGTCACATAACTGTTCTTTCATGGGTCGACCTGACTTGGAGGGTCAACAGCAATCCATTCCATTTTTAGATAGTTCAAATTTCTAGGAAGATTTCCTTATTACAAGGATGAATTTAAATCTTTAAAATTTATCCATGTAACTCCTAACCTTTCCCTCTGGGCCCAAGAAGAACAAGTGTAATCTTTCTTTCACTTGACAGCCCTTTCTTTAAACACTTGGAGACAACTATCGCATCCACTCAAACTCCCAGAAGTTCTTCTGACATGTAGCTGTCCTGACACACCTCTCCCATCATGTACTTATAAGCTGGAGTTTTTTAGCTCAAGAGTAAGACTTTAATAGGACAAGACTTTCAATCTCCAGGGTGATTTCAAAAGAATATTTTTTTTTGTTGGAAATAGTATAAGGAATAATCATTTTTCCTTGAACTCAAAGTCACTGTATGATCCAAAATACGAAATGTAAAATCTACAAAGGCTAGGGTCAAATGGAAAAGTCTTGCTTAAGTTCCTCCATGTCTGTACCTCAGATGAGGTCTTGTGGATAGTGAGTGATTCTTCCTCACTCAGCACTTTCCAAGTCTGATTAGAACAGTTGTTTACATTATGCCCAGAATCAGATTTATGAGAGAATTCAGTTTGTTGAATCAAATGGGTAGACTTAAAAAAGATCTGGACCTCAGAATGGTGTTAAACCGTGTCATTTTGAGCTGCAGATAAACTAACCCCATCCAAGCACATCTGGTACATACCATCTCAGCAAGAAGTGGTTTTCAACTCTAGAGAGTTATTCAGCTGGAAGAAATGTAGAAAGATACAGTGAAGGCTCTAAGCTTCTAATTCAATAATTAATATTAAAATTTTTAATTTTTTAATTTCATTCCATTTAATTGCTTAATTTTTAAATTAAATTTAAATGTAATAACCAAATGACAAAATATCCTGGAGAGTACCATTTAGAAACAAAAGTTGGAGGAGATAATTTACCCATTATAAAAATCATAATACTAGTTTCCTTGATTAAGTAATTTGTTGAGTTACATGTCTTTTGATCATGTAAAGGAATGTAACTTTGAAATTATTAAGAATTCTGATCAATGCAATGATCAATCAAAACTCCAAAAGCCTATTAATGAAGCAGGCTTCTCCCTTCTTGGCAGAATGGTGATGATGTATTTCAGATACAACCAATACATGAATTTGTTTTGAGTCATTATATCCATTTGTTATAAGGAATGGTATCTTGGGGAAAGGGAAAAAATGGGGTATGAGAGAGAAGAGTGATAAAGATGCAAAAAAGATGAAAAGAATATCAAAGGACAATTTAAAATACCCAGAAGATAGCACAAGAAAGATGAGAAGGGGACAGAGACAAATAGGTTTGGGAAAAGACTTATCCAAGGTCTTACAGACACCTTATAAATCTCTAATTTGACTCTCTTATTTTACAGAAGAAGAAGCTGAAACCAGGAAAGGGAAGGGCCTTTTAGGGACACACAGTGAGTCATACCCGTATTGGTTACTATAAACCAGATCTACGTTCTCCCTATAAATGGCTCTTTCAGCTACCACCCTGACCTCTCTCCTTCTAGATGCAATCAGGTCTAGAGAATACTTATACAGAAACATGGGTATATGAACAAAAATTAAAGAACCCAGGTCAGGCAAATAGGGGTGGGAAATAGAGGTTGTTATTATGTAAAGTCAAAAGTAAATATTTGGTATGTGGATGTGAATGTTTATGTATGCACATGTACATAAGTGTGTATTATCTATGAATTTATGTACATAAGTATGTTTGTGTATATATGTATAAATATGTGTATATGTATGTGTATATACACACATGCCCATGAGGTTATGAATAAGAGGGTGTTACAAAATAGTTCTGCTGTTAATGCTGTTATAGTAAATCATATAAATATACTATATATATACACATACACATGTGTTATGCATGTTGGTATGTGTATACATACATATGTAAATACATGTGTGTTTTAAGTAATAGTCTATACATAATAGAGATTCAAAATTTCCTATATAATCTTTTTTCCTTTTTTGTATATAGTAATGTCCATATTTATTGACTTATGTCACGCTATAATTTTAAAAAATATTTATTTCCACAGATAATAACTAAGCAAGTAGGATAAAAGGGAGTTAAGTAGCATAAAGAGACTTGCTCAGGGTCACACAGCTAGCAAGTGTCTGAGACCAGATTTGAATTGATGTCTTCCTGCCTCCCAGTCATAACTTTACCCACCGTGATTCATAACTGCCCTGGAGCAAGGATTGGATCTGAGGCTTTTAATATTGTGTGTGTGGGTGGCTGGGTATGTCATGGATCTCTTTGGCAATTTGGTGAAACTTTCAGATCCTTCTCAGAATAATGCTTTTAAATGTCTAGAATATAGATGATTACATAAATTGAATATACAATTAAATTGAAATACAATTATAGAAAAAGTGAAGTATGTTCATGGACTTCGTGTTAAGAATCCCTAGATTACATCGTTCTAATAGAGAAGGAATTGCTTAAAATATGAATGAGACTTCCTTATAAAAAAGTTTGAGACTTGCTGCTACCATTGAGTCATGAATATCAGTAATAGCTAGAACAAACCTAGTAATAGCTTTGAGGCTCCTAAAAAAAGCAAGATTGTTAAAAATAAATAAATTCACATTTTAGATTCCTGCATTAGCCATTAAGTTTCCACAGATGCATTAATGATCAGTAATGTATAACACTATTACTCAAGCAAAATTTTCCCCTGGGGAAAAGGCAAATAAGACCCTTGACCAATAATTATTCCTTTCTACCATACTCACACACAGACATCTATAACCTGTCATAAGCCTCATTTAAAAAAAATAGAGAGAGAGCACTGTCTTTGTCAGGGCAAAAGTTGAGAACCATTCATTCCCATCAGCAACCAACAAATTGATGTATTTTCTTTGTCCTGGCACTCCTGTTCTCATTCCCAACCTGTTTTAAATTTAGTCTCTTTGAAGTTCTGTAAGGACATCAAATTAGCATATTTTGACTCTAGCAAAATGATGTTATACTTGGATTTATGGGATTTTTTGTGTTCTAAAGACTAGTTGCTCTATTTGTTGTTGTTTAAATGAGTCAAGAACTGCCTTCTTACTCAACTACTCCAAATCCTTCTTCCTCCAACTGAGGACATTTGAAAAACAAAACCTATTATAAATATGTTTAGACAATCAAAACAAACCTCTATATTAGCCATGTACCAAAACGATCATCTCTTTCAACATTCTGAGTCCTTCCCCTCTCCATCAGGAGATAGGTAGCATGTTTCCCTCTTAGTCCTCTGCAATCCTAGTCGATAATTACACCAATAGGAGTTCAGTACAACAATATTCCATCACATTTATATACAATAACTTGCTCTTCCAATTTTCAATTTGTGGAATCCCCTTCAGATCAACATTCTTTGCCACTTAAGAAATAGGTATAAATATTTTTGTATATATTCAGATTTACCCTCCCTCTTTCTCCTTTTTACTTCCTATTTTCCTGTTGCGTGAAATACATTTCTGAAATCCAATCCAGTGTGTATGTAATCTTTCTTCTTTTTGACCTTCCTTCCTTCTTTTCACTAGTTCAGAGGGAGGTTCCTGTCAGCTGCTTCCCACCAATCTCTACTCCTTGTTTGTATACTTATGCTTGCCTAAGAGACTATTTTATGGAGAATTCCCTCGAGACACGTGTTCACATCATAGTCAGGAGAAGTTATACAAAGACACTCTCAAGTTCTCTCTTAAGAATTTTAGAACTGATTGTGGGGCATGGGAGACATTAGCTAAAGACCATCCAGCATGGTGTGCCCTCATTAGAGAAGGCCCTCTGCTCTACAAGCAAAGCAGAATTGAAGTAGTACAAAAGAAAGATGAGATGTGCAGATTTAGAGAACACATTCCAAATGTTCACACAGACTATTTGTGCTAGACGTGTGATAGAGTATTCTGAGCTTATATTGGTTTGATCAGCCACAGCTGGACACACTTTAACCTGACTCTAATATAGTAATGTCATTTTGGTCCTCTTTGAGAACAAAGGACAACAACCAATCCAGTGAACTTCTTTTATCTTTTATTTTCTCCTACTTTTTTTCAGTCTTTTGACTTTATTTTAATATTTCTTGTTGCTCCATGGAGTCATTGACTTCTATTTGATCCACTCCTATTTTCAGGGAGTTTGTTGCTTGGGTAAGGTACCTCTTGTGCCAAACTGTTCATTTGTTTTCCAATTCTTTCTTGCATAACTTTCATTTATTTTCCAAGATTCTTCAAGCATTCTCATTCTATGTGTAAAAACAATTTTAACTCTTTGTTTTCAAATTCTTGCTTCATCTCTTCCAGGAATTCTAGCTTAGTTTATGCCCAACCTGTGTTTTTCTCTGAGACAATGCTTGTAGATATTTTGGAGTCACTATCTTGTTCTTTGTGTCTTAAGTGTTGCTGCCACCGTAATAATTCAATATAATTGAGTTCTTTATTTTTTGAATATTATTTCAACCTACTTCCTGACTTCAAATCTGATTTTAGGACAAGGATCTATCACACTTCTGGAGGAAAGGTCTGAGCTGGTCCTGTTGCTACTTTCTTTGGATATTATGTGTTATCTTATTCTAAAATCTCAGGGACAAGCTGGAGACCTGCAAACTTTCACTGCTTCTCATATACTATATTACATGCTTGAATTGAGACCCCACTCTAACACCTGGGTCTGAGCCATACCACTGCTGTTTCTGACTTTTGAACTTCCTCCTTTCTCAGCACTTTGTCCCCTTCTCTGTCTGCTGTGGATCTGTGTCTCTGAGCTGAGTAGTAAGCAACAAAGCTGCCTGCATCTGTCCCTAAAGCAGTGATACAGTAAGGATCCAGTGATGCTGGACCAGTACAGATATGGGACTTCCCTTTGTCCTAGTGAAGAGCCTTTCCTTGGGTGCTGGAGTCTTCCAGATGAAGCATGCTACTGCCCCAAACCTCTACAGACCTCCTTGTCTGCCTCCTTTAGCTAAGGTGAGATGGACACATGACTCGCTGTGACTTTTTCTGGATTTTCCCATTAAAATTCAGTCTGCATTTTCTAGGTCTGTTTGGATTTCATGCTAGAGGACCTGAGCTGAAATCACACATCTGTCAATTACTATCTGTATCACCATGGGTTATTCACTTAATCTCTCTAGGTTTCAGTTTCCTCATCTGTAAAATTAAGAGGGCAGATTTGATGACTGCTAAGGTCCCGTGTAAATCTAAATCTGTTATTTGCTGTGATCCCTTCTTATTAGCCCTTCAATATTATTGGAGAATTGCTATAGATACAAAAGAGTTAGCCTTTAATATGAGAATTTAAGTCTCAAGGAGGGAAGTGAAGACGTCGATACTCGTCTGATCATATTTCACCCCTTGTGGCCCTTTGACTGGAATAAGTTTCCTAAAGGTCTTCTATGGGACCTTCCACTACATAAATGGCCTTAGGGCTGTTACTGGATAACCTTAATTTCAGAGATATGAGAAGCCTGTATGGAAGAAAAAGAAGAAAAAAAATCTAAATAGAAAAGATAGCCAAAAACAAAAAGCAAGAAAACAAAAAAAACTTTTTAGTCCCTTGAAAGAGTTACCAAATGTGGAAGAAGAAAAGAGGAGAAACTGTAAGCTTTACCTCCTCCTTCAAAGAGACTGATCCCCAGGTCTCAGTGATCTTACGCATTTAGGTGATGGTAAATCTTTATGATGGGTCTCCTGGTAAAAAGTGGTGATAATGAGCAGGTATAACCAAGAACATCAGGGTTACTGCGGAGGTGACAAACTTCTTGCATACTTACAGATCAGTTCTTCATTATGGGTCAATTCATCTCTAGTAAAGTAGCTTAGAAGTAATAAACCTCTTGCATACAACATATTCTGTGATGAGAGTTGATACCAAGGCTCTCTTCATATTGGTACACACTTAGTATTCTCTAGATTCCCAACCAAAATCTCCTTTTCTCTAAAAATGACATTAGGAAACTGATACCAAATTATAGGCCTTTTGTAGACCGTTTTCTTCTCAAGCTCATTTTACAGATAAGGAAATTAAAGCAAACAGAGTTAAGTGACTTTCCCAGAGTCACACAGCTAATAAGTGTCTAAGGCTAGAGTTGAACCCAGAAAGGAAAGTTTTCACAGCCCTCTGTCCACAACACCACCTAGCTGCCCAAAAAGAAAGGTTCTTTTTAATAATTCCCTTCCATGGTCCCCCAAGCCATTTCTGGGAATGAGTCATCCAAGTAATCCCAGGAGAAAATCTTTCCATTTGAGGGGCACTTAAGTCATTTCCCCAGGATATATGGAGTTCCTGAAGAAGCAGGGGTCTTGAAATCCAGGTGTCTTGCTGTGTAGAATGGAAGCAAGGAAGAGGATGACATTATCAAACAGAGTTATGTTTAAAAGCAGTCCATTATATCAGGTGGGTAAGTAGGTGCTGCAGTGGATAGAGCACCAGGCCTAGAGTCGGGAAGACATGAGTTCAAATCTACCTCAGACACTTAGAAGCTATGTGAGACTGGGCAAATCATTTAAGCCTGTTTGCCTCAGTTTCCTAATCTGTAAACTAAAGTGAAGAATGGAAAGGAAACCACTCTAGTATCTTTACCAAGAAAACCCCAAATAGAGCCACGAAGAGTTGAACATGACTGAAATGACTGAAAACCAACAATAATATATTATTATTGATAAATCTTCCTAGAGACAGGAACAGATAAAACATTAGACCAGAGAGTCTCCTCATTTTCTAAAATGCCATTGACTAACTAAGAACAAAACTTTTGAGAGGTGGGATACCTAAACATTATGGTTGAGGGCATGGGACCAAAACGGTTGTTTTAAGAGATCATTTCAGTGTTCAACAATACTAGTTGCCTGACAATGGTGTGGGAGATAGATACCCATAATACATGAAGGCAACAACTCCAATCTTGGACCTCTTTCATGGTGAAACAGGTACTCTGAGTTGGCAGTGGTGAAGGGAGGGAGCCATCAGGAAGAACTGTGTGGTCTGTTAGAGTCTGATTCTGGTTTCTTCCCTGGCAGACTTGACTGGCACAGCATTGTTATCTCCTGCATGGATATCAACCTCACTAAGGTCAAATAACTTGTGCTGAGATGTGGGAATGTGGGCAAGTTGAATCAGTTCTCCAGTTAGAAGCAGATTGGGAAACATATAAGATCATGCCATACTGGTCTCTCAGAGGGGAGCATACTAATCAATAATCCAACAGAAGTACCATAAGGAACCTAGAAAGGTCTAATAAGGTTGAAAATTCCTTGAGGTCAGAGATCATGCCACACACACACACACACACACACACACACACACACACACACATACCCTATTCCCTGTACCTAGATCTAATCCACGTTAAGCACAAGAGTCCTAAAGAAAAGCCTGGACCAGGGATGAGGAACCTGTGACCTCAAGGCTACATGTGGCCCTCTAGGTCCTCAGGTGTGGCCTTTTGACTGAATCCAAACTTCACAGAACAAATTTTAAGGGGATTTGTTCTGTGAAGCTTGGATTCAGTCAAAGGGTCACACCTGAAGACCTAAGGGGCCACATGGCCTCAAGGCCACAGGTTCTCCACCCCTGCCCAAACTGTCACTTATATGTTCACAACCCACTAGATTAGAACCTTATTCCAATGCTATAAATGAATAATGTAATATAATGTGGAATTATCTTGGGCTGAATCATCAGAGTTACTTTTGGATATCCTCAAGGAACCTAGTTTAAAATGGTGCTGTCTATAGGACCATACTAAGGGCAGTCTCAAAGACAGCATTGAAATAAATCACTCTATATACATTATCATTCCTTCACACAATTTGATGGTGTAACTTTTGCTAATTTTTAGAGAAAAACCCATAAAGCTGTCTTTTCTTCCATGCTTGGTAGAAGAAATAAATCCTAAACTGAAATAGCTACACCCTGTGAGGTTAGTCTAACCCCTCTGCAATGACTCCAGAGCCTCTCTTATCTTTCTGGCCAGAATCAAGAGGGGCAAGTCCAAAGCTGCCAAAATCTGGGGAAGCATGAACATAGAGTATGTATGGTACAAACTCTTTCCACTTTAGGGTCAGAAGTCAGAATCTTGTTCCCTGACGATGCCTGTATTAGCCCCTTTGTTCATGCCCCTGCTGCTATCCCAGACTCCAGACTCTGGTTTCCTAATTTGACTTCTTATATTCATTTGCCCCTCTCTATATTAGCTAATCCCCTGCCCCTTTTCCTGGCTGCCTAGACCTGTGTTCTGCACCAAACCTCTCTCTCTTAGATAACCCTGCAATTCTGGTTTCTTTGCCTGCTGTGTCCCATGCTGCCCATGTCCCAGCATGAAATATTCCATCTAGAACTATTTAAGCTCACAAATCTTTGCAATTTAAAAATACGAAATGTCTATCTTTGCCCCTCAGAGACACAACACAATTATCAATGTTATGGTTTATGACCTTTATGATTTTCAATTTCTTTCCATCTATATAATTAGAATATTATACATAATATATGATATGATATTATATATAATGTAACTTATACATTAATTATGATTACAATAATAGCTAGCATTTTTATAGCACTTTAAAATTTGCAAAGTACTTTACATACATAATTAGGTACATTAAATCAAATGAGATGATATTTTCAAAGCACTTATTAGAGTTCCGGGCACATAGTAGGAACTATACAAAGGTTTGTTACCTCTACTCTCCACCCCATTGGATCTTATTTGAGGCACTGGATATATGTACTCCAATGAGAATGTAATCTGGAAGAAGCATTGGTAAGATAAATCTAATAAGAACTCTTCGTTATGGTCTGAGATAATATTACGTCTTTAGAAACCTGTCTTTATCAGCCCTTAGATCCATTTGACTTCTTGCTCCAGGCCCTAGTTAGTGACTATGTGAGCTGTGATTCTGCTTGGAGGCAGAGGCTACATGGGCTGTCCCTGCTCAGATACTGCCCTTAAGTATGCTGCTAAATACCTGCATTTGGATCCTGTCCATTGTGACAGTGGTGCACTGTATGGCTCAGCCAATTGCATTCAATAGACCATGCCCTTGACTTCCTTATTATGTGTTTGGGGTAGTGTTAGGGGAGTGGGGAGAAAAGAGAAGACATTTAATACTGTTTTCTGCCAACCTTGAGGATCAAAACCAAATTTGTAAATGGGAATATGGCCCAATACGTTTTCATTTGCAGACCTTGGTTATGATATGCCTTGCTAATAAGAAAAGTATGATTGACCATGAGACTTAATGTGAAATGCATCCCTATTTAATCAAGTTAAGATCTCATAAGCAGCGGACAGTCCAAATTTCAAATATGCTTATTATGGCTTACTGAAATCCCAAGTGCTCTGGCTAGGATAATTCCTAAGAAAGCAGTCCTTTTGACAGATTAAGAGAACAGTTTGCTTTTGCCTAAGGCCATTAACATTTTAATAAAATGGTCGTCAACTGTGATAACAATTCATCTTTAGGGGACTTTATCTATTATTAACCTTATTAAATAACAAGTTTATTATTGCTGACATGTAGATTTTCCAGCCCTCATCAAACATGTTCTTCTCTTGTGCTCACTCTCCCTCCCTTCCCTTCTAATTTCTAGTTCAATTAAGCTGGATTTCTGTGCCAAGTGCGTGTTTACAAGTTTTGTTGCTTTGTTTTCCTTCAGAGTGATTCTGAAAATGATTCTCATTTCCAATAACAGTTGATTAAGCTAAACACATTTTATCAGCTTTGTTATGAATCACAATCTGTTAGGCAAGAATAATTCACTACTGTCTACTAATTTTGGTAACACAAAAGTTCTCACCCTTATGGCAGGTTATGTTCTGGAAAAGGTGCTAGGAGGCAATATGCTACAAGTTCAACTCTGTTTTCCCATAGCAACTGTCATGTAACAGAAGGTTACATTCTTGATCAATCAGTTAATTTTTAAGTGCCTTCTATGTGCCAGGCATTGTGCTAAGTCTTACACATAGAGGCCTGACGACTTACTCTTCATATTTGAGGTAGGTGTCATGGGGTAGCAGAACCCAAGAATCTTGTCTCCAGTATTAGTTGTGCCTGATTATGGCCCAAGTCACTTAATGCCTTTCATTTGCTTATTTGTACTATGGGGACTATAATACCTATATATAGCAGCTGCTTCAAAAGGTTATTTTGAGGATCAATATGCTAATGTATATAAAGCCTTTGCATTGCTTAGTGGCAACTATCATTCTTTTTTTTTTTTTTTTGCTTTTTTGGAGGGCGATTGGGGTTAAGTGACTTGCCCAATGTCACACGGCTAGTTTTTGGGTTAAGTGTCTGAGGCCGGATTTGAACTCAGATCCTTCTGACTCCAAGGCCGGTGCTCTATTCACTAGGCCACCTAGCTGTCCCACAAATATTATTCTTTATTGAAATGAACGTAAATACTACATTTTGCATAATAAATAGTAGTAGTAATCATTTATCCTGTATAGTATACTAACTGATCTCATAAAATTATATTTGATACAAAAAAAATGTCAAGATTAGAAACAGCCTTAGGGGATGCTGAATCCAACCCATTCCTGATTAGGAACCCTTCCCACAACATTCCCAGCAAATCCAGTCTCCATTTCATTCCTAATAAAGGGAATCTAGTATCTTCCAAGATCTCAAGAGAGCTCATTCGAATTGTTTGGTTGTTTTTTGGGGACTGAATGTTGTGAAAGAGGCAGACATTTATACAGTGCTTTAAGGTTTGTGACATACTTTAAATGAGATATGATATCTCATTTAAGCTTTACAACAGCCCTTTGAGATTAATAAAATTTGTTCTGTGAAGTTTGGATTCCGTCAAAGGGTCTCACTTGAAGACCTAGAGGGCCATATGTGGCCTCAAGGCTGAAGGTTTCCATCTCTGGTGCAGGCTCTTCTTTGGAATTCTTGTGCTTAGCATGGATCAGATCTAGGTACTAGGTGCAGGGTGAGGGCAGAGGTAAAAGAACTCTGGCACCAAAGTCATGGAATTCAGACGTACTTTATTTTCCTAGAGATTTCTGAAGAGACTTTTCAGGGTAATTATATTATCTTGATGGTTTTTCAAGAAACTGACCCAGAAAGTATGTATTGCTACCTTCTTTTTCTTTACTATAGATTTTCCTTTAGCAAATATAGACCTGCTAGGAAAAAAACAAACAAATCTGCTTAAGTTTTGGTGGTAGCTCTGCAGCCTTTAATATGGAAAGGTTCTCTTGAAGAGCTCCCATCTCTGCTGTTCCAGCAGCTGTAGCATCCAAGCTGATGTCATACAAGGCATTCCTATCTTTTGGGCATAGAAACCAATCATTACTTCCACTGAAAATCTTGGACTTTGTTTATCCTCTCACATTGTTGCTTCAAAGTCTCACAAAACCTCAAAGCTTGGGCATAAATTTTTAAGTGGCCAAATGGTGGAATGTGGGACTGTGTATCCTGAAGTCACAAAAATGAAACTTTCCATTCCAATCACAAGCTTTGTACTTTAGTCAGTCAATAAGTACTTATTAAGTACCTACTATGTGCCAAGTATTGTCCTAAGTACTTTGCCTCCTAGCAGGGGACCCACTGTTACCAAAGTAGAGGTCACTTGTTTTCTTTCACTTTTAAGGATTGAGTGTGATCTCAAAATAGACCAAGTCATCGTCTAAACATTCAAATGAGTATAGTTGCCTCGAGAATAGTTAGATTGGAGCATTTTCCATGGATCCGGGCACGTGTTTGAATCCCTTTTAGTGAACCTAGCCTCTTGGTAGAGGTCACTCACAACCAGAGAATCCTGGTTGATCATTTGCTCCCTGTGATAAGTGAGGGGCTGCATCAAAGATGAATGCCAATTGAACCAAATAGCACAGCTCACTGGAACCATAGAGAGGGAAATCATACTCATCACTATCATCATCACCACACCTAATTAGCATCATAATTATATGGTACTTTAAGGTTTGCAAGCACCTTACAAATAGTATCTCATTTTCTTCTCACAACTTCGGGAGATAGGTGTTATTCTTAGGTCTGTTTTACAAATTAGGAAACAGAGGCAGACAGAGGTTAAAGGATTTACCCAAGGTCACACAGCTAGTAAGTATCTGAGGTGCATTCTGGTCTCTTCCTTTTAAAACAGACTCTTTGTTGGGGTATGATACCCCTCTCTCTACTCCCAATAACAGGAGTCTTGGATAGGTCACTGCAGATCTGGGGATCATCCTTTAGCCAGGGGCTAGTGCACATGTGCTCATCTCCATGCCAAATGCTCTAATCTCATTTTAAATTTATGCCTAATAAGGTTAGCCTTGCTCACAACATCTTTGGAATTCCTCTTTGGGAATAATAGATCTCATAGGATCATTCCCCTGAACCAAAATCTTCACTAAGCTCACAGTTACCTAAAGAATATAAATTCTTTATTCTGGTATTCAAGGTGCTTCTCAAACAGGCTCCAAATGCTCTTTCCATCCATATTTCATGGCATTTCCCTTTACACTACATTCCAGCTACACACATGACCAGTAGCTTGTAGGCCTTGGTGTTCTCTTGCATTCTTCCATCATCCCTGGGCATTTCCACAGCTCATGCTCCATGCCTATAACTCACTCATGCTTCAATTCTACCTAATAAACCCTTTCCCTTCCTTCTAGGCCACATTCAAGTAATATCTCCTCCACAAAACTTTCCTTGATATTCCCCCCAATGGAAAGGGATGGTCCATTCTTTCACTCTTTTACACAACTTTCCCCAAACCTCTCCTTTGCCTTAATTAGGCAGTGTGGTGGAGTTGAATTATTAAAGTAGCATTGTTCAGTTGTTTCAGTCATGTCTGACTCTTTGTCACCCCATATGGGGTTTTCTTGGCAAAGATACTAAAAGTGGTTTGCCACTTCCTTCTCCAGCTCATTTAGTAGATGAAGAAAATGAGGAAAACAGAGTTAATTGATTTGCCTGGGAAAGTAGTACTTGGTAATTATACAGCTGTTTGAAGTAGCAGAACACTTCACATGTAATACCTTGTTTAAGCCTTCTTAACTATAGCCCTTGGAAGCAGGAACCATAGGTATGATTATGCCCATTTTAGAGATGAGAAAACTGAAGACCAGGGGTTGACTTACACATGATCACACAGCCATTGAGCATCAGACGCTGGCTGTGAACCCAGATTTTCCTATTTCCAAGTCCATCACTCTAGCTACTTTGCTTTGTACCCTTGACTTTAGGAGACACCTGGGTTTAAGTTATACTCCTTATGTTAGCTATGCTACTCCAAAGAAATTACTTAAATTCAGAGCCTTGGAATCTTCATCTGTAAAAGGTGAAAAAATGATGCTGATCGGGTGAGCCAAGATGGCTGTGTAGAAGCAGCAAGGTCCCGCAGCTCCCACACCACCACCCTAAACACCCATAAAATTATGAGCCCAGACAAAGTCTAGGAATCTCAGACTCACAAAAATACAGAAAACACATCTCTCGCTGAAGGCAGCTCAGCAGCAGGGGCTCATCACGGCGGCCGGGAGTGGAGGCTGGCCCAGCCTGAAGCTGAGACCCCAGCCAGGCCTGGAACAGTGGGAAGGAGCCAGGCTGAGCTGAGCCAAGCCCCGCCGCACTGCAGCCAGTCTTCAGAGAAGAGGATCTACAGCCTTCAGCACCTCCACATCTGCCAAGATGTGAGGAACTGGGACGGGAGAGGGGCAGTTTGCACAGGAGCAGAGACCGGCCCAGCCCAAAACCACAGCCACGGCCAGGCCAGGCCCCAGGGTGGCCAGGAGGAGCTGAGCCTTCCAAGCTGCAGCTTGAGCCTACTTCAGAGAAGATCTAAAGCACCTGCCTGAGGGGGATCTTTAAATACTCCAAACCAGGGTCAGAGACGGTTAGTGAAAGTGAAACTTTGAAAATTTATTTGGGGGACTAAAAGCAGTTTGGCCAATCTGCCCCTGGGGCAAGGAAGCAGTGGGGGAAGGGAACTACTGGAACCAGAGGCAGCCCCCACCAGGCTCCTTCAGAGCCTCTGGCCTGCAGATTCCGCAGAGGGGCTGAATCGATTGATCAGGGCCAAGTGCTCTTGTGTTGAGCGGCCTAGATCTGGGTCATGGTCTTCAGTGGTGGTCCTGGGGTGCGCTTTCAGCAAACCAAAGCTGGGGGGGGG
>CM053594.1:144448653-144473490 GCA_028646575.1 Pseudocheirus occidentalis | reverse complement strand
CAGGGGAGGGGCTTTACATTGGGATTGCTGTTTTAGGGTTGGGGCAGGGGCAAGACAGGGAGAAAATTTGTAATTTAAAAATGTAATGAAAATGAATGATGTAAACAAGAAAACAAATAAAAAATATTTTTTAAAAAATGATGTTGATCATACCTGTCTCAGAGGCTTGCTGGGAAGAATAAATGAGAAAGGGAATAGGAACCACATGTGATCTTATGGGTATAAAGAGTTCCCAGTGAGGAAATTTCCTCTAACTAATGCAGATTGGAATTTATAGAGTTTCCTGAGGCACTAAGAGGTTCAGTGATTTGCCTGGGCACAGAGCCAGTATATGGCAAAGGTAAGATTTGAACTCATGTCTTCCTGATTTTGAGGCCAGCTGTCAGTACGTTATGACAGCCTGCTTGTCACCTAGTACATAGTGGCCCAGACAATCACAGATTGACTTAATATTTGTTGTTGTTGTTGTTTGTCCTTCATTCTTGAAGGGGACCATGATGTCAGGAAGGTGAAGCCATAATGTGCAAGTGAATTGGATTTAAGTGAGGGAGGGCTGCGCAAAGTCACCAGCCTCACTTTCTACTCCAGAGCCATCTGGGTCCAGCAGCACAATAGAGATCAGGATGACTAGAGATGGTCCCCTAATCTTTACTCAACACATAAGTAACATACTTGATCTTGGGCAGACTTCAGGGCATAGTGAAGGACAGAAGGAGCACACTATGGTCCATGGGATCAGAAAGAGGCAGACATGACCAAACAAATGAACGACAAAACTGTCAACAACAACACTATTAGCAAGACATAGTAGGTGCTTAATAAATGCAGGAATATATTGTCCTCTTGGCATACAAAGTATCAGTTAAATAACATAATAAATCATTCTCTTGTAACAAGATATTGGAAAATTTCTCCCAGGAAACATCTGCATTTTGACAATGGCCTATTGGAGCACAGGCTCTCACTTATTTTGTTTTTTTGACTCATTAGAAACTCTCATCTTGGGATTTTTGAGCCATAATGATACAAGGATTTTACCCTTGAGGGCCTAGAGGGAAAATTTTTCATATAGTTATTTATTCTCATTACTTTAACAACAAAGTTCCTAGTCCAGGGCTGTGAGAAGACCCTTCAGCTGAGGAGTCAGATCTAGGATCACAGAGAGTAGGTTCAGCTCTGAAGGAGCCTAGCTCCTAAACAGGAAGTCAGGTTTTCTCTCATTGTCTCTGGCTATTTACCCACGAAGGCCCTCCCCTCTACCCACCCACAAAACCAAGAACAGGGTAGCTTCTAGGACACTGCAGGCACCCGTGACCAAGAAGGCTCCCACCTTAGAAGTCTCTAAGTAGAGGCTGGACTACACTTGTAAATTATGTTGCCCCAAGGATTTCTTTTGTGTGTGTTAGACTGTCAGGGTTCCTTTCATCTCTCAAATTCCATGATTCTATGATCCTATTTGGCTTTTAAATATATTAGTCCCAAAAGGAATAAATAGGGTCCTCTCTAGAAAGTTACCCAATGTGCAGTATAGATGAGATAGAGGACAACTCAGTATTTTGTCCTCCTTGACGTTGGTGAAGCCTTTGACACTCTCGATCCCTCTTCTTCTTGGCACTCCGGTCTCTCTAGATTTTTAGGCTGCTACTTTCATTCTTCTTCTACCTGACTTCTTCTTAGTCTCCTTTGCTGGATTCTCATCCACGCTCACTAATCAGAGGTGTACTGGCCGGCTCTGTCTGGCCTCTTCTCTTTCTACAATTTTTCTATTGATGATCTCTTCACTTCCTACTTCTATCTATGCTCATGATTCTCAAATCCATCCCACACCTCTCTGCTGCCCTCCAGTCCCCCATCTCCAAATGTCTATTAAATCATCTTGAATTGGATATCCTGTACAAATCTTAAACTGAACATGTCCAAAACTGAATTCATTATCTTTTCCCAAACACTCCCCTTTTCCAAGCCTTCCTATTACTATTGAGACTATCACTATCCTTCCAGTCACTGAAGAAGGCAACTCACTCTCATCTCCCATGTCCAATCTGTAGCCAGGCCCTATAGATTTTACCTTTATAAAGGGAAGGGAATAAGCACTTATTAAACACCAAACATGTGCCAGGCCCTGTGCTAAGCGCTTTATGAATATTATCTCATTTGATCTTCACCTTTGAGGGAGGTACTATTATTCACATTTTACAGTTAAGGAAACTGAGTCAGACAGGGGCTAAGTAACTTGCTCAGGGTCACATAGCTACCTTTAAGTGTCTAAGATTAGATCTGAATTTAGGTCTTCCCCAGTCTAAGCCCAATATTCGATCACCATACTATCTAGCGGCCATTATATGCCCCTTTTTCTCCTCTGACTCCACTACCCTGATCAGGGCTGAATTACCTCATACCAGGACTACTGCAATAGCCTTCTGGTTGGTCTCCCTGCCACAGGTCTCTTCTGCTCTAGTCCATCTTCCCCTCACTTGTCAAAGTAATCTTCCCAAAGCTTAGGGGACCGTGTCAAGTCCCTTCCCACCCTCAATAAACTTCAGTGGGTCATAAGCACTTCTAGGATCTGATCTTAAAAGCCCTTCGTAACCTGTTACCCCTCCTCCCTTTCCAGTTTCTTATACCTTGTACCCTTCCTCCACATGCTCTGCAGTATAGTGGTCTTGGCTTTCTCACTGTCACTCAGTCTCCTGACTGTTCTCTGTCAGTCTCGGGCTGTCCTCCATGACAAGAATGTGCTCCGTCCTCATCTCTACCTCCTTACTTCCCTGACTTCCCACAAACCCAGCTAAAATCCCACTTTCTCTAGGGAGTTTTTCCTAATCCTTCAATTCTAGTGCCTTCCCTTTGTTGATAATTTCCAGAGGATCCTGTCTGCAATTCATTCTTATTGCACTGTTTATGTGTTGTCTCCCCATTAGACTGTGAAGTCACCTTTGCATTGTATGATTATTTTCTTCAAGCTCCTTGAATGCCTTGAGTTCATCCTCTTGTTGGTCCTCATCTCACCTGGGATATATGTAATGCCAGGAAATTCCTCCTGCTGCCAGTCAGCTCTAATTGAAGAACCCAAGAACTCCCAAATTTGAGAGGTAGCCACTCTCATTAAGTCCATCTCTCATGACTGATGTTTGATCACTGGTGCTCAGGGACAGAAATACAGAGCCTAAGAGGCAGCCAGAGACTTGAGCTTCATACCCAGACTCATTAGGCAGGTGGGTGACATTCTGACACACTGTCATGTGCAAGCAGCAATCACAGCTGCTGAAAGAAAGAGCTCTATACCAACAGGTGAGAAATCTAAAAGAGAGGCTCACAGTGTCCCCAAGTGCTCAGCAATTAAGAAGAAAGAAAAGAGACAGAAGGTAGAGTTACTCCTTTTAAGGTCTACAGAATGGGCAGTTCTTCCTGGTCACATGGCTAATGCTCTTTAATGCAATACCCCATTATAGGATAATTAAGAGACACCAGGCTGTGAGTCCTTTACCAATGGGCTAAGACCCTTGTCATATGCTGTATAAAGTCAAAACATATGTTCCAATGGGATCACTTTTTCCACTTTGCATTGAACTGCTCGTATAATTGAGACATCTGTACCTGCGGAGATCAAGGAACATCAGTCCACTTGTTTATTCCACCACATTTTGGGGGTTCAAGGTTGTACTGCACAGCTTTAGCCAACCAGAGCTTCTAGGAACATTCAGAGATGGAAGAATGAAACTGTCTTAGCATTTATGATATGGTGCCTGTTACTGCTTCCAAAAACTCCTGCTGGGAATTACACTGCTTGGGAGGCCATTCCTAGAAGTACAATCCCTATTGGATCTTCTCCTAAAGCATTCCTCCATGGAATGGTGTCACAATATGCTTCCTGCCTAAGGCTTCTGCCAATAAAACCACTTTCCCGGAGGCACATCATATTAATTTCCTAGAAAAATGGCATTAAAAGGGTTCTCTGAAATACCAGGGCCAAATTGCTTTGGCCCTTTAATTTAACAACATGAGGCAGGCAGACTTCATCCATTTCATTTCTAGATAGTAATTCCAGTAGCTGCCTCTAAAAATATCATTTAAATCAAACCACACTTACACGTACAGACAGACAAAATCACTTGCAGCTAATCCATCTCCTACTTTATTGCCCATAGAAATGAAGAACAGGTTGCACTGGCAATGTGTACAACAGGAGGCTCAGAGACAGCCGCCATCCATTTCCACATAGTATACAAGTTTGATCTTGTTTGCCTAATTATCCCATTAACCTGTACCTAAAGATCCAATTACTCCAGCTGTGGGTGATTGAATAAAGGGCAATTGCAACAGATACCAAGCGGGGGACATGTGTATTCCTCATCTGTAAAGTTTGTAATTGCCTGGTTTAGTTTCACCAAGAAATTCCTATGGCAGCCAGATACCTGAAGTACCTAACTCAGTACTATGTTCCTAAATTGGCAAAACTCTCATTTCACTTCTAAATTCTTTTTATATATCAGAATTCTCCTTTTCATGTGAGATCTTACTACTGCTGTTTTTTGTTATTACCCTGTAGGTTAGGGTTTGCAAAGCCAGTCCAATCAAAGCTTTGTATTTTATCCTAGCTACTATATCTAAAAATTCAGATGGGGTGCCCCAGGTGAGGGTTGCATAAATAAATTGCTTGAACTTTTGCAAAATGTTGCCTAAGAGAGAAACTACAGGTTAGATTTAACACAGAGATCTTTTACTTGTATATTTTCTTTTCAATGTAACTATTAAATAGTGTTAACATCTATCTAATTGCTCATTGCTCTTCCTGTACATATTTTAAAGGACAGATATAATATAGAGCAAAACTTAAAGAAATAGAAACACCTTAGTACCTATTGCCTTGAATCAACATGGTACATCTGGTCTGACAAAATAGGAATGCCTACTGTCAAAGCAAGTAGAAGAGGCCAGACAGTAGATATAGATGTTTAACATTTGGTTTAGAAAGTATAAGTAACTGAATCTTTCAGGATTTGTGGGAAGAGAACGGTTAGGTAGCTGTGGGTATCTAAGTTGAGGAAATTTAGGTAAAACAATGAGACAATAAAGAGAAAAGTCTTTCACTGGGATATGTAAGTGCTAACGTTGAAAAGGAGCTGATGGGAATTTTACTGACTAGTTAGGTCTTGGTCAGATAATACCTGCTTATCTATAAGCCCAAGTCTTAGCATGTGGCTGTTTCCTACAAAACCTAATGCCATTTTTTCACCTACATTTGACCAAATTGTTTCCTGAATTTGGTAATGTGTATAATAAGAATAGTTAGCATTTATATAGTACTTAACTTTTTGCCCAGCATTATACTAATTGCTGTACAATTATTGTTTCATTTGATCCTGACAAAAACCCTGGGAGGTAGTTGATATTATTTTAACCGTTTTACAGTTGAGGAAACTGAAGCAAAATGACTCACCCAGGGTCACACAGATATCAAGTTTCTGAGGCCAGAGCTGAACTCAGATTTTCCTGACTCCAGACCAGCTTCTCTATCCAGTTGCCCCTTCTTTCTGGCAACTTCTGAGTTCTGACTTTGTAATTCACCAAGCTGCTGGAAGACTAAGAAAATGGTAGAGAACTCAGACCTTGACACAAACTGAGCACCTTTCTAACTAACAATCATTTATGGTATGGGTTTTTGTTTGTTTTTTAATGCTACAGACCTTAATTACAGTTTCATAGGATTTAGATTTGGAAGAAATTTATGAGAGCAATCATTTAATTCGAACCTCTTTTATAAATGAGGATAGTAACTCCTGGGATATAAAGCGACTTGCCCATGTTCACATGGGTAATAACTGTATGAATTGAGATTTTACCTAAATCTTCTGCCTCCGATGCCAATGTTTTTTCCACCAGCTTGTCTTGTTTCAGTCTGCTCTGAAAGCTTTGTGTTAGAGAAACTTCACTCCAGCCTCTAAAATTACCTGATTATTACTTATCAGAAAATGACACAAAAACACCTCCTAAGCCACCATTTTCTCTTAGGAAACTTTCTTTTCCCTTTGCCTCCCACTTCTTTCTTTCTTGGACCCACTTAGTCTGTGCAGAAAAATGAAAGACCCAGGAGTGCATTTGATTTCTTATCTGGATAGGGGTTATTAACAACTGATTGTCCTTCCTACCTTCTCTCTCTTCTTTCTGATATTTAAGCAATGACAATTGTTTTCTGCGTTGTTGTTTAAAGTTGTTTAAACTAATCTCTACTGTTCTACTTTGCAAATTATGCTTTATTTTTATGGGGTTTTTTTTCTTTTTTACTATAGACTTCCTAATGGGACTATGTTTTTTTTTCTGAAGATTTGAAACACATTTTTACAGAACAGGTTTTCAACAGATGTACAATGACTCCTTCACACCTTCTAAATCAAACTGTACTTACTTTCAGAAACAAATATCTATAAATTGTTTGGAAGAAAGACTGGTTGATGGTTAATGATCTTAAAAACAACAATTCATAAATACAGCTCTTGCAGTATGCAAAGCTTTTTGTTTGTTTGTTTTCCTTGTTTGTTTGTTTGTTTTGATTTCAGATGGGGTTTTCTGGAGTCTAGGTCATTCTATGTCCCCCAGGCTGGAAGTTCTGGAGCCATTGGGCTCTATTCTATCCCACTACTAATTGTCAAGGAAACTTTTACCTGCCCTGTTTTTGACCTAGACTGATTCACTCCTTCTGCGGCAGCCTGGTGACCTCTCACTACTGGAGCATCACTATATTTATGCTGGACTTAACGTGAATACTCAATCAGCTTTAGACCTACTGCAGCTCAAAACTAATGAGTTCAAGTGATCTACCAACCTGTCTCCCCAAGGAGCAGATATTTCAGGCATGCAAGCTTGGACTTCTTTCTTTTAAAGAAAAAAAATTTTTTTTTTGCTTTTTTGGAAAGGGGAGGAAGGCAGGGCAATTGTGGTTGAGCGACTTGCCCAAGGTCACACGGCTAGTGTCAAGTGTCTGAGTCTGGATTTGAACTCAGGTCCTCTTGACTCCAGGGCCAGTGCTCTATTCACTGCGCCACCTAACCACCCCTAAAATACATTATTATATCAGTATATGTATTATTACATCAGTAAATATATTTATATTATAAATTATAAATATATTATATATATTATAATATCAGTAAAAGTACTTTAAATGAGGGGAAAAGATACATTTTATTGATATCTTTTATTCTTATATCATCTGTATTCCCTGATATATTTTCCCCCTCCCCTTTACAAAGGTCTATCCATTATTGTAAAGAAGAAAAAAGAAGAAAACAAAACAGTTTTAACAAAATGACTAAACATATTGAAAGAGTATGACATATGCAGTGTATCACACCCACAGCCCCTTACCTCTTTAGGGGAGGGTTATGCTTCCATTTCATATCTCTTTTTCAGGGCCATGTTTGTTCATTACAATTTCCCAATATTCAATTTCAATTGTTTTGATGATGTTCTTTCCATTTACATTGTTGCATTCGTTGTATATGTTGTCTTTATGAGTATGCTTTTTCCATTTTGTATCATAAAACTACAATATTTGTATTCATAAAATTTGTATCCATAAAATTATCCTCATTCTTTTCTATATTTGTCTATTGCTTCTTACAGCACAGTAATAGTTCATTACAGTCATGTACTATAAATTGCTTTGCCGTTCCCTAGTTCAAGGATGGGAAACCTATGGCCTTGAGGCCACATGGACCCTCTAGATCCTCAAGTGCAGCCTCTTAGCTAGAGGGTCATGGCCTTGAGGCCAAAGGTTTTCTACCCCTGCCCTATTCAATGGACATCTACCCAGATTCTAGCTCTTTTGTCATTACAAAAAGTGCTGCTATGAGTATGCTGTCATCTGAAGCTTTTATTTTTGTCCTTCACCTCCTTGGGGATATATGCCTAGCAGCTAGACTTCTGGGTCAAAGGATTTAGCCATTTTAGTCACTTTATCCATATAATTCTAGATTGTTTTCCAGAATGGTGGGACATGGGTTTACCAAGAGTTAATTAGCATGCCTATCTTTCCATGACCCCTCCACAATATTAAATTTTCCCATTATATGTCATCTTTGCCAATTTGTTTAGTGTGAGGTAAAACCTCAAAGTTGCTTTGATTTAGATTTCTCTAAAGCCACAGGATATAGATTCAGAGCTGGCCTCAGAGCCAGAAAGATATGGGTTCAAATATTACTTCTGAGACTTCTTGTTTTGTGATCCTGGGCAGAGTCTTTTAATTTCTCAGAGCTCTAAGCAATTCTCCAAGACAACAAGTGATTTAGAAGGTGCCAACCTGTATTGTCAGATGGAGCTCCTTCATCCCATAGTTCTTTATAGCAATGAAACTACTGGTCTACTTCTACTGCTTCTTGTATTATTTGGGGCATTCTTCTAATATGGTGAATAGTTTATAATTCTTTTGGAATATTTTTGTTCCTATACTTTAACCACATTTATCTATTGAGATATGGCTTTGGGTCTTAGGTATTTTTGTTATTTGCCTACATATCTTAGAGATCAGATCCTTATCGGAAATATTTGATGCAAAGACTTTTTTCCCCATTCTAAAAATTCCCTTAAGCACAGGAAACCTGAGAGTAGCAGCAACCCCCCCCCCCATTCCACTGTTCTTGCTTCCATCTTACCCCTCACCACCATAATCCAGGGAAGTAATTCATGTGGAGAGGAGGCCAATCATTCCCACTAACTGCCAACCAACTTCCCCCACAAAGGGCACACAAGACAACCTGATGAAGCAGCAGGTAGCCTCAAGGAAGAGTTAGGAGGCAGCATACCAGAGATATGAAACCACCACCAACATTTCTCCTTGGACCATGAACCCAAAAGCTTGGAAGTAGCAATACTTCCAGTCCAGTTTCCAAAGCCAACATGCAAGAAGCAACCTTGTGGAGATTCAACTTGGCAACTTCATGCAGATATGACAACTACATCTCTTCAAGACTCAGAAAAGGACATTTTTGACCAAACTTCTTGGTATTGCCAAATGGTTCAACATGAGAAACTGATGTAACATGAAAGAAGAGACATTATTATGCACTTTGCCCCTGTACCATAAGGATCATGGGACTTTTCCATCTGACTTATAGCTGAAACCTTTCATTAAAATGTGAGCTCCTTAAGGATACAGACCTTTCCACTTTTCTGTTTGTAAACTCATCTCTTAGCATAGCACCTTGCACACAACAATCACATAATATATGCTTTGTTCATTCAATCATTTTTCTTCTAGACCCATAAATGTGTTTGTATAGAAGCTTTTTAGTTTAATGTAATAAAAATAGTTTATCTTTTATAATCTCTTCTTTCCTTTGTTTGGTTAAGAATTCACTCCCTATCCATGTGGTAAAAGCAACTTGATTTGGTTCTCTTATAGTATTTTTGAAAATATTATTATATCTAATATTCAGGTTGCATATACATTTAGAGTTTGTTATGGGATATGATATAATGCATTGGTCTGTATCAAATTTCTGCTTGATTATTTTCTAGTTTTCCAAGCAATTTTTGCCAAATAGGATGTTCTTTCTAGGTAATTTAAGTTTTTCAGGTTATTGAACACTGACTTAATAAATTCAATGGTTTTTAGTCTTCTTTATTTAGTCTGTTTCATAGATATATTTCTATTTTTTATAGTTTTGTGGTGATTGTTATATAGCTTGAGGTCTAAAAGTGTTTTTCATCCTTCATTCCTACTGTTTTCATCATTTCAGGGAAAGTTAAGAAGCATTAATTAAGCACTTACTATATTCTGGGTGCCTCAAAGAAAGACAGATAGTCCCTGCCCTCAAGGTTTTTACATTCTATGAGGGGAAGGCAATGTAAAATGATGGGGATACAGAATAAAGTTACTCAGCACAGAACCTTTGTAGGTAAATTCTAAAGATTCAGGAGCACAGACTGGAAAAGAATGAAGACATGGCTGTCCTGAGTGTTCTTTTTTTAAAATGGAACCAGCCAGTCAGAGGGACAGCCCACAGGGGCAGATGGTCCTTCTACTATGAGAAGTCCAAGAGTAAAATGAGCTTCCAGGTGGAAGAGGTTTCTGTGGCTTTGTAGAGAAAGTTTTGGAAGTCAGGAACACAACCTCAGATAGAATGAAGATCTTTTAAGAGAAATGAATGTTCCTGGAGAAAAATGAAGACCATTTCTGTTGATATTCTATGTCCTTCATTCTACCAAACAGATCCTGTTATTGGTTTATCTGGCTCTGTAAATGTCCCCTTGGAAGTTTTATTGGTATAACACTAAATACGTACATTGATTTTAGTAGTGTTATGATTTTTATTATATTGGCATGGCCCATCCATGAGCATTAAATAGTCCTCCAAATGTTTCTCTTCTTTTTTTTAAGGAGTATTTTGCAATTGGATCCATACAGGTATTGAGTATATCTTGGTAGTTTGATTCCCAGATATATTATGGATTTCATAGTGCTTTCCTTTCAAAGTGTGATAAAATCACATAGATCTAGAGTTGTAAGGTACCCCAGAGACCAAGTCCAAAGCATTTATTTATTTAGTATTCACATTAGAAATCTAAGACTCAAGAAGGTAAGTGACTTGTCCAACGTCATGCAGGTAGCACATGGTGGATGTCAGATACGAACCTAGATGCTTTTACTTCATTAATAGTGCTCTAGTGCTCTTTGCATTATAAAACAGATTCTTTCCATCATCTCAGGCTCAGGAATTCTATTCCATTTTATTTCATGAATTGAGACAGTCATGCAAACTCTATTCACTTTTTTTCCTGCTTCTTAAATCAAGAAATATACTTCTTTTCTTTTTATGAATATCAGTAGTCTCTGGGATACTTCAGCACTATGGTAACAAGACAGAACATTCATAAAACATAAAATAGACCCTCTAAAAACCTATATTCTAATGAATGACATTTTCCCACTTTTCTTTTGAAAAGAGCCACAGAAGCCTAAAAGATTGCCTTCATTCATATCAGTTCCTATTGGTCTGGGCAAGATTCTCCATGATGTTAATTTCCCTTTCTCTATTATGATTGAAATGAAGGTGTGTGCAGATGTAAGTAAATTGGTTCTCATGCCATAAACATTGACTTCGATTTAATGAAAACTCATGGTTTTGAGACTTGAACCCATGTTTCTCCTAAATACAAAGTACAAATACCACTTTGATATTTCTGAAGGTCTTCACAAAATCCATCAATGAGGACCATAATGTCTCATGGAGGAAGGGAAATAGAACCATCTCTGTTTATGCTAGGGTAGGAGGCTTGCGGAGTTGGGGGTGTGCAGTTTTTCAGAGAAAGCCATTGTGGTGGAGTGGGAAGAAAATTAAGAAACATGAGTTCTAACCAAGTTCTACTATTACCTGTATGACCAGCATCTCTTCTCTTTCATAGCTGATCTCCTAAAGAGGGTTTTGCACACTCACTGTCCTAGTTTCCTCATGACCTATTCCTCAAAATCTTGAAATCTAGCAACTGACTTTGTCACTTGATTGAAACTGATTTCTTCAAGGTAATCAATGACCTCTTAATTAATACATACACTATATGTATATGTGTGTATGTGTATGTGTATATGCACATATATGTATGTGGGGGTTACATAGGTGACACAGTGGATAGAGTGCTAGGCCTGGAATCAGGAAAACTCCTTTTTGTGTGTTCAAATCTGGCCTCAAACACTTACTAGCTGTGTGACCCTGGGCAAGTCACTTAACCCTATTTGCCTCAGATCCTCATCTGTAAAATGAGCTGGAGAAGAAAACAGCAAACCACTCCAGTATCTTTGCCAAGAAAACCCCAACTGGGGCCAGGAAGAATTAGACACAGCTGAAAAAAATTACTCAAAAAGAAAAAAAATGTGTATGTATGTGTGTATACATTTTATTTCCTCCCAGTAGTATACAAGCTTCCTCAGAGTGAGGATTATTTCATTTTTGTTTGCTCAGTATGACTGGCATGGTACCTGGCCCAGAGTAGACATTTAATATATGCTTGTTGAATTTAATTCAACTGTTGATCTTGAGTAATTCTCTTTCACTCTGGGTAACACTTCCCTAACTTGTAAAAAGAGGACATTTAGCTGCTCACCTCTGAAATATTTTCCAGCTCAAGGATTCAATAATTCTCTCAATTTTTATTCAATCCCCCAAACATTTAATAAATTCTTATTATTTGTCAGACTGTATGCTAGGTTCTGGAGATATAAAAACAAAAAAGGAAATAATTCCTGCCCTCATAGACCTTACACTATACTAAAAGAAGGCATCATGCAATCAATAAATAAAAAATAATACAAAATACAAATCATAATAAGATGCAGCTTGGTACAATAAATTAAATGCTGATGTTGAAACCAAAAAAGACTTGGGCTCAAGTACTGTCTCCTACATGTAATAGCTATGTGACTCTGGGCAAATCTCCAGTACATTGGGCAACTCTCTGAGAAAATAAGTTACAAAGATGCTGACCTGCATTGGCAGAGAGAATTTCTTCCCACAGGAGTTCCTTAGACCAAAGAAATTACAAATCCAGGCCCTGTCCATATTCCTATATATCAACATAATGGAAAGTAACTTCAAGACGGAGTAGGACAAATGGGATCAGAAAAGATCTGAGATAGCAGGTGACCTTTCACCTGTCTCTGTAATGCCAGTGAAGAATGTGACTATAACTATTCCCACATCATGCTCAATTGCAAAATATAACAAACTCTCCATGTAGAAGACAGAAGCAAAACATTTATTTAGACACCAGAAAACCAAATCCCAAAACCACTAAGCCAATTCCATCATAGTACCAAAGATATTAAGAAGCCATAGCATCCTTCAGCCTTCCACACAAACCAATACAAGATCAATATTTATTCACCAGACTGCCTCCTTGCCTAAGCATCCTCTCCCTCCGCCATCTAGTCTAGCTCTGACTCCCAGCTTCCTGTGGGCTCTGCTTTCCTTCAGCAAACTCCTCCTACCACAGGTTCCATGGTGGGGGGGGGGAGACAAAGTCTATCTTCACAGCAGGGAAACTTCCGTGCCTCTGCTCTACCCTTTAGCAAACTCCTCCCACCACAGGCTCCATGTGACTACATTCAGCCTATTAGGGGGCAGAGTTTACTTTCAAAGCAGGGAAGGTCTTCATTTCCTCCCAGGTCTATTAAGGGGCAGGGAAGATCTTCACATTCCCATTCTCTTTACAGTTTTAAAAGGAACCAGGGATTTGAACAGGCAGAGATGAAGAAGGGATTGCATTCCAGGCATAAGATAATGCCTGTATGTATGTATGTATTTATGCATGTACACATATGTATATGTATGTGCATGTGTGTTTGCATATATTTTGTTTTCTCCCAGAGTACATAAATTTATTGGAGGTAGGAGATGAAATGTCATGTGCAAGGACCACAAGTAGGCTGGTTTGATTGGAAAGGAGAGAGTTTAAAGAGGAGAAATATGAAATAAGGCTGGGACAGTAGTTGTCAGAGAGACTAAGGAAGCCCTTAAATGTCAAGCTGAGGAGTGTGTAATTTATCCTAGAAGTGAAAGGGAACCACTGAAAAGTTTTGAGCGCACAGCAAGGCGCGGGTGAGGGGAGAGAAACATAGTCAGTTCTGTGATTTAGAAATATCAATTTGGAAGCTGTGTGGAAGATTGATTAGAGATGGGAAAGACTGAAGGCAAGAAGATCAATTATGAGGCTACTCTAAAAATCCAAGTGGAAAGTGATAAAGCCTTGATCTAGGCTAAGTGATATGTGAATGGAAGAAAAGAGAATGGATGACAGAGATATTGTAGAAGTAAAATTCACAAAATTTGGCCACTAATCAGACATGGTCAGGGAAGCATATTATTAAAATGGTCTATCAGACAATAGAAAGGGGAATTGAGGGATCCACTTGCAGAGTGATCAAAGTCAAAACTGGGGTGGGGCAAGTAAGGCAATTTCCCAGGAAGACAATATTTAGAATGTTCTGGCAGAACTGTAGCATGTTATAATTCTGAAAGTGATTACATACTTTTTTTTCTCATAAATAGCTACCAAATGAGTAATTGCCGGGAAACCTCAAATGTAATGATCACATACTGTGCAAATCATTATTAATTCAACATGAAGTGGTGCATCTTGGTATAGTGGATAGAATGCTGGATTAGGCATTTGTAGGCTTTCATAATCTATATGCAGTTAGGTGACCCAGTGGATAGAGCACTGAACCAAGAGGACTTGAGTTGAAATCCTGCTTCAGAAACTTACTAGCAATGTAAATGTGGGCAAGTCACTTAACCTCTCTCAGTCTGAGTTTCCAAACTGGTAAAAGGGACTGCTAATAATATCTACCTCACAGAGCGGTGGTGGGAATCAAGTGAAATAACATGTATTAAGTATTTTGCAAGCCCTTTGCAGTGGTTCTCAACCTTCCTAATGCTGCAACTCTTTAATGCAGTTCCTCATGTTGCAGTGATCCCCAACTGTAAAATTGTTTTCATTGCTACTTCACAACTGTAATTTTGCTACTATTATAAGTCGTAATGTAAATATCTGATATGCAGGATGTATTTTCATTGTTACAAATTGAACATAACCCACAGATTGAGAACTGCTGCTTTTAGGGCTATATAAATGCTAGCTATCATTACCAGATATTATTAATCTACTTACTCATGAGTGATGGAGGAAAACAGAAAAAACAGCACTACTAAATATATAGGCAGAAAACGAACTTTCAATTTCACTCATCACTAAAATACAACTGATGGGGTTTCCATGTAAAAATGAGACACAACTCCACAGATTCCTTAAATACAGTTGGAATTTAGGGACAGTGGTAACTATTCTGTGGCACAGAGTATTTTATCCACTGTCTGACCTGTACTACTCACAAACCCAATTACCCTTGCCTAAGTCTGTAAGATTCATAAGGGTACTTACTCCATAGATATTCCATGTGTTCTAAGAGTTCATATGGGGATCAGGAAGGGATGGGATGGAAATGAACTAAGGTTAATGAATTATATTTAGAAAAGAAAACTATTTTGAGAAGCTCTTCAGAAGAAAATAAACTAATCAACTTGTAAACATGCTTTTGGCATAAACATTTCATTTCCTGTAAGCTGAACTAGAAATGTAAAAGAAGCAGTCTCATTGGGAATCACATGTGCATATCTGAAGGCAGAATTTGACTTTTTAAGTTATCAAATAGTCCATCTATTTGAAAATACAGGTCACGTTTTATTACTTATTAATCAGCCTGAGAGACAGCCTCCATGAGACTCTTCTACTGACTGTTGGCTAGGTCTCTACTGGTTTTTTAGGGAGGCATTCTCAGGTGATACTGTGTAATATTCCAATGAAATCTATGCTAAATTTAGAATTCCCACTACATGGAAGAATATCAGTTTTTTCATTCTTTGAATAGAGGAAATCTATTCTAGCCACTCAGTCTCATTTACCAAGAGAGATACTGAACTCTGCTAGAGCTTCCAGAAGGCAGCTTCTTCAGACTGTGAATTTCCAAGCAGGAAGTTCTGAGCAATGATCTTTACAGTGGACAGTAAGGAACTGTGTGTTCCTGATACATATCACTTGGACCACTTATCTTTATTCCCTATTTCTTCCTTGACAGACTGGAATGATGGACCTAATTGAATGAAATAAATAGGCCTAAGAGTAAAGTAACATTTGGTTCAAAGAATCAATTCTACAGTCCAATCCAATCTAACAAGCATTTAATGAGCATCTACACTTTATAAGGCAACGAGGATACATAACAACAGCCTCTGTCTTCAAGAAGCTTGCAATCTGCTCTAGAAGATGTAATAAACAGGGAAGTTTAGCATGGCTGCAAGATAGAAGAGGCATGGGTGCATAATGATTCATGTAAAAGAAAAAAAGATATGGGGATATTAATGGAGGGCAAGCCCAGGTTGACTCAACAATATGACAAAACTGGAAATAGAAAACCTAATGAAATCGGAGTAGGAGGTGGGAATCATGTTATATAGTCTTCTAAATAAGGGATATTGCATTCAGTTCTTGGACACACATTTAGTAGGATACAGACATGCTTCAGGATGTAGAATGGTGTTTGAGATCAGAGATTATTCCATTTGAGAACTGACAAAATAAAGTAGGACTCTCAGGCTTGGATGGGGATAAAAATTAAGGGGGATATGATAGTGAACCTTAAATGTTTGGAATGCTTTAATTTGAGAGAGGCAATAGTCTGCTCTACATGGCCAAATAGACCTACAGGTCGAAGTTACAAAGAAGATTGATATTTGAGGCAAGGGGAAAAAACACACTTTTGCAAGAGTTAAAACTGACCAAAAGTGGATTGAGGTCCTTTAAAAAGTAGCAGGTCCTCCAACCCTAGAACTCTGATAGCAAAGTCTAGATACTCATTTTTCAGGTATGCTGTTCAGGTCAAGTGTAGAGTAGATGACCTCTAGAGTCTCCTCCAACTCTGAAATTCTGTTATTTTTTTCCTCCTTCCCACTCCTACTCCAGCTGAATTTATTAATTGTCTGATCCCCAGACAATTCTTTTTCATTCTTTAAGTTTCCTCTCATTTATTGTGATTTTAAGAAAACACAATAGACTTGCCTGCCTCTTGTAAGAAAAGTTTTATTAATATTAATACCTGCATTATGGAAATATTAGTATTAATAGCATTATTAGTAGACATTAGTATTCCTAAATTGGAAGCATATTATTAAAATGCACCTGCTTTTTTTCAATAATTGTCTACTTAAAGGCTGTACTCATATTTTCCATCTTAATGAATATATGAAAAAAATGTACCATTTTGGAAAATTTGCCTTATTTGAAAATAGAACTTTAAAAGCAGATTTAAGCAAGTTAAGACCCCATGCTTCTTTCCTGATCTGCCATGTTCCCTCTCAGACCTAGAAGCATAGGTTGAGATCTTCTAGGAACCTTGTAGGCCGCCTAGGCCGACATAATTTTACAGGTAAGGAAACTGAGACCTAGAGTGACTTGCCCCAGGTAGTAAGTGACAGTGTGGGATTTGAACCAAGATATTCTTATGTAATTTATAAAAGGCATGATGGTGAATGCTTTGACATGTTCTGTTTTGCACCAATCTCTTGAAAGAATACAGGAAAGGAGAATAAGAAATATCAATTTCAAAGTTTCTTTGAGGTTCAAGCTTTTGGAACATTTTGTCTCTTTCCCATGAAATGTAACACAAGTTAAACAGGTTCCTTTGTCAAGGGATTCTGGGACATGGAGCTCTTCAGTTCTCTTCACTCCACAGTCCTCTGTAACATAATGCCGAAAGCAATAAGAAAGGCCTAGAGGAATCTTTCACATTTATAACATATCAGCCAAAGAGAGGCTTGTTTTTATTTCTAATAAAGCATTCCAGGTATGTTGCTGGCAGATGCCCAGCTCTCAAACAGACTGTCGCATTCACTGCTACACTGTGACAAACAAAGCCTGGGTATGTTTTTATTTGTATTCAGACTATTTGAATAAGATTCAGCTGCTTTCACTCACTTATTAGTGGGAAATTCATTGGCCTTGTCTGTAGAGAAGTTATGTAGTTCAATAAAACGAGGGAGTGTGCTAGTGTGGTACAGAGAGCACTGGCTCAGGAGACACCAACACACTTCTGATATTTAAGTGCCTATGTGACCCAGGACAAGTCCCTTAACCCCCATGTGCCTCATTTCTTCATCCTTAAAACATAAGACTTGAAACAGATGACCTTGAAAGTCCTTTCCCTTTGATTCAATGACCTGAGTTTCAGCTCTGAACATTTTAAGTTGTATGATCGTGGGTAAGTTACTTAAACTGAGACTTAGTTTCCCTATGGGTCAAGTGGAGACAATAATACTTGGACTACTTATTTCACAGGGTAGCTCTGAGTGAAGTGCTTTGCCTTGAAGCCCTATATAAATAACAAATTTTATTCCTCTATGTCCCAAGGAAAATGATGGGCAATAATAACAATGTCTATGATAAGGCCTGCCTAGAGATTTGTCATTGAGTGGGATCTTCATAGGCAGGTGGGTGGAAGAGCAAATAGATCCCTGGACCTGGAGTCAAGAAGGTTTGAGTCTTCCTCCTCAGACGCTTACTAGCTATGTGACCCTGGGTAAGCCACATAACCTCATTTTCTTCATCTTATAAAATGGGGCTAATAATAGCAGCTAGGATTGGGGGAAATTAAAATGAGATCATATTTGTAAAATCCTTAAGATGTCATATAAATACTAGCTATATATGATAACAATAACAGTATTGCTGTTGTTCTTATATGAAATGCTTAATTCTAGATTTTTAGGCTAATACTATTTCTGTTTTGGTAGGGTGTGTAATGCTTGATAAAACTAATAACACACAGGGGTGGCTAGGTGGCACAGTGAATAGAGCATTGGCCCTGGAATCAGGAGGACCTGAGTTCAAATCCAGCCTCAGACACTTAACACTTATTGATCGTGTGACTTAGGGCAAGTCATTTAACCCAAAGTGCCCTGCCCTCTCTCCTCCATTAAAAAAAAATTAATACCACACAACAGAAAGTGACAATGCATCCCTAAGTACACCTTCCCCCTGCTCCCAAAAGAACAACACTGAGCACATTCAAACCCATCTGTGAATCAAATGTTAAACAACCACTTGTAAGTGAGTGTCCATTTCCATGAACATATTTAATGTGGATGTTTTGTAATGATGCCAGGCATCATGCAGGGCCAAATCAGGCCTAATTCCAGTTTGGCCACACTCCTAAACAGGAAACCAAACAATCCTACATCTGGTTCCAAAGTTCCAAAGTGCTGCCTAAAGGAAATTAAACTATGGGAAATGTTTAACGTATTAAATAAAAATACAACACAATATAGATGATGTGGAATTGTGATTTTCTAAGGAAAAATGCGTGACCTGAAAGGATCCATTCTTTTTTTGAGTTTTCCACCATCAACCCTCTTTTTCTACCTAGACTATGAGGAAATTGGGGTCTAGACAGCTGAATTGGCTTACAGATGGACATTGTGGAAGAGCTGCAAGTGAAACCTCAGTCTCCTGGCTTCCAGGACAATATTCTTTATTTCTCTCAAAGATGATCAATATTTTCTATGGCACCTGACATCTTAAATTTGTTTTATCAATTTGTAAGAAATGCATACTCTTGCCCATACTTGAAGTCAAATGAGATTTATGATACTACAGAGCAAAGAATATTTTTGTTCACAAAGTTCGAAGTTGAAAAAAAAACTTTCCTTGTCTTGCTTTTCTTCTTGAGTTTGGTAACAGACATTTTCTACACACAGGGATATGAAATCACTAAGAACACACGTTCAGGGGATGGTTCTCCATAAAGAAAAACTGTACAGACCAATGACAATTAATACACGGCAGTTGTAGTAATAGCTCATTGCACTGTTATTTAGGTACCATACATAATGTGCACCGCATTGAGCATTTCTGACTGTCTGTACTAGAAATCTATTCAAATTAGACCTACTGAGAAACTGGCTACATTTATCAACCTGGCACACTAGCACACTGGCCAATGCTAGGATATTTCCTGACAAAGGAAAGCACATAGCATACAGTGTAGTGAGACCCTTCTTAAACTGTCTCTTGCTTTTTGAACTATGTCCTTATCTTTGGTTTGACTCCAGATCCATACATCCTGACAGCTGAAAGGGACTTTAGAGAAGCTCTAGAGGCCCATGGACATATCAAAGGCCAGACTGTGGACACAGTGTTCTATATCTGCTCTACCTGCTCTTTTTGGAAAAAAAAACGTAAAATGCACACTGCTTAAAGGAGAAATGTTTTCTTACAAATAATTGAACATCTGGGGATTTTAGTAACATATTTTAGCTGCTTTAGCTTCTTCAAACATAATGCTTTCTCCCAATTCATTACTGAAATAATATGCACAGCATTTAATAAAGGGGTAACAGATTACCCATTATGTTGGGAGACAGCACCATTGTCCTGGGTGAGGAGATATAAGCTATGTGCAGTGTCCATCTAGTTTCTAGTGTAAGCAACTTATCTGTTGGACATCTTTAAATTTTCATTTATTTGGACTTGGGCCATTGGGTTCAGGTAGCCTTGTTAAAAAGGGATTTGCAGGTCTTTGCAATGTTACAGTCCTGCCAAGCTGGAATAGCTAAAGACAAGGTCAACGTCTAGGACTCTCTTGTATTAAATCAGCAAGTAAGCTTATATGCAATGCAGATTCCCTGCCCATGAGATCTCTTGTCTAAAGCAATCTGCTGAAAGGTGATAGGGTTGAAGTATAGGCTAGACAACATGCATATGGCAGAGAGTTTGTAATATTCTAAGTAGCATCAACTGTGTCCCCTTGGGTCAGGAGACAAAGAATGTTGGTAAATCAATAGTTTAATCCATTGGAGACAAGACTATTTATCAAGTCTCTTTTTTTATTAAACATTGTTCTGCTAAACAAAACTCCTTTGCTGACTTGGTTGGCAATATCCATCTTGCATCATATGGCATATCATGCTCA
This sequence comes from Pseudocheirus occidentalis, assembly GCA_028646575.1. Lineage (NCBI taxonomy): Eukaryota > Metazoa > Chordata > Mammalia > Diprotodontia > Pseudocheiridae > Pseudocheirus > Pseudocheirus occidentalis. The sequence goes on along the minus strand of CM053594.1, from coordinate 144,452,975 downwards.
CACTGAAAGAGTAATCAACAGCTACAATCTTTGTGTGTTTCTACTTTGACAGAAGGTTTGCTAAACAGACCAAGTGTTTCCCTTATGCTTGTGCACATGGCTATTAAGAACATCCTGACAAATTGAATTGTAATTATGGAGTATTTGAAGAGTGGCAATGATACTCATAATTGAAAATTTTAAATCACGTGTAACTTTTTTTAATTGCCAAAAGTCTATAACCCACAGAATCAAAACTGCTTATTTTAACACAAACTGACCATTTGACCATAGAAGATAATAGTCAAAAAGAAATTGTTCAAAATCCCAGCATGAACTTATACTACTGTATCTGTGTCCTTCTCACTGCTTCTCACATAGTAGGTATTAAGTAAATATTTGTTGAATCTAACTAAAGGAGAAAGAAATAGACCGGAATATATAAAAGGTCCCTTCCTAATCAAAGCAATAGACAATTTTCTGATTTCCCCCCCCCACACCTTCCCTTAAAGAATATGGAAATAATGCAAAGAGTTCTGGACCTAGAGTAAGAAGGGTGAACATTTAAATCCTACCTCACACACTTACTAGCTGTGTGATTCTCCACAAGTTATTAACTCCTCTTTTCCTTAATTTCTTCATCTGTAAAATGGGGGCAAAGGAAGAGGAACTAGACCTGATGTCTTTAAAAGTCTCTAAATGAATGATCCTACAAAATCAAAAGAAACTTTCCCCAACCTATCCCCTTGCTCTTTAGTATGATAGATGCACTTGACTGGGAAAACAAAGAAAATCCTTCCTGATCACAAAGCCAAAAGAGTGAGTATCATCAGCAAACCCACCATAGAATGATTGACTCATATCTTCTAGCGTTCCATCTGTCTCTAGCAACACAGCTGAGAGGCTTTAGCAGCTGGGAGAAAAGGGTGAGTAGAGAATCTTTAATCCTACTCCACAAAGGTATTTTGTAGAGAGGAAAATGACAAGGTCCATCCCTAGAGGTGTTGGGGATTGGAGAAAATGAGACTGTAAATCCTCCCACTTTGCCCTTTCTACCTCAGCTCCTCATTAATATATTTATGAAAGCAAAATTGAGGGCTGCTGTTAAGGGGAAAAAGAAGTCAGAAAAGAATTGATAGGAGACTAGAAGTAGTGTATGAAAGGACAGAAAACTTTGTATTGTTGATGGTGTCAAGGGTTGGGCATTTTTTGTCACTATCATAGCTAGCAGGGTCAGCTCCTTCTGCCCCCCTCAGCTGCCTTCCACAGCCACGGCCCAGAATCAACAGCATCCTCTTCTTAGAAACGTGGGCATCTGGGGGTTCTGCCATAATTTGCTTTATCATAGAGAAAACTACAAAAGTAGCGCTCAGTAAATGGTTTTGTAGCCCCTGGACTCCATTAGGTATATGTCACCTCAACTTTCAGAAATATGCTCATTTTCCATTGAGTCAACTTGAGATCATATAATTCAGGCTCAGATTCTAGAGACATAGTCAGAAAGGGGATTTTACTAGTCTAGTACATGCAATAAATGGTTGGAGATTTCAAATCTATAATCCCAATGCTACACAATAGATTTGGCCCCTGGAATTGAGAGGTAAAGGATATCAATTGTCCAACTGGTTGGCTACAAGCATTGAATGCTTTGGCCACTCATGCTTCTATGTACCTGCTTTTTTCTGGCTCCAGCTAAGTACAGGTAGAACTCCTCCTGCCCACCACCCCACCACCACCACATATAGACCTAATGTTTACCAGGCCCCAGTTGGGGTTTGTTGCTAGAATTCAAAGGTCTTATGAGAAAAATCCAACAAGTCCAACAATGATGAAAGCAATAAGCCATCTATGTGGTAAGTTTAAGAGAAGGTCTCATGACCTAACTGGTTAAAGCAAAAGAAGCACAGAGGGGGAAAAAGGTACATTAAAGGAAGAATAGTAATATAGGCTAGGGATTAGAAGATAAAGAAATAGCCTGAGAGTCAGGAATCTGCCCCTTCTAACCCATACTAGCTGGGTAACCCTGAACTATTTATTTAACCTTCTAATGCTTCAGAAAACTTTTTAATATTATGAGTTGCAGAGAGGGTGCCACTGGTATTGGGAGAGGAATTTCCTCTCTGAGGGTCTCTCAGATTGATGGAAGGAAGGAAGGGAGGGAGGGAGACATAACTGAAAGAGGGAGGAAAGGAAGCATGCCAGGAGGGAAGGAAGGAAGGAAGGAATGAAGGAGGAAAAGCAGGAGGGAGGGAAGAAAGGAATGAACAAATGAAAAAAGGAATGAGAAAATGAAAGATGCAAAGAAGGAAGGAGGGAAGGAAGGAGAAAGGGAAGGAGGAAAGAAAAGAAGGAAGAGAGGAAGGATGCTTTTCAGACTTCTTTTTAAACAGAAAAATGTAAGAATAGAAGGTCCAAACAAACAGAACAACTATAGTGTGGAAGCTAGGTAATTCTCTGGTTATAACTCTCATAGAGGATAGGAATGAAAAGAGGATTTTTTTATAATTTAGGAATAAAATTTATATTACAATAAAGTACATTGTAGTCTTCATTCTTTTCAAGTAATTTAAACGCTTTCTAGATTAATACTGCAACAAATGTTTCATCCCAGACTGGCATTCATCTGCTTCCTCAGTCCCAGCGTTCTAAGCTACCTATCCTTGCTCTCCTTCCCAAGCCAATGTGTGCTCAGGGAACATTTAACATTTTAATTTTATTCTAATCAAAACCTAATTAGAAATGTAAATTTGCTGGAGGTGGTGGGGAGAGCCTCCTACAATCCTGTGAAAGCTCTTCTAAAGCACTTCCCTGGCTGCCATCACTGAGGCATCGGGTTCTTTCCTTGGATAGGTACATCCTTCATGTTTTCTCCCACACACCACCTCTCAGAGAGCAACCCACTATGATATACTCATTCTGAGTGCCATAAATGCTGTTTTCCTTGAGGTGTTATGACTCACAGTAGGAGTAGAAATGAAGAGTAGGCAAACTTAGGTATGCTCCCTCAACACGCAGGCTGAGTTCAGCTACTTTAAGAGATGGATTTCGTTTAGAGATGCCCTAATTTTGGTTCTTCACATAGGGCTACAGAAAGAACCCTGGCCTGGAAGTCAGCATAACTAGATTCAGACCTAGAAGGACCTTTAGTCAGCCAGTCAGTAAACATGTATTAAGCGCCTAATATGTGCAAGCACTTATGGGCATTTTTTGTGCTAATTCTGGAGTTACAAAGAAAGGTAAAAAGATTTCCTGTCCTTGAGCAGCTCAAAATATAATAGGGAAGAAAATCTACAAATAACTATATAGAAATAAGCTATGTATAGAATAAATTCAAAGTAATTAATAGAGAGATGGCATTAGAAATAAGAAGCATAATGAAAAGCTTCCTATAAAAGGTGGGATTATATCTGGGATTTAAAGGAAGCCATAAAAAAATCTAGTCCAACCTCCTCATTTCACAAATGAAGAAACTCAGGCCAGACAAGTTAAGTGATTTTTCCCATTGTACCACAGACTCAAATCCTATTCTTTGACTTCAAATGTATTTTTTCTTCCTATTATATGATAATGCTGCCTGACCTAGGTTCCAGTCACAGTTTAGTCCCTGACTTTGACCATCTTTGAACATCACTTTTGTTATTCTCTTTTTTTCCTTTTTTATGTAATAAATTTTATTTGTTTCTTGTTTACATAATTCATTTTCATGAGATTTTTGAATTGTAAATTTTCTCCCCATCTTTCCCCTACCCCAACCCCAAAACAGCAGTCCACTGTAGAGCCCCTCCCCTAGTCTGCTCTCTAACTTTCTGGTAGGTCAGGGAGGGTCTCCCTACCCCAGCCCCTGTATATCTTAATTCCTAGTTGCAGGTATTGTAGAGCTTTAAATTCTGGATTTTTTTGGTTCCTCCCTTGTCACACACCCCACTAGAAGGACAACCAATTCAATACAGGCTGTGTAGGTGTGATTATACAGGACATCTTCAGAGTGGACATATTGTGACAGTGATCGTATGTCCCTCCTTCCTATCCCTCCCCCCCTTGTTCTGTTGTCTACCCTGTCCCTGTCCCTTTATTGAAGTGTGAGCATCCAGCATCGCTCCCCCAGACACTGCCCTCCCCTCCATCATCCCACCTTTCATCCCCACATCCCCTACTCTCTTGTGTGGCATGATGCCCAGTTTAGAGTTTATGCCATTTCTTCCCTAAACCAGATTCAATGAGAGTAAATGAAAGTAAAGTTCTAACAGTTATCCCTTGCCTCTTCAACATGGAATGATCAACCCTATTTTGTCTCTCCCTGTCTCCTCTCATTCTAGTCCTCTCCAACCTCAGAATTTGCCTTT
>CM053594.1:144427168-144448153 GCA_028646575.1 Pseudocheirus occidentalis | reverse complement strand
ACTGTGTACAAATTTTTCCTGGTTCTGCTCTTCTCACTTAGCATCAATTCATATAAGCCTCTCCAGGTAATTATGAAGTCCATCTCCTTCCCATTTCTTATGGCACAATAGTATTCCATCATATTCATATACCATAACTTTTTTAGCCATTCCCCAATTGATGGGCATCCCTTAAATTTCCAGTTTTTTGCCACCACAAGGTGGCAAATATTGCTGCAATAAATATTTTTGTACATATGGGTCCTTTTCCCACTTCTATGATCTCTTTGGGGTACAACCCTAAAAGTGGTATTACTGGGTCAAAGGGTATGCAATTATTTATAGCCCTTTGGGCATAGTTTAAATGGAACTTTGTTAATGTTTCATTAAATGTAAGGTGAAAATCATAGAGCTTTGTTTCACTTATAGATAACTGTTGGATCTATAAAGTGTGGTATGTTCAACAAAATTAGTCACATTATTAAGGAAGATAATGTCACCCAGGTGTTTCAACAGAAAGACTCAGCATGTCCATCAAATGTCCTTGTTGAGTAGCTTTATGAACACCAACAGGAATCCAAAAGAAAGTAAATGCTTCACTCATTTTGTCCCAAATAGGCACTCCTGAATTCAATTGGTTCATATTAACAGTAGACATTTATCCAGTTAATTTGGTGATTGAGGTTGGATGGAAAGGGACACCTGTCTATATTATCTGAAAAATTACTTCACCCATACATCTCACTTTGGCTGTGAAAAACTAAAAGCAAACCCGTCCCTTTTAAGCAAAATGGATTGGAGAGTTGAGCAATTATACTGTGAACTGATCAATGCAGTCAGTCAGTCTGAATAATTCAGGCAAATGTGAAAACCTTATTTTACCCCCTCGGATACTTTTTTCTTGCTTGAATTATCATGATGATGGCTTCAGCTTTCTACCTCGTTCTGCCTCTATGTAGACATCCTTAACTGGACAGTGCTAGTGATGATTGCTGGAGGAAGGAAAAAAAGGCAACCATGAAAAAGAGCTTTATTCAAACCTTTCATCTATTTGCTTCTTTCCCACCCTCTCCAAGCCCAGATGACCACTCTCAACCATCTTTATCATGGGTTGCAATAAAACAGGACAGGAATAATAGAGATCTCTCTTCCTGCTCTCCTAAGCTCCAGAGACAGCACTTTATGAATCCCATTTCTCTCACTACTTGGAAGACGGTGGCATTTGATTACATCTCAGCAGCCTTTCAAGGTCAAGCACTCTGACAAAGACTTGACAGATAATGATTCAAGGGTATGGTAATTACCAAGGATCAACCAAAGTTAGTGGATCCCAAACAGGGAGCTATATAATGAGAAGAATACTGAAGACTTGGGCTAAAGTGTTGGTTCATCCATCATATACCAGCTTTGTGACCTTCCACAAACCATTTAACCCATCTGAGTCTCTTTAAAGTGAGAATAATAATCCTCACACTACAAACCCAGAGGGGTTTATGAGACTCAAGGAAGATAATGTATGTAAAGCACTTGGAGCTCTGATTATCTCCTCCACATAGCAAGGATTTGATATAGGTTTACTTTTTTCTACATTACCCATGGATATAATTTACTCATTCCTATTCTGTGCCTTTGCACACAATCATTATTTCCATCTGGAATGAATGTCTTCTCGCCTTCTCTCTACTGATATATCTGTTCCTCCCCTCCTTCGAAATAAATTTCAAAAAATGCATTGTCCAAAGACTTTTCTGGTTATTCCAACCCCATTCTGTCTACTTGTACCCTTTGTATCCCCTGTGCATTTATTTACTCAACTTGCATTCGTTCTTAGCTTTGTAAATGTTCTTTAATTTGATGTTTAATTTAATTTTATGTTTTGCTTGGGAATTCTATTTATATAACAATATTATGAATTTATTCATATGTCCCTTTGAAAATACTCTTAGTCTTTTCCTTACATATAAATTTAATGTCACTGGTACCACCTGTCTTTTAGGCTGCATTTCCCATAGTCTGGTTTTTATTAGCCCATTGACTTATGTCCACTGCCCAGCACCTAGTTCGTTGCTCAGTGAATGTGACTGATGGAATGATTTCAAGTATCCTCAGAGGATAGTCATTATCAATGCACCCACACCAGAAAGCATGTCAGATGTCATTGTCAGTCTGGCAGAAAGAAACTAGCAGATTCTAATAATTTAGTGGTCAGTTGGCTCTCCAGTTACCAAATTTCTGGGAAAATATCCCTTTTATTGAGTCCAAAGAAAGTATTCTGTCCAGACTCGAGTTTACCATAATACTGGTAGAAGTGGAAAGGGCCAGGGTGGGGGGAAGAGGGGAGAGAAATGTCAATTTAAACCTGTGTGTAAGCACTGTTGCTAATACAGACATTGAGAGACTCAAGCCCTGTGCAGAGCTGACACATTCTTTCCACCACACCACCACCCCCACCATATCTCAAGCATCAGATCACTAATTCATATACAGGATAAGACAACTGCCAAATTATGAGACTACAAAGAGAGGAACCTCAGACACCTGTCATTGTGATGAAAGCAGCCCCAGCCTCTGACCTTGGCCAGTTCAAGGTCGATAATGAGACAAATCAGGCAGGAAGAGCAGCGTGTGCTGACTCCATTAACGTTGGCTGTGTGCACTCTCGGTAGCACTGCATCTCCTGTCAATTAGTGTGGGTAAACTGGGAACTGCTGATTGCTGGAGACATGGCATACATGGGGAGCTGCTGCTACCTTTACTTCTACACCCTGCTGCATTTTAATTAGCCCTAGTCCCTTGGCTATTCCTTCAGAGATTCATTATTGCCATCTCTGAGAAACTCAAGAAAGGCATTTTTTTACATCTCACATCATTAATTAGAAGAAATGTTGAACATTCAAGCAATGGTGTTTGATAATGTTGGTTGGCTAGCAAAAGCTTTCAGGATTTCTGAGAACAATACCATATACTTTAGCCAGTGTATGAGTAACTGGAATAACCAGATTCAAAACAGCAGGGAGGTTTCCAGTTGGGGAGGGATAGGAAGCAGCTTGGAGTGAAGCAATGAGGGAGTCACATGCAGGTGAGTGTAACTTCCTACCAAGTCTCTGCACAGATGTTTTTCTGCCTCAGTGTATATAGGTGCATGCATGAATGTCTGTACACCTTCATTACAGCTCAGGGAGAGGAGGAGGAAAAAAAAGAAATATTGTAATTATAGAGAAGGAGTAATTAAAAAGTGAACAAAGTGAGGAAACAGACTTAAACGTGATTCAAGCAAACTACTGTATAACTCAGACTCAGAAGCAGGTTGACATTGTGGATAGAGAGTCAGGCTTAGTTCAAGTTCCTCTGATGTATACAAAATGAATGAGCATGGCTAACTAACCAAAGTTGTAAGATACAAAACAGTTGTGGCAATGCATTGAAAGAAAATATTTCTTTACTGAAAGTTCTTTGTACCACTAAAAGTATAGGTCCAGAAATAATATTAAAACAACAATAGCAACAGTATCTTGGTCTCAATGCTGTTCTCTGCAGCTCAAATACTATTTTTATATGTTCAGAAGGAGAAAAAAGTTCATCCTCATTAAGAACAATTTTACCCAGAGATCTTCCACAGACAAAGTTGTACATGTTCAAAACCAAATGGTCAGTCAAAATCAACACCGTTCACTAGATGGCAGCATGGAAAATTGCAGATATGGCATTGGGGGGAAATAAGCTGAATCATAGAATCCTAGCGTTAAACATGACCTTAGAAGTTTTTTAATCCAACTCATAACTATTCAAAGATCTCTTCTACAACAATCTCAACAAATGACCACAAATTCAGCATTTGTTTGAAGATGTCTAGAGAGAAGAAACCCACTATTTACCAAGGCAATGCATACCATTTGGGGAAGGAAACGGCTATTAGGAAACATAACTACATATCAAGTCTAAATCTAACTCTCTGAAATTTTCTTCCATTACTCAGAGTTCTTCCCTCTCTGGCCAGTGAGTCAAAGAAGCAGTAGACTAGTCACTTTTCTACATAGTAGCCCTTCAAATAAGAAGAGAACAATTACATTCTCCTTTGACCTTCTCTTAACCAACCAATCCCTATTTCTTCAACCATTCCTTATAAGGCACAATCTCAAAGCACATTGCCATGCTGGCCAAATTCCCCTGGACGTTTTCCAGCTTATGAACATCCTTCCTAAAATGTGGCAGTCGGAAGTCAGTTCAATATTTCAGATGTAGTCTGACCAGCACAGAATATGACAGGAATAACATCTGCCACTTGATGGACATTTCATGCAAAAAACCTTGTGCATCACTTAACCTGAAAGGCAGCTTGGCATGTCACACCATTGACTCACGCTAAGATTGAAAGGCACCAGAAGCTCCAAAACTTTTTAATTGCTACCTGGCTGTAATTCTTTCATCTTGTCCTGGCTTCTTTTGAACCTATACATCATACTCAGCCCTCTTGAATTTTGTCTCACTAGATTTAGTCCTACCTTTTAGTCTGACAAGATCTTTTAGGTTCTCCGTTCTGTCATCTAACTTGTTAGCTGTTGTCTCAGTATTGTGCCATCTGTAAATTTAATATCTATGCCTTTGTTCAAGTAGCTGATAAAAATGCTAAACAGCACAGAAAATAATAGAAATATGGCAAGTGTTTGCCACAGAAGGAACAAAGATCTTGGGAGATGATTCCTCTAAAGCTTCTACTCGGGTTTTTTTTTAATTTAGTTTTTATTTGTTTTCTTGTTTACATTATTCATTTTCGTTACATTTTTTGTCTACTCGGGTTTTGCTTCATGTTTAAAGTCAAATTCAATAGACAGATCATCACTTGCCTATACTCTATTATTGATTGCAAGTTATTCTTGGTGTTGAATGAAATCTTAGATACCCCATAAGTGCGACCAAGAAAAAGTATGTTACTATCAGCCTTGGCTTCAAAACTTCAACATGGAATAATTAACACTCCAATTTTATTAGATCATGAGCCCTAAGTTATTTATTTTACCTTATGTAAAATTCATCAGTAAGTTTCAGCGATACATTTTTAAAATGGTTTTTATTTATGGTTTTTGCTTTCACTTCATAATCATTTATGAAAACACCTCACATCACTACATTCACCCCCCAAAAATAATTCCTTTATAAGAACACCACCAAAAAAGTTAAGCAATAATAGCCCACAAAGTAACGGTGACTAATGATGTATACAACATGCAACGTTGTATTTCTAGGTTAGTGAGAAGGTACAAAAGAGAAAAGAAAAACAGCATTCATTAAGAACCTACTATGTACCTGGCATTTTGTTAAGTGCCTTATAATGTCATTTCATTTGATCCTCACAGCAACCCTGGGATGTAGGTGCCGTTGTTATTCTACAGTTGAGAAAAGTAAGACAGAGAGAGATAAGTGACTTGCCCAGGGTCATACAACTAGTGTCTGAGACCAGTTTTAAACTCAACTCTTCCTGACTGAAGGCCCAGAGCTCTATTCATTGCACCATGTACCTGCATCTAGTGCTCTGTTTACTGTGTTATCAAGTTCTGAGCAGTTTTCTTGAAATATTTATTGCTTTATGTGCCACCTAGCCACCTATCTATGACCCATTTGTTCCAAATTACCCTCAACTTTTATTTGTTTAATATAATTCTATTCATCCTAGGCCTTACCAGAAAAATAATTACCTGATAAAGTGATTAATTATGCATAGTGTCTCAAAGGAGTGAGCATGCTGCAGCATTCTAGAACTCAATCATCTAAAAGTTTTTAGAACAAAGAATTTTCTATATAAGCAAAACTGTCTTCTACTTGATCTTACTGAAACTACAAAAGGAATGGCTAAGCTCTAGGACACATTTCTTTTGCTATTTTTCCCTATCCTTTGTGAGAACAGACAATTGAAAGACCTTTTAACTCCATATCTTTTCAAGAGTGCTGAGGGCAAGTGCACAGAACCACAGTTGGCATCTCAAAGAGCCACCAACCCCAGGATGCTCAAAACATAATGAATGAATGGAAATGCAGCAATCCTTCATCTCAAAGGAAGACGTCCTTTAGGAAATCTTTCTGTAAGCTGAAATATCCTTAACCCCTCCATGCAAGCCTTGGCAAAGGAAGCCCACCAGAGTTTTGTGAGGTTATAGCAAAACTCAACATAATGATCATTATAGTGACAGACATTTAGACTCCTCTCCCCACCACATACATACACACACATGCAAACACACACACAAACATACACACGTGCAAACATACACATTCTACCTCATGCCATCTTCACATTAGTACAAAATTGAAATCATATCAGAAACACCAAAATGTGTGTAGAATCAGTAGTATCAGATTGTGAGCCTGTTTTTTTCCTAATTCTAATTTCCCTCTCATTTCTTCTAGTTTGGGCAGCTGGTGGTGCAATGGATAAAGCTTCAAGCCTGGAGTCAGGAGAACCTGAATTCAAATCCAGCCTCAGACACATACTAGCAGTGTGATCCTGGACAAGTCACTTAACCCATTTTGCCTCAGTTTCCCCCTCTGTAAAATGAGCTGGAGAAGAAAATGGCAAGCCACTCTCTTATCTTTGCCAAGAAAATCCCAAATGGAGTCATGAAGAGTCACATATAACTGAAAGAACTGAACAAGAGCCAAATCCTCTAGTTGATGAGGAGATCAGAAAAAATTAGAGCCAAAGTCAGAAGCAGATCTGTATTCAGTGAAGAAGCAACACAGATATAAAAAAGACTGGAAACAGAGCCCTAAAACAATTAAAACTGGGCCAAAATTTGGAGGATTTCTGAGATATTTCCAATTCAAATGATAAAATGAGATTCTGTTTGCAAAGAACTTTTAAAAACTTTAAAGTATTATATGTGTCTGCTATTATTAACATAAATAAGTATTATTGTTATTAATAACAAAAGCTGACATTCCAATCTTAATTTTTTAAAGTGCTTTGCATACAATATTTCTACCAGAATTTCTTGATAGAGAAGCCAAAAAGATTAACAACAACAACAATAATAATAATAAAGTCATAGCTAGATCAAAGGTATTATAGATGAGCACTTCAATTTTTTTATGTCAAATTAAATCACACTTCAAAATTTTTCCTCATCAATGGCATATTTTTATAGCAATAACTATAAGAATATTTGCTCTTATGTAGATCCTTCATCTTCAAAGCACACTGCTCATAATTAGGAATTCACAATCACAATATTCTCCTACAATATAAGCAATCATTTGCATAACTAATGCCTTAGTAATACACGGGAATGATAATGGTGCTATGACTTCCCTCACAGGGAGCACTGTATAAACCTCAAAACCCTGCCTAAGAGTTATTCGAAGCAGTAGAGGGGGAGAAAAGAAGCAATTATTAAGCACCTTCTGTGTGCCTGGGACTGTGATAAATGCTTTGCTCATTTTATGCTCACAATAACTCCGTAAGTTAGGTGCTACTGTTATCACTTTTTACAGATGAAGAACTGAAGCTGGAAGAAGTTAAGTAACTTGCCCAGGTTTGTGAAGCTGGTAAGTGTCAGAGACCAAATCTGAACTCAGGCCTTCCTGATGCCAAGCTGGGTACTCTTTCAACTGCATTATCTACCTGCCTAACGTTATTGTAAGCAATAATAATTGATAATAAGGAAGGAAGGAGCAATACATTTTTTGCTTACTTGCTTTACGTTAAGCACTGTTCTTGGGGGAAAATATATCCAAAGATGGTAGAGTTCCTTGAAACAAACAATTCACCTTTTTTTTTTCTAGTTTTGGCTTCAGAATTTAACTAGCTCATATGAAATCCAACTAATAAAGCATTTTAACAACTTTACTGCATCAGTAAAAGTTGTAAAAGTTGCCCCTTCAGCCTTGTTACATAAGGCAAATGTCCAAGTGCTTGTGATTCCAATAAGTGTGAGAATTGTGTAAGGTTAAAAACAATGACAGCTTGGTAACTTTTTCTAAGCATTCTGTAAGACTAAATCAGGCTACTTTGTTCATTACTTTATTCGTGTCTTACCTCAGCCCTGTAAAGTAGAGAATATAAGCATTTTGTCCCCATTTTAATAATCAGAATTCATATTTATAAAACACATTAAGGTTTACCAAGCGATTTCCATCTGAATTCAGTAATACAGACTGCGAGTTCTTTCAGGACAAGAACTGTCTTTCACCTCTTTTTGTATCTGTAATGCTTAACACAGAGCCTGGCACTAAGTTCAAGCACACGTTCAGTTATTTTTCATTTAAGTCCAACTTTTGTGTCTCCATTTGGGATTTTCTGGCAGAGAAATTGGAGTTATTTGCCATTTCCTTCTCAAGCTCATTTTACAGATGAGGAAACTAAGGCAAACAGGGTTAAGTGAATTGCCCAGGGTCACACAACTAGTAGATGTCTGAGGCCAGATTTGAACCCAAGAAGACGCATCTTCCTGACTCCAGGATAGGCACTCTCTCCACTGAGTTTAATAAATATTGGTTATTTGATAATTATGCTTATCTTAGAGATAAGAAACCGCATTAAAAGAGGTTTAGTGACTTAGCAAGGTCACTCAGCAAGGAAGTGGTGGAAGTTGGACTAGAAGTCAGATTTAGAGGTTCTTGGGTCACAGTGCCAACTGTTTACCTTCCCCCTTCTCCCTCGTCTAGGGTGTTAGGACACTCCAAAGAAATAGTGGGTACGAAACACCTTGCAAAACTTTAACTCCATCTAGATGCCCATTGCTACTACTGTTATTGCTGCTTCTATTGTTCATCTACCGCTTGCTTTTTCAGGCTTCCAGTCTGGTGCTGACTTCAGTCCCTGAGCCCTCCTGCTGAGCTCAAGCAGTATTTATGCAGCAATACAGGGGTGCACTGCTAACTATTTAAGAATCAGACTGGGAGGAGCAGGGGCAGGGATATATGCACAAGCTTTCAATTTTAATCTGCATTCTTAACACTTTTAAAGTCTAGACCATCAACAAAACAATAAATCAAGCCTTGATTTGTACTATTTGCTGAGGCATTGGTGTTCACATTCAACATTCAAGCATCAGGCCTCCCGAGCAGGTTAGAGCTGGCTCCAGCATAACCCTGCTGTTACCCAAATGTGGTTCGTGTTAAGTAATTTTGTCAGTAGTATAATTTTAATATGGGAAAAAGTTTTTAAATGTTTAAGTAATGTTTTAAAGTATCATATGATGGGAGAAATTAAAATATTATGACTAATGTTATATAAAATGATAAACTGAGCTAAATATCCCATACACAGTGTACAGTATATCATATCATCATGCCAGTAAACTCAAACTGACTATTAATCTGGGCCTGTGGACTAATGAAAGGAAATATGCAGCGGTGGTAGAATGCTCTAGGGAAACATTTTGTAACAAGGTTAAGGCTGGGTCTGAAGGTCTGAACTTCCTGAGAGATGCATTCCTCTGTTTCATGCTCAATTTTAGTTTCAAAATTGAATCTTTCATGAAATCATAGGCTGTGCAACATTAATAAGTTAGCTGCTATGCATAACTGAATGGGGGGGGGAGGGAAACCACTATTCTTATTTTGATATATTTATTTAGCACTTAGACTTATATACTACTACCTTAGTGTTGTACAGAGTAAGATAAAGAGACATGTTCCCTACATCTATTCTGTAGGTTAGAGTCCCCTGCTACTTTGTGAGAAGAAGAAGGAAGAGAGGAAGAGTGATAAAGACAGAATTGTGATTTGGTTTGGGAGTGGGGAGGTTGCTGACTTGCTTTAAGGAAAAACCTATTCCAGCAACTGTCAACCATGTCCCTTTCTTATTGAAAATGTCAATTAGAGTAGGCTTTGCTATTGACTAAGTTAGGGAGTTAGGGATCATATCCTGAATACTTATATCTCAAATGCCCTTTCATCCAAAATAATGTAGAGCCAAGAAGAAATACAATTCAGTCTTCCTTGACTACTTTGGAGTGTCTACAGTAAAAAGCTTGTTTGTGTAGGAAATTAATAGTAGGTTTGATGCTATATGCAGAGCTATTTGTGCAGCTGAATAAGCAGTAGGTCTTAGTGGGAGAGAGGGAACAACCTGAACCTGGTACTGTGATTTGAACGGTATACCCTCCCACCAAAATTCCAATACTACCTACGTTGCCCCCATTGGCAAGCACAGAACAGGTCTTCTCCAGAACTGACATGAAACTGAGAGTAGGATCACAATAGAGCTGTAAGGAATCTTAGAGACTTGCTGGTCCAGCTCTCTCCTCGTTTTATGGGTGGGGAAACAGAAGGTTACACATTTTGTTATTGACAGAGCTGCTCCTCAAATGCAGATGAGACCATTAGCTTTCATGCAGAGAAGCCAATGACCAAAATAAGTTGTGGGACTTTTGGTTGCTCTCTCATTTGAAATATCTATATGCTGACTTCAATCAGCTAGATACTCCCTAGCCACTACTTCTATGAATAATCATGAATTGGCTACACAAGAAAAGTTTTATTATTCAATTTTCACTAAATATTTCCCCAAGCCCTATTAAGAAAGACATCTTCTAAATTGAAGATTATGATGGGGAAAATTAAGTAAAATTGTATCTGGGTCTATTAAAGATGACCACAGCAAGGGGACTTTGGCCACTTCTCATGCAAAAGACATTCAAATAGACTTTGCCAGTCATAGACTGTACATTTTTTTCATTTCCTCTACATATTTTTATAATCATTGAATCATTCCAAGTGATTTCTCTAAGGGCTGCATACAGAAAGGTTGTATATACATCTGTTTTGTGGGTATACTCTTAAATGCCCTTGGGGAAGAAGAGGAGGGTGGTATTCCAGTCAATGACCCCAGCCACAGAGCATGTAAGTAAAGTGCACTGAGCAGGGACTGTGACTACCTACTTTTATAAATATCATGTTCTACACTGAAAGATATTCTGAGAGTTACCACAGAAATAAATTGATGGGTAGGGGGTGGAGAGAAAGGGAGAGAGAAAAGAGAAAGACGGAGTAATCAGAAGTGTGTATGTGGGGCGTGTGTGTGTGTGTGTGTGTGTGTGTGTGTGTGTGTGTGTGTGTGTGTGTGTGTGTGTGTGTAAGATCAGATTGCCCCCTGGTGGCAGCAATTTATGTCTTCTGTGCCTAAAGATATAACAAAGCAGAAGGAAAAGACAATGTGAAGAAAAAGTTTTTTAAAAAACATTTAGAAGCAGAAGAATGGTAGGACTAGAAAGTGAGAATGGAATTAGAGAAGACAAAGAATAATAAAATAAAAATAGAAGGGAAAAGACTGAGAAATTAGAAAGAACGGGCACTAGGAACATCTAGAATAATTGGAAGAGGTAACTAGGAGAAAAAGGCAAGATCAAAGAAAAAGGGCAAAAATAGCTTTCTCACCTGTATCATTTCATCTGCCTTAAATTCTTCACATAAAATTATTTGCTCATATAATGATTTTAAATGTCTATTTGTGAGGCATATTTAACTCCAAGTCAATAGCTGTTCTACATTACTACACATCACCATTTAAAGTTCATTAGAATGCTGTCTTTAGATATGGAAAAAAAATCCTTCTGTGGAAAGAGGCTTAGAAATGAGGAACCTTTTTTTCCCCTTGGACATTTTCTGGTCACTGGTTTTGCTAGCAAACTCCAGAAATATGCACATGGTACAAGGTGGGATGTTTGGTAAAAGATGTTTTAGGCATTTATCCCAAATAGGATTTTCCTTTTGTAAAGAGAGTATGTGTGTGTGTCTGTGTGTCTGTGTCTGTGTGTGTCTATGTGTTTGCCTGTGTGTCTGTGTCTGGATGTGTGCACACATGTGCATGCGTGCATGTGTGTATGGATATGAGTGTGTATCCATATGCTTGTGTGTGTTATAATACTGCTTCTGACATGTTAAATGTAGTATGTAGCAACTAAACAGTCATAGAATGACAAAGAGTAGCATAGGATCATGATGAACAAGAATGGGGCTTGAAAAACAGGGCCACAGGGCTTTTTTCTGGGTATGTATCTTAATGTTGTACATAAAAATTACTATGGTAAACAAAGAATTCTTATGGGCAATTGGCAACATTATCTCTCCCATTTGCACTGGGAACTGTTAGGATTTTTTGCTTTATAATTTAATCAGCACCCAAGAGCTGTCCACAAGCCACAACACATTAATCACCCTCAACCCTACATTATTGGATATATCAGTAAGTATACCATCTAAAGCCATGGCATCTATGACTGAATGGCCTCATTAACACTTTCACTTTACATCCCTGATATAAGGATATAAAACTAACTATTCTAATGACCAAGAAAGCCATGCATCTCCCGTTAGCCTATTTCCATTGTCCAGATCCAAAGTAGCCAGTGGAATTTGGACCCTCCTGCACACAGACAGATTTCTTCAGGTCACTGCTTTTTGCACTCTCCCTGCTATAGAAACAAAAACCTCAACCTCTGCTTCTGTTTGCTCTGTAAACAGAAGCTTTGCTACTGTAAGATAGCAGCTTTTAGTGTTTATTCAGGGTATATTTTAGAAAGTGACAAAATTAATTAGACTAATGGAAAATCTATCTGAATGCTCAAGACATTGTAATAAAAAGAAAGTTGACTAACATAAAGCATAAAACCTACTTGGATATCTCTACAACTCCAGATTACTAAACTGTAGAATGACAGTCAGACATCTTTATAATTCCAAATTATAAAATAATATGCAAAACATATTGAACTAGAAGAAAGGGGATCCTAATTTTTGCTCTGTCACTAACAAGTCATGTGACCTGGAGTAAATCACTTCACTGACCTGGATTTGGTTTGTTCATCTTTAAAATCTTTTGCTGAACTAGAAAATCTAATTTTCTTACTAGTTTTATCACTTTATAAAGCTACTTACCTATGAGGTGTGTATGAGGAAGAGGTTAGAAAAGAGGCAAGGGATGCTAGAGCTAACTCAAACTGATTCACAAGATCTGATTGTCAAATTTTTTTCAGCACAAACATTTTCACCTTGGAAATTGGCAAATACTATAAAAGAAGCCATGATATATTGTTTGGCTGGTTTTCTAGACTTAAGAAAATGATAGGGGTGACTAGGTGTCACAGTGAATAGAGCACTGGTCCTGGAGTCAAGAGGACCTGACTTCAAATCCAGCCTCAGACATTTAACACAAAACTCTCTGTGTGACCTTGGGCAAGTCACTTAACCCCAATTGCCCTACCTTCCACCCTCCAAAAAGCAAAACAAAAATTGCAAAAAGAAAATGATAGAGGAAATGTTAATAATGCAGATTCAACTTGATAGTATGTCTTACATTATTAGAGAGTCAGTTGTTAAACATTTACCAACACACCACTGGGAGCCATGTAGAGAGACTTAAGGAGTTAACTGTAAAGCAAGATAAGAGACACAGCTTGTGAACGCCAGCCAGGACAAGTCACCTAACCTCTCTGGGTATCATGTACCTCATCTAAATAATGAAGGAATTGAAAAGGATGATCTCTCTTAGATGCCTTCCAGTTCTAACATTCTATGATTTTATTTGTTCTGTGAAACATGCCCTCCTCATCTAAACCATACCCCAAAAAAGAGAGGATGTTTGTAGAAACCTGCCTAAAGCAGGTTGCTTAAAGTAATCATTGGAATCTGTGCATGCACTCTTACCACAACACTTCATTATTGTATTTATTTCAAAAATAAGAGATTTCCAGGAGAACTGGAAATCAAAGCTTATTTACACAAGAGTGACTAGGAACATGTGGGGTGATCTGAAGTCAGAGAAGGTAAGTTTTCTTCATTTGGGTGCCTGGATATTTGTGTCGCCTTTAAATACATTGCATTTTGCCTGGTTCGAGATATGCTCATTAGATACTAAACTAAAGGTGTCTTTAATTAAAACACAGTCTTTATTTGCCTCCAAAGTGTTCAAGTTTCTAGGGAGC
The DNA here is from genome assembly GCA_028646575.1 of Pseudocheirus occidentalis. Classification (NCBI taxonomy): domain Eukaryota; kingdom Metazoa; phylum Chordata; class Mammalia; order Diprotodontia; family Pseudocheiridae; genus Pseudocheirus; species Pseudocheirus occidentalis. The sequence goes on along the minus strand of CM053594.1, from coordinate 144,434,255 downwards.
TGTCTCCTTGTCACCTTTCTGTACATGGTAGCTATATAATGATATTAATCTCCTCTCATTCCTTCTGCCACCTTCGTTCTCTCAATTTATTCACCACTACCCTGTCTTCCTGTACTGAGAAGCAAAACCTAATTATCTCCTGTATGAACCTTCATTCTTCTCCAACATGAGAGAATGTGTTTCCCACTTTGCTAGTGGGTGGCAGACTGATCAAGAAAGGGATTTTTCCCCCCTCAGAGAGCTGTATTTATATTATATGCAGAGGATCAAATGATATAAAAAGTAGCTGTACAATGATGGGGTAAAAATATGAAATCCTTTTAATAATCAAAACTATCCAGACTTCAAAAAGATAATGGTTTAATGTCTAGTCAAAAATACATTTCCAACATTGTATAATTTCTTGTCTGTCCTTAATGTAAATGTTAAATCTTAGGCTGGGGGTTGCAATATCTTTTCTTAAAGATGTTGCTTAGTCATCTTTCAGTCACATCTGTCTCTTCCTGAACCCATTTGGGGTTTTCTTGGCAACGATACTGGAGGGGCATGTCATATCCTTCTCCAGAGCATTTTACAGATAAGGAAATTGAGGCAACCAAAGTTAAGTGACTTTCCCAGGGTCACACAGCTAGTAAGTGTCTGAGGTCAGATTTCAACTCATGAAGATGAGTTTTTGTAATACCGAGTGCACTGCTCTATCTACTGTACCCCAGCTGCCACATATAGGAAAAGCCAAATTCATTCCAGATTTAAAACTAAGTTTCTGATAATATGGATATTGGGGTGTCTTGTTTTGAAAAATTCAAAAACTCTTAATGCCTGAAATTGTCCTTCCCTTTCTAATATTTTCTTCAATATAATGGAATGAAGGTAACATAGCACAAAGGATACAAAGCCACCTTTAAAACCAGAAAACATGTTCAAACCCCGCCTCTGACACATACTAGCTTTGTACCTGTAGGAATGTCACTTAACTATTCAGTGCTTTTGTTGACTATCTAAATGACTTATTTTGCAGAGAAAGTGCTATCCTGCTTTGGTAGAAGGTATTTCTTCCTATCACCCCCTATCAATGTAATCACAAGTCCAGTTCATATCTATAACATTCATCAATTCTCCCTAGGGGCTCAGGCAAGCCTTGATTTTAAGTTACACATCCATGAAAGCACATTTATTAATTCAACATGAAAAAGAAAAGATATAGGGCAGGCAATCATGATCTTTGAATAATTGTGAGGCTGTCCTGCGAAACACTGAGAAGAGTCATTCTCCGTAGATTCTGAGAAGAAAATTGAGGACAATAGATAAAAACTATAAGGATACAAATTTGAGGCAGAGTACGAAGATGAACTTTATGAACAACAGCTGTTAAAATGTAATAGGTGGCCCTTGGGGTAGTGAGTTCCTCATTACTAGGGAATCCCAAGAGAGGCTAAAAACAACTGGGAAGAGACGACTTAGAAAGGATTTTTGAATAGGGTGGTAGGGTGGACTGGATGACCTTTAACGGTCTAGGGTATTAGATTCTATTAGTGTGTTATTACTTCCGGGCTGTCATTTTTCAGTTCAAAATGGTACTATTAACCTTTGGTAGATTGTTTGAAACACAGCTGTATAAATTGAAGCCAAGTAGTGGGATTACAACAACTGAACTTGGAGGCTGTTCTTCCTAATGACCCAGTCATCAAGAAAATGGAGATCTCTACCCTGCATTTGAAGAAGCCCTAGCAAGGTGAGGAATGTATAGACATTTTCTGGCAAAATAGGCATCAAATGGCTAAGTCAATGGCTCTCTCATCATCCTCGATCTTGATCCTACAAGCAAATGTTGGTTATTTTTCTGGCCACAATCTGCAGATATTATTGCAAGTGGAAGAATGGAACAAATGAAGCAGAGTGGATTGTTCTGTAGGTAGGCCATGCTTGGTCCTTCCTTACTTAAGTATTAGGCTGTTCAAGTGGTTTTTGAGAGACCTAATAAGTGGTGCTTATCCTAGTGACAATCTTATAGCTCAGGCAATCAAAGTCTACCCCATTCATCCCAGCCTTCTTCTAAATCGAAGGGATTATGTTGCAGATGATAACAATTGTAAGGACAGAACAAGTTGTAATAGTTATCATGCTCATAACATTCAAACATACATACATATACAAGCACAAATATACATGTAACATACAAAGTGTTTTAAATGCCCTATCCTAGTTGATCCTCACAACAACCCTATGCAATAAGCGGGGCAAATAATTTTAATCACAATTTTACAAATTAGAATACTGTGGTAGGCAGAGAAGTTACTTTCTCTGAATTCACACAACTAATAAGTTAGAGAGCCAAGAGTCATATCAGGTCTGTCTGACTCCTTATTCAGTGTTCTTTTCTTTTTGTTGTTGTTGTTTTGTTTAACTATTTTTATTATTTTAAAGTAGGATTTTATTTTTCCCCAATTACACATCAAGACAATTTTTAGCATTTGTTTTTGCAAAATTTTAAGTTCCAGATTTTTCTCCCTCCCTCTCCTCCCCTCCTCCTAAAATGGTAGACAATTTGATATGGGTCATACATGTGCTATCATGTAAAACATTTCCATAGTAGTCACAGCTGTGAAAGAAGAAACAGATCAGAAAGAAACAACCACTAAAAATAATAAAGTAAGTGAAAAACATATGCTTTAATCTGCATTCAGAGGACATCAGTTCTTTATCTGGATGTGGATAGCATTTTCCTTCATGAGTCCTTTGTATTTGTCTTGGATCATTATATTGCTGAGAAGAGCTGAATCCTTCATAGTTCATCATCACACAATGTTGCTGATACTATGTACAATGTTTTCTGGTTCTACTCATTTCACTTTATATCAGTTCATACAAGTCTTTCCAGGTTTTTCTGAAAACTGCCTGTTCATCAATTCTTATTGCACAATAGTATTCCATTAAATTCATATACCATAGCTTGTTTAGCTATTCTACAACTGATGAACATCCCCTCAATTTCCAATATTTTGCCATTTTGCCACCATGAAAAGGGCTGCTGTAAATTATCTTTTTTTTCACATGGATACTGCTCTCCCAAAAGTCCTTCTGGCCTTCAGTCTCTCTTCCAATTCATAGCTCCTCCCAGTTCAGCCCTCTCTTCACATCAACAAGTCCACCCCACAAGTGGGATTCACAAGCTCTGGGTTTTAACACTCAACCCAAAAACCAAGTCAATTAAGAGGCATCTCCAAATTCTATTACCATTATATTCTACCCTTCCAGGAGCCTTGGCCTTACAATCTCAATCTAAATGGCTATGGATCCTGGAACAAATAGAGGTACTATGCTTTGTAATCCTGCTGACTATGCCATAATGTAATGCCAAGCAAAGGCAACTTCCAAGGTTCGGATTACCAGCATAGCAAATCCCATTTATTCAGCAAACATCCACAGAACAGAGAAAGTCAAACTACAGTATAACTCATTCATTTAGCAAGTAAGTTCTCAATTCAATCCAGGTACTACTCCACCCCTAAACAGTACATTCATTTAGTCAGCCAAAGTCTCTTCTCAAATGGAGATCATTTTCCAATCATAAACAAAGTACATTCATTTGGGCAATGACAGAGCACAAAAGGCCAAAGGTTTTCCATCCCTGGACACAAAATAATTACAATACCATCCATTAACACCAAGCACATTCTCAAAAGGGGCAGGGGAACACAAAAGGCCATCTACCCTTAAGCTATTTCAGGGTCAAGTTAACATCTCAGCATTGGAAACCCAAGGAAAGGCCCATCTTTCATCTTCACTCGAGGCAAGCCTTCAGCAACCTCAGTTCCTGGGGAGGCAAGACTTAACAAAGCCATAGTCATTGTCCTCATCAAGTCACTCTCTGCCTGTAGAACAGTCTCAGAAGCCCTGAAAATATCAACAAATTATATTTGAAGGGAATAGCAATTATACATCAGTGGATTGACAGGTTCATGTGTAATTGTCTTTTTTATTGTAGTGTCATGAGAATTCTTTTTTTATTCCATAAATTAAAATAAAATAAATACCATACCTAAAAAAAAAAGAAAATATCAACAAAGCCGTCTTCCAGGATTTCTGTGAACATACAACAAGAAAATCATTCTTCAGGGCTTCTAAACCAACAGCCAGGTTCCAGGATCTCTACAACAGCAGCACTGTCCTTCACCATCAGGTATTCACCTGGAAAAACAACATCAAAACAGACAGACAAAATACCGGCATCACAGCCAGGCCTCCACAGTTCTTAGCAGCTTGAGGTGGCAGTCCTCAAAAGTCCTGGGCAGCTCTAGTGGGTTCTCAGCAGTCTTTCTCTCAGCAACTGAGGCTCCACGATACTGAATATTGCTCTCCCAAAAGTACTTTTGGCCTTCTCCTGACTTAGGCCTCTCTTCTCAATTCATGGTGCCTCTCAGTTCAGTCCTCTCTCTTCCCATCCACAAGTCCATCCCACAAGTGGGATTCACAAGCCCTGGATTCTAACACTCAACCCAAAAACCAAGCCAATACAGGGCATTTACAAATTCCATTACCATTACAATAGGTCCTTTTCCCTTTTTTATGATCTCTTTGGGATACAGACCTCATAGTGATATTGCTGGATCAAAGGGTACACAGTTTGATTGGCCTTTGGGCATAGTTCCAAATTGCTCTCTAGAATGGTTGAATCAGTTTACAACTCCACCAAGGGTGCATTAGTGTCCCAATTTTCCTATATCCTCTCCAGGATTTATCATTTTCCTTTTTTGCCATATTAGCCAATCTGATACATATGAGGTGGTACCTCAGAGTTGTTTTAATTTGTGTTTCTCTAATCAAAAGTGATTTGGAACATTTCTTCATATAGATAGCTTTGGTTTCTTCATCTGAAAATTGCCTATTCATTTTTTTTTATTATCTATCAGTTCCAAAATGACTTGTATTCTCATAAATTTGATTCATTTCATTTGATTCATATTTGATAAATGAGGCCTTTATCAGAGATACTTGCCATAAGATTGTTTATCAGCTTTCTTCTTTCCTTATAATCTTAGTTTTGTTTGTGCAAAAGTTTTTCAATTTAATATAAATAAAATTATCTATTTAAAATTTTACTGCTTTCTGTCTCCTATTTGGTCATGAATTCTTCCCTGGCAGGTTTACTTTTCCTTGCTCTTCTAATTTGCTTATGGTATCACCTATTATGTTAAATCATTTACCCATTTTGACCTTTTCTTGGTATATAGTGTAAGATATTGGTCTACACCTAGTTTGTGCCCTACTGTTTTCCAATTTTCCCAGAATTTTTTATCAAATAGCGAGTTCTTATCCCAAAAGGTGGGGTCTTTGAGTTTATCAAACACTAACTTACTATGGTCGTTGACTATTATGTCTTGTATATTTAATCTGTTCCACTGACCCACCATTCTGTTTCTTAGCCAGTATCAGATAGTTTTGATAATTAATGCTTTATAATATAGTTTGAAATCTGGCATTGTTAGGCCACTTTCCTTCATATTTTTTTTATTAATTCCGTTGATTTTTTTACCTTTCATTCTTCCTGATGAATTGTGTTGTTATTTTTTCTAGCTCTATAAAAATAATTTTGGTAGCTTGATTGGTATGGCACTGAATAAGTAAATTAATTTAGGAAGAATTGTCATTTTTATTATATCGGTTCACCCTGCCCATGAGCAATTTATGTTTTTCCAATTGTTTAAATATGGCTTTATTTGTGTGAAAAGTGTTTTGTAATTGTATTCTTACAGTCCCTGGGTTTTCTTTGGCAGGTATATTCCCAAGTATTTTATATTGTTTACACTTATTTTAATGGAATTTCTCTTTCTATTTATTGCTGTTGTACTTTGTTATTAATATATAGAAATGTCAGTGATTTATGTGGGTTTATTTTCTATTCAGCAACTTTGCTAAAGTTGCCAATTATTTCAAGAAGTTTTTTAGTAGATTCTCTAGAGTTCTCTAAGTATACCATCATATCATCTGCAAAGAGTGACAATTTTGTTTCCTCACTGCATATTCTAGTGCCTTCTAATTTTTTTCTTCTCATTGCTATGGCTAACATTTCTAGTACTATACTGAATAATAGTGGTCATAATGGGCACCCTTGCTTCACCCCTGATATTATTGGGAAGTTGTCTGGTTTATCCTCATTACAGCTAATGCTTGGTGTTTGTTTTAGACAGATACTGCTTATCATTTTAAGGAATGATTCCTTTATTTCCATACTCTCTATTAAAGAATGGTTGCTGTATTTTGTTAAAAGCTTTTTCAGCATCTATTATTTCATATGATTTCTGTTGGGAGGGGGGTTATTGCTATGGTCAATTATGTTGATAGTTTTCATAATATTGAATGAATTCTGCATTCCTGGTATAAATCCCACCTGACTATAATGCATAGTCCTTGTGATATGATACTGTAATCACCTTGCTAATACTAGTTCAAAATTATTGCATTGATATCCATTAGGGAAATTGGTCCATAATTTTCTTTCTCTTTTTTAGTTCTTTTTGGTTTAGATACTTGTTCAATTTCTTTTTCTAAGATGGGGTTATTTAACCATTCTATTTTCTCATCTGCTCATCTAGGCTATTTATATTTTCATAAATATTCATTGATTTCTTTCAGATTGTCAGATTTATTGGCATATCATTGGGCAGCATTGTTTTAATTTCTGCTTCACTGGTGGTGATTTCACCCTTTTTGTTCTTTCTTTCCTTTTTTTTCTTTTTATTCTTTAAATTTTTAAAAAATTATTTGTTTTATTTTCTTGTTTACATCATTCCTTTCCATGAGATTTTGAGTTACAAATTTTCTCCCCATCTTTCCCCTACCCCCAACCCCAAAACAGTGATCCCACTGTAAAGCCCCTCCCCCAATCTGTTCTCTTTTATGCTGTTCTCCAACACCACTCTAACTTTCTTGTAGGGCAGAGAGGGTCTCCCTACCCTAGTCCCTGTATATCTTAATTCCCAGTTGCATGTAGTTAATAATAATAATTATATACATATATATATATATATTTGTTGTTGTTGTTTTTAACATTTGATTGTAGAGCTTTAAATTCTAGATTCTTTCAGTT
>CM053594.1:144399618-144426668 GCA_028646575.1 Pseudocheirus occidentalis | reverse complement strand
AATGCTTTTGAGATTCTTTTTTCCATCTGGCAAATTTGACTTTTTAAGGCATTCTTCTCCTCATTGGCTTTTTGGGTTTCTTTTGCCATTTGAGTTAATCTGTTTTTTAAGGTGTTATTCTCTTCAATCAGGTTGTTGACTCTTTGCATCATTCTCATTTCTCTTCCCAATTTTTCTTCCACTTCTCTTATTTGTTTTTCAAAGTCCTTTTTAAGTTGATCTATGGCTTGTAGGCAATCTTGATGTTTCTTGGAAGCATTTGGTGTTGGAGTTCTGACTGTGTTGTCTTCCTCTCGTTCCATGCTTTGATCCTTTTGTCTCCAAAAAAGGATTCTAGAGTTTTATTGCTGTCCTTAGTTTTCTTCCTTTTACTCATGTTGGCCAGTCAATCAGTTGTTTGATTTTTTTAGTTCTGTCGAACTCTGCTTCCAGGGAGGAAAGCTATGTCCCAAATCACTGGGGTTTTCACAGCTGCTGGAGCTATTAGGGAGCTGCTGCAGCCCCCACCAGCTTTGGCTTCCTGAAAGAGCACCCCCGGACCACCACCCAAGACCATGATCCGGATCCAGGCCACTCAATGCAAGATCCCTTGGCCCTTGATCAATCACTTTGGCCCCCCTGTGGTCTACAGGCCAGGAGCTCTGAAGCAGACAGGTTGGGCTGCTTTCTTGCCCTGAGGGCAGTTCGACCAAACTGCTTTCCCCCCCTCAAATTTAGCTTGAATTCCACTGACCTTTCTCTTAGTCTTGTTTCTTCTGGCTTGATAAATGTGAAGATAGCCCCAGGTGCCGTTGATCCACTCTACTATAGAATCCAGCTGCAGCTTCTCCTGACCACCCTGGGGCCAGGCCATGGTTTTGGGCTGGGCTGGCCTTGTCTCCCAGCCTGCCCCAAAGAACCCCACTTGCTGAGCTGCCTTCAGCAAGAGATGTGTTTCCTGTATTTTTGTGGGTTTTGGAGCCCTACAATTTGTTTAGAGTCATATTTTCTGGGTATTTAAGGTGGTTGTGTAGGAGCTGTGAGACTTTACTGCTTCTATGCTGCCATCTTGGCTCCCCAGCCTGTTCTTTCTTTTCTTTAAGAAAATTAACCAAAGGTTTGTCTGTCTTATTGGCTTGTTGGTGGGTTTTTTTTAGCTTCAATTGTATTCATCTTAACTTTTATTTTAAGGATATACAGTTTGGTATTCAATTGGGGATTTTTAATTTCTTCTTTTTCTAGTTTTAGTTGCAAGCCCAATTCACTGATCTGCTTTTTGTTTGTCTATTTTGTTGTAAGAATTTAGAGAATTTTTGTAAGAATTTGGAGACATGAATTATCCCCTAAGTACTGTTTTGGCTGCATGCCATGTATTTTGGGATGTTGTCTAATTGTTGTCATTATCTTTAATGAATTTTTTTTTGCTTTTTGGAGGGGAGGGAAAGCAGGGCAATTGGAGTTAAACAACTTGCCCAAAGTCACATGGATAGTTTTGTGTTAAGTCCCTGAGGCCAAATTTGAACTCAGATCTTCATGACTTCAAGGCTGTTGCTCTATTCACTGTGCCACCTAGCTGCTCCCTCTTTAATAAAATTTTTGTGCCTGTGATTTGTTCTTTGACCCATTTATTCTTTAGGATTAGATTATTTTGTTTCCAATTAAGTTTAATCTATCTTTCTACTACCTTTTGTTAAATATAATTTTATTGGTTTTTGCTCTGAAAAGAATACATTTAATATTTCTGCCTTTCTACATTTGATTTTGAGGTTTTTAATGCTCTAATACATAGTCAACTGTTGTTTATGTGCTGTGTTCTGCTGAGACTGAATGTTCCCATTCAGTTTTCTCAAAAATCTGTCCTAACTTTTCCCATATTCTATTAACCTTCTTAGTTTCTTTCTTGTTTATTTTTTACTGGATTTGTCAAGTTCTGAGAAGGGAGAGTTGAGGTCCCCCACTAGTATAGTTTTGCTGTCTTTTTCTTCTTGTAACTAACTTAATTTCTCATTTAAAAATTGAATGCTATACCATTTGGTGCATATGTATTTTGTATTAATATTACTTCAATGTCGATGCTACCTTTTAACAAGATGTAGTTTCTTTCCTTATCTCTTTTAATTAGCTCTGATTTTGCTTTTGCTTTGTCTGAGATGAGGAATGCTATTAGTGTTCTTTTCTGAATATCACAAAGAGCATCCTCTGGAACTCTCAACTGGCTTATCATAAGTACAACTTATTTAACACTCTCAGAGACTGTTCAGCTACCACCACAAATCAATTTCAATGCCACCATTGAACATTTTTTGTCTAAGAGCTCTTTTTTCCCCCTTCCTTCCCAGCCTAAATGCACAGATAGAGGGAACTGACATTCCTAACTCAATGTGTAACTTAAGAAAAGTCACTTAATCTTTTTGGTCATAAATTTCCTCATATGTAAAATAATCAATTGGAGGGATAAATTGGATAACTTTCTAATTGTTATATTCCTGGCTTTGATATTTTTGTGTGTTATACATTCCATTAATTGCATTGCCAGATACAATTCAAGAACTGAAACCTAGATGTAGAAGTTATCTTCGTAGGCCATTTATAAAACAAGACTGTAAACTTTGTTGAATCTGGCATTTTAAGATCACATTCAGGAATTAAAATAAAGCCCCTAAATTGTGTCCCATATTGTCACTCTATGTCTTTATCTTTCAAATGAAGGTTTTGTACTAGATGATCTCTAACTGAGGCCCCAACACTATGTTGTTGTTTTTTAATAGGTTATAAACCCAGCATGGGAGCATGATGAATAAGTAAATTAAATAAATTTGTAGAAAAAAATGTTAGCAATGAAATTAACTCTTACAATTATTATTTATAAAAGCATTCTACTTTTAAGTGTTCTATATTTAGATCTTCAGTAATTACTTGATGGGGCTCTTAGTGACTGTCTAAAATTAAGTTCATTATAAAAGATGGGGGTGGAAAGACTGTCAATCCAGTTTTCTATTTGTGCCTTGGAGCAAAATGATTATTATAATATTGGTCAAACACATCAATTTCCAAAGGTGTCAGGAGTAGAACTATGGCAGAATGAATTATAAGGAAGAAAATAGTCAAGAAATTGTGGAGGCCTAGGGTTTTACTCATGTCCTTTTTCCTCAAATTATCTCCTCTGGCTGTCAGAATATGTTTCAGAATATAGATTGAAAGCTCAGTGAGGTCAAGGAATAATTTTTTCCCTGAATTTTGTAGCTCCTTTAGCACCTGGCATAGTACTCTATACATTACAGGTATTTAATAAATACTTGTTGAATGAATGGATAAACTCTGGAATTTGCTTTGTGCTCATGTAAACAATAAGTGTTAAATAAATACTGTTATTATTTATTTCCATTACTAATGTCCTACTCAAGGCCTATATTCTGGGTTTGTGAAAGTTCAGCAAAAGGTAAATCCAACCAAGCTAGAAAAACTTGCTGGAAAGATCTTGGGATTAGATTATTACTCCTCCAAGAAATACAGGGAAGGTTCTCAAGGGGATTCATCACCAAAAGGTTGACCACTGGGTAAATATTTTTTTTTGGTCCAGCAAAAGAATACCATTTACTAATCCATTTTGGAGAGCAAGTTGCATCATTGGGGAAGTGCCAACCCCACTCAAGATATGAGTCTCTTGAATTTCTGAAGAAATCATCCCTTTACTTTCCTGACCATTTCCTAAGAAGTATTTCTATGCTAAAATGCAAAGGAAGGCTGCACTTGCAGAACTTGTTCAGTGACCTGAATCCCTGACACCAAAGATATTACTAACAAACAGAATTTGAAGTCAAAGGCTTTATTTGAACTACTCTCGATCATCTTCTATCAATTAACATGGCAGAATGCTACAATAGAAAACACATTGGTTCTGCAGTCAGAGGAACACAGCTTAAATTTGTCCTCTGGCACTACTTATATGTTCTTGGACCTCAGCTTCTTCATCTTTAAACTATGGGGATTGATCCAGATGACCTCTGAGGTCCCTCTCAGCTCTAGATTTATTATATTATAGTCTGAGACAATGAGCCCAGGATTCTCAGAATAAAAATTTCCATTTTGAACCTTTGAAAGTCCAATCTAGAAATAGTTTCATACACATGATGTATTGAGAGGGAGACTGTAAGAAGAAGGCAGTTAGGAAAGAAGGCATCAGGGAAAAAGAAGCTGCCTGAATGAGTAGTAAAGGAACTGTTCGTGCTATTTTTCCTCAGTTCTGAGATATTAAAATAGGGAACACTTTAGAAATATCTAAGTAGAAAGCCAGAGAGTTTTGGAGGGCATGATTTGGGCTATTACAGTAGAAATGGAAAGGGATGATTCCATACCAGCCCTCCTTGAATGAATCTTTTAAAAATGTTCATCTCCCTCTTGTGCAATCCTGACTATTAAAACAGATCACCCTCTCTGGGTCTAGGTAGCATAATCCTTCATATTTCAGCTCTACTGCTGACTGGTTGATAGTGCCATCAACCTCTCAGCATCAAAATATATAGCCCCACCCTGGTATTTGGGGAGGGGAGATATACAGAATATTTGGTCTTGTCACATGCCATTTTTAAAACCAACTTGCAACTTTACATATTGAAGAAACCATCATCCTGTGACCAACGGCTGCAAAATGCCTGAGGTATAAAAATACTATTTATTCTGGTAATGGCTTTTTACAAACAAATCAAATGAAGTGAGATGCTTCTGAAAATTTGATAATTCATCACTAAAGCCTCTCTCCCATCTTGTACTCATCAGTTCTACTTCCACTGTTAGAAAGATGCCTTGTGTATAGAAAAAGACAGATACACACACACATACACACACACACACACACACACACACACACACACAATGTCTGGTCTCATCTCCAGAGCAATTTATGGGTCTGACTCAATGTTGACTGGGACTTAATTCAAATAAAATCTTTTACTTTAAAGTGTTAATTCGGTACACATTTCATATTGTTTCCCAACTTATTTATTTCTCTATTTTACATACTGCACCAGTAATTAAAATCAGAGGAAAAAATCATGGGTTTCTCAGAGTCTTTGGTTATATTTCAGGAAAGTCCAAGAGTCAAACGGTCACAAATGAAAGTGGTCGATAGTCTTTTTATAGAAAAGGTTTGCTTAAATGGAAATGGTTTTGCACTCCTGTGAATTTGAGATGTGGGTTTGAGATTTAAAGCAACTTAGCTTGAGACTCAGTCAAATGTGGGAAGTGGGTTATACTTTGAAAGGCAGATCTCCAGTCACAATCACCAACCCCCACTAGCACTTTTACTTTATTTCAACTCATAACCATACTTTCCCAAATTTCTGCTAGATTAAGAAAGTGATTCTGGGCACTTGAATAAAATCCATCAGTAGTTAATTTTAAATGGTTCATTTTGTAGTTAATCCAAGACCCAAGTCAAGGCATAATCTCTTCGCTCTGATTTTTTTCCATACGCTGCCTAGAATTCATTGTTACTTTTTGGGAAAAAAATGACTTATCTAAAGCTTCAAAGAGTCTTCTACAGAGCAGTATCTTTCCTCATTAGCTAAACCAGGAAATGTGTCATTTTTTGCTCTGATTTTGATTAAAAATCATAGATGGATTTCCCCAGTCCAAAACTAGATTAGACAGGAATAAGTAAATTACATAGGATATAAAGAATTTTCCAATTTTATCTTAGAAAATGCATCCTAAAACTGAGAATACATGGGAAGTCGCTTGCATTTCAACCAAAATTTTAAAGGTTATTTGCTTGTTTATTTGCTACCTTTTTGTACCTTCCAACAAAAGTGGAATATCAAAAGGAAAACATGAAGTTTTTTCTGAGATCATTTTTCTTCATTCTTTTCTTGCCTGTGGAGCTTTCTTAGGAAACAAATATACCAAGATCTTATCACATAGCTCAGGAGGCACTTTATGGGTGGGACATTTTGATTTCCTTTTATAAAACTGAGCTGTTTACGTGCAAGCAAAAAATAATGTAATGTGGCCAGTTGAGTATACACAAAATGTTTGCTGGGTATGTCTACACATATGGAAGAAACAATTCCATTGGCTCTTGGTCTGAGGGGAAAGGGATGATGGGTCACGGAAATGCTCCCTCAAAATTTGAACCCCTGCTATACATGACTGTGTAAACAGTGCTAAGAACTCCCTCCCCCTGTACCACTACCATCATCATAGGTGAATGGTAAAATCCTGTTGTAAGATAAGAAGTGGTGGTCTTGGAACCACCATGACAGTCACCCTTTAAAAAGGGAGGTTGGAACTTATGGAATCTAAACATAAAAATATGCTGACATAATGTTTTTAGGTGAATATAGCTGTATGTCCAAAAATAACATCATGCCAACTCCAAATTGTAGTTCTTTACCTGCATCTGTGTACCTTAAAAATCCCCTATATGCCCTGAATCTTGATATTATTAAATTAAATTAGCCAGCTTTAGGTGGTCCCCAAGATCAGAGTTTAAGTATCCCACTTGCAGAAGGGGCTTTGGAGTAGATCTCGCCTCCACAAGAGCAGATATTCTCAGCCACCCACCTGCCTCCCACAACACACACACACACACAAACACACACACACACACACACATACACACACACATAAAGGGTGTACATGCTTCCTCAGGAGCACACCTCCCCTCCCAGAGAGCATTCTGCTTCCATGAAACCAAGCCTTCCCAGATGAATGGACCCATGTTTCTGTGTTCCTGAGCACAACAACCTTGCATGAGTGTTATTCTGTGTTACTTTGTACGCCTGAGTTGTATTTCAGGTTTCTTCCTCTTCTCCCTTTTTCTATTTTCGCTTCTCCCATTCTTCCCTATCATTTACCAATAAAACTTTAACATTGATCTGATCCCCATAATTAATTTATATTATTTATGACATTTGAATTACTAAAGAGTCTGTTTTCCCCACATCTCTGGCTGCCCCACAGGCCTTTCCTTACACATAAATTGGGTTCCAGACAAGGATTTTACCTATAGACAAAAGCACCTACATTAGGGGATTTTGGCACTGTGAGCCCACTTTCTAGGAAATAAGGATTAAAAGGAGAACCTTAGGTTCCCCCAGGAGGTACTCCTTTATGAGGACTGTCACAAAACAAAGCCTCAAGAATGTTTCTGCAGATGGGCAAAAGGCAAGGCAATGGTGGAGAGTTAGTGTCTAGAGAATTTAAAAGAAGAAAGGGGAAGAAAAAAGAAGAGGTGGAGAGGGAAGAGCAGTGGCAGTAGTGATCAAGGAGAAATCTTGAGATCTCACTTCTCACCTTAAATGAGAAAGATAGCACTGAAGAATAAACTTTTCCTCAAAGGGCAAGCATAGATGATGGAAACATAGGAGAGGAGAAGCTGGAAGCAGAAGAGAGGGAAAGAAAGTCAAACTACCTCTCTTCCTTCCTTCCACTCCACACCCAACAAATGGCAACAGGCAGAAATATAACTTCAGTGAGAAGAAGTTTTGTCAAGAACTATAAGAAATTCTGGTAATTTGCAAAGATTTTTGGGAATAATGGTTACTAATTCAAGATTTCCATTTTACTCTGATTCTAATTTTAGTAAAACTTTATTCAAGAATATTTCAAACTATGTTCTTGCAAATATTTTCAGTGTACTGGATGGTCCCTGAGTAGGGATACACAAGCCAAGAAGAAGAAGAAATCTCCAAAGTATATACAAATGTAGAAAAGTGGAAAAAATATGACTACAGTGTAGCCATGATACTCTTGTCATGAAATCCTTTAAAATAGAGGTTTTATTTCATACATATAGTGTACCTGGTACTTTTCCAAAACTTCACATCTGGTATATAATTTTTATCTTCAAATAATTGTCCAAAAGACTAGATGTTAGGAAAGCTAGTTTCCAATACAGCCTTGTTCATTGTATTTGACCTTAAAAAAATCATTTCAGCTCTTCTGTTTCCAGTTTCATCTGTAAAATAAGAAATTAGGACTAAATTATCTCTAGTGTTCATTCTAGCTCAAAAATTTTTAAACAATTCTAATTTTAGGAGGTTATTATGATCAATTCTCCTTCCTTGTTAACTTCTACCCATTGGTCTCTTCTCTGTCTTGTGAATTAAATTTCAGCAGTTCAGATATTCAGCAACTACTATGTACAAAGTAAAAGAGACAAAGTTTAGAAAATTTATGGTCCCTGATCACTAAAGATTGTGCTTTAGTAAAGTAGTACTGTGTATACGTAGAATAAAATAATATATAATATTATATGATAAGTACTTTAGAGAAGTGTGAGACAAAGCTATGTGAGCTACAAAGGGAAAGGCCTTCACTGACCCACAGGATGATGAAAGAGTTCACAGAAAAGGTTAGAAAGTGAGCTGGACTTTAAGGAGTTGTTAGGAATTCAACAGAAGACTGAGACATACAGTGCTAGTTAAAGTTTTCACTGATGTTTGGCATAATGTAAAAAGAATTAAATTTTTAAAATCAGAAGACCCGGATTTTAGTCCTAGTTCTAATATTAACTAGCTCTGTGACCTTAGAAAAACAATTTAAGGCGTGGTTAGGTGGTGAAGTGAGTAGAGCACCCGCCCTGGAGTCAGGACCTGAGTTCAAATCCAGCCTCAGACACTTGACACACTTATTAGCCATGTGACTTTAAGCAAGTAACTTAACTGTGATTGCCCTACAAAAAAAGAAAGAAAAACATTTTAAGGGCTCTGGGCCTAATCTGTAAAATGAGGATTTTCAACTGTACAAACTTCAAAGTTCTTTCTAGCTTTAAAATTTCTCAAATCTAAATTGTTTAACCAATGCAGAATCCAAAGCTTGTCAATCAGTTTCTTTAGGACAACATTACAATCTCTATTATTTCCCAGACCAAAGTACCCGGACCCCACTGACACACCCCTAAATGTGTTCTCTTCTACTAGAATGTAAGCTCCTTGAAGGCAGGGATTGTCTGATTATTTTGTATTTGTTCTCAGTCCTTGACTTCAGTGCTTGATGCATGGTAGTAGTTTTATAAATTTTTTCACTTTTCACTTATTGACTAAAATTTCTTTAGTTGGTTTACTTGAATTGTCACATATTTGCTTTATTTTTAGCTTGTAGAAGAACCAAAATTAAAATCCCCTGGTCTTTTATACATTAGTTGCTGTTTTCAGTTCTTCCCTATCCTATATTTATGTATTTGACTTTTTTTTCCCTCTTAGCCTAAATGTAAAAGCTGGTTAAATTTATTCTTACTGGCTTTATCTCATCATTTTATCTATCAACATCACTGTGAACATCAAATCAGCCACTCACTATATTAGCTACCATTTCTACCACTGTCATTCAAAAATTTGATAAGCATGTTTTCAATATCTTCATCCAAGTCACTGATAAAAATGTTGAACTTCATGCAGTCTAGAACAGAGCCCTGGGATTGACATTGATCCATTAATCAACAGTGCTTTATCATAGTTGTTCAATAAGTGATGTATTCACCTAACTCTGCCATCATTCTGTTCACATTCCCAAGTATGGTATTATTTTGGGGTTGCTCCTCCTACTCACAACTGGCACACTTTTTACAGGTTATCTTTAAATATATTTTTATTTATTTCTCTAAATATTTCCCAATTACATTTTTAAAAATTAAAATTTTTTTTTAGATTTTGAGTTCCAAATTCTCTCCCTCCCTCCTGCCTCTCGCCATCCCTTGACAAGACATGCGGTATTGTTCCAATTTTACATGTGAAGTCATGCAAAACATATTTCCAATACCAGCCATGTTGCAAAAGAAAACACAAAAAAACCAGGAAAATAAAGTAAAAAAGTAGGTTTTATTCTACACTCAGAGTTCATCAGTTCTCTCTCTGGAGGTGAATAGTTTTTATCATGGGTCCTTTGGAATATCTTTGGTATGTCTTGGATCATTGTCTTGATCAGAGTGGCCAAGTCTTTCACAATTGATCATCTTTATAATATTGCTGTTGTTGTGCACAATATTCTCCTGGTTCTATTCATTTCATTTTACATCATTTCATATAGACCTTTCCAGGTTTTTCTAAAGCCATGCTGCTTGTCATTTTTATAGTTCAATAGTACTCTGTCACAATCATATACCACAATTTGTTCAGCTGTTCCCCAGCTGATGACCGTCAACTCAGTTTCCAATTTTTTACCACCACAAAAAGAGATTGTAAGGTTGATTATTAACTTAAGAGATATTTTCACTGAATGTCATCCCGGTAAGAAATGTATCTGTGGTGTGACTCTTGGAACGTCACTACTAAGATCTACAGATGGATTTTGGGAGAATGGCAATTTTTGTTCGGTTTCATGGTCAGAAAAAGACAATAGCTGGGAGAATTTTAGGCTTATGAAATGGTTGAAGCAAATAATAGTTGTTTTTTTTCTCCTCATGAAAGCCAGACTTAAAATGGGCACCAATGATTGAGGTAGAGACAGGTATCCACTAAAATATATATAATATAAAAAAGATTTTGCTTCTTTTAAGGTTCGAGAATTCAGAGGAAGAGTAAGTTATTTTGCAAAAAACAGATTGCTAAATTCTTGAGGCTGGGTTGGGAATGGAAAGGGAGAAGGATTGTTCACAACAGAGAAGAAAAAATCAGAAATTTCCCTTTATCAAAAATATCTGGTAAGCATATTTCACCAATTCATATTGGCTAACTACTGTCTCTCTTAAAGTGAAACTAAATACTGTGTGATTACAATGGCCAAACTTGGTCCTCAGAAGAAGAGATGAGAAAATGAATGAATGGTGAATGAAGGAGAAAGCATTTATTAAGTGCTTATTATGTGTCAGCACTATAATAAGCACTAAGGGTATGTTTAGAAGCAAAACAACTCCTAACCCCAAGATATTACTTTTTTTTTGTTTTTTGGAGGGAGGAAGGCAGGGCAATTGGGGTAAAGTGACTTGCCCAAGGTTACACGGCTAGTAAGTGTTAAGTGTCTAGGTCATATTTAAACTCAGGTCCTCCTAACTCCAGGGCCAGTGCTCTATTCACTGTGCCACCTAGCTGTCCAAGATCTTACTTTCTAATGGCAGAAGACAAAACGTAATGGGGAGATGAAACTGATAACAGTTATCAATACTATTATTATTTTATATATTTTAAAGTTTGCAAAGTTTTTATGTGAAACAGTTCATTTGAGCTTCACAGTGATTCTGTGAGGTAAGTGCTAGAGGTGTTATCATTATCTTTTTACACGTGAGGAAACTGAGGCTCAGAAGGTTAAATGACTTGCTCAGGGACTCACAGTCATGAGAACACTGGGCCTGAGGTTAGAAAAACCTGAGTTCAAATCAGGCCTCAGATACTTGTTAGTCATGTGACCCTGGGCATGTTGCTTAAACTCTGTCTCAGTTTCCACATTTCTAAAATTACCTACCTCCCAGAGTTACTCTGGGGAACAAATGAGACAACATTTGTTAAAGTGCTTGGCAAAGTGCCTGGCACATAGTAGGTAAATAATAAATGCTTGCTTCCATATTTTTCCTCTTTCCTTCTTCCTTCCTTCCTTCCTTCCTTCCTTCCTTCCTTCCTTCCTTCCTTCCTTCCTTCCTAGGATCATACAACAAGGAAGTGTCGAAAGTAGCATTGAAACCTGTGCCTTCCTAACTCCAAATCCAGAAGTCTTCTCACAATACAAAAATAAATTCCTTTGAATGGTATTCAAATCCCAACAAGAAGTTTTTGTACCTAGGAAGGTGTGGAGAAGTGAAAACAACAGTTAGTGCCCTGAAGTAACTTTAAGAAAATAAACCACAAAAGCTTTAGAAAGAACCATTTGATTGTGCAAGTGTTTTTGTCCTGCCTCTCATATTGCATCTGTATCAGACAAGCTGATCTTACTAAAGATAATAGAAATGGGATTTTAAAAAATACATTTGTAAAGGTACTTCAGGAATGAACAATAAATTGAAGTGAAGCCAGTTTTCCAGATGCTTATTTAGGGTTTGTTTGGTTTTTTTTAACTTTATCAAAGACATTAGAAGACCTTGTAAGGTAGGAGTTTTGTAAAGGTTTGCTTTTCTTTTTTAAGCCATAAGATTAGGTTCTACTGTTCACTTAGTTTTTCTCAAGGATTTTAATGGAGTGCTGAGGAATATTTAATAGCAGACAAGTAGTTTGAGTCTCAGAAGCAAAAGTATTTGCTAATCAGCTTTCTTTCCTTGCTCATGACTGTAGCCCCCAAACAGCCGCAGTGTCTGTATGAGATTGAGGGCATCATATCTGTCCATTTTGCTGCCCCCCAGTAATTCTGAGAAGCCTTTGTTTTAAAGGAACATAGTTTATAGAGCTGCAAGGAACCTTAAAAAGAATTGAATTCATCCTTTTCGTTTTCCACATTAGAAGCCCAAGATGTAGAGCTGAAGAGAATTGCCCAAGATCACCCATGTAGTAAGTAGTCAATCTGTGATCTAAAACCAGGTTCTCCAACTTGGATGTAGTAAGGCTATTTTTTTTTCTCCTGTACCATACAGTCTCCCAATTCAGTATATGGCAGTATCATAACAGATGACCAAAAAACGTTTCAGAATGATTTTTTAAATTGTAGAAGGGAATAAACATTAATATAGTATCCAGTATGTGTTAGGCACTGTTCTGAGTACTTTTATGAATATCTGGGAGAGAGAAATTATGATTTTTCCTATTTTATATTTGAGGCAACTGAGACAGCAGAGGTTAAGTAACAGAGTCACACAGCTAGGAAGTGTCTGTAGCCAAATTTGAACTTATGTCTTCCTCACTCCAGGTTCAGAGCTCTGTCCCCTAGTTGCCTCAACATAAGCCTCCTGCAGGCAGCATCTGAAGATCAAAAGGAGGAGAAAGATCAATGTCTGAGGGCATATTTCCCTGAAAAAAAACATGTAACCAGTACAAGAGTAATTTGAAAGACATCCTGGACTGACTAATATAATGAACAATGGAGAAGAGCCCTCCTGCTATAAGACCTCCCAAATGGATTCCATGGTCCAAATAGACCATAAAGACTTCAGTAAGCTAAGAAATGTGAGTGGGTATTTCCTATTTCCTAACTTACTTGTTAAAGCTCTCCATGATTAGCTCTTGAACTTGATCTTCTCTGGGTGTTCTTAGAACTAGATTGCATTCATCAATACATTAACCTCACTTCCCCACCCCCATCCTATACACCAAAAACAATGATAAATGCGTGTGTAGCCAGCATCAGACCAAGGTATCTTATACAGTAGGGAAAAGGTCCCTTTTCACTGAAGGAATTCAAATGCATGAGAAGGTGAATTCTTTGTCAGGAAGATTTGTCATGGATCTATGGTTTCCTGAAAAAGGAATAACTCCTCTGTCAGTCTGTGGCATATATTTGTGTGAGAAAATAGTTCAGTCTCCATTTCCTATCATTCTGAGCCTCTCTGCTGGGGCTGGTACAAGGAAATGTGATATCATGGGATCATAGAATCAAAATTTTAGAAATGGAACAGACTTTAAGGTCAGTCATCTAGTTCAGTCTCCTCATTTTATATATAAGGAAATTGAGCCTCTGAGAAGTAACTTTCCCAACGTCACACAACAAACAGGTGGAAAAGACAGAATTTGAACTCAGACCTTTTGATTCCAAAACCAGTGTTCTTGCCATTGAACCATACTGTGCAATGGTAGTGAAAAAGGAAACTATTTCTCTGATGTGGACTTTGGTACACAGAGGATGAAATGGCTTCACACAGGTCACTGAGCCATTGTCAGATGGCAATTACCTGTCACAAACCTGGGTTTTATTAAACAAACAGCTATCTCTATCTCAGCTCTGTTCTAAATAAGAGACACAGTCTGTCAAGTAAGAAAGGTACAAAATCAGTTGTGAATCTGACTCATTTGCTGCTTTTACGGGGAAAATGCCATAAAAAAGGAAATTAAATGAAGGAATTCTGAGCAGGGAGGGAAATCTGGGTAAGTTTTGTAACAGTTGCTTAAGCTATACAGATTTTCCAACTAACTTTTAAAATAATGTGTGTGATTAATATTAATTATAGGATATTTGACAAGGCACACAGCAGTGTGTTAAACATCTACTCTTCCTGGAGGGTTTACACTCGAAGGATGTTTTCCTTTAATATTTCAAACATTTAATAACTATTCTCTTTCAAGATCCTTTGTTTTCACTTTTTTTTCTTCTACTTCCTCAAACATTTGAAGGTCTATCATGTCAGACTTGGATCAGGAGCCCAGGATCCTAGATTTGAGTCCAGGTAGGACCTCAGAGCTCACCTAAACAATTCCTTCATTTTGCAGGTAAGGAAACTGAAAGCCAGGAAGGTCAACGACTGGCCTCAGATTACACAGGTCAAAAGAGGCCATTAGGATTCAATCCCAGGTCCTCATCTTCCTCAAAAAAGCATTCTTACAATAGGCTACTTTAAGATATAGTGCATTCCCTATTACTGGATGTCTCCAAGAGGAGGCTGGATGATCTTTTGTGGGTAATATCACAAAGTGCATTATTGCTAAAATTAAGTTGGACTAGATGTTTCCAAAGTCTCTTCCAATTCAAAAAGTCTGAGCCTGTGAGTTTTCCATTGGTCCTTCTGTTCTCCACATTTGCTTAATTTCCATCTTTATTTGCATTTTTATTCTACCTTTCCCTTTTATTTCTTCTTTTTTTATCACCTTCTTTCTCACCATCTTCTCTTACCCTGCCTTTTCCCCTCAGATCTTGTCCCTCTTTCACTTTCCATGTTCTATAGCTGTCATCTTCATAATTTAAAAGTAGTTGAAGTTGGGAGTTTTTAGAGAAACCTAAAGAAAATATAGTCCCTGGGTAAGTTTGGAAAGAGAAATTTTAATACTCAGTAATGCTCCCATAGATTTATTATATAATTATTTAATGATTTGTTTGTTTGTTTTTAATAGGCATGGGGGAGGTAGGGGCAGATCTATGATTTCATTGGTATAGGGAATGTCTAGTATGGAAACTCTAGTAATTCCTCAGCAACTAATTTGTAAATTCCAGCTTTGGAGAATTGCCTAAGGCACTCAGAGTTTAAATGGATGCACCTTTTGATGGTCATGCAGCTAGTATACAAGAGGTAAGACATGAACCCAGATTTTCCTGAATTTAAAGCCATTCCTGTACCCACTATAGCAGGCTGCCTCTCATAGAATCTAAATTCATAAATCCTAGAACTTAGAGTTGAAAAGGACCTGAGAAATCAATTGATCCTCATCTTAGAGGAAAGAAAACTGCAGTCTGTTCAAAGATAAAATGTGTAATAGTCATTGGTTAATGCAGAGAGATTCAAATAAAGCTCCCATTTCCTTCACTTTCTTCCTTCCAAATTAAAATGTTTTATCTCTGTTCACTTTAGAGCTGGTGCCATCAACTACTGATTTACAGAGATATCTGTGTAAATTACTCAGATAATTTACACTTTCATTTCCTGCATCAGTAAGTTACACAACTTTAAAGAAAGTTAAATTGAAGATTGAAAAAATTTACTATTTGGAGGTCTCTAAGAGTGAAATTTGGTGGCTAAGTTGTACAATGGATAGAGTGCCAGGCCTTGAGTGAGAAAGACTCATCTTTGTGAGTTCCAATCTGGTCTCAGACACTTACTAGTTGTGTGATCCTGGTCATGTCATTTAACCCTATTTGGTTCAGTTTCCTAGTCTGTAAAATGAGCTGAGGAAGGAAATGTCAAACTACTCCAGTATCTTTGTCAAGAATGCCCCAAATGGGGTCACTAAAAGTTGAACATGGCTGAAAATTGACTGAACCACAAGTGTGGAATTATTCTACCAGAAGGACATAGATCACCTGATAGATAAATATGGAGAGACAGACAGATAGATGTGGATGGACAGAGAGAGAGGGAGAGAGACAGAGACAGAGAGACAGAGACAGAGAGAAATAGGTAGCTAGTGATAGATAGACAGACAGACAGAGAGACAGATAGATAGATAGATAGGGAAAACTGGGTAGGGAAAGAGAGAGAGAAATAGGTAGATAGATATGGATGGATAGACAGATACATAGATACATAGATAGATGATAGATAGATAGATAGATAGATAGATAGATAGATAGATAGATAGGCATAGACAGACAGATGAGCAAACAAACTAGGCAATCATTCTGGTGAAGAGGAAATATGGTTCCATTAGAAAAGTCTTTCTGTGAAATAGAAAACTAAAGAAATACTCTGAGAAATCAACTAAAAGAAAATTAGAAGCTACAAAACTGGAGATAAAGTAGAATGAGAGGTAAAAAAGAAGCAAGGCTGAGATACAATCTGGAAGGTCAATTGATAAAATGTGTAGCGAGCACTGAACCAACACCAATCAATACAGCTCAGTATGAACCGAATCAGAGCCTAATATCCACATCACATCCATTTTATGGTACTATCTATCACAGGAACAGCAGGAAGCAGTGGCAATTCAACTTACTGCACACTCCAGCGGACTGGCTTCCAAGAATCCTGTTAAACTGGCAGTTTGGGAGTCATGTCAGGATGCCAGGGCGAAGGGGGAGGGCAGAGAGTAGAACTGTGCCCTCTCTCAGCCTGCAAACTCCCATGGATCCCCGGTCTGACAGGTCTTGTTAGAATGGGGCCCCAGGGAGGAGGGTTGGTTAGGGAGGAAGAAGGAGGCGGGACTGGGGAGGGAGTGAGAGGGTAAGGATGAAAAAGGACAAGAACATGTAGGCCAACCAAATTCAAACTCCAACTAGCGAGTCTCCTTGGACACTGCTTCACTGTATCATGGAAAAGTCGATCAATAGCAATCAAAAGCAAGAGGCAGAAGGAAGAAAAGGATTGAAAAGAGGTTGAATCATGAATAGAAATATGAAAAAGCTGAAAAGTATGGCCTAGTCAAGGTGTCAGAAGACAAGATTAACGTATAATGGGCCCACTCTTCACCAGGGGTGTTTGATCTGTGCTTGAAATCACTGGAGAACTCCAGCCTGTTTCTTGAACAAATGCAAAATCCAGGGTAGGGGTGGGGCTGCAAGTACACACTTTCTCTCTGAACAAGTCACAAAACCCAGCACTCTGAAAAGTAATGCATGTTGTACACCCTACCATGAAGAGCCTGCTGCTCTCATGGCAACTTGCATCAAAGAGAGTCAGTGAGCTTACTACTCTGCTCACTAATAACTTTTAACCTTTCCCTTGGGGCAAAGGTCACCAGATCAGCCTCCTGAGTACTGATGGAGCAAGCACTATATATAATGTTTCTGTATGGAAAAAAGTAGGTGCAACTAGGTAGCACAGTGGATAAAGATCCTAGAGTCAGAAAGACTCATTTAAATCCAGCTTCAGACACTGACTACCCGTGTAACCCTGGGCAAGTCACTTAACCCTGTTTGCCTCAGCTTCCTTGTCTGTAAAATGAGGGAAGTACATGAGAAACTATTTCAGTATATTTCAAGAAAATCCCAAATGTAAAGTCAGGCATAACTGAACAACAATAAGGGAAAAAAAGCATTAGTAAACATTAGAACTGTGGTTATTTTTGTTCTCCACTTTCTTAGCTTTTATCATATTTTTCTTATTATTATTGGCATTATGGTACAGTGGTAAGAGCACTGACCATGGAATCAGAAGAGCTGAGTTCAAATCCTGCCTCTGCTCTATTTCTCATGTGACATTGGACAAGTCCCACTACTCCAAACTCCATTTCCTTATCTATAAAAATAAACATAGAGAGAGAAGGAGAGTTTGGATTATAAGGCCTCTGAGTTTCATTTAAGCTCTAGATCTGCGATCCTGGGAGCCTATAACTAAGTAGAGGAAAACTGAATAAAAACTTGACACAAATTGGTTACTGTATTCGAATAAAAAAAATGCCGTATATTTGCATAAGATTATTCTAAAGCAATTATTCTCAAACTTTTTGGTCTTGTATCTCTTTACACTCTTAAAAACTATGGAGGACCACAGAAAATTTTTGTTTATGTGGGTTTTATCTATCAACATTTCAAGTATTAGAAATTAAAATTAATATTTTAAAATTATAAATTCATTTTAAACTGTAATAATAAACCATACATGTTAGCATAGATAATGCTTTATGGAAAAATAACTGTATCATCCAGAGCAAAAAGAATGTGATAAGAGTGATATTGCTTTAAATAAATAGATTTGCAAATCTCTTTAACATATGAGATACCTCATATCTGTTTCTGTATTCAATTTGCCATGATATTGTTTTTCTTGAAGTATATGGAAAAAACTGGCTTAACACAGATACTTAGTTGGAAAAGGGAGGCGTATTTGAACAGGAACATCTTAATATTATGAAAATAGTTTTGGCCTCTCAGAGCCCTTAAAAGAGTTTCAGGGGTTTTCAAACCATACTCTTAAATTTGATCCAAAGAAGAAAATCAAAATATTGAGCTTTTAAGACTTTGAATTTCCAGCCTCTATCAGATCATAATGTATATAATCAGGTGAAGAAAATCTTCCAATTTAGAAACATTATATTGCTCTATCTTTTGCGCCATCTGACTCAATATATAGATACATTGATTTAAGGTCCTTCTACCATTTAATGGTCAGATTAAATACACCACTGTATTTATTGCTATTCATGTGAGAGGAATAAAAAGTTTCTAATTCTGAATGAAGATGGAGGACTCCTAACATTTTAGGTATCTGTAAGATTTAGGTAAATATGCATAAAACTTTAAAATCATAAATCTTTTAGGGGTACAGATATTTACCAAAATAAAGAATTGTTTTCTAGGGACTTTATTTTTTTTTTTGAAAAATATACTAGTTGGCAGTCTAAAACATGCAAAAGAATGAAATTTTTTTTATACTAACACAATTGTTGAATTGAACTAAATATCCTTTTAAGGAATTGTGGTTTTAGGGGGTAGATATTAAAGCAAAGTGTTTGCAAAGGTAGGGTTTTATCAGAGCCAGAATCAACTCAAATTTCAAAGTGTTGAGTTCTGTTCAAAATTGAGAGCCTGAAATATGGCAACTGTTTTCCTCCTGACCTAAACCTTTTCTTCTTTCCTTCAATAGCAATAATAATCTTTCCTGAACATTATTTTAATAATTATTGCTCTTAAAACTCAGTAGTGGTTCAAAAATTTTTTTTTTCAAATCACAGCAAGGCAAACCAAAAAAAAGATTTTGAGCCCAAATTTTAAAGCTTTATAACCAATTTTTCTTGCCTTCAGAATTTCAATTGTATTCTGACTTTTGAAGGTCAGCTGAAATAAGTATCTCAGCATTTGATTCTTTAAATTCAGGTATTATTATTATTACATATTATCTTATTCACCTTCTGAAGTGGTAATCCTCTTTTCACTAGTGTTGTTAGTAATTCACTAGTTTCATCATTTAATCATATAACAATAAAGCAGCTGATTTGGAATACCCATAGGTTTATTATTGTTTCTCATTTCTCCATGTGATAAAATTAAATTGTTTTAATAAAATATAATAATCAAAAGTAAACATCTGAATGGAATTCCACAAATCTAAGGGCAGAATGACAGAGGAAAATATTTGCATGAAAATCAAGGAGAGAGAAACAGAATTTTTATTATTATAGCAGTGTGCTAATCTCCGGTCAGGAGACTATCAATGATGACTTCCCAATACAGATAACAAAATTGGCACAGAGGGAAGATACATTAAAATGTAACAGAATTGGCAAAAAATTAGCATAAACCTGAGTTGTATTAATAGAAATCTTGCCTTTAGAATAAGATAGAAAAGAGTTTCAGTGTCTTTTGCAATGACCATACCATATCTACTGTACTGTGTCCTTTTCTAAATGGCACATTTTAAGAGAGGCACCAAGATGATGAAGGATCCTGAAACGACCTCAAAAAAGAGACAATTAAAGGGCTGGAGGATGGTTTGTATGGGAAAAGAATTGACTTTGATAACTGTGTTTGGGGGCAGAGGGGTGGAATTACCATGTAAGTTTGTGTATGTATACATGGGTTGTCTAAATGTGGCTTTTCTGGAGGTTATGAAAGATGCCCATGAAATCTTGCCCATTCTTCAAGAGAGATTTTGGTACCTGCCTGGAAGGGGACAAGAAAAGCCGACCACTCTGTTCTCCTCAGAAACAAGGTATGAGACTACAATTATGTTTGTGTCTTCCTTGAATGTTGATAGTTTAGGAGAATGTTTCTTTTTTTCTTAGATTCAAACTTCTTTCTCTTTTTACAATTGCTTAAAGAAGAAAGAGTAGGCCAAAGCTTATTTGCAAAGGCTCAGACCCAGCCCACAAATGCTGGTTATACAAAAAACCATCACAAAGAGTGAACAGAGAGTAAACACATTTATCCAAGCATATAATAAATATAATTCAGAGAAATTATATGGATGAGGATATACCAGACAGTACATACAGTGAATGAGTACTGCTTCTGGGGGAAAAATATCCCAGCCTTTCTTTAGAGACAGAAAGACAGAGCTCAGTCTTACTAAGGAGAAAGTTCTCTAGAAAGTCAATTTGGAAATCAAGGACAGACTTTGGTGCTGGATTTCCCAAGATTCCTTCCTTCCAAAGTCGGTTTTCTCAGTCACTCTGGGTCTCTCCCTAAAGTGTCTGGAATCATATGTTCCTTTTCTTGAATCAGAAAAAAAGAATAACATCTCTTCTCACAAAAGCTCTCACTACAACACTCTTCTTAAAGGTGCATAGTGGGAAATCATTCTCTCTACCAAGAAGTGTTACATGCAAATGTTCTAGGCTTGAAACCAAGCTCACATATATTTCAATATAATTGGTTTTCTTTGTAATCCTATATATTTTATCTTATGCATTTAAAAAATTATTCTGAGAAAGGGCCCATAGGCTGCATCAGATTTCCAAAAGGGGCCATGACATAAAAAAGATTAAGATCAGTAAATGATATTTAAGAACCCCTTCAGCTGTAAATCTCTAATCCTACTATATTCAGAAAAATATGCTTGCATGATTTTGCAATGACTTTGGATAGTTTACCATGGGTAGTTTTAGAAAAGGCTAAAAGAGATTTGGGTATAATATACTGTCTTGTTTTAAAAAAAACTAAATTGAACAAAAGTTTGTTTCACATACAATTTTCTTTATTCTTTTTTATATTAAAATATTTCTTCTTTATGATTGTTGAATTCAGGTGTGGGGATCCTGCAGCCTTGAGGCCACATGTTGCCCTCTAGGTCCTCAAGTGTGGCCCCGGATGCACTTGAGGACCGAGAGGCCCAGCTACATGTGACTTCAAGGCTGCAGTTTCCCCACCCCAGGTTTAGTTTATAATTTTAAAAAAACTCCGAAAAGAATCTATACCGTTCTGCTACCCTGAAGTACAATGGTACTATGGGCAACTCCTTCCTATGTCTGCAGTCTGGAGACGTAGCCCTGTACAGAGAAAGAAATAGGAATTTCTCACAGTTTCCTCCATTTCCCCTCGGAACTTCTTGTAGCTCAAATTAGCCGTGACTCCTAGGGTTATTCAAAAGACCAACAGTACTTACTACTCCAACTTATGTACATTAACCTAACCCCAAAAGTGCAGTGATCACACTACATAACCAGGCCTCTTCTTAATTTCAGTGGCTAGCTACTTAGGTACGGTCAAAATTGTGGTTGTTTTGTTTTGAAAAATATTAAACACTGAAGAAAAATGCGTGTGTGTGTGTGTGTGTGTGTGTGTGTGTGTGCACCTTTTACAAGGCTGAGAGCACAGCTGTGACTGATGGCAGAAGAAAGACAGGACCATGGGGAGAGAGTGTTGCAAAGTAGAAAGCAAGGCTCTGAGAGACCCCAATCCCAGCTTTCTCAGATGGTGTCTGATCTGTACTGATCAAAAGCCAAACAGCTGGAAATCAGTGGAATCTGAAGGCTATACCTTGTGTGTAGTTTCCTGACTTGGCTGACAGCCAGGCCTCCTTTAGGCCAAGGTAGATGCTGTGAAAAATTCCTCTTTGTCTTTTACTCTTAGGACAATCTGCCAGAACTAGGTTAAGGTCCTAGAACAACAGCGGACACCTCACCCAAAAAAGACCATATAAATGCTTTGGGGAAATTCTTGTGTATTTATTCTCAATACTAGTGAAGAAAACTTAGGTGTATGTCATTATCACATTCACCAAGCCTTTTATCAAGGACTAAAACTCAAGATTTCACAGTAACTGATCTCCAAACATGAAGAACATGCCCTTATAAGTCAATATCTCTACCACTCCCCCCTGACTCCCACCATGTTTTTAATCTTAAAAGACAATCTATCAGAAAACAAATGTATAATAGTATAGCACTATACTAATAATGGTGATTCTGAGTTAAAGATGAAAACCTTTAAGATGGACCTGATTCAGATTGGTCTGGTGCTTCAGGTTCAAAATTGGAATGAAATTATATATTTGTAGACCTTTTAACGATTAACAAAACCAGATTTACTTAGTTTTATAATGGAAAGAATACTTAGCACGGACACAGCATGGACTCCGTTTAGCATAGCTTCCCTGTGTCTGTGTTGGCCATCCTGGAGCATTGGTCATGTCTGAAAGAAGGTAATTCCTGCCTCTTATTGTCTTGGATGTGGTTTCATCCTCTGCAATAATTAAATCTCAAAGAAGGATGCCTTTAATGAAAAACAAATATGTTGTTCAGTCTTTTCTCATTCTTCCCAATCCCATTTGGAGTTTGCTTGGCAAAGATACTAGAATCATTTGTCATTTCCTTCTCCAGCTCATTTTACAGATGAAGAACAGAGGCAAACAGGGTTAAGTGACTTGCCCAGGGTCACATAGCTAGTAAGTATCTGAGGCCAGATTTGAATTGAGGTCCTCCTGGCTCTACAGCTGGTATTGTATCCACTACACCACCTAGCTGTGTGATAATTATTGCTCCTGCCACAAAAAAATACATTTCTTTATGAAAAGCATCCTTGGAGAATATGAGAACAGACCCTTTTTCTTTACCAGAGTAAAGTTGTGTCAGCCTCAGCCTGAGATGAATCTATCTCTCCTAAGCTGGTAAAGTTTGGAAGTGTGAGTAGATGGGGGGGGGGGGAGCTGGCTGTGGGCTAATTTAATACCTATCTATCTTTTGAAGTTCAGTAAACAATAGAAATACTGTATTTCATTTCTGGACTTGTCACAACTCCTATAAAGGTTGTCTGTGAAGATGTTTTTATCCAATATACTGACTGAAGTGCATCCAATTGCTATTGATTTTATGCTGCCTCCCAGACAAGATCTTAAAATGAGGGGAACATGGGGATGAATTCAAAGATAAACTATTTGGAATGCACCTAGTCTACATCAAATGATCATTTACCTTAAGCTCAAAAAAGAAGATACTTCACTGGGAAAGTTGAGTACTGAAGATGGACTGTGATCAGACCCAGAGAGACTGAGGGAGTGGGAAGTGAGAATGTGAATGAGCAAGTGATTTAAATGCTACTCCAAACTCTTGGGTGGCACAACAGATGAAGCACCAGGTTTGCTGTCAGGAAGACTCATCTTCATGAGTTCAAATCTGTTCTCATACCCTTACTAGCAATGTGACCCTGGGCAAGTCATTTAACTGTTTGCCTCAGTTTCCTCATTTGTAAAATGAGCTGGAGAAGGAAATGGCAAACGACTCCAGTATCTTTGCCAAGAAAACCCCAAATTGGATCACGAATAGTCAGAAATGAGTGAAACAACTCAACAACAACAGAGCCAAACTGCATGATTCTTGAAAGTTGCTTTAGCATGAATTTGTTTTTAATTGTTTAAAAATAATTGGAAAGAAATTAAACGGGCTTAAATTACCTTTAGCTGAAGAATGTTTAAGCAAGAGATTTCAATGGCTTCAATTCACCTTCATAGTAAAATAGATTAAGAGCTAAAGAGAGCTTAAAGGTAAATTCCAACCCCTTAATTTTATGGATGAGGAACTAGAGGCTTGGTACGGTGATATGAGTTGCCTAGGGCCACATGACTGGTAAACATCTGCTGCAAAATTTTGGCTCAGATCTTCCTCACCCAAATCCCAGCACTCTATCCACAGTCTCTGCCTTCTACACAATGCAATCATCTCTTGTCAAGAACCCATCAGTCCTAGAAAATAAGAAGTATGTGGAGATGTTTTTACTCTAAAAGATATTTCTTCCTAAATTTTGCTTTCCCTTAGAAAAAATGTACAAATAATGGACATCAAATCCAAAAGGAATGTTGGGAGCTAGGTTTGTGCTGACAGACTGCTAAATTTTCAATACGAGCATTTATACTTCAGAAATGGCAAATACCATTTCAGGGATTGTCAGGGATTGATTTCTTGTTTTGTAGATTAGCAAACAATTTGTTGATCAACAATTGATCAATAAAATAATTAAGAAAGTAATGGAGAAAATGTTAATAAATGCACATTTAAATTAAGGATGTATTGTGTTTTTCAAAGAGCTACTATTTATCATTTACCAGCATAACACTGCTCCAGAACATACCACTAATTAATGCATTAAATTGTACACATCATGTATAGCAGAAACTTGAAAACATAACAATGAGCAGTTAAAATCCATAGTTGCTATTATGCTTAGGGAAAAGATTTAATTCTGGCTAGCTAACACTTTGGCAAACACCTGTGGGGTAGGAAAGCAATAATTTTAGATTAGTTGGCATAGAGCAATGATAAAATAAGCCATTTTGATTTTGATTACTGTGTATTCTGATAGTTAAAGAGGTCTCACTAGAAAAGGTGTTTGTTTTTTTAATTTTTCTAAGACTTGTGATATTGGTAACATGGGTGACCCAGGTCTCCCAACCAAGGAGACTCCCTCTACATATGAAGAGGTGAAAGCATCTTTTGGGGTATGTAAGCGGCACAGTGGATAGACCTGTGAGCTTGGAATCAGGAACACTTGTATTCAGTTCAAATCTGGTCTTAGTTTCTAGCTGTGTGACCTTGGGCAAGTCACTTAACCCTGTTTGCCTCAGTTCCTCATCTGTAAAATGAGATGGAGAAGGAAATGGCAAACTACTGCAGTATCTTTGCTGAGAAAACCCCAAATGGGGTTACAAAGAGTCTGAAATGACTGAACAATTATCTACTGCTCAGGGCTGTAATGGGATTATCTTGTAAATATAAGAGCACTTTATCGATATAAGCTATAATTACAGCTAAAACCCATTCTTTAAACACGTTTCCAGTGTAATATTTTATTAAGAAAACTTTCTGACCTACTTAACTTGCAAGAAAGTCCTATTCCTCTCCACAAGCAGATCTAGAGTCTACCTTATGAATTGATGTGATTTGAAGGGCAAATATCTTCTCTGCCAGTTTCTCATTAATGTCTTAAATGACACCATTAGGGGGTCATTTCTTTTGGTTAAAGTACTATTCCCAATAAAAAGCAAATACTTCTTTGAGAGCTAACAAGGTAGATTTTTTGGTTATTGACATGTAGTTGAAAATAAGGTTATCACATCCTTTCTACCCAGATAGTGAGTTGAGAGTGAGAGCTGCAAACCAGCTTGGATCTGACTAGTGCAGCAGGCTTCTTATCACAGGACCTGGTCACTGAACATGCCAGGGAACACCCCAGCTGAATTTTCTGAAGGACACACAACTATCAAGGGTCAGAAATGGGATTGAAATACAGGCCTTCCTCTGCTACCAAGCCTAAATCTCTGTCCATTATGAAACACTGCCTCTCCATTATACTGGCTGGTTTTTTGCTAATCATACTGACAGTAGGCTTAACCTGGCAAAGAGAATTTAAAGAGGTGTTATGAATGGAGAGGTAAAAAATATTACAAAAGGAAGTAGTGTGAATTTGGGGGGGGGGAAGGGCTAAAATGGAAATAAGAGGAGCTCCAAAGATAACATTTACTTACTTTTGTATTTTGCCCATGGAACACTTTTCCATTTTCCAATAGAAGGCAATGTATATAAGCTGAAGGATCAAATTATTTGAAAAGGAAGAATGGGAATATCTTGCCCTGGAAAGAAACATGACTACAAAAAGAAAAGGGCTGCCACAATGTCCTGTAAGGTTAGTTGATCAATCATTAAGTGTTTTACAACATTGTATGAGAATTACAGGGAAAGGGAGTGGGGTGGGAAGTGGGGAGGGGCATTTTAATTGCTGTATAAATTTTAAATCATCCAAATCTTATCAGCTGCACACTGCGTCATGTTATTGTTCCTTAAGCACAGCTGGTTCCCACACTGTTTTCACCTGCTTGGGAATGATGGCCTCTCTCTTTGTTCCTTAGGTGGACTAAGCCAGGAATGTGTCAAATCCCAAATTTCACTGAGAGAATAGGCCAAGTTGTTGTCCTGATTGTGGTTGTTGCAGTGTGTTTAAATAGATATGCTCATTGGTCATTGCAGGAAGATGCAGGTCCAGGACTCTGTGATAGAAATCAGAAAAGAAGGGGCAGAGACAAGACGGTGGCTTAGAAGCAGAAAGGTTGTGCAGCTCCCACATAACCACTTCAAATACTCATAAAATATGACTCTAAACAAATTTTAGGGCTCCAAAACTGGCAAAAATACAGAAAAGCACATCTCCCACTGAAGGCAGCTCAGCAGGAAAGGCTCATTGCAGCATGCTGGGAGCAGAAACCAGGCCCTTGCATTGAGTGGCCTGGATCAGATTGTGCTCTTGGGTGGTGGTCCTGGGATGCATTTTCAGTGAGACAAAGCTGGTGAGGGCTGAAGCAGCCTCTCAATAGCTCTGGCAGCTGCAAAAACCCCAGCGATTTGGGACAGAGCTTTCCCCTCTGGAAGCAGAGTTCCACAGAGCTAAAGCTAAAGCTAAGTAATTGACTGTCAACATGACCAGGCAAAGAAAGCAAAGTAAGAACAACAACCAAACTTTAGATTCCTTTTTTGGGGACAAAAAGGATCAAAACATGGAATGCGAGGAAAACAACACAGTCAGAAATCCCACACCAAAAGCTACCAAGAAACATGAAGATTGCCTACAAGCCATAGAGCAGCTTAAGAAGGATTTTGAAAGCCAAATAAGAGAAGTGGAGGAAAAATTGGGAAGAGGAATGAGAATCATGCAAGGAAATCATGAAAAGAGAGTCAACAACCTGACTGAAGAAAATAACACCTTAAAAAACA
>CM053594.1:144375210-144399118 GCA_028646575.1 Pseudocheirus occidentalis | reverse complement strand
TGGTGCTTTAATGTTTGAAAAAGTTTCAACTACATTATTTCACATGATCCTCACCCACCATATCCCTGTGAGATTGTTGCTATTTTTCTTGATTTAGAACTCATCCCACAACACCACGGAAATAAAAGTGTTTGGATTATTTTCCATACTTGAAAGCAAAGATTTCCGGATATTCATGGCATATTTACCTGGTAGCAAGATGCATTTACCATTAACTTTGTGGATCATAGACAGTAAGTTCATGTGGTTAACTGGATTTTCCGCTAGCAAGTCAGCTTAGCTTTTGTCCCACAGCGCTTGTAAAGACTTCCCTGAGCCTCAAAGTAATTAGCATAGTGTGGTCTTGGGGTCGGGGAGGAGGACAAGGAGAAGTTATTGGAAGATAGAATCGTAAATGGGAAAAGTATATTTTTCCCAACCCTTCAAAAGACAGTGATAAAGGGGGAAAAGAATTGGTGCTGCCGTCAGAGGGCCTGGTTTGGAACCCCATCCACAATGCTCACTACCTGTGTGACCTTGGGCAAATAAATGGATTACCCTCCATGAACCTTAGATTTTTCCTCTCTGAAGTGAAGAAATTTGACTAGATGGACTATCTCTGATCTTAGTAAAATATGCTGATTCCCATAGGGAGCCCTGCCCAAACCCTGAGGATTGGGAAAAGAACCTGCCCTGACTGATTGAACTAGGAGCAAAAACCAAAGATGCTTAGTAGAGAAAAGTGAGCCAGTTTGTAGACCTCTTGGCTGCTTTCTCAGTCCTTTTTATGTGGAATATAAGACTGGCATTTTAGTGAAAAGAGTAGAAAAATTGGTTGAATGTCTTGGAGCATTCTAATCCTGGGCAAACCTGGAAAGGACTAGAAAGGTGTTAAATAGCCTATTTAGGTGTTTGTTAGCCCTGAGTTGCTGCTGCTGCCACCACCGCCACTGCTGCTGCTTTGTCCTTCCTCCTCAAAGAGGACCATAACATCAAGAAGGTGATGCCATGACTTGCAAGTGATTTGGATTTCAGTGAGAAAGGGCTGTGCAATATCATTAGCTTCACTTTCTCCTCTGGAGTCATCTGGGTCCAGTGACAAGATACAGATCAGGACAACGAGATGGGCCAGCTAGCTCTGGGTATCTCATTCAAAAAGAGTTATAACAATCCTCTAAGGAAAAGTGGAGACAAGGGAAAGCAGATAACAATCCTAGTAGCAGAAGGAGAACCTAAAGGTAGGAAAAACCAAAACCATTTGATAAGGAAGAAGTGATCTGATTGCCTGAAGGTATTTGCAATAGAGCAATGGAGTGCTAAAAGAAAGGATAATCTGTTCATCAAGGAATTGCCAATGAGGGAAATGAAGAGCATTGAGGCACAGGAATATGTTGGGGAACAAACTGAGCCCTTGACCTTTGCTGCCAGCATAAACCACATGGACTGGGCAGATCTGGAGTAGGGCTAGGGAAAAGCAAATTCTCTAGCAAGCTCATATTCTTCACCCATTTATCAGTGCGAGGCTTTAACCCCAATCGATCCATTGGGAGCATTTAATGTGGCACAGGGGCCAAAGAGAAAACTTCACTGGCAATGGGAGTTGAGTGATTTAGCCAAATGTGCATGTAGTATGAGTTCTTCTAGCTCTACATGTTATGAACTCATGCTCCTATTTTTTAAAGTTTAAAGGAATGTGGCTCATACCACACATGGCACTTTTGGAGTCAGAAAATGTCACAGTTTAAATCCTGGCTCTACTGTTTATTATTTGGTTACCTCCATCAATTCACTTAATCTTTGTGGTCCTCAATCTCTTCATTTATAAACTGAGTTTCATCAAGTTAAAAAGACAGGAAACCTCCTTGTTCGAGTGGCTAGGGAAATGCAGAAAGACTACGGTTATCCCTTCCACATCAAACGAGGAGGTGCTAGGCCCCCATGATCTGGAAAATCCATGGAAAAAAATGCCAGAGAAGTTTCAATTATTGTGGTATTAAAAGATAAATATGTTTGACATGATACAATACCACACATATATTTTGAGCATTTCTGGGTTTCTAAGCTCTTTCTGTGTCAGCTGCTAGCCTTTGTGTATCATCTGTAGCTTCCATAAAATTCCCATTTAATTTCTTACACTGACTCACAATAAAACTATGATAATGAATATTGCAATGTGGAAGGGATAACTAATTCACTTGCCCAGTTAAACTTTGAATTGATTTAACTGTTCTGCAAAAGATTTAAAATTATTCCAGCAGTGTTATAGAATTCTTCACACACTTGGACTACTCCTCTTCCACTCCTGTCTTGTCTTTGGACAAGAGACATGGAGTCACTTACTAGCTGTGTGACCTTGGAGAAGTCACTTAACTCCAATGGCCCCGACTTCTCCCTTCCAAAAAGCAAGAAAGAGAGAGAGAGAGAGAGAGAGAGAGAGAGAGAGAGAGAGAGAGAGAGAGAGAGAGAGAGATGGAGTCTATCACTGGACCTATACTTGAAATGGTTTCTAATGGGTAGGGCTGGTCAGATCACATGTGCCTTTGGCATAAGCTTCCTAACAACCATGCAGCATCAGAGGATAACACCGGCATAAACTGTCTGTAAATAGTATAACTAAACAGAACAAAAACCAGATTTCTACCAACCAGAATATACTATCACTATTTCCACAATCCTACATCATAATCATAAAAAGTGCCTAATTATGACCCTGGATCACTTTAAGATCTTAAAGTGACTTTTGAATCATCAAAGATAAATTAAATTATGTTTGGTACAAGGTGAGTGTGGAGTATTTCAATGTATCCTAATTATATGCAAATTGCTAATCTGTGTATGGTACATATGGTAACTCTCTATAGCCCTAATATTTGATTAACCAGAGTACCCCACTCCCCAACGTTGCTGGAGAGCAGAGCTTATCATATTTCTCTGTTTAAACATATTGTCGAATGTGGAGATACACATTCTTCATATGACTCACTTGGGGACCTACTAGATATTAAACCAGGTTTTTAAAATGCGCCTTTAACCACATCCATCACTTTCATTGCTAAAGTGCTCTGGGGTGGGAGAATTATTTGAAGTTTAAATCATTCATTTAAAAGACTGAAATACTACACAACTTGCTGTCTATTGGTAGACTTATTTTTAACTTCTGAGTATAAATTCGAGTAGTACAGATGTTCATTTGAAAAGGCAAAACAAGTGACACCAATATATACCAAGTGAACAAGGCTGTGTCCTGGATCTGTAAGTCCTTAGGGAACTCTTGAGATGGGAAACACCATCTACTGAAGCAGGTCAGCAACTTCTTAGCAAATTATAGGGTTGCCTAGAACAGAACTATCAAACACCGAGGTGCTGAGGTCAATATTTCCTAGCACAGTCAACCAGATTCAAAAATAATTGGAAAATCTTGATCAAAATAAATTTTAAAATACAACAGAACATAGATGGTACTAATATGTGGTTTTCTAACTCAAAGTTGCCCACAAGGATCCTTATGTACAGTTTGCTGGCCTCCATTTCTATCTGAATCTGATGCCACTGGCCTACATCACTGACAGATTAAATGACTGGCCCAGGATCACACAACTCTATGTGTCAAGAGAATGATGAACCCAGATCTTCCTAACTTCAAAGACAGTTTACTCTATGCCATGGTACCTCTCATTCCAAATATAGAGGATTGAAGATGATGAAAATGAGTACCATAATTTCCTAATCTTATACTACTTTAAGGTACCAACATCACTAGCAGGGAACAATGGAATGACTAGTGTCAAAGGACCTGGGTTCAAATCCTACTTTTGAAGTAGTGAAATACAACTTTTGCAATCTCAGATAAGTCACTTAATCCCCTTAGGCAAGTCATTTAATCTCAATTTCCTCATCTATAAAGTGAGATGTTGAGCTAGATGACCTCCAAGATCCCTTCCAGCTCTATCTAGAATTATAAACTTATATATTAAGGGATCCCAGAAGTCATTAAGTCAAACCATTTGACATCAGGAATCTCCTTGATAGCATGACCAGTGAGTGACCATCCTTTTTATAATATCCCCAAAAATAAAATGGCCTTTGTTTGAAGACCTCCACTGCCTCCCAAAGCATCCTGTTTTACCTCTGAATGACTCTAATCATTAGAAAAATGTTTTCCTTATTTTGAGTTTAAATCTACCTCTCTACAACTTCTGTTCTTTCCCTTTAATTTTGCTGTCAGGCCCCAAACAGAACAAGTCTCCTGGTAAAAGTCCTTCAAATATCTAAGGACAAGAGTCATGTCATTTGTTCTGTGTAATCTTCTCTTATCCAAAGCAAACCTCTCCTGTTCTTTCAACCATTCCAAATAACGCATAATCAAGGCTCTTCACCTTCATGATAGCAATCTTCTCAATATTCTGCAGCTTATCATAATCCTTCCTCAAATATGTTGCCTATATTTATTATTTTTACAGGAAAGCTCTGTGAGTTAGTTTCAATGCATTAATTATTTATTAAATGCCTACTCTATACCATTGACAGTGCTAAGCGCTGGGGATATAACCATATGAAATAAAGCAATCTGCAGGCACAAGGAGTTTACACCCCAGTGAGGAAGATGACACATGCATATAGACGTATACACAGAATAAATGCAAAGTGAAAAATACAACCTAGTTGGGGAGGAGGAAGAAGAATTTTGACAGCTGGGGGAAAATCAGGACGAGTTCCATGCTGAAGTTAGTGGTTTCATGTGAAAATTATCTAGAAAGTGGAATAATTCAGTCTTCTTCACTCACATCCAAAAAGACCAGGGAATGGAGGATCTCAGAAAGAAAAAGAAAAGGAACAGATTTAGTGAATAATTTTCCTCTGTGACCCACCTCACAGTTAAACTTGGCTCCATACCTTTGGACAGCAATACAAGAATAATTCATGCCAGACCCATATCCAGGACAAGGATTCTGGAAGATGCTGACAGGTGGATGGATATATGTTTCTCTTTTATCTTTTTAAGCAAGGCAATAGGGATTAAATGACTTGCCCAAGATCACACAGATGGTAACTATCAAGTGTATCATACCAGATTTGAACTCAGTGCCTCCAGGGATGGTACTCTATCCACTGTACCACCTAGATGCGCCTGATAACCATGTTTCAAAGAAAATTTACTGAGAGACAGCATAGTGTATTGGTTAGAGTCTGACCAGCCTTTGAGTGGGATTCAAGTCCTACCTTTGATGCATACTAGCTACATGAATCTGAGCAAGTCATTTAATCTACCAGTGACTACATTAGAGACAAGAGGTTGATCTGAATCCATGAAAGGTATTTTTACACTAGGATCTCCCCACACTGTTAAAATCAGAAGTCCAGATTCCCTCTTTCCATCCAAAATGTTTGCAGGTCACGTCAATAGATATCAATTCTCTGGGTCTTAAGTTGGCATTTTTTCCATTTTTTTTGCTAATTCTTTAAAGGATGTCTAAATTTTAGTTCTCATTTCAAAGGGATTGAGGAAAACTAAAAAAAAATTTAAGTCATCATTGATCCTGGAGAGAATTGTTCTTAGGTCCACAGATATTGTACCATACTTTTAGAAAGAACCTTACAGTCAGGCAATCAATAAATAAACATTTATTAAGCATCTCTTATGTGTCAGGAAGTGTGGTAAGTGCTAGGAATACAAAAAGAGGCAAAAGACAGTCCCTGCCCTCAAGAATCTTACACTCTAATAGGAGAGATAACATGTAAGCTATATACAGGATAAATGTAGTTGAGTCATTTTTCAGTCATGTCCAATTCTTTGTGACCCTGTTTCAGGTTTTCTTGGCAAAGACAATAGAGTGGTTTGCCATTTCTTTCCACAACTCATTTTACAGATGAAGAAACTGAGGTAAACAGGGTTAAATGACTTGCCCAAGGCCACACAACTAGTAAGTGTCTGAGGCCAGATTGGAACTCAGTA
The DNA here is from genome assembly GCA_028646575.1 of Pseudocheirus occidentalis. Lineage (NCBI taxonomy): Eukaryota > Metazoa > Chordata > Mammalia > Diprotodontia > Pseudocheiridae > Pseudocheirus > Pseudocheirus occidentalis. Next base: position 144,393,186 of record CM053594.1, on the reverse strand, counting down.
AGATAAGTCTTCCTGACTCCGTGGCCACCACTCTATCCACTGTGCCACCTGGATAAATAGGAAATAATTAACAGAGGAAAAAAAAACACTAAGCCTTTCATTTTACAAATGAAGAACTGAGGCCCACTGAGGACCTTGACCAAGTTCCTACAAGAATGTCTGAACACATTGAATGCAACCACATTTATGAAGCCCCTCCTATGCTCCAGGGACTAAGCTAGGGGCTGGAGAGACAAAGACAAAAACAAAATCACCTCCCTAAAGGAAGACTCTGACACAGAGAACTACTCCATCCTGGAGCACAGAACCACTTGTCGATGCCTCCATGAAATGCTGTCATAGTACAGTACAGTGTTTCCCCTCTATTATTATTTCCTTTTGGGGTGCTCTTCAACTAACAGGCTCTTTCTGGGCATTTATGGTAACTGGACTGCCAAGTTATAAGACCATGCACCCTATCCCATCCCATGAGCCAGTGGAAACCCCTACAATTTTCTTCCTCTTTCTAGAAAGCGGAAAGTCAGCAGACCTAACAGAAACTTGTTCTCTCAGGGGGCATTTCCAATGTGATGCACCATTTCTCTTTATTTTGTGGCTACTCCTTGTCATCCTTTTCCCTCCTTTTCATCCTGAGCTGACACCTCAGAAAAGCCCCAGTTTATCTCCTCACAGCTTCTGAGGGGAGATACTCTCCAGAAATGCCAGTGCTGAATCACACCAGGAGAGCAGAACAGGGAGAACAATGGGAGGCATCTCTGTTAGTGACAGACAACACACACACAAAAAGAGTCTTTGAAACCTTTCTGACAGAAAAATCAATTTCTCCATGAGCCAAGGACACTTACCTCTGCTCCTCAATAAGCATGTCAGGGTACCTGTGTCCTCCTTTGTTAACTGATTTTGTGAGTGGTTCCATGCAGGCTCACTTTCCAAGCACCCATGGGTAGAAATAGCAGGTGTTTGATTTAATAGGGCCTAGTATAGTCCAATATCTGCTACTCCTTACAATCAAAAGACCGCTGGACTTGTAGAATTTTTTTTTCCTTTTAGACAGACAATAACTGATAGCTATAAAAGGCTCATTTAACTTCAGATTGATAGATAAATATCAATTCTGAAGATCCATTTTCTAATCGGTGTTTGCAAGGAAATAGGGAGATATGAGTCTTTGAAAAATATGTTTTGGCCACATTTATTGACCACCTGAACTGCAGCTGTTTGGAAAGGTGGAATTGGGTCCTCCTGTATGTAAAAATGACAGCAGCAAAGCAGTCTGCAATAAGATTTTTCCCCCTAAAGTGTAGCCAAGATTAACCTGTCTCATTCAATACCGTTTACTGTCACTCTGTGGAGGGAAATACAATTTTATCTTACCTTTTGAAGAAGAGATGAAAAATAAAAGCCATATGAACAGAGCTGTCTGAAGATTTGGGGACACTTACAATACTCCATATTCTTACTTCTGTAGCAAAAGCATTATGAGCAGTCAATATAGTTTCAAAAATTATACTTTTAAAAACCCAAGTACTCATCAAGGAGGCTGGGTGGAAGAAAGGTGGAAAATGAGAGTAAGGTAGGGACAATAGGAGAAAATTTAACAAAAATAACATCTTTTGGTTTTAATAAGATATAGAAACAGGAATAAAGAATCATAAAAGGGTTGGAGTTTTTTTTCCTGTCCTTCAACTCTGACTTCTATCACTTTTCCCAAGATAGGAAGAAGTCAATTATATAACACAGCATCACCTAATGCAATTCTGTTCTCTGGCTCATCTTTGAACATACTTCTCTGTAGGTTGTCTTAACAAGTTGCCCTGGACATCAGCAAAGAAAACTTTTGCTACCTGTAGATCTGGAGAGCTCATTAAAAATACACCCAGTGTGGAGATGGAGAAGTCAATTTCTATAAAACTCCCAGCTTTCCCCCCCTCTCTCATATTGTTCGGCAGTCATTTCTAAGCTTCTCTTTAGAAAAAAAAAAAGAAATCACAGGGTCCGTTGTTAATACATCACAGCTTTATCAGGCTGCTTGTCTTCATTTGCCACAAAGAGAAACAAATTCCACAGACATACCACATCACATCTAGGCTCAAAAAATCTATTCACTAGTGAAACAAAGAAAATTGTAATGGCAATTAATAAACTAACATTTACTGCACTAATTAGCATCTCCTAGAGGGCCTGATTATGTGTTTACTCCAGTTAAAGACTGCATGGTATGAGAAGCAAATATCCACATTTCATACATCAAAAAACCTTTCTTTCTTATTTCCTCTTCCTCCCTTACTGTAGTTCAGCATGGAGGCGAGAGCATGAAGGAAGGTAGAATAATTCATTACCTTGTCTCCTACTGATTTGTATGTTCAACATTTTTTGAATAAATACAAAGTCATAAATTAGCTTGTAGCAAAATAGAATTAATTGAATGTCTTAAGCAGGATCATCAAACCAAGGTTTGAGTCAATTTATCTGCCTAAGATTTTGCTAATGTAGTTTCAGCTCATTAGGGCGAGAGTTGATACTGCAGTTGGGACACACGCAAACACACATAAAAGGAAAAAGACAAAATCAGAAAAATCCAACTTCCCCTAGTTTGGGGAAGAAATTCTCTCCTACAGTAGCTGACTTCTATTACAAACCATAAAACAAATCCCCTTCATACAGTCATATTCTATGATTGAGGATATAGGGATGATTTCATGCCTTTGGGGGCATTTTTACGTACACTGAGACTGAGTAGGCACTGCCCTGGAATCAACATTCTTTCAAAAGTTCATGCCAGACATCATCATGCTCCTGAATAAAAGAGATACTGCACTGTACAGTAATAATAATTGATGATGATGATAATGATGATGATATGTCGTTAGATTGATCCTCTCATTGGGAAATAGCATTCTCAGGCATCAGAGGGAAACAAGAATAACTGTGCACAGAAGGAAGCTGTAGCAAAGCATTTTTTGCTCTACTTTTCCAGTAAAAGAGCAATATTAATCCATGGATATGCTCCAGTTCAGCAGGAATGCTTCCCTGCAGAAAAACTTATGACACTGATTGTTCTGCTTGATGGATGCTGGGACACACAACTGTACAAAGATCCCCTTCTGATCAAACCCTGAATTGCTTTACCTCCAGTCTTCATCTCATGGATGAAACAAGAAAATCATGGACTTCTGAACAGGGCCATGCTCAATAAGTAGCATAAAAAAAAGGAAAGGGAAAAACAAAACTAAAATGTTCACCTAGGATAGAGGCAACACAAATGGAACTTGGGGAAACCAAGTTTGAAAAGGGTTTATTATTATATCTGATGTTAATGGAGTTATTCTTCATAATCCAAATAGGAAAGTGGCCTCAATATTTCAAAACTTCTATGTCAAATAAAATAAATAAAAATATTTGCATAAAAATAAATAAAATGTAAAATATTGTGACTGCATTGATCCAGATCAAGTGAAGCAGATTGGAAACTGATGAGCCATGTGCTACATTTTCGTAAGATAATCATTCAAATCTCCCCCATCTTGTGGATTTTGCAGATATAACCTATATTAGAGGAGTAATGTCATGGAGATAGAATCTTGGGTTCTTAGAACTGGAAGAAGGCTAAAAGAATATCTTCTCCAAACCAAACCTGTTGTAGAGTTCCCTCTACAACACATCTAACAAGTGGACTACCTAGTCTTTGCTTGAAGATTATTAATAAGGCACAACATGTTGCCTCATGAAGTTGTCTACTCCACTTTTGGGTATCTCTCATTTTAAAAAAAGATTTTCCTTAAAGTAACTCTACATCTGCCTCTTTGCAACTTCTCACCACCTAGGTTCAAGGAGACTATGTCAATCTCCCTTTCACATAAGAGCCAAAGACGTTCTTCAAATACTTGGAGAATCTCCAATGAGAAAAAAATCAGCCTGTTCCATTCTGGGACAGATTTAATTATTGGGAAGGGCAGGTAGGTGGTGCAGTGTGGATAGAGTACCAGGTCTGGAGTGAGCAAGACTTGAGTTTAGATCTGGCCTCAGATACTTAATAACTATGTAACCCTGGGCAAGTCATTTAACTCTGTTTGCCTCAGTTTCTGGTAAATGAGCTGGAGAAGGAAATGGCAAACCACTCCAGTATCTTTGCCAAGAAAGCCTTAAATGGGGTCACAATAAGTCAGACATGACTGAAACAACTGAACAACAATTATTGGGTTGTCATTTTCCATGTAACAGATTGGAGTGAATGACTTTTCTCCTTACTGCCTTCCTCATGAAGCAAGAATTCTTCCTTTTTAATCTCTAACTATTGTTACTAGTGCTTTCCTTCTGAGCAATACCAAATAAGTATACTTCCTTTTCCAAGCGATAGCCTTTCAACTATTTGAAAACAACCAGTTTATTACATTTAATTCAATGGGAGTACCCAGCCTACTCTCTTATATTTAATCAAGGGGTACTACAGATATAAAATTGAAACTGGGGTCATGGGATATAGAAATAGAAGAGAATAGATCAGTCATTCTAATTCCTCATTTTTACAGGTGAGAAAACCGGGGCTAGGGCAAATGTAGGCTGTTTGACTAAGCCTTTAAACCCACATCACTCTGGCTCTCACTGTTTGGCCAACAATAGGTTCCAGTCCAAGCCTCACTTACTCATTGTTTGGGTTTTGGTTGCTTAGAGTGTAAATAGTAATTGTTTCTCTTCTGACCAGAAACTCTGAGGGTCTTTCCCCTCCCAGACTGATTCTTTTGTAAAGGTAAACAAGAGCAATTGTGCCTTACTTCTTGCCTAGCCTTAATCACTGAATGCGTGTTGCCTCAGACAAACTGAGACCTGGGGGAAACTTTAGCTTAAAAAAGCTAAGGTCTCCCACTGCATCCGGGCTCATCACCAGACATCCTGACCTATTTCTTTGCACTAGACTCCAGTGACTCAGGAGGAGAAAATGAGGCTGTTAACTTTACAAAGCTCTGCCTCACTTAAATCCAATTCACTTTAAGGTAAAGACATCACTTTGCTGATGTCATTGATCCTCTTCAAGAATGAAGGATAAACAACAACATAGGTAGGAAGTAACAAAGCCAAGTGATCTTTACCCTCAAAACTTTCAGTTCCTAATTCAGTACTTTTTTTATCTCTGTCAAATTACCTCTCCCAGTTCTTGCCATCAAGAAGCTTATAATCTTACAGGAGAGAATGTGATATGTACATAAATAACTGCATCAAAATTTACAAAATGATTCAGTGCTTAAGTGAGAGATACATAAAGGGAAAACTGCTTCTAGCTAGGAAAATCAGGAAAGATATCAGAGAGGAGGTGTCACCATGAAAGGGAAAATGTCAGTAGTCATATTCAGGGTGGACAATCCATTCTATAAATAACAGTTGGTAGTAGAAGTCGGATGAAATCAGAAAATATTAGCTATTAGAGTTTAATTGGATCATAGAGTTTGTGAAGGGAAAAAAACATGAGGGTAGTTTGGGTGCATAAAAAATGTCTTGAATTTTTCAAAAAGCAGTTTTTTTTCTATAGGTGATGGGTGCCACCAAAGGTTCTTGATTATGTGATACTATCAGGTAGATTCATGTAAAGGATATATTAGAGAGGGGAGAGATGAGTTAAGAGGCTATCATAATCTCTCAAGGAGGAGATAGGTGGGTGCATGGACTTTGACCAGGTCTTTTAGCAATATCCACTAAAACCTGATGACTATACATATATCTAGAAAGATAAAAATTCCAAGAAAATTAGACTAACAAAAATTCATGTGATGACAAGAAAAATGGGCTTAAGGGCAGGAGAATTTGAGGAGCAGGGAGAGGACAAGTTAGAGTACTAGGAAGAAGGAGAGAACTCCAGGAAAACAAAATTGTCAAATAAAGAAGGGGGCAGTTCCTGATACGTACATCCAAGCCATATTAGACCAGTTTTAAACAATTGTCCCAATGACCACCAGACTAGAGTAGTGACCAGAATTTAAAGATAAGAGAAATCTAAAGGATGGAGGGCAGGGAGAATAGAAGAAAGGGACATTATTGCTCCTTGAATATGTAATTGGGACCTACAATGAGTTTCTAGTTTCAAAGAAAGAAGAAAGGAAAGTCATCCAACTGCAGCTATGATTGGGTTTAATTTTCTATCATATAGCCTTGATTCCTACATCCTTTGATGATTCTCAGTGAAGATATAATTAGCATTATTGTGGTATGAGTGTGCTCATTCTGAGCTGAATCTGGAACCTAAGACCCCTATGACTAATTTGGAAAACCTGATCTTGGGTGGTTGCATTAGGAGGAGCAAAATATAAAAGATATTGTGGTAGTAGAATCAAAGGATCTGGAAATTGGTTAGATATGGACAATAAGAAAAAAGGAAGAATCATGGGTGAATCTGAGGTTACAAGCATAGGTACCCAGGTGATAAAAGAAAAAAGGAAAACTAAAAGTAATGGCTGTTTTGTTCTCTTTTGTTTTGTATGGGGGAAGATGAAAAGTCTTGAAAATGTTAAAAAGCACACTGGATTAAAATGAGTGTGTAAAAAGAACAAAGACATAAGGAAAGTTGTTTGAATTTATATATATAGTTTAAGAGCTTACTCACACATATATAACTTTGAATTTAAGTACCTACAGAAATGTTAATTGAATTTATATGCATAGATTTCCTTATGTATAAAAGTATTTTTCATGGACATCATAGCATAGAGACCCACCCTCAAAACCATGAAGACCTGGGTTCCAATCTTACCTCTGACACCTAATAGCTCTGTGACCCTGGGAAGGTCGAAAGCTTTCAGTGCCCCGGAACTCTCTAAAACTATAAATTGTAGAGAAGGTGCCAACCTGCATAAGTAGAGGGCATTGCCTCACCTTGGAGTTCCCTATACCAATAAAATCAGTTTTCTTTATCTATATATCTTCATCCACCTGATGACAGTGAGCATTCATACAATGGTTTAAAGTTTGCAAAGCATTTTACATACATCATCTTATTTGATCGTGAATATATAGGCAAATAAGGTAGAATATGTACTATACAGGAGATGTTAAATAGCCCCCAAGTCCAGAACACTATATCTAACCATTGACTTTAATTGCAAAGCATTAAATCTTTAAAACTATATGCAATACTATATCCAATGGAAATGACACTATTCTGGCAATGTTCATTTTAAGGGAAAGGGTGTGGTTGTCATAATTTCAGATGACCTTATACAAATGAAAATATTATGCATATATACACGTGTGTATGCATATGTGTGTATATATGTGTATATGATTATATATGTATGTATATATCTATCTATATCAACATATCGACTGTTCATTTTGGGCAAATTTATATTTGTGACCCAATGAATGTTTCTCTGGTACTTCCCTGCCTCTGTCCCTCCTCTCAGGCCTATACATAGGCAACTCTGCTTAACTGCTACCATTCACAACCAGACAGAGCTGCAATAATAGCAAATGGTCCTTGGAAATCACAGTCACATTAGGCTCCTGTTCAAATAGCTTTTAGGGTTGTGATAATAGGAGGCATTCCTAATAACTGGTGACTCTGTGAGACCCTGCACAGAAGGCCTCCAAATGGCAGTATCCCATTTAGATTTTAATCTAGCAACAGTGGAGATGATGAGATTCCAGCTGGGGACCTTCTGGTCTGAGGGCCAGTGCTCAGCCTTCCAATCAGAGACCCCCAAAGCTTCACTGGATTGATGAGTGGATGTCTCTGCTCCAGTTACTCATTCCCCTTTCATTTTAACTCTCTGCCATCTCCCACTTGACTTGCTTCAACCTTATGAAATTCCAATTCTCTGCTTCTACCAAGAATACCTTCATGGAGCAATAACATACTACCGGGACCCAACATTATAAAATAGATTTTGCAATTTGTTGAGGTGATAACCCAAATACTTTTTGACAAACAGGGTGTTTCCAGATTAGTTCTTCTCTGGGATGTTCTGGGCTTTGGGACTCTCTCTGTTCCATTTCAAACCTTCATTGAAAGCTGGCAGATGCATGCCACAGGCAGGGGGGAAAGTATTTTTTCCCCCTGCAATAAGCAATAACCCTTTTGTATGATAACTCAACACAAGCTAAATAGCTGAAGGGCCCATTAGAGTAACCCTGCCCAAACCGAAAGGAACAGCTTGCCTTGCTGGTGATCAGTACATGTGATTACTTGGGGACTCCATTCCCACTTCTGCCACAAGCTTGGATTTCCTGAGTGAGGGGCCAAGAATACACAATAGAGATGATAGTGTACACCAGGTGATCAAAAGCATGAAATCACTGCATCCTTTGCTAGGAACAGTGATTAAGTTCTGCTTTCCAGAATCATGGGAAGGAAGAAGTTCTCAGCTCTCAAAATGAAGTTAGGATATTTGAATAATTGACTCCAATAATCTTTCTGACATCTTCGTTCTCCGCCTAAGTCTTAAAGGGGGGGGATCTTTTAGAGCCATCTCTTCAGGAACCTTGTCTTCTCTGATTCATGTCAGTGACTGCCAAAAATGGTGGGTATTGGAATTTTTACAACAGGGAAATTGATTGAAAGCAAAAAAAGACAAGCAGACATGCATGGGTGCCTGCAACTTTGTACCTGCAAAACTCCTTCCATCCTCCCAGTTAGTTATAGAGGCTGTGTTTAGCAGGCGGGATACCCTCAGCTACAGATTTAGAAAGTTAAAACACACACACACACACACACACACACACACACACACACACACACTGGAGAAAATTTGCTGCAAGGTGGAAGTGGGAATAAAAACCAGTGTTTTGGAATTTTTTTCTTTTGCAGATAGTCATCAAATGAGGTGCAATATTTGCTAACAGAGGGTAATTTGAATTATCCACGGATAGTTCAAAAACACAAAGAGTTCATTACCCAGATATCTCTATTTAAAATAGATTTTGCTTTTGTTCATCAGTGCATTGCACATGGCTGGGAAATGGCAAGGTGCCAGAAGGAAACTGCTCCTAATTTTCAGAGGAGGCCACCGGCTAATTACCCAGACTGCAGGTGTGAAGAGAGAAGCTCAAAGTAATCAATAGTAGTAATTAATCTGCTAGACTGGAGCTAAAGAGCTAACAGCTGGACATCAGAAATGGACACATGCAACAAGATCAGCAATAATTACCTCTTTAAATATTGAATTTCCATAGCAACAATTAGGCATATAAATAAAGGCTGGAAACCAAGGCTGCTAGGCATGACACTGCATGGAAAACACAACATTCCCCAAATCAACCCTTTTAATAAAACAGCAACAATATGCTTGAGCCGAATGGACCAGTTTCCGGGGCTGGTGAGATTTAGGTTTCTGCCATCTCTGGATTTTTGGCCGTCCTTCCTTGGCTGCCTCTGAAGAGAAATGGGTGAGACTAGGGGGAAGCAAGGTATGTAAGTAGCCACCTTGAACATAGCTCATAAAATGGATAAATGGGGGGAAAGCATAGAAGATGATTTGTAACTATATATTTTACAAATGCACATGTTTTTTAAGGAAAAAACCACTCAGCGTGGCATATAAGCATTTATCTTTGGCCAAATGCAGTTCCATGTACTACAATGAAGTCTCAAAGCCTCTGAAAGACAGTTAGCAACTCACAGGGATTTCATTATTCAAACTTTTCCTGAATTATACAAATGCTCTGACTCTGCTCTGCTCTGAATCCTAAAAATCATGAGAACTTCTTTCTCAACAACCACCATATAAATCCTGAATAAAACAGGAAAATATACTTTGTGCTTAGTCTGTGACTCATTTTCCTTTTATTATCGGGAAAGTGGAAACTTAAATACTGATTGGGTGCCTATAGTCAGTGACTAGGGTAGCAATCAGGCAAGACATCCTAACGGGACCTATAAGTAGTCTATAGCAGAATAAGAGCATCAGAAAGAAAAATTTCTTTCATTTCCTCCTTTTCGTAATGTAAGAAGAATATCTGTATTTAGCAAGTCTCAGAAAAGTACATCAAATCAAAAGCTTAATGTATACATTCTATGCCCATTTATTAATCACCCACTACGTGCAAATCTTAGATCCTTCCCATATTTGTGTATGTGCCAAGAACTGTTTTAGGCACCAGGGGATACAAAGATGCAAAGACATGGTCCCTTCCCAGAGTTTACAGTCTAGCAGAGGGTATTTATAATTAGTAAGCCTTTTAGCTAAGTGCCCAGAAAGTCCTTAGTGCACCACATATTGCTGGCATTTTTTAGAAAATCAATTATAAGATTTGATATCATCATTAAAGAAATAGAACAAATTAACTGTTGTAAAGTTTATCAAGTCTTTTTAGTCAATCATAGCTATTTTTTTTCCTTTTCAACTGATTGTATTCTAATTTCAGTAGCACTAATGTCATGGTTCTGCTCTATGTAAAATTCCCATTAATTCTTTAGAAGTATTCTCCAAAATAGGGAGCTTACAATCATCCATAAATTATAAAGATAAAATAATAAGAAAAACAGTGAATAAATTTGAAAAATGAATGAGCAAAATAATAAATGAGAGTAATGCAATGTATAATCTTCACTAGCTTGCATAAATGCTTTAAAAAAAACATCACTTTCTGGCATTCCTATGCCAATATTTTGCTGTCAATCCAAAGCATAACAAAGAGTGAGAATTCTGTCAGTTAGCAAGGAGGAGCTCTATAATTTCAGGAAAGAATCACTGAATTTTAGAGTTATAAGGGACCATTGAGATTAACTTCCCCTTTATTTTATACTTAAGAAAACTGAGACTCAGGACTAGAGTCTTTCCCAATATCACAGAGTAAATAAGTGATAACCAAAAATGGAACCTTGGTTTCCTAACTCCCAGTTGAGTTCCATAGCACTATGCTTCCTCTTGTCTCTTTCTCCATTAGGTACCATCCAATTTTTGGTATGGAGTTCAATGCATGCAGAATACCTATCATCAGACATGGTCTGAATACTGCTCATTGAGTAGGTTAGTCATTTGTTATCCATTCAACAAACAATTAATAAGTCATTATGCTAGGGTGGAGGATACACATATAAAGAAGACATAGTCTTCTTTTTTTATTTTACAGAAGTAAAATTTATTTATTTATTTATTTGTTTTTATTTACAGAAGCAAATAAAACCTGAACACAACCATTTCTGAAGGTCAAAAAGGCTGTGAATTGTCACTGCTGCAGTTTGGGGACTTATATAATATTTCTTCACAATGGAGGTATTATCTCAAATTCCCTGCTTTGAGTCCTATAATCAGTAAGCAGAATTTCTAAATCTCTGTTATCTGTCATATCTCTTTAACTCTGCATCTCAAAGTTTTGGAGCTACTGATTTCTATTGTGCTTTTCTATCTATGCCACTTTGGTTTGCTCTTCATTTTCTGTCTTAATGTGGATTTCAGGAGTCTCCTATCTCTCTAATAAATGTGTATGCTTTAGTTAATCTCAGCTCTGGCATATGGTCAATGGTGAGGCTCAAGTTCTGGAACCCACTCAATGCTTCTCTCCTCTTTTAAATGTCCCTTCATAGTCCTTTGTGGTGAATGTTCAGAAAACTATCAGACTTATCATTTCACGAGCTAAATTCTGCCAGAATCCATTTGCTCCTCCTCCCAAATATTACACTGATGTCACAAGTCATATCCCATTATAGTCAATGGCAGAACAATGAAAATCTCTTTTTCTAATAGTGATTTCTAAACTCCAGCCAAGGCCCACTCAGTTCAAACAATGTTGAATGGCATCTACATTGACATGGCCATCACTCCATAATCTCCTGCCATTACCTCTTTACTGTTCTGCTTGTCCCCATTTTGTCTCCCCTCAACAACCCTTCCTTCCCACAGCTGCCAAAATAATCTTCCTAACACAGAGATTTCATCATTTCATCAGGTTCAAAAACTTGCAGTGGCAACATGTTCCCTCCAGATTGAAACAGAAACTTCATCTAGGATTTTAATTCCTCCACAATAGGACTGACTTTTCCAGCCTCATTTCACAATACTCTGCTTCATACACAATCCACTCCAGGCAAACCAGAGCTCTTTGACCTCATCTTGTCATTTCCTACTTCTGTGTATTTGCCTAAGCAAGATCTGTGCCTAAAATGCACTCTCTTCTCATCTCCCCCTAAAGACTCTTTCTTCTGTCAAAGTTTATTTTATCTATTTTCTGTTCCAGAAAACCTTCTCTCATCTCAGTTTTTAGTGCTCCTCGTCTACTCAAGTTATCTTGTATTACATATTAGTGTACTTGCCATGTTCTCTCCTTTAAATGAAGGTCATGGACTACTATGTTTTTGTCTTTCTGTTCCCAAGATCTTGCACAGTGCTTTGTACATAGTAAGTATTTTTCTTTAATTTTTTTTTGCTTTTTGGAGGGCAGTTGGGGTTAAGTGACTTGCCCAAGGTCACATGGCTAGTTTTTGTGTTAAGTGTCTGAGGCCGGATTTGAACTCAGGTCCTCCTGACTCCAGGGCCGGTGCTCTATTCACTGCACCACCTAGCCGCCCCCATAGTAAGTATTTAACAAATGAATTGAGTGTTCAATATAAAAAAAAAGAATTTGCATAGTCTTTTAATTTCTTAAGAAGGTTCGTCCTATGGTCATTTTGTGCTAAGATCTTAGCAGCAAGACATAGAAGTCATTATTTTGCCATAATAATTACAAAGGAAGTCTACGCTTGTTGTTGTTTGTGCTTTGTTCTCAAAGAGGATTCTGACATCAGGGAGGTGATGCTATGACATACAAGTGAATTGGATTTAAGTGAGGAAGGGCTGTGCAAAGTCACCAGCCTCACTCTCTCCTCTGGAGCCCTCTGGGAGCCCTCAGGACAAATGGAGGTGACCCTGTTTAATAGCAAGCACCCTAGCACGCCGAAGATGACTGCTAGCACAGGCTCTGCTTTTCTAAAGGAAAGCAACTTGAAAGAGGTCAACAATCTTACTTTAATCAAATATATAGAGATAGAGATAGATAGATAGAGATACATAATTTACTTAGTTCAGGAGGAAAAGTCAGCATCCTAAACTTCAGAGAAAATACGAACAGGAATTACAATCTGAAATTACAAACAGAAATAATACCAACAGACAGGACTTCTAAACATCTGACCAAATAATACATACATCACAGATCAACAGACAGATCCAACTGTCTGACCATTACATACATACATAGTTACCAGACAGAGAAGCACCAACATTTGAGTTTTCAAAGGCGGGGGGCTCCTTAATGGCTACCCAGAGTCTCATCTGGCTATATCACTTCAACACTCTTCCCATAAGCAAGCCCCAAGATTCTTCAGGATCAGAGGGCATCACGACCCTTGTGACCCACTGCTTGATCACAAAATAACAAAAGGTGTGGGCCTTGCTGAAAAACAAGTCTCCCCTAATCAGGCTTCTCTTGTTAGGCTTCATGTGAAGCCTATTAACGGGCAGGGAAGATCTTCAACTCCCACACCCTGGATGCAGTGGGAGATCTTGACCTTTTTAAGCTAAGGTCTTTAACAGGTCTCAGTTTGACTGAGGCAATGTCCATTCAGTGATTAAGACAAGGTAAGAAAAAAAATCAATATGGGAAGGCAAGACCCTCAGGGTTTCTGACCAAAACAGAAACAATTGCTATTTACATTAACTCTGAGCCAGTCAGTCAGCTCATATTTGTGGAAGATCATTAGACACTGGGGTCCAGTGACCCATCTCCCAGCTCTAGTTCCAATGCTTCCTTGTTGTATGATTATGGGAACACTTAACCTCTCTGAGAAGTTTCCTCATCTTTAAAATGGGAACACTGGTGTTTGTCTGATAGGTTTTACAGAGTCTTCGTAAGAAACACACTAGTGTAAATCAAGAAACCATTACTAGCGCAGTGACATTGGGATTTTGTTCCAAGGCACCATCAGATAGATCATCAGGCAAATCTCTTGATAGGATATGTACCCCTAGGCTCTTGTTATCACAGAACTCTCTCTCCAAAGTTAGTTTACTAACCACCTGTCCTCCACTCCCACAGAATTTCTGGCCAGTCTTTGGAGAGAATAGCCCAAGTCTTTGTCTGGTATGACTATACTCACTGTAGGACTGTTCTCCACATACTCCCCCTGTTTCCCATTAGCAGAATTTGCTCCAACTGCAAGAGTTATTATTTACAGTTTTGATGACCACAAAAAGATTTGAAGCTTCTATCTTCTGGACATCTGATAAGATGCCTTATCCATTAACCTGAACCTTTTACATACATATGTATATGTATATATACATACACACATATGTATATATACATATACATATGTATAAGTGTGTATATGTATATATTTTTCAAGAATGGTACTTAAACATAATTGGTTTTCTTTGTAATCTTATGCACTTTATTTTATGCATTTATAAACATGATTCTGAGAAGGGAACCATAGGCTTCACCATGGGATCAAAAGGATCCATGACACACACACAAAAAGGTTAAGAATCCCTACATTAGACTCTGATGTCTTTGTAAGACAAAGAAGAGTTTGAAACCTTAAAAAAATTGTTCAATATCACAACTATTCTCAATGAAGTAAGAATGAATTTTTAGAGGTCCTGAGAAATCACGTAAAGTAATAGAGATACATATGTTCTCCTAGGAACTAATACTGTTATATAAGAACCATCTCCTTGGTTATGTATACAAACAATAGAGTCTAAAAAATTCACATCTAATTTAGAGTTGCCATAACCTGAAAATTCATCTCCCTGTAGTTAAACTGGCCATAAACCTCTGTGGAGGTTTATGTCTCATTTCTCAGAAATCAAGGCAAGTCCTTGGACAATAGACCCATAGTTTGACTCTGGGCCCATCTTCCCTTTCCTTCTAGCTTGGTAAGACCAGGCAAAGTTTGAACTCTGCTGGTATATTCTTCAAAGGCCCAGGCTTACCTTCATACCAAGAAGAGTCATGAGAGGACCACTTGACATTGATCCCCATTAAATTTCATTCTATTAAATTCAGCTCACTCCATCCTTCCAAGGAGGACAATGGTAAAGGAGCAAGGCAGAGATGAGAGCTGTGATCAATGGACAGTTATATAAGAAAATCCTATGGAGGGCCATTGTTCTCTGTCTCATCCTGGGCCTCATATCTAGGGTCTTGTCATCTAAAAATTCTACTTTAGACTTTGAACACTCATGAGCTTTTGCATATTTCAAGGCATGAAATACAAAGTCTGGGAACTCCCACAGATTCTTCCCAATGGGATCTATTCAAATTGGTAAAGGATTTTCTCATGAGTCCAAACTATGCAGCTAACCTTAGATGCCTATCTGAAAGAAACTTCAAATAGCAGAGTCTGGTAGAAAGGCAACACACACAGTAGATAAGGAGGTGGCCTAGTGTTCAAGACCACATCTCCCCTCATGGTTTTTGAGTACCCTGAGGAGTTTGTATCTCTCTTCTCTGCTATTGATTTAACCCTAAATCAGCTGTGTTCCACCTCTGCACCCCACCCCACCCCTGTGTTAGGGGTGTAGTGACTAGCATACCAGTTCTGTTTAATCATTTAACACCAGATTAATAGAATATCCTTTTACAAAAGGATATTTAATTCAAAGATATAAGTAGCAAAAACAAATAGCAAAAACATTTCCCTCAATGTGTCATTGGCATAACCCTTCTCTCCCACATCATCTCTGTATCTGATAGGGATTAGTCTCAAAACTTAGCTCAGTTCCTAACATAGCATTAATCCCACCAACTTCATGTTCAAAGATAGAATGACTTCCCAATGAGTTTTTCCATTGAGTAAGGGTATCAAAGGTTGCTTCCAAAGGTTGATCCTTGCTCTTTGGGGCACCAATGCTGTACTGACTACAAAACTTATCCTGCACTCAGAGTCTAAGTTTCCTGTAGTAAGCTGTCCTGGCCTTTGAAACTCCCAAATTTAGACACTCCACACCAGACTAAGATCAAAGGACAAATAAAGGCCAAGGAGGTCTCACTTCTCAGAAATCATGTAGCCTCAGAAAGGGGAAAAGGCCCTGAAGACCTTTTCCATAACACATGACTTCACTAAACAACATGAGGGAGGAAGTTAACTTAATATCCCAGAGTTTAGTTGGGCCATTTTGAAGATTCTGATGGTTCTAGCTCCAAAGGTTCCTCCCAGCTACAACCAGTTTAAAAAATGTCCATAAAGGATCAAGTCTCTCCGAGGAATATCCTTCATACATCATCTCAGTTCTCTCAGAAGCAGCGTCCTCGCAGCCTTAGCATGGAGATGCCACAGTAGCAAGTAAAGGAGATCTACACATGCACCAGATTCTAATTTCATTAGAATCCCTTAGCACAGAAACATGAACAAAGTTGATTCAAAGAGATTACCAATAAAAACAAAGATAAACCTCCCCCAAAAAGGAATCAAACTGAAACTCTCTCCTTTATCCCTTTATCTCTGGCAGGATTTTGGTAGATGGTGAAATAATACTTTATATGCGCAATATCCAAAAAAGACACTTGTCATACAATGTAATGGTAATGGTAATTTGAAGATCTTCCCTGCCCCATGATATTAAGTGAATTTGAGGACCATCCCTGATTTGAAAATATACTGTGCCCCCTAACAAGCTGGATGTGGTCACATGGAGCCTGTGGTGGGAGGCTTGTTTTTTGGAAATGCCCACACCTTGCTACTTTGTGAGTGGGCAGTGACTCACAAGGATTGTGATGTTCTCTGATCCTGGAGTAGGCTATATGTACCCTGATGTGAGGTTTTGCTTTGAGGCTCACTTGTGGGAAGAGTTGTATGATTTGGCCAGAGGTGACTCTGGGTAGCCATTGAGCCCCCCAGCTTTGGAAACTCAGATGCTTCTCTCTCTTACCACTAACTAGTTATGGATGAAATGGTCAGACAGTTGGAAGTCCCATCTGCTGGTCTGTTTCTCTGTATGTATTTTTTGTCTGCTTGTAACTTCTTGTATTTTCTCTGAAGTTCAGGGTGCTGACTTTTTCCCTTGAACTAGGTAAATGATATATGTTTGATTAAAGTAAGATTGTTAACCCCTTTTTGAGTTACTTTCCTTTAGAAAAGTAGATCAAAGAACCTGTGCTAGCAGCCATCCTGGGTATACTAGGGTACTTGCTGCTACATATAGTGATCTCCCAGATAGAAACCTAGGAGTTTGGACTGCCTCCTTTTTCCCAAGGAAAAGGTCCAGAGAAGGTAAGAGCTCTCTCTCTCTGCAGGTTGGATTATTGTATGTGTATGGGCTTGTAGACATATAGGCATAACTCATTTATTGTGCTTCACTTTATTACACCTCATAGATACTGCATTTTTTTTAACAAATTGAAGGTTTGTGGCAACCCTGAATCAAGAAACTCTTTTGCCTCCATTTTTACAACAGCATGTGCTCACGTCATGTCTCTGTGTCACATTTTGGTAATTAATCACAGTATTTCAAGTTTATTTTCTATTATTGTTATACCTGTTGTGGTGATCTGTGACCTTTGATGCTACTGTTGTAATTGTTTTACGAGACCATGAATTATATCCATATAAGATAGCAAACTTAATAAATGTGTGTGTTCTGACTGCTTCACAAACTGGTTGTTCCTCTGTCTCTCTCCATCTCCCCAGGCATCCTTATTCCCTGGCACATGAAAATATTGAAGAATATGGCACAAATTTAGTTGATAAAATAGCAGCTAGATTGGAGAGAATTGATTTCAAATTTGAAAGTTCTGCTGTAGGTAAAATGCTATCAAACAGCATCACGTACTACAGAGATATATTTTGTGAAATGAAGAGTCAATTGATGCAGCAACTTCATTTTTGTCTTATTTTAGGAAATTACCACAGCTACTCCAGCCTTCAGTAACCACCTCCCTGATCAGTCAGCAGTCATCAACACTGAGGAAAGACCCTCCACCAGAAAAAAAAGATTACAATTCACTTAAAGGCTTAGATGATTATTTTTAATTAAGGTATGTTGTTGTTATTCAGTCATATCCCATTCT
>CM053594.1:144357807-144374710 GCA_028646575.1 Pseudocheirus occidentalis | reverse complement strand
ACTTTTTAAGGCATTCTTCTCCTCATTAGCTTTTTGAGCCTCTTTTGCCATTTGAGTTACTCTATTTTATAAGGTGTTACTTTCTTCAGTCAGGTTGTTGACTGTCTTTTCATGATTTTCTTGAATCATTCTCATTTCTCTCCCCAGTTTTTCCTCCACTTCTCTTACTTGGTTTTGAAAATCCTTCTTAAGCTCCTTTATGGCTTGTAATCAGTCTACATTTTTCTTGTAAGCTTTTGGTGCGAGAGTTCTGACTGTGTCGTCTTCCTCCCATTCCATGTTTTGATCCTTTTTGTACCCCATAAAGGAATCTAAAGTTGTGTTGCTGAGCTTTCTTTGCTTCCTTTGCCTGTTCATGTTGCCAGCCAGTTTCTTGACTTTTGGGCCCAGTAGAACTCTGCTTTCAGAGGGGAAAGCTCTGTTCCAAATCACTGGGGGGGTTTTTGCAGCTGCTGAAGCTATTAGGAAGCCACCATTTATACAGTCCCCACCAGCTTTGGCTTGCTGAAAATGTACCTCAGGACCACCACCCAAGACTGCAATCCCTATCCGGGAGGCTCAGGGCAAGATCACTTAGCCTCTGAATGATATCTTGGCCCCCCACAATCTACGGACCCTGAGCTCTTAAGCAGCCACATGGATGCGGTTGCAGGGCCACCACTTCAGACTGCTTCTAGTTCTGGAGGCAGTTCAAGCCAGACCCTCTCCCCCAAATTTAGCCAAGTTCCACTGACCTTTTCCATTTGTCTTTGGCTCTTATGGATTGGTAATTCTGGAAATTGCCACAGCTGTCACTCATCCACTCTCCTGAAAGCCCCAGCAGGGGCTTCTCCTAGATGGCCTGGGATTAAAACCACATGGGGCTTGGCTCTGCTCCCAGCATGCTGCAATGAAGCACTTTCTGTCTGCCTGCCAGGCTGCCTTCAGCAGGAGCCTTGTTTGTCTGTCATTTTATGAGTTCTGGAGCTCTAAAATTTGTTTAATATCATATTTTATAGGTATTGGAGGTGGTTATACTGGGAGACATGGAGTTCTCCTGCTTCTATGCCACCATCTTGTCTCCACCTACATGATCTAATGTTAACCACACAACAGCCCAATGAGAAATGTACCACTGGCTTCATTCTCCCCATTTTACAGTTGACAAAGTGAAGCTTGGAGAGATTAAGGGTTTTGCTCATGGTCACACAGGTAGCAAGTATTAGAAGTGGGATTTGAACCTAGGTTTTGTCCTGTAAAGCATGTTCTCTTTTTCTAATCTCTACTGCTTTGGCTCAGTCCTCAGATTTTGCTTAGGATACTCCCAGACTAATCACATTTATTTCCCTCTCTTCTGCCTCCCTCCCCAAAAAAGCAGATACTTATTTTTAGAATCAGAAGACCTGCGGTCACGCCCTAACTCTGGCATTGATTAGTTGTTTGACCATGGACAAGTCACTTTCCTGGAGCCTCACTTCTGAGTCTTCCCCAACAATAATGCTGGTACTACCCCATGCACAGAGAAGCTATGGAAGAAAACATCTTGAACATCTTATAGTGTTACATAAATGTGAATTTTGATTATTAAGTGAATCTCCCTGCACGACCACACTGCTCCACCCTACACAAGGGGATCATTGGGCTCCTTTGGCTTTTGCCTCATTTGCAAATTACTCCTATGCAAAAGTTGAACAAATTACAGTCCACCCACTAGCTCTGCCAATGAGTCTGAAGTATAATCACAATTTTGTGCCAAAAGTACATATGCAATTCAATGGAGAACAGGGGACCCTTCCTGTGATATGTGGCCAGTAATCCCACAGCCAGCACCCGGGGTGTGGTCACCCAGCCACAGAAGGTTTTATAACGTGAAGTGGGGAGAGAGGGGGCTACAGGGTGGGGTCAGAGATCTCTTCTATTAGAGCAGTGAGTTATAATAAAACTCTTTCATACACATGCTATTTCAGTCCTTTTGGTCATGTTCAACTTTTTGTGTCCCCATTTGGGGTTTTCTTGACAAAGATAATGAAGTGGTTTACCCTTTCCTTCTCTAGCTCATTCTACAGGTGAGAAAACTGAGGCAAACAAGGTGAAGTGACTTGCCTAGGGTCACAGAGCTACTAAGTGTCTGAGGCCACATTTGAACTCAGACCTTCCTGAGTCCAGGACCAGCACTCTATCCACTGCACCATCTAGCCTCGCTTTCATACACCCAAATAACAACAATTAAGGAAACTCAGAGAGAAGTACAACCATTCCCTAAGTCAAAAACAACTGAAGGAATTAACCCAGGAATTCAAACCAAAAACAAAGGGTAGTCTAACAATGGTCAGACCAGAGGTCATTGACTGGGTAGCAGAAGTATCATATAAGCCTCCATAATGCTTCTACACCTCATAAATTTTTCTAACTTTTTAGTTTTTGCTTAACCTCCATAGGAACAAGTCATCTGATTTTTTTAAACAATATATGTGATCATAGGCCACATTAAATAATGTCTAGTCTCATCCAAAGACTGTGCCTTAGTCTAATTAGCAACAGAATTCTTCCTGACATTGTTGGCATGTGGGGTGGTTTGGCAACATTAACAAAACATAGATTCCAGGGAAAAAACACGCAGAACTTTTTTGGATCGGGTTGAAAACCTTTTGCCCTTATTCCTACATCTCCTTATTTCCATTAAAAGTCTCAAACCAATCTGATCATCGTTTGGAAAATACACAGCCTGGTATTTCCTTTCCTTTTCTTGCAATTCAATGGTTATTTAAAGAGCACTGATACTCCCAGGGAAACAGGGGCTATTTTAACTGCATCAGAAAATGCATTGCAAACCTCAACAAGCCAGCTACAGCCATATCTTTGTTTGGCAACCTGAGTGTTCTCATCATTTAGGCCTGTTCATAGCAACACATAAAAGACTACTCTGTAGCCAGGGGTAATAGCTGATCCCATAATCTGGCACTAATACTTAGAAAGATTAATTACCCTATTAAAATCTTAGACATTCCTAAGAAAATCTTTGTAGAAACATTTTAACTCACAACAAATGCAGCCTCCTTGGTGCCATCAGCTTGTTACACGATAAAGGTTCTCACCCTCCCACACTTGTTCAGCACTGTTTCCGGGTGTGTTCAGCAACATATAAACTCAAGCACACACCCTGACACATGCATCCACTCACACACACACAAACACGGCCGAGAGGTTAAACTGCTTCCCAATACAAAGGAATAAAATCAAAATGTGGCTGGGTCGTCCAGATAAAGTAAAAACTCCTCATGTCTATAAATTGGCTGCTTCAGAGATTAAGCAGCAGGGGGAAAAACACTGACTGATTCAAAAGCTGCTGCTATGTCAGAAACCAGAGATACCTAAGAAGATTCAGGTCGCAATCCTCATACAAATTATACAGCCAATTTATGAAATGATGAGAAGGGTTAAATTCTTGGAGCTCGGTATCAAAGTTTCTTCCCAGAGTACATCATTACTGATTAGAGTTGAGGGGATACTGGGGCAATTCCTAGTCACAAATCCCTTGTCAACTTGGAATCCCCTGAAATCTCTGGAGTTTTTTTCTCCTGGGTGATTGAAAGGATAGTGGTGGCCTCAATAGAAATACAGAATTTTGGAGGAGGTGCAGGTTTAAAGAAAATGATAGATAATGGGTTTCATTTGGGGAACACTGAGTTTGAAATGCTTATGCGTCCAGGTGGATATGTACAGGAGGTAACTGCTAATGTGGGGGTGTCATTCTTGAGTGAGATTAGGGCTAGGTGCAAAAAGTTGAGGATCCTCTATATAGAAATAGTACCTGAGTCCAAGGCAGGTAGGGAAATCACCAAGAGATGCTGTAGAGAGAGAAAAGAGACCAACAGACAATGGAGAGGTGGAGAGGAGGGGAGTGATCCGGCAGGGAGTGATAGGGAGAGAACTAGGAGACAGCAGAGTAGGAAAAGCCCAGAAGGAAAGAGTGAGTACACAGGAAGAAGGGGTGCTTAGCAGTGCAAAGGCTACAGAGAGCCCAAGAAGCATCTAAAGTAAGTAAGACAGCAATGAAAAGTTCATTGGTAACCTTGGAAAGAGCAACTTCAGTTGAACGGTGAGATTGCTAGCCAGACTGCAAAAGGTTGTAAAGTGAGTGGGAGGTGAAGAAATGGAGAAGAGGAGTCTGGGTTATTTTTTCATCTAGAAGTTTGGCTATTAAATGTACAAGAGATACGGAATGATATCATATGAGGGTGAAAGAGTCAAGTGAAGATTTTTAAAGTTTAAAAAAGACCTAGAAATATTTGCTGGCAGCAGAGAAGGAGCCAATGGGTAAGGAGTGATTAAAGATGACAGAGGAGAGGCTGATAGAAGAAGCAAGTTCCCAGATAATATTTAAAGGGATAAGGTCAAGGGCACAAATCACCTATAATAAGAAAGTTCATGAGGGGGTGACTAGGGGGCACAGTGAATAGAGTACCAGCCCTGGAATCAGAAGGACCTGAGTTTAAATCTAGCCTCAGGTAATTAATACTTACTAGCTGTATGACCTTGGGCAAGTCACTTAACCTCAATTGTTCTCCCCTTGCCCCCCCACTAAAAAAGAAAGAAAGTTCATGAGGAATATCTTGTTTTTGCAATAAAATAGGAGGAAAGGACATTTGTTGGGAGAATGGTAAAGAAGAGAAGAGGAAGTTTGGAACAGTGTCTTCAGGAATGTGATAGAGATGCAACCAGGGAAAAATAAAAGTATTGTAGCTAGGTCGTGCAATGGATGAATGCTGGGCCTGAAGTCAAGAAGATTTGAGTTCAAATCTGACCTCAGAAACTCACTAATTTTGTGACCCTGGGCAGGTCACTTAACCCTTTTGTCTCAGTTTTCTTTTCTGTAAAATGAGGTGGAGAAGAACATGGCAAACCACACTAGTATCTTTACCAAGAAAACCCCAAATTGGTCATGAAGAGTCAGACACAACTGATATTATTGAACAGGAGCACTGAATCATTAAAGGGCAAAAACTTGTATTAGACCCATTCTCCACTATTGTATGACATCTGTTTTATGAGATTAAAAATAATAGCTGAGAAGGTAGAAGATGAGAGAATCTAAAGCTGGGATCTGGCACAGCCTGAGTTGTCAATAGGACCAAGGAGAACTAATTCAAAGGTAGAGCCAACAGTTCAACTGATTATAGATCCAAGTCCACAGAAGAGGGAAAGTACGACTATGCCCTGGAACAACAGTGTGGGCTAGAATGACTGGAAGTTAGAGTTAGAAGTCAAAGGGCTGCACTTGAGGACCCAGAGGGCCACATGTGGCCTCTCAGCCATGGGTTCCTCACCCCTATTAAGTCATGGTACAGAAATCCAATTCTCTTTTCTATTTCAGATATCCTCTTCTTAGGCAATTATTCTCTTCTTATATCGATTTTACTTGTCTGGATCCTTTGCCATATATGTATGCGTGTATGTACACATACATACGTGTATATACATATATGTGTCACGATGTAATGGGACAAAATTCATGACTTTCTGGAAAGGAGAGAATAGACAAAATGAGAAAAAGAGTAGGATTGAATATTAAGAAAGTATGTTCATGTGAAAAAATCCAGATACTTAAGGACAGAAAGACAGAATCATAGAATCTCAGAGACTCTGGTTTGGCCGTTCATTACAAAGAGCATTCAGAAAACCAGTTACAGAAACCTAGAAATATCAGTACAGGGGCAGCTAGGTGGCACAGTGATTAGAGCACCAGCCCTGGAATCAGTTCAAATCTGGTCTCAGACACTTAACACTTACCAGTCATGTGACCTTGGGCAAGTCACTTAACCCCAATTGCACTTCCAAAAAGCAAAAAAATCAGTACAACATACTTAGACTATATTTTCAGGGAGTTAAAGTTTATCTTCAATATTCTCAGCTCCATATTTCTGTTACCATTAACCACATTCTTCTTTCAATTGCCTAGTGTCTTTCTCTAGACGCCATCCTTCAAAATTTACTATTAGGAAAGGAAATTATAAGTCCATTCTTACAAAATAATAAAATCACTAATCAGACTGACCAGCCTCCCAGGGCTATGTGCATTTTAATAAAGGAATGACTCTAATTGTGAAATTTCAGGAACTAATTACAGGTAAAAGGGCATTTTTTTAAAAGGAGAAATCTTTCTCATAATAATGTGAAATAACATAATATTGCATTATTGAATAATTTGATAATCAAACATTAGTCATATGATATAAAATCATATTATATAGGTGACCACTATTTTACCTAAACATAAGACTGATCATGATAAAAGACTTCAGAAGGTTATCTTGTCCAGAGCTCAACCTATTGACAGAACTACACATGAAAAGGATAGATAGGGTTCAGTGATCTACTATTTTGAAAGGAAAGTCATTCCCAAAATGATACAGAGCTTTTGGATAAAATTCTGAGGAGGGAAGCTGAAATTATTCCAAAAATGAAGAAAAGGTGCACCATCCTAAAGATATTTACAGAGTTCCAGAGTAAACTCAGATTTTAGCTGAGGATAATTAAAAAGTGTAGCACAAGCATCTGTGAATTATGTAAGGAGTTTTAAAACCCAGATGATCTGAAGATGGAGATGAATGGTAAGGATAACCAAAAGAAATTTGTCATAATCTCAGTTAGGGGCAAGACAGGATCAAAGTATAGGTACACCTATTCCTTAGGGTATATGGGATAAAGACAATGAATGACAGTGACCCTAAGGATCATATAGGTCAATCTGAGAAAGGGAAATTAATGTGATTGTCAAGTTGTTAAGGCTGTAAAGGTCTTATTAGGTACTTAGGAAGAATTAATGTCCACTGACCATCTGAAAAACAAATATGAGGATCTCGATCAGTATGAAAAGCAAGGAAAATGTTGATGTGACTTACCTTGGGCATGGAGTGTTTGTATTTCAAGGGACAATTATCTGTGTTCAAAGGGAAAGGGAAGGAGTTCAAGTAATGCCTCTCCACACTCCAGGTTATCAAGGACAATGAAGCACTCCTTTATTTTAAAAAAAATGGGGCTTCAATGAGAAAAAAAGTATATTAAGAAGAAATAAAAGGAAGATCTGTTGACCTGATGACAATAATAGAGAAGTCTGTTGTGTTGCCAGGGCATGTATCCAACACATAACAAAGAACCACCCAAGACTTGTTAAAACAGATGACTACTACAAAATTTGGATGATTCATGGGGTCACAACTGTTACTGCCAGAAGGAACCAAGATAATATTGCCAAATCTTACAAAATCTTGGGTAAGAAACTTGAGACCATAGGGGCAACAGTGACATTTTTATCATTGCTGGCCATTGAAGGCAAAGAATACAAAAGATTAAAATTGATCTGGGAAAGGAATAACTATCTAAGACAATAGTATCTGAAAATGGGAATTGGATTTCTGAATCATGGTTTAAAATTGAGAGGCATGATAGCCCCTTTACAGGGGGCGGGGTATACCTGACCAAAGCAGAGAGATGATAGAGTGAGAGTGCAGACTGAGACACATATACTCTTGGATACAACAAATGAGGGAATTTCTTTGTCTTGACTATGAATATTTGTTACAAGGAATTTGTTTTTCTTTTCTCTCTTTTCAAAATATATTCCTGTTATTTAAAGATAATTTAAAAACTGGAAAGTGGGAAGAGGTGATACAAATTTGGAATGTTCTATGCATTCTCAATGTATTGCTAGTTTTGCATAAGTATTCTACTTTGCTATGAGAGACCCATCATGGAGTGGGAATAAGGCATAAATGCTTGTAATGTAGAAACAAAACACAACAATTAAACTTCTAAAAATAATAATATATTTGCCTGATGTCTTAAATCTAATCAAAAGGGATTAAAACTAGAAACAAATAGAAGAATAAAACTGCTTATGCATATCCACAGGTAGAAAACATAGGAAAGTAACAACAATTTATTAAGAAAAATTCTGAGACACCCAGAAGACAAAACCTAAGAAAAGAGGCTGTAATAAAACCCACATCCTCAAATGCCCACAGTTTAGGCAATAAGAAAGACAAACTAAAGCTCTTTGCAAGTTGGTGAATTTGACCTCAAAGGTTTATTACTATCTATCTATCTGATAGATAGATATCTATCTATCTGATAGAATGAAACCCATATGACCCTGGAATATGACTGAATAGTTATGCTTTATTAAAAAGAAACTAGATAAGTAAGAGAGGGTGGAGATGGGTAAAGACTCCATATTAAGAAGATATATTCATGTAAGGAAACCCAGGAACTAGAAGGAAGAAGCATACTGAAGATCATTTGGGTAAAACCCAATGGAGGGACAAACCCAGAGGAATTTTGTTATCAGAGTATACCATAGTACACCTGATCAAAAAGAGTAGATAAGTAGTTAAGATAAGTTAAGTTAAGTTAAGTTAAGTAGATAAGAAGTATGGCAAATAGTTCAAACACTTGGCACAGAGATAATATATAATCAAAATAGGGGACTTAAATCATCTGGAAGCCCACTGGAGCATTTTCCTTGGCAAAAGTAGAGCAACTAATAACTATTTGACTTTCCATAATGACAATTTCATCCATCAAAATTTAGAGAAACCAACAAGGGAAAACACTATTCTGAATCTGATTCTGATTAAGTAGGAATTGATTGTGTGGAAATGACAGAAAAATTATGGGGATATGATGACTCCTTCTTAGAAATTGTTATAGAAAACAAGAGGAAAGCTGGACATGGTCTAACATATACCTTAGATTCAGGGAGAAAAGATTTCAAAGCACAGAAAGATACTATAAGGGAAGTCAGCTTCAACAAAATTAGAAACCTTCAAGAATCAAAATATGAAGACACCAAAGCAATTCTGATAAAAAGGAAAAATAGGAGCTGTCTGAAGAAACCAATGTGAGTGCACAAAGAGCTCATCGACCAGCTTATATTTTCAAAAGATGTGTGTGAGTGTGTATGTGTGGCAGCAAGCACCTTAGTATACCCAGGGTGGCTGCTAGCCCGGGTCCTTTGTTCTGCTTTTCTAAAGTAAATGGATTAAAAATGGGTTAACAATATAAAACTTAGTTGAGGGGGGGAAAGTCAGCACCCTGAACTTCAGAAAATACAAACGGAAACTATAAGCAGACAAAAAATACAGAGAAAATAACAAAATTCAACAGACCAACAGACAGAGTCAGAGGGCATCACAACTTTCATGACCCACCACCTAATTAAGTGACAATGGGCCTTCCTGAAAAACAAGCCTCCTCTAAGCAAGATTTTCTTGTTTGGCTCCAAGTGAGGCCCATTAAGGGTCAGGGAGGATCTTCAAATTCCCTTACCATTATAGTCTATGAATTTTAAAATTGTGTATGTCCTTTGATGGAGCTATAAGATAACTAGGCATTCATTCCAACAAGATCAAAGAAAGAGAAAAAGGACCCATATATACAAAAAATATTTATAACAGATCTTTCCATAGTAGTGAAAAAAAATGGAAAGTAAGTGGGTATATGTACATAATGTACCATTGTTGCATCAAAAGAAATGACAAAATGGACAGTTTCACAGGAAACCAGAAAGACCTGTATGAACCGATGTAGATGTAGAAGTAAACAGAAGCAGGAAAGCAATTTACAAAATAGCAACAACAACATTATGTAGAAAAGACTTTGACCTTAACTTAGAAAGACCTTACAACTCTGATCAATGCAACAACAAATGATAATTTGAGAGGATCATATGTGAAGCACAGGACCCAAATGCTGATGGAGAGGTGACAGACTCAAAATGTAAAATGAGACATACATTTTTGGACATGACTAATAAGGCATTTTGTTTTATCTGACTGTAAATTTGTTATAAGGCTTTTAATTTTCTTTTGTTGTTGTTTGGTTTGGGCTGGGAGATGTGAGAAGGAAAGAAAATAAATGCTTCTTAATTGAAAAATAATTAAATCACATGGAAAAGAAAAGGTGAAATCTATAAGCTTAAAAAAAAGATCTTTATAGAAGATAGAAGGAAGAGCAGACCACACACTGTCCAACATATAGTAGGCACTTATTAAATGTTAGTTTACTGACAATCAGAAAGAGTGCCATGTTCCTGTAGGAACAATTTTACGTATGCTGAAGCTCAGAATGAGCTGTGGTTGACCCGAAAAACTAAAAACAGCAAAAATGGAATTTTGTTTGGTTTTTTGTGTGTTGTTCTAACTGTATCGAGAGAATGAGGAAGATGAAAGAGAGAACAGAACCACTTTCTGAGGTGCACGGGACAATAAGAATTAACAACAGAGAGAAGGTAGAGCTGTTCCCTTCTCATTTTGCTTCTGTTTTCTAAGGAAAGTGACCTTTGAAATGGAAAAGACAGAACAAAATGGGTACTAAGAATCTGACACTCAAGACAAGTGAGGAAATAGAAAACATTTAGCCACCCTTGAATTCAAGTCACCTGACCCAGATAAATGGTATCTTCAAACTGGTGCTTGTGATTACGGCACCACTGTCAACGCTATCTGAAAGACTGTGGAGTGTAGAAGACTAAAGAAGGAAAATGTCCCAATATTAAAAAAAAAAAAAAAGGAAAACAGAATTGAGTCTGCAAGCAACAGACCAGTGAACTTCACATCTCTTCTTGGGGAACGTCTAGGGTATATTCTTAATGATTTGATTAGGGAACTAGACGAGGAAATAGTGCTTAAAAAGAGCCA
Source organism: Pseudocheirus occidentalis (assembly GCA_028646575.1). Taxonomy (NCBI): domain Eukaryota; kingdom Metazoa; phylum Chordata; class Mammalia; order Diprotodontia; family Pseudocheiridae; genus Pseudocheirus; species Pseudocheirus occidentalis. The sequence goes on along the minus strand of CM053594.1, from coordinate 144,364,034 downwards.
GCTGGGCTTCACTGAGAACAGACTGAACGTAGTTCCTTTTTGGACAGGGTTACTTAATTGATAGATCAGGAGAACACTGTAGCTAGAGTCTACCTAGATTTGAGTTATGCTTTTTATAAAGTATCAGAAATTATTCCTGTGAAAAATATAGAGAGATGGGTGTCAGATCATAACATAGTATATTGGATGGATTCACAAATAGTTGAATGATAAGACTCAAAGAGTAGTTGATAATTAATGACTGTTATCTGGGCAGGAAGTAGCCAACGGAATGCCACAGGGAGTGTACACAGGATAAACAGAAAGTAACTAACAGAAAGAAGGCTCTAAAATTGAGGGGTTGGGAAAGTCTTCCTGTAAAAGATGAGATCTTAGTTGAGACTTAAAGGAGCCCAGGAAGTCAATGGGTGGAGTTGAGGAGAAAGATCAAGTGTCTTGGTTGCAGAAAAGCCAGAAGACCAGAGTCACTGGAAACTACAAATATACGTCAGGGAGCAAAGTATGAGAAGATTGGAAAGGTAGAAGGGGGCTAGTTTATGAACAGCTTTGAATGTCAAACAAAGCATTTTGTGTTTGATCCTGGAGGTGAGAGGGAGCCGCTGGAGTTTACTGAGTAGGGAAGATGACATGGTTGGACATCCACTTTAGGAAAAACCCTCTGGTGGTGGAACAGAGAATGGCTTAGAGTGGGAAAAGACTTGAGGCAGACAGACCCACCAGTAGTCTATTGTAATAATCCAGTCATGAGGTGGTAAGGACCTGCATCAAGGTAGTAGCAGAAGAGAAGGGGAGTGTATATGAGAGACATTGCAAAGGTAAAATCAACAGGCCTCAGCAACAGAGTGGATAAGTGGGATGAGGTATTAAGAGCAGAAGATGACACCTGTGTTGCAAGCTTGAGGGACCAACAGGGTGAGTAGGCCACAGGTTCCCCACCCCTGGAGGGTGGTGCTGCCCTCTATAGTAATAGGGAAGTTAGGAGTGGGGAGGATTTAGGAGAAAAAGAACTGAACAACAAAAACACTCAGATTTTTAAAAAATAAACTTCACAAGTACAAGATGGAAAATGAGTGTTTCAGCAGCAATTCAACTGGAAAATGTCTGGGAATTTTAGTAGACTACAAGCCTAGTATGGTTCAACAGTGACATAGCTTCAAGAAAGCTAATGTAATCCCTCGCTGCATTAAGAAAACTGCAAATTCCAGAAACAATGAGGTAATGATCCCACAATCCTCTGTTCTGGGTAGAGAACATATAACGAGGGAATACAGCGTTGGGTTCTGGGTGCCACAGTTTAGGAAGATTGTTAGTAAACTGGAGACCATTCCAAGGAGAATGACTGAAACGGTGAAGGACCTCAAGACCGTGCCACATGAGGACCTTTTGTAGGAGCAGGAGATGTTTAGAGTGGAGAAGAGGCATCTCAGGAATGAAATGATAGTCATGGATTGTTTGAAAGTCATCAATATGGAACAGAAGTTAGACTTGTTCTACTCTATTTCCCCAAAGGACAGAAGCAGGAGCAATTCGAGAAGTTATAAAGAGGTAAACTTTAATTTACTGTAAAGAAAAACTTGGTCTACAATGAAGGTATCCCAAAGTGAAGTGGGTTGCCTTAGGACACAAGAAGTCACTCCTTATGAAAGAAAGGAGCATTTAATCAAAGACTCTAGGATCACAAGTCAGGTGAATTTTAAAGGAAATGGTTTGGAAGATATGGTTTGAATAGATGGCACTGGAGAATTAATCCTTTCTATAGTATCCCTGGAAAGCAGCCAACAGTGATTATTAAGGACAAGCCTAACTCAGCCAGGCAGCCAGGTGATAACAGTTAGATGATCCCTGGGCCAATATTTAGGAAGATTTGAATTCAAATCCAGGCTCAGACATCTATTATCTGTGTGGCCCTGGGCAAGTCACTTAACCACTGACTGCCTCAGTTTCCCCAACTATTAAGTGAGGTTATCACCCACTTCCCTGTATTATTGTGAGAATTAAATGAGACAATATTTGTACAGCATTTAGAACAGTGCCTAGAACTTAGCAGATGTTTGATAAATGCTTATCTCCTGGCTCCCTCTCACCCCATCAAGAACCAGTCCTGGAGTCAGGAGGACCTGAGTTCAAATCCAGCCTCAGACACTTAACACTTGCTAGCTATGTGACCTTGAAAAGTCACTTAACCCCAACTGCCCTGCATCCCCCCTCAAAAACAAACAAAAATAAAGAACAAATGATATAAAACTAATATCATTTTTCCTTTTGAACATGTTGTTAAATAGGTTAGTGAAGGGAATTCCATAGATACCATATCATTTACTTGTATTTAAGCAAAGCAGTTGACAAAACCTCTCTTGCTGTCTCTGTAGACAAGGTGAAGCAGAGTTAAGTGGATTCAGCCTCAGAAAGTAAACATTAATGCCTTGCTATCAGCTTGGAAGTCAGGATTGACCGAGGATCCCATCCTTGAACTTGTACTAGCAAACATTTACATCATTTACAATGATAAAACCACGTAAGAAATACGTATCAACTTTGTAAGTAACACAAAGCTGAGATTAGAAGGTGGGGAGCTGATAGAGTTGAATAACAGAGAGAAGATCCAAAAAATATTTCAGCAGGCTAGAATCATGAGACAGATCAAGTATGATAAAATTTAATAAGGATAAATATAAAATTCTACATTTAAATGGGAGAAAAATCTATTTCACACATGCAAGATCATAAAGACTGGACTAGATAAAAATTTGTGTAAAAAGAAAAAGATCTGAATGTCTTAGTAGACTGCAAGTTTAGTAAACGTCAAAACTGTGCCATGGATGCCAACACTCTAAAGCATTGGGAGGAATTAAGAAAGGCATAGTTACCAAAATGAGGGATAGCAATACTTCTATTGTACTCTGTCTTGGTCAAACCACATACTCTGAGTACTATGTTCTGTTCTGGTACAATAATCTAGGAAAGATACGGAAAACCTGGAGTACATCCAGAAATCAATCACAATGGTAAATAGGACTATGTCACACTTTATACCAGGCTCAAACAAAGTAACTGGGTGTACCAAATTTAGAGAAAAGAGGACATTGGGGGATACGGAGAAATGTTAACTGTGACCAAGTATTTGAAGTATTGTCATGTGGAAGAAGAATTAGCTTTTTCTGTTTGCCCCTAGAGCAGAATTAGAAGAAATGGGTCATATAATGAAAATGCTATCCACCTCTAGAAAGAGAACTGATAAACTCTGAACACAGGTTGAATCATAGTTTTCTCCCTGTCTTTATTTTGGAAATATTCTCTTGCATGATTTCACGTGAATAGTTGCTATCATCTTGCTTGCCTTCTTAATGGATGGGGAGGGATGAGAGGGAAGGGGAGACTTCAAAACTCTTAAGTTTTTTAAAAAAATAAATGTTTAAAATAAATAAATATGGGACTTATTTTGTAAAGAAAAAGAAAGAAAAGAAAAACTGGGTCAGAGTTCTCACAGAGGTAGAATTCAGCTTTTTAAGTTACAATTAATAATGGAATGGACTGTCTCTGGAATAGGGGATTGCCCTTTACTGGAGGTCACAGGATCATATGATCACAGATTTAGAGCTGAAAGGGAGGTCATCAGGTGGAGCCTCCCCCACCCTCTCCTGGTGTTAAAGCAGAAACCGGATGACTACATGTTAGTAATGTCCCAGAGGTAATTCTTATTCAGGTAAAGGATGAACTAACCAGAATAATCATTCTAGTGAAATTTTCAGACCTCTGCTCCAGAGATCTTCTGTGACTTTATATTACTTATCAAAGAAAGGATAAACTCCTCACCCTGGAATTCAAAGACCACCACAATTTGGTTCTGATCTGCCTTTTGGGATCTGTCTCACGCAACTCCTCCTTTATATGCTCTAAATTACAGCCAAAATTGAAGTTATTATCCCTGTTCCCATTCTGCCCTCTTCTGGCTCCACGCCTTTGCTAATGTTTTCTCACATGCTTGAAACGGACTCCTCGCATCCTCAATTCCATCTGTCAAAATTGGTCTCTTCCTTCAAGCCCCAACTTAAAGGGCGTCTCCTCAATAAGAAGCTTCGGAAGTTCCCCACACTTTGAATGCACTCCCTGCTGGCCTCCGCCTCGCAGAGTGAGCCTTTTTCTTCCTTCCACCACATTCTAATCTGTTCGAAGCTTCTTTTTACTCCTTCAAATATTGGCACCCCCTCCCAGCTACGCTGCAGGTAACAACTTGGAACTTGGTTGTATTTTCTTCATATAATGATGGTTACATTATACATTTCAAGGATGTGCTTATTTTGTATATGCATGTACTGGTACAGCCAGGTCCCAATTAATGTGAGTAATGAATACGCAGGAAGTGGTCGTGTGAATTCAACTATACACTATTTGAAGTTATAATTGTGTAATTTTATTTCAGCCTAATGGAAATATGCAGCTCGAATTCAATTATGTGTTCATTGTCCTTCCTCCACCAATAGAATGCAAACTCTTTAAAACAGAGGGATTGTTTCATTCATTGCATTTGTATCCATTGGTCCTAGTATAATTAATAAATATTTGTTAATTGAATTGCTCACTGATCCCCATATCTTTGAACCTCTCCTTTACCCTTACATTCTAATTTGTTTTATAGGGGTTGTGCATGTGTGTATGTGTACATGCATGCAAGTTTTATCTCCTTGTCCTCCACCAAGTTAGACAATATGCTTGCTGAGGGTAGGAACTATCTTGTTTTATTTTCTTAACCCCAAAGCCTCATACAATGCAATGCATGTAATAGACACTTTAAAAATAGTTGTTGAATAGTTGATTGAGGAGATGCCTTAGAGATCATCATGGTCAACCTTGAAAAATGACAAGTTCATTCTCATTGCCAGGGTCCTCTGGCTGTTACTCAGACACCATGACCAGATTGGATTGACTAGACAATTTGGCCTGAGTTTCTGACCCTAAGTTTCCCCATTCCTCTACAGTTTCCTAATCTCATAAGCCTGAGTTCCTGATCCTGACTGCCAGAAATCCTAAATCTCTTTAGATACCTCTCACTCCTCCCAACCTCAACTAAACTTCCCTGGACACAACTCCTTTCCTGCCTAGTTCCACAAACCCTGCCTGCTCCTTTCCTTGCTGACTTCTCTTATCTTGAACATCAATCTTCTTGCTTTATTGTACCTGTTGACCTCACTCCTGCCTAGCTAGAGCCCCAGTCCTGGTAAGAGATCATTGTCTCTCAAGTCCCAGAACATCCATAGCTATAGAAAGGAAAGTCTTTCTGACTTTGGCTATCTTTAGCCATGGAGAAGGGCCAAAACATAATGACTAGAGACCAAAGAAAATATGTTTCCTGTAATGGATAGATCTACCAGTCTGGAAGCCTTACTTGGTTTTCATAATAAAACAACAGCAACCACCTTGGTCCTGTGTGCCAGAATCTGCTCAAGTATCATCTCGTTCAGAATTCTACCTGGAATAAAGGCATCTCCTCAAAGGCATGGGCTGTTTAGTTTCTTTCTCTGTACCCTTTGCAACTAGCACAGCATCTCTGACTTAACAGAATTAAAAAATATTTGTTCAATTGAGTGAATGACAGATTCATCTGAGAACACGACACCTTAAAGTATCTTGACTATACTTGAAAGCGGGTGATTCTCCCACTTTGCATCATAAATCTTGAAACTGGAAGGGACCACAAAATGTTATCTGACAATATATTTAAGCAAATAAGGCATTAATAAAGCTGTTTTACAAATGATGTCTAGAGACTTTAAGCATTTTACCCAAGATCATACAGCTACTAAAAAACAGCAGCAACTAAAATCCCAGCACTCTCCTGCCTTCTGGTGACCTTTCCACTATACCACATTTGCCCTTGTCCAGTGATGATCTTCTCCCCAAAACCTGATTTTATAAATGTTCGAAAATCCCAAATGGGGTCAGGAAGAATTAGACATGACTGGAAACGGCTCAACAACAATGCTTTCAATTGTTTCTAGGATGCTTCTGAGCAGAGTACTTTATGAAGTGTATGGCAATATAAATTGGATAATAATAACTTGCTATACTGTGCTAAGCTTTTAAAATTACCATTGCATTTGATCCTCATGACAACTCTGGGGAGTAGGTGCTATTATTATCCTCATTTAGTTACTATTCACATTTTTAGGCAAACAGAGGTCAAGTGATTTGTGCAGGGTCTCACAAGCTAGTTAGTGTCACAGGCCAGA
>CM053594.1:144318272-144357307 GCA_028646575.1 Pseudocheirus occidentalis | reverse complement strand
TTCATGAGCTTAATATTTTATAACTAAAGCTTTTTGGCCTACGCTTTGGAAAAAAAACCAGACATGAGCTTTTAGTTTTCAATAGGAAATAGAACATTATTCCTGCTGTAGTAAAAGTTTACTAAGCTGTCACCATTTTCTTACTTTGACAGAAGCATGAGTTTCTTAACTTTCAAGATGTATTAGGTACATTATGTGGTCAAACAGTGCACAAATGTACTTATGACAGTACTAGTTGTTCTTTTCTTTCAAACTCACAACATGCTTTTAAGAGTTACCAAATATTTTAGTACTTCCTCAACAATAATAACATTGGTATTTATTTAAGAAAAATAACATTATTGGATTCTTCAGTTCTATTCAACAATCAAAAACTATGATGAGGATATTTTTAAAAATGTATCCATGATTGCTATCCTGCAGGGCCACATTGACCCTATAAAGCAGGGGAACAAATTATCACACTATCAATGAAGGCTGACAGACTTATTCTAATCCTTCTCAAGAAAAGAACAAAATATTCAAGTTCTTGGGAAAATGTTTGACTTCTTTCTTGAGTAGTCTAATCACAGCTTCCCCTGTGGCAAAAGAAGTGCCAGGAGTGTAGTGAGCCAAAATAATCTCCACAGTATACACTATCCTTGATTCCTGTCAAATCAACCCCACAACTATATTAAACCTGAAATTGAGAAATGGTGATTGTTTGACCTGTTATAGTAGAAAGAACACTGGTCCTGGAGGCAGAGAACCTGAATTCAAATTCCACCTCTGATGCTTGCTACCTATGTGACTTTGAGTAAATCACATAATGTTACCAGACCCCACATTTTTTGGATGTAAGATTGGGGGATGGATATGATGACCTCTGAGATCCCTGCTAGCTAAAGATATGATGTAATTATATGTCATCCAAGGAATATGTTGCCAACTCACTACTAATGAATCATATCAGACTATTTACTTAAGTAAAGGATTCACCTAGGAAAATGTACTACCTCTGCTGCATAGTCACCCCTGTCTCAGTACTCCAAAACTCTGGCATATAAAGCAGTTTGGATAGTCTTTGAATTTTCACATGGGCTGGCCCCTGCCTAAGGTGATGTCTAGGGTCAATGCTGGGTGGGCTTTTATTAATGTATTAATTAGCTGACATCACCCCCAATGGTCCCAAGAGATTAAGCATCAAAATTTGACTAACCAGAACAGAGGAATTAAGAATGATAACACTTGAGTCTCACAAACACAGGGAAATAGAAAAGGTAGGTAAGGCACCAAAATTCTTCAGAGACATAATAGACCTTAATACATGTTGTCAAGGCCTGTGTAGGCTAGGTTCTTGGGACTCCTACACATAGCTTGAGTTAGAGAAGTTACAAAACTCCTTGTGTTAGAAAATAAAATGTGTTTGTCCAACACTGCTTAGATTGTTGAGGATTTTAGAAATAGTTAGGAAGGGCTGGGGGGAAAGCCCTAGAAAAAGGAAATGGTAAAAAGGAGCTAGTGACATTTCCTTTGTCATTAAAGACCTGAGTATCACCAAACTTAGTCTCTTAGTCCCTCTCTCTACTTCAAGCCACACGTGGTCCTGAGATGATGGTGCTCTTTCATCACACTAAAAAGTACTCTCCGACAGATGGAACTTTGTTTGGGTCAATGTCAATGTTTCATTAAACTAAAATGAACCAACTAATGAATATTTAGTCCAGCCCTTGTGTTCAACAATTTACAAATAAAGATAAGAACCCAAATAGATGGGCTTTATCAGACATGATTATCTGCTCTGGAGAAATGTCAGTGTCTATGGATTTGAGATATGAAACATGCTTAATATTTAAAAGATTCTTTAACAGCATGCTGAACTTTCCTTTCCAATTAATTATTGATCCAGGGCACTCATCTTTCTATCTTTTTAAAATGTCTAAACAGTTAGAAGAAGTGTTTGGGTTTGTTTCTGGTAGAAAGGGCTAGAGCAAATTTGGGTTGGTTGGGGTTGGAACCGATCAGGATCATGATGGCAAAATAACAAACCTGCACAGCCAACCAACTTTCCCCAGTCGTACATTTGATGCTTGACGGTGCCGTCGAGCAAACACTAAACAACAACAAGCACATTCTGTTGAAATGTTTAGCTAAATGGAACCAAAACAGTCACAGTTGACAATTTCATAAATACATTAATTAGAAGTGTCTCCAAATAGCATGTGATTTTGAATTATTAACATAAAACACTGCATTATAAATGACTGCAAATTGCATTCCTAGTGCTCTCCATGCTTAATTTATTATGCCGTAGGAAAATTTGCAAATTACTTTACTGTTTTATATTTAATGGATAGTTTTATATGTATATTGTTTCATTAAGATAAAATTAAATCACAGCGTACATGCTATATGCCTTCCTGGTGACATAAATGTTACCAGAAACAGACTCTGGTCAAAAGAGGAAGTAAACTTGCTACCATGAAGATATCCTTGCTTTAAAAAGGTGCCATTACAGATTCTGACTCTTTAGCCTTCACCTTGCCTACAAACCTATCTTATTTCTTTACAGCTTTCCTCCAACTATGTTTTATAAAGGACACCTGAGAGAGATTCCCTCTTTTTGGTAAGTGTGATTCTGTCCACTGTTGACGACAGTTGGGTTGTTGAAAGCACAGATTCAGTAAATGATGCTCTTCTCGGGCCCCTTTTCATGACCACTTGGTAAAAAAAATAAAATAAAATAAAAACCTTACATTAAATGGGGGCAGAAAGAGAGGAGGGCAGGCTCAGTAAAATACTTGTGAAGAGAAATGGGTATTATTCATATTGCTTCACTTTAACTGGAAGGTACAACTTATATAAAAGTTCTCAACTGTATTTTTGCTATGCTTGATCCATCTGTCAAACAGATTTTTTTCCATTATATTTGTATCCTCTGCTACCCCTTCAACATAACTCTCATGCATGGAAAACATACGATAGCATTTTAAAAGCACAAAAAATGCCAGATTGAGCCAGGAAAAGGGATGGGCATATTTCTATGCTCTACTGTTGCTTTCAGACCATTCCTTTATAATGATTTCTTGATCAACTTTCATCTTTTGTGATCCGTGAAATCTAAGTAAACCACTCTCGTCTCTTATCTACTAACCTCTTTTCCACATCTTAGCCTTATGATATTCCTAACCTGTGAATTCTCATCTATGAGCAACCCCTACTATGTAATTTCTTCACTGATATTCTAGGACTGCTAAGTGTCAATGGAAAAAACAGTGAAATGCATCTGGTTTTACCCACTACAATTTATATTTCCTAAACAAAGCTAAGAGGCTTTGGATAGAGTGTTCACTTTGAAATAAAGAAGTTTCCAGTTCAAGGTCTTCCATATAGATAGAAATAGATATGAATGATATAGATAGATATAGATTAGATTTAGACTCTGACTATGCAACCCTGAATAAGTTACTTAACCTCTCAAAGCCTCCAGGCATTCCCAGGACATAAGTTATAGAGCAAGTTCCAATCTACGTGGGGGAGGGGCTTCCCTCATCAAGAAGTAATGAAACCAGAGATCTAGCCTATCCTGCCCTCAAACAATAAAATAAAACAAAACAATAACATTAGTCATGTTTTAATGCTACTTGATAATTCTATTGTTCTACCAATGACTCCCTGTCCCATTCCCCAAAGCACCTTTTCCACATTTTATCTCTCCCTTACCCTCTGCATACCACACTAAGAGATAATGACAGTTTAAAATGATCACAGGTTCATCACTCCCTCATAGTCTTACTCTGTTGGCACTTGCATCTCATGACCCAGAGACCTTTGTACTGTTCTGGGTACTCCCTCTCTGGCTTAAAAAAAGCAAAACTTTTGGGGTGGCTAGGTGGTGCAGTGAATAGAGCACCGGCCCTGGAGTCAGGAGGACCTGAGTTCAAATCCAGCCTCAGACACTTAAGACAAAAACTAGCCATGTGACCTTGGGCAAGTCACTTAACCCCAACTACCCTCCAAAAAGCAAAAAGAAAAAAAAAAGCAAAACTTTCTTTAAAAAAAAGCTTTAAAAGCATCTGATGTAGTTAAATGCCAAGGTACCAGATCTTGCCAATTTCTCATCCCTGTTTTTTGTTGCTTGTAGACTCACACAGAGTTTCTCTCAGATTAAGCATTCCTCTCCAGTATCATTTACTGAGTAAATCCTTTTTCTAGGACTCAGGCAAAGATGCAATCACTTTATTCAGTCTTTCTCTCCAATACATGAACATACACCTCTTCACCTAATTAAGAACTGCTACGTACTCTACAGATGCTCATTAGGCTGCTCAAGCTCTTCAGACTTCTCCCACTACATTTTGCACTCTTCATCTGTGCTAATCCCTTGACCTTACCCAGGCCAGTTTCTACCTTTTAAGACAAGCAACCGCTCCGAGACTATTTTGTTATACTATTAAATGTGAGACAGTTGGGGACAGTTATATGTTTCTATAGCTTCAGAGACTCAGATGTTCTTCCTACGACACCATCACATCAGATACTTTACTATGATGACTGAGTCCATCCAGCATGATCTTCACAAAAGTCTCCCTACTCTACACCAACACTAATCCCTCTACCTACATCCTTGACCCTATTCTCTCTTGTTACCTCCAAACCTTACTCTAACACTAATTCTTTCTCTTTTACTCACAACTGGTTCATTCCTGTCAGTCTCCCAACATTCCCACTTCTCCACAATCCTAATATAGCTTTAATCTGAGTTTCCCCATAAATTAGCTACTGTCCATTTCTTCCCCCTGCCCCGCTTTCATTGCAAACTGTTTTTCCAAAGTCATCTACCTCCAGTGCCACCAGCTCCTCCTTATCCACTCTTATGTCACCTCATCATACTCAACAGGCTTCCATCCTGAGCCCTCTACTGAAGCTGCTTTTGTAAAAGGTCCCCAGTGACCAGCTGCTCACTAAATCAACTTGCCATTTTTCAATCTTAATCCTCATTAACCTTTCTGCAATTTTTGATATTCCCCTATTTTGCATTTTCTCCTCCCTCTGCTTCAGAAACAACAGATCTTTCTTAGTTTTGCTCCTACTTCTCTTTCTGCTCCTCTGTGCTCTTCATTGGATCCCCATCCTCTTCCTTAACAATTAAATTTTGTTGTTTTTCAAGGTGCCATCTTTGTCTTTCTTCTCTTTTCTCTGTAGTGGTTTCAAAAACAGTGCCTGCATGTAATGTCATTTCAGACCAAAGAAAAGTAAAAAATAATTTTAATAGAAAGTTTACTTGCCAGATATAAATAGCATGGCAACTATTGCATTTGTAAAAATAATCTCAAATTGCCTATTTTATATATGCAATAACCAGAAAATACATCAGACCTTGATCTTTTTTTATTAAAAAATCCACAAACATCTGTTTTAATTGAAGGGAAATTATACATTTTTAACTCTCCCAACAATCACATAGTGTTAATGACTTCAAGTTTCAGTGTGCCACAGTCCTTCATAGCAAAGAATACTATGTGGTGAACAAAAAGGTCTCTGAACCATCATTCTCTGTTCTCTTCCTTTATTTCCGTATCTCTAAATATAACCCTTACATGTGATTCCCAAATCTCCTTCTCCAGCTCTGACCTGTCACATAAGTGTCAGAACATTTCCAACAATTCATCATATCCAAAGTCATATATCATTGCACCATAAGTAATAATGAAGATGAAGAACTCAAAAAAACATAGAAATATTTCCATGAACTGATGCAGTGAAGAAAGCCAAAACAGGAAGACAATATACATAATGATTTCAACAATGTAAAAGGAAAAAATGATAAAATAAAATTTAATACTGTATAATTACCAGGACCAATCTTGCCCCAGAGAAGAGGTGGTTACTGAAGAAGCAAGGATATATGAGTGTTGAATGTTTAATGTGCAACTAGATACAACATGGTTGATTTTGTTGAACTATTTCTTCTTAGTTTTGCAGTCTTTATTACAAGAGAAGACTTCCTAAGTAGCAGAGGGGGGAGAAATATATTGAGAAATGAATGTTATATGAATGTAAAAAAAACAAAATGTTTAAAAAATAAATTGAATTAAACAGCCTATCTTTTGGGGATGGGTTGAGGCAGTACCCTGAAATATCCTTTAAAATAACACTAGTGAGTTACAGAACTAATTTGCTTTTTGCTACATAGAGTTCCTTGAAAGGGAGAAAAAAATAGCTCAGTGAGTTCTAAGTGAACATATTCTGTGCTGAGTGACTGATGCTAAGGGACATGGGGGAAGGAAAGAACAAGCAATGACTATTGCAAAAAAAGAAAAAAGCCTGTAAACTTCCTCCTTCCTGGGGCTTCCTGTTCATCGGCGTGGGATAAATTGACTGGGCAGCTGGTGGTTATCGGGCATACAGGTGGATGACTAGTGGCTCCCATCCAGCTGGCTGGGGCAGCTGCAGCAATAGAAGTGGGAGCCCACATTCAGGCTTAGCTCACTCCTGTGTGATTGACACAGCAGTGCCTCCTCACCAGTGGAAGGCAGCCTTGTGGAAGGTCCATTAACTTTCCCTCTGCATAATTTTTTTCTCGTTCTGATTGAGCTTCAAATCACTGCATTTTGTTTGAGTCTTCAAATCAAAAGTCTTCCTCATCTGCTCTGTTCCCTCACAAATCTCACAGACTTGACAAAACAAAAGAAACCTCTGAGGTGGGAGATATAAACCCTTTTAAGAGGCTTCTTTATTTTCTGGGTTAAATCAGAAAATCCATTCCTCTTGCTGTTGAATCCCAGACAGATTCAGGGTGAACCCAAAGAAAATTGTACTTGAAAGTGCTGCTGCTTTTCTGCTTCTCTATCCTATAAGGTGTCCCCAATAATCAATCCCTCCCCTCCCCAATCAGCTATGTCAAATGTTACAATAAAGAAAGTCTTCAAGAATAGCAAAGTCCTAAGACATTCCTTGAGGACTGAATGTTTAGTTCAGTCCTTTTCCTCAGTCTTTTGATCCATTCATTGGTCCTGTACCTATAGATATCTCACCTCCCCCCATTTGTAATTATGTCTCCTACTCAGTCCCACTTATGCACTAATAATAGAATATGTATTTCAGCCATCTGTGATCCTCCTATAAGCTATGAGGGCTCTATGAGGACAGAAGTTAAGACTTATGTAAACTTTCTTTTCTAGAGTTTAGCAGAGAGTGCTATACAGAATAGTCACTTAGCAAATGTTTGTTGTTGATGCTACCCAATCCCAAGGTTGGCCCAATTATAGCATTTCTAGATGCGAGTTTCCTAATCTGTAGTATGATAGAGCTTAGACCAGATGATCTCTAAATTCAGGAAAGAAAAAAAATTCCTAATGAGACAACTAGAATAAACATCTTTACAGGGAAAGACCCTCAATAGTGGAATCAAACCTTCTATTAAACCTATGTGTCAGAGCCAGAGGTGGGGAACCTTTGGTTTTAAGGTCACGTGTGGCCCCCTAGGTCCTCAAGCATGTCCCTTTGACTGAATCCAAACCTCACAGAACAAATCCCCTTAATAAAAGGATTTGTTCTGTAAAACTTGAACTCAGTCAAAAGGCCACATTCAACTGTATCCAGTCAGCATGAGTATTTGACTTCCTCCAGTACCTTTGGCCAGCAGGTCAAGTCAAGTCAATAGCATTAATTAAGCACCTACTATGTTCTGGACACTGTGTTAGTGGTTGATGGGGTAAAGGGTAGGGAATAAGCCGGAACTGGAATTTGGAAAAACATGAGCAATGATAGGAGAAAGGGAGAAGAGATTAGAGAGCAGAGGGCAGTGTAAAATTGAACTAGTTAACTATGGGATCAAGCCTGGGCTGAGAGGAAAGTGAAGGGTTGAGAAGCAGGAAGAGTACTGAGGGGTGTAAGGACTAGATGTCACAGTAAGAACAAAGGTGAGGTTTAGAAGTAGCAATGCTTGAGGAAAGATGGAATGATAGTAAGCTTTCATTAGAGGTATTTAGAGTTCTTGTTCCTGGAAGTGAACACTGGTAAATAATAGTAAAATTAATCATAGGTGTGTGACCATGTCTGTACAGGTATATTTCTAAGATGGTAGGTCATAGGAGTTGAGAAGGTGGAGTAATTTCAGATACCAGGCTATCTGAAGGATCATCAATCTCTCTCTACCTAAAATCACTTTGAATCTATTTTCTACCTCTTTCATACATACTTTATATATGCTGTCTCCACCCCCACTAAACTGTAAGCTACTTGAGACAGGAACTGTTTTTGCTCTGGTCTTTGTATACTCAGCACCTAAGGCAGTGCTTAGCACATTGTGGGTACTTAATAATGTTTGTAGAATGACTGATCAACATCTATGTCAAAGTCTCCTAATACAAGGATAGTTATTGGCATGAAGAGGAAGTCAGAGAGCTAGGTACTGAACTTCTTGACAAAAGATGGAGGATGACATGAAGGCTGCTAGATAGCGGTCACTGGGACCTAGATAGAGTGATACAGCGTACTCACTGTATCATACAGCAGATAGGGTAGTGCCCAAAGTGATGGTAGCAAAAGAAAGCTCCTGAAATGTCACTAGGAAGTGAGGCATATGCTTACTTTTCCTCTTGATTCAGTATACCAGAAACTATGGGAGACACCTACAGCTAGAAGTAGATAAAGTACTATAGATAAAGTACTGGACTTGGAATCAGGGAGACTCATCTTCATGAGTTTAAATCTGTCCTTAGACTCTTACTAGCTATGTGACCCTGGGCAAGTCATTTAACCCTGTTGGCCTCAGTTTCCTCATCTGTAAAATGACCTGGAGAAGGCAATGGCAATGATCTGCAATATCTTTGCCGAGAAAACCTCAAACAGGATCACAAAGAAGTAGAAACAACTAAACAACAACAAAACAAAAATTAGAGACACCTCATACTGGAGAAAATGGCTAGCCAAACACTGTCTTCTGGGAAGGTTCAGAGGATGGAGGAAGTATAAGAAATAGTCTAAGATAAATATAAATTGTTTACAACAGAACAGGCTTCCAGGGGGCAGAATGGAAAGGAATGGAAGAGCTGGATTGGACCATGACCAGAGTAGGTCTGAGGCGAATGGAGATGGAATCACTACCTAAGTAGTGCTAGCAAAGGAAGTGCTAAGTACTAAGGAGTGCTAGTAAAGGAAGGGGTTGGTTTTTCAGTTAGGGGACACTGCATCACCAGAATTACAATGGGGAAAAAGTGGGTCTTTGTAGCCATGGGATGTGAACGTAGTACCATTTGACTATACCTCCCACCTTCAAGAATCCTATCAATAACAGAGGATAGGTGTCTATTTTCTTTCCAGTACCTGAGAAAGAGGGAGTTTGGACAGGATTGCCAATGGTGCTTCTGATAAGTAAGGTTGGGGTGGCTAGAAGGAAGAAGTCTGGCTGCAGAATCAGAGGACTTGGCTTCAAATCCTGCCTCTTATGTTTATTGTCTACCTGACTTTGAACAAGTCAGGGGTCTCAGTTTCCTCATCTTTAAAGTTAGAGAATTCAACTAGATGAGCTTTCAGGTTTATTTTAGATCTAAATATGTGATCATATGAGTCAGAAAGCTTTTATTTAAATACTGGTTCTAATACTAGCTAATGTTACCAGTGCAAACCACATAAATCTTTTGGGACAAAAGTTTCTTTACACGCAAAATGAAGATTATTCTACTTGTTGTTGCTTGGTAATTTCAGTTGTATTTGACTCTTCATGACCCCACTGGGGTTTTCTTGGCAAAGATACTGGAGTGGTTTACCATTTCATTCTCTAACTCATTTTACAGATGAGGAAACTGAGGCAAGCAGTGTTAAATGACTTGCACAGGGTCATACAGCTAGTAAGTGTGTCTAAGGCCAGGTTTGAACTCAGGAAGATGAGTCTTTCTGATTCCTAGCCCACTGCTCTATCCACTGTACCATCTCATTGCCTTATATTAAATCCTTTACAGAAGTTCTATGAAGGAAGCACCTCATCAAAAAAAAACCTTTGAGTTCTACCAAAATGCAAGTTGTTATAGTAAAAAGAAGCTTTCTTGAAGGTATGAAGATAAGTAAAAGATGTCACACTGTGCAACCTAAAACAAGTCTTTTTTTTGTCTTCTAAGACCTTGGTTAATAGCAGAGTGGGAATTAGACATCCAGGATAATGCAGATTCCACTTACCAGCCTGCTGATAAGAAGGGGTGTCTGCAGGGTTGCAGTTAGTGATACAGTGAGAAGATTCCATTCCATATGCCCTCTATAACTTCCCAGAATGAAAGGTTACTTAACCTAGCTATCTTAGAATCCAGCACAGGCAGGAGGCTGCTTTGGAAATAATTGACATCATAAAAGAATGATTCGTCTCATTCTAATAGCCAGAAAGCATTCACTGACTACACAGCATAAATTTAAATTAATTTTTTTCATATTTGACAACGTTATAAAAATTATATTGATTCTGAAATTATAATTTTAGATTGGTTCCGTCGTCTTAGCCTATTAGCAACCTTTAAATGAAGTGATCCAACATTCCAATCAATCTTATCTTCCATTATGCACTTCCTGGTGCTAAAAAGTAAGATCAATTCTAATTAACTACACTGGTTCAGTCATTTGGACTGTTGTTGTTTTTAATCTCGTTACTGCACTTGTATCACTAAACAATTTGTTATATGTTTATGTGCTCATTTTGCATCCCAAACTAATGTGGTCTTTATTAAAGAGAACTATAACAGGAGCTCTGTGCCCCTTACCAAAAGCCTTCCTGCCACCATTTACACAGGCATCACCAGGGATGCCTTGGAGTTTTAGCTGAGTTCTAAAAACTCAAAAAGTTCACCAAGGAATATGCAGCCTCCAGGACACATGAAAGTTAAATAGATGTTCAGTTTATGATATAATGGTTATTCCAGTGAATAGGAGGCCTTGTGGTATAATGGTAAGAGTACTGGCACTAGAACCAAAGGATCTGGATTTAAATGCTATCTCTGACACTTACTACGTATGTGGCCTTGCAGAAGTTACAACCTCCCTGGATCTCAGTTTCCTCTTCCATTATATATCAGTTGGACTAAATCATCTCTGAGGTCCCTACCAGTTCTAAATCTATGATCCTAAAAGCTCAGTGTAAGCATATTTCTAGTCTAAATTGGGATTGTGTATACTTCAAAAAGAGTGATAAAGAGATAGTGAATATCAATTTAATTTAAACCACAAGAGAGAAAAGACCTCCATGTACAGATATATTTTTTTGCTACTCCACTTTTCAGAGAAGAATGCTTGGTCAGATTCTATATTGTCTAACACATCCGAAGATCAAGTTCATGACTTATATATGTTTGTAGTTTCCAAAAAGGAAGAGTGGGTGTGTGGGAGACAAAAGCTTGGGTCTTGTGTGACAGTGAAAGAGGTTTCTAACATGAAATATAGTGGGACAAAAGACTATATGTGTCTAACTAACTACATCCCTGAATCCCCACTTTCCAGGCACTGAAACAACCTAGGGACCCTCCAACACACTGAGACATTTGATGGTTTCTCCAAATATGTTCAGTTTGGGGCATGTTTCAGTTTGAGCTGATGAGACTGAATAGATCCAAGTAGAAGTGGGTAGCAGACAGTGGAGATTCAAAATTGTTTTAGGAGAGCCTTAGGGGAGTCTTAGAGTCTTAGACTTCAGGAGAGACTTAGAGTCATTAGCATGGAGGTGACATTTGAATCATGGAGGGAATTTAATCTTCAAGGGAAAGAACCTAGCAAGAGAAGCACATAAAGTTGAGGACAAAAGCTTGAGGAATATGAATGTTTCAAGGACAAAAGATGATAAAAAGATCTAGGGAATCAAAAAAGAAGTATTCAGAATGCTGGGAGAACCATGACAGTATAGTGTCTTGAAAGCCAAGTAAAATGGGATTTTCAAGAAGGCAGGGGGAAAATGGTTAAAATGGTATCACTCAATTTGGATTGTGGATTGGCATTTGATCATTGGGTAGACTGGCAATTTGGAGATTTGTGATTGACGGTAGTGATGGAGGCAGAATCAAGAAAGTGGAAAGTGATATATTTAAAATAGAGATAAGGAAATGCAAATTCTGTATAAGAACCCAAGACCTGAGAAAAATCACTAAATCAGATTGTTCAGGAGGAGAAGTTAAGTACTTTTTTCATTATAATAAAATGTAGTGTAAAAATACTTAATTTGTATTAGGTTTTTCTTTATTGCTTTCCTTATTGCTTGGAATTTCAAATTCACACTTGTTACTTACATGTCTTTAATCAAGTCATTTTGACTTTCTTGGGTTTCAGTTTTTTCAAAATAAAGGAATTAGACTAAATGGCTATAAAGTTTCTCCCAGTTCTGGATCCATCCCCAAATCTATAATCCTATAAAATGTATTATTTTAAAACACTAATGAGCAAAAGATTCTGATAAAAATGCAGGCAAACTTTACCCATGCAAAAATAAGGAGTCAAGCACACACTTTATCTAGGATTTGGAAAATGGTTGTTTGGCTCAAACTAACAACATCAAAATAGGTGGACTGAGGACCTTCTCATATTCCTTGTCTTACCTCCAAACCCAAACAAGCCTAATTGGTTTTCTATGAGCAAAATTCAAATGTGAATTAACATTTGGAAGAAAAAAAACGGCTGTGGAAGACTTTTGTGGTTTTTAAGCCTCAGTAAGTTCTCTTTTTCAGTAAATAGCTCTTACCTGTTAACATTACAATAATTTAAGTGAAAACAAACAAATAAGAGAATCCCTAAAATACATAAAGGTTTGGACCTAAAGGATAAATGCTAAACAACATGCATCTTGTGTTTTGCTCCTCATGAGATGTTTGAGCAATCATCTTTGACTTTGTTGAACAAGCAGGGCAAATACCCCCCACCCACCCACCTCAGACTTGCCTGCTTTGTGCCTGCATTTTTGGGAGGAGAATATGGGAAGTATGGGCATATGGAGGGAAAAGCTGTTCTATTGCCACAAGGTGACCAAATCACTCTCAAGACTGGTCCATTCTTAGAAAAAAAATAATTTCTGAGTTTTCAATAGACTAAGATCAGCCTGAGATCAACAACTATGCTTTCTGTGCTTATGCATACCTCAAACAAACAACAAAGCCTTTCAAGGTTTTCTGCCTAGGAATAGGAGAGTGAGATTTTCCCACAAAGTGCCAACTCAGAATTTTATACACAGTATAATCCTTTCTGATCTCCATCAACCCCACACCAATGGGGGAAATGGCATCAAAGAAGAAAAGAAAACCATCATCTCAATACCCATTTCGAACAAGGAAGAAATTAGAGGGGCAGCATGCCATGGTAGATAGCTGACCTTGGGATCAGAAAGACGTGAATTTAATTTTCCCTTCTTACGTAAATTTCCTGTGTAGTCCTAGGCACGTCACTTAACTTTTCAGAGAAACCCTGTAAGACTATGAGTGGTGGATAACATGACAACCTTCATTGGTAGAGAACTGATTCACTTGGGAATTCCCTACACTAGTGAAATAATCCAGTCCTATTACTAAGAAGTTTTAATAATTCACAATCTCTCTACTGTCTCTTCAAGTTACAATAGCTGAGGCATACAAGAGATCCCATGATTGTTCCCATCCTGGCCAGAGGTCATGCGGTGATCTAGATTAATTTCTTGACCATCACTTTAGCATTTTTTTAAGTAAAGTTGAAGAAAATTTACTGTAATCACGCCTCACTTTTGTGGGAATTATATTTGGTGTAATTGCAGTTAAATCTATATTATTTTGTTATGTCTTTTAATTATGTGAATAAGATGTGACTATTAATCTATGAGACATATCCTTTCCTTTCCTTCATCCTGTGTGCATATGAGAAGTGCCATATGCAAATAAAAATGGCAGTTCTGACAAGGCTCATGAAAGATATGTCCCTGTGAGAGGATAAAGGATAACCGAGTTAAGATGTGATCTTTTGTTTCATTTTGTAAGTAGTTATTTCTAATGTATCTCAATCAATGTATGCAATTGTAATGAAAGAAAAGAACCCTAGATTTAGTGTCAGGGAAGTGGGTTCAAATCTCCCTTTTTCCACTAAATTACCAGTATGATCTCATCCATGTCACTCCATTCTAGTCAACAAGCATTTATTTAGTGCCTCCTATGTTCCATGTATTGGGAATAAAACTACAAAGGATTAAATAATCTTTGCTGTCCTATAGAAATCTCAGACTCAACATATACAAAACTGGATTGATAAACTTTTCCCTCAACTCCCCCCTCTTCCAAAAGTTCTCTTTTATTAACAAGGGCACCATCATGTATTGTTGGCATCTTCAGTTCTTCACACACATTCATCCCACACATTCAAAACTAATACCAAATCTTGTCAATTCTACTGATGAGAGCCATGTCTTATCTCTGCCCCCTTCTTTCCATTCCCACTGCCACCCTCCTGGTGCTGGTCTTCACGACTGGACGATTGCAATAGCCTGTTGCTTGGTCTCCATGCTCCAAAGCTCTCCCTACATTAGTCTACACTACTCAACTATCAAAGTAATTTTCCTAAAATGAAGGTCTGACCACATCACCCCTCTCACTCCATAAACTCCAGTGGCTCCATATTATCTCCAGGATTAAATATAAAATCCTGTTTGATTTTTAACCTATCCCAGTCTTAAGCAACTATAATCATATTCTAGTTTTCTCACTCACACCTCCATATACACTGCAATCTAGTCACACTGACTCCTTGCTGTTGTTGAACAAAATAAAATACTTAAGCTCCCAATTCTATGCTTTTCAATGGCTGTCTCTCATGCTTGGAATGCTGTCCCCTCCCACTTCAGTGTCATGAATTTTTTGGCTTCTTTCAACCCCTACCTTCTGCAAGAGGCGTTGCCCAGTCTTCCCTTCCCACTGCTGGTGCCTTTCCTCTGGAATTACCTCCCATTTTCACTGTGATGTCTCATATGTACACAATTCTTTGCACATCATCTCTTCCATTAGCATGTGAGCTCCTTAAGGTCAAGAGTCATGCTTGTGTCCTTTATTTGTATGTCTAATGCTTAGCATAGTGCCTATCATGTAGTAGGCACTTTTAAAATGCTTATTGACTTCTCTGAGGCCATCTTCACTTGTTCTGATCCATATCTTGCCACTAGCCCCAATTGGCAATGGAAGAAAAAGCAAGGCTGACAACTTTGCACAGCCCTGTCTCACTTCAGTCCATTTCACTTAAAAGTCACAGCATCACCTTCCTGATGTCATGGCCCTCTTTGAGAGCAAAGGATAAACAACACTGACTGACCCCAAAGAAGTTTATTTCCAAATGGTGAGATGATAAAGTCCATATATAAATATATTCAGCATAAATATATTGAATAAGTAGAAATAAATAAAAAGTAGTTTGGGAGAGGGCACTAGCAATTGAGGGGAGGGTCAAGAAAAGTTATAAAAGATAATGCTTAAGGTGCATCTTAAGGGAAGAGAAAAGTCTATGAAGCAGAGGAAAGGATGGAGTACATTCTAGGCAATGCAGAGGTACAGAAAAGGAAGATGGAAGAGAGAGAAGGCTTATTTGGCTCTATTGCAGAGAACAGAGAGAATAATAATGTCCAATGAATGTGGAAGGGTAGACTGGAGCCTCGTTGTGGAGAACTTTCAAAGCTAAACATAAGAGTTTATATTTTATTATAGAAGCAAGAGAAAATCATTGGAATTGATTGAATTTAAGGAAAATCCCTTTGCCAACTGTGCATGTATGTATGTAGATGTGTGCATGTGTGTGTGCATGTGCACATGTGTGCTTGTGCGTGTGAGCATGTGCATGTGTGCGATGTTCAGGAGGACTAGCATCTCTAGTGTGAGGGTTTGTTGAGCCCTTTGCAAGGTTGCTCATCTACCTTTGGTGCCCACCTGTCCCTCAACTGTCACCTGTGGTTCCAAGGAGCTGTTGCATGCACAGCGGTCACATACCCTGGTAAAACTGTCTTGGTAGATGGACTAAACCACACTGTGGGTGACTGACAGGCCTCAGACTTGTTGGTAAGTTATAGGGGAGATGTCTAGCCCAAGTACATGATGTGCTGCCTCCAGTGGAATGGGCAAATGGCTCAAGACAAGAGAGTGAAGCTGACAGCTTTGTGTACCTCTGCCTCACATCTAGTTGAATTAGTTGGCCTTGGCAAGAAGGGTCACTACATTTTGTCAGTGACTAAGGAACAGGAGCAAAGTTGGAGATGATTTCAAGAGGTTTGGAGATGAAGAGAATGAGATAAGGGTCACTCACATCTAATAGCTTAATGTTCTCAGAGAAGTAAATGGTGAAAATGCTGAGAAAGAGAAGAGGGAGGAGAAGATGTGGAAGGTTGGAGGGAAGGCATTTGGAATAACTTCTGTGAGGAGTGAGGTAGGAATTCAATTCAGGAGTAATAAAATCACTTCCTTGTTGCAGGAATAACCAGTTGAGCTCAGAAAACATGAATTTGTAATGTACCCAGTCAACCCTAGTACGAGAATTCCTTCAGCTGTGTTTGGCAGTAGGTATAATACAAAGTTGAGGTATGGCAAGATTTGATTGGCAATAGGACTGAGGTTGCACAGGGGCAGGTAGAATGCTGGACCTGGAGTTGGAAAGACCAAAGTTCAAATCTGTGAACTTTCTAACTGTGTGACCCTAGGCAAGTCATTTAATCCATTTTGCCTCAGTTTCTTCATCTGCAAAATTAGCTGGAGAAGGAAATGGAAAACTATCCCAGTATCTTTGCCCAAAACCCCAAATAGGGCAACAAAGAGTGAGATTTAACTGAATAACAAGGACTGAGGTATCTGCACTAAATAACCTCAGAGATATTGCCCAGTTCTCTGGATCTTACTACAATGCCTGGTTTTCTGTGTTCTCTTTACTCCAGCCCCTCATAGATAGAAAATCAGCTGAAGCGGAAAATCTCATAGGCTGTCCTGTCTCCAATTTCTGCACTGACTTCAGGATGAACTTTGTTATGTAGTTCCCTCCCCTAATTCCTCCTTCCTTCATCTTTTCCTCTCTCATTCTCCTGAGACTATGGGGTTGAAGAAGTGCTACAGCTTACAATACAAGTCTCATCTAGGCATAAAAAAAGAAAAGGTCCTCAGTTCTATTTTTAGATTCTTTTGGTATCTTTTTTATTTTGTTTTGTGTTTGTTGGTTTGTTTGCTTTGCTATTTTCCAGGTTGTTTGTAAAAGTACAGAAAAGCAAGGTTAGCTCAATATTGCCCCCAAGTGATTGTGATAAGCATCAATGCCAGAGAAAGAGGATTGCAGCTTTGGGCCCTGTGGACTTACAATCTCCTTAGCTGGTACTACTGCCCACTCTCTTTTTAATTATACTTAATGAAATGCAGTCAGCTGAAATCCACCCTCTATGTTTAAGTGAACAGACAATCAGGATAAAAAAATTTAAAAAAACATCGCCAGATAATAGGTCATAAAGGTTGTTTGACATAGCAAATAGGTAGAAGTGGGGAGGGAGAGAGAGAAGAAATGAAAAAAATAACCTTTGCAGGGTTTCTCCAGGAATCCAGCAAACATAATCAACAAGAGGTTTTCCTCTGTCATACTGCAGGAGACTGAGACCAGAATGACAGGGGCTCCATCAGGATTCCCCCCTGATAGTATGGGACTAGGAAAACATCAAAATCTCAAAGTCTTAGCAAAGAGGCTAAGCAAAAAAAAAAAAAAAACTTAGCTAAGGATTAGCACATTCCTTTTTGGGAAGTGGGGAGGAAGATGAATTGACCTAAGGAACTTGTGACTTTTGTTCCAAAGATACCATTAAAGTATTAACTATCAGAATTGCTTCAGAATGGGTGCAACTACTGCTAAAGGAGACATCCTGATTACTAAGGGAGAGACAGACACTGAGTCAAAGAGAGAGACAGAGAGAGAGAGAGACAGAGACAGAGACAGAGAGACAGAAAGAGAGAGAGAGGCAGAAAGAGACAGAGACAGAGAGAGACTGAGTCACAGAGAAAGACAAGAGACAGAAGGACAGAAACAGAGAAACAGACTTGAAATAGACCTTGAGAAAATAGAGTAGATTTGAAGAGAAAAAGAATATCTCTCTCTAACTAAAACATTAGGTTGAAAAGAATTAAGATATAGTTTGTTATATTCAGAGAGAATCCATGTAAGGAAATAGCAGTTTAGAAGGAGCCTAATATGAAAATACAACAACATAAGACAAAATCTGGCACAATTCATCATTTGAAATTAATAAAAAGGAAAAAAGAAAAGTAAAATCTTTATCCCTTCTAGATCCTTAATTGGTATGAAAGGGAAAGAAATCTGGAATGAACACAATAGACTGGTGCTCTTGTTGTTGCTTGTCCTTTGCTTTTGAAGAGGACCAATGACATCATTGGTAATGTCTTGACTTGTGCAGGAATTGGATTTAAGTGAGCAAGAGTTGCATTAAGTATTCAACCTCACTCTCTCTTGCAGAGCAATTGAAGTCCAGTGTCAAGAGAAAAGTCCAAAAGACTTGTGGATAGTCTGGGATGCAGGGTGTCTGACCAAGCTCTAAGCACTACACAGTACCTGTTTTAGTCAACTTCACAGCCATTGGAACAAATTGCTCTCATCCACCTATTCTCAGGAGGAAGTCTTCATATACTAATTTATCAATAGGTTTGAGACCTGTTGGTTACCCTCATTTTTGATGCTCTGTATTATATCTAAAACCAAGCAAGAGAGTGACATAAAGAGAGTAACTGAGGAGCCTTGAATAAACAAAATATTATTTTAAATAAAACTTTAACTGTTTTAAAAGAAATTACAATTAGATAATAATTTCAATATTATCTTATGATTTGCCCCCTTTGATATTTTATATCATTTAATATTAATTACCTGGTGTTATTGATAGGAGAGGAAAGGAGGCATAATCTGATATGCATCCAAGATTCTGAAAGAGAAGGTTTCAAACAGTTCATAAAACAGATCCATAAGATCATATGGAATAGCATTCTACAAAAGAAGATTCAGATGGGATAGAAAGTTTTCAAGGCAGAACAGAGAAAAACAGAAACAGAAATTATCCTTTGGAAGTTGCTTAAAAAAACAGTAATATATATGTGTATGTATATACATATATATTTACATAAATATATAAAGTTTTTATATATGTACATATATTCATAAGTAGTTCCCTACCAACTGGGGAAAAGCTGAACAAATTGTGGTATATAAATGCAATGATTATAATTGTACCATAAACAAAGATTTATCTGAAGAGTCAAGAAAAGCTTAGAAAGACAACAACGAATTGATACAGAGTGAAGTGAGGCAGAAAAAAATTTAAATGACAACAATAATGTAAAGGAAAACAACAATGAAAGACTTCAAAATTCTGTCTAATTCAGCAATCTGCCATGACTTTAGAGGATTTAATAATAAAACATGCTTCCCAACCACTGGCAAAGAAGTCATAGGCAGTAGGTACAGAATGAGACCTTTCCAAATAGCTACTGTCTTCATTTATTTTGCTTCCCTTTACTCATTCATTACAAAAGAGGGTTCTATCAGTTACAGATGAGTGAGAGGAATCACTAAGCAGTACCATAGTGTTAAAATTTTATCAATAAATTTGTTTAAAGATCATAGAGAAATGGAAAGGTGTAATTGGACTAGAAATGAACAAATATTATCAATGTATTTTTTAAAAGGGCAGTGAGTAGAATGTGCGAATTATAGCTTGACTCCTATTTACTGGCACAATTTTAGGATGCATTATGAAAAGGGTGGATTCTGAGCACCTAGAAAGTACATAATGAACACTAGAAACCGGCATGATTATACAAGAAATTGGACATGTCAAATTGATATAATTTTCTTTTTTTTGAGAGGTTATGAGACTGGTAGATTACCCTTCCCCTCTATATTCTTTTCTTCTTCTCAGTAATCACGTGTGATAGACACACCAGGTTTGGAAGATTTATGTGAAGAGCCCACCAAAGGGCTAAATTGGCTCCCAAGAGACAGTTCAAAAGGGCTCCAGCATGCCCGTGAGCCCACCAGAGGTAGAAAGTTTGCTATATTTATTAGCAGAGTGAGGAGGTGATTATATTAAGAAGGGCGCAGACAAACTAGAGCACTTATACAAAAGGGAAGGCAAACAGTAAGAAGACTACAGAATTTGCTGGTTGAAGAAGCCGGGAAGGTTTCAGCTGGGTTACAGGGGTGGGAACCTGTAGCCTCAAGCCACATGTGGTCACACTTGAGGACTTAGAGGGACACATGTGTACTTGAGGTTGCAGGTTCCCTGCCCCTGAGCTAGGAGAAAAGACTTACTGAGAATGTCTTCAAGTATCTGAAGAGCTGGAGAATCTCCAAGGAATTAGGCTAATTTTGTTTGACTCCAGAAGGCTGAAGAGAGAGAAATGAATAAATATGGCTAAGAGGCAGATTTAGACTTGGTGTTAGAAAAGCTCCCTAATAATTCCAGTTGTCCAAAAGAGAAGTCAGCTGCCTTGGGAGGTAGAGTTTCCCCTAAATGAAAGTCTTCAATCAGAGGCTGAATGACCATTCGTTAGACATAATATAGAGGGGATTCTGTCAGTTCTAACATCGCCTCTAAAATTACAGCTCTGAAATTTTACAATTCAGAGTTTATAAATAAATTACATTTTGTTAATAAACTCATCTCTGATTTATGTTATCTCTCTACATCTGTTTAACACAAATCCTGAAGTGGCCAGGCCACTCAATCACAGCTATCAAACACTTGGGTACCTGCTGGTACCTGGTGTCAGTGAAATCAATAGCATCATAACAAGCTTTTTTAAAGCTTAGATGGCAATTCCCTGAAAACTCTAACAACAATAATAAAAGTGAAAATGAATGTCAATCATTGTGGCTACAAGTCACAGTAACCAAGGTAGAGAGAATCTCTTTGCTTAGATAATTTTAAGAACATATTAACCAGTCATATGACTCTCAGCCAGGGGCTGGGTTTACATAATAGCAATAGCTGCCATTTATATAGCATTTTAGTGTTTGACAACCCCTTTATGAACACCATCAATGTGGCTCAATTTGGGTGGGTTTTCTTGTATTTTGGTCAAATTAGTGGTTATTCTCTGAATTATGATGTTCTCTTTCAAGCTCATGAAGGATTTATCTCACAATATCCTTGAAAGATGTACAGCAAGAACTAGAGTTGAGATTCAATCCCAAGTCTTCATGACTCCAGGTCCAATACTGTATCTCCCACACGTTGTTGCCAGTAATTCTTTTCATGTTTGAACCTCAGCTGAACAACTGATAGAATCACCACAGCTATCCTAACTCTATAATCCAGAGGTTTTATGAGTCAGAAGGCTATGTGAATGGAGCCCAAACAAAGATAGGACTATTTAGTGTAACATCAAGCACCCTAGCATACCCAGGATGGCCTACTAGCTCAGATTCTTTGATCTGCTTTTCTAGGAAAGACTGCTCAAAAAGGGGTTAGCAATTCTACTTTTAATTACATTCATTAGTTTAGGGAAAAGAAAGCACTCCAAATGCCAGAGAAAATACAGGCAGAGAAATTAGCAGAGAGACCAACAGACAGGGCTCTGTCTGAATCAAAGTAACATCACTATACACTTTATATATACCACCAGATTGAGAGAGCCTTTACCTCTGAGGAGTCAGGGGTCTGAACATATGGCTACTCAGGGTCTTCACCAGGAAATTGAACAGTCCTTCTCATAAGTGAACTCCCAAAGCAAAAGTCCAACCTCCCAGAATATATAACAAAGACTCTGCCCCTGACTGGCTCAGAATCAGAAGGCATGAAACCTACCTGACTCAGCACAGGGGTTTGAAGGGTTTGAAGAAGATTAATCCTTCTGATGTTTACAATTCAGCCTGAACCTGGGAAATTGAACTCCAAAAAGAAAACAACAAAAATCCCGACTTGCTTGCACTTACACTTAGTTACTACACTGGTTCCTTTAGCTTTTCCTGTAAATAATATCTACATTGTCCATGGCTAGTAAATATATGAGACAGGAATTGAACCAGGATCTTCCTTACTCCAAGTCCAATATTTTATCCACTTTGCCACTCAACTGCCTCCTAAAAGAAGCAGTGCATTTTTTTGGAAGCAGAGAACCTAAGTTTGAATCCTGCCCCTAACAAGTGTTATCTTTGTGTGATCTTGGGAATCTCGGGAGGAGAATGTACTAGGGGTCAGTAAGGGCCCTTCTATAGCTTCTATAAATCTATCATTCTTTGTGCTAAATCACATCCGTTTTGTTCTCTTTTAAAATATACATTTTCTCAGGAGAGGTAACACCTTAACAAAGTATTCAGCCTCACATTTGTATAGCCTTTATAGTTTTCAATGTCATTTCATATTCATTATCTCTATAATCCCTCTCCTTCTCTCAGCCCCCGTTGATTTGGAGACTTGGTAGAGTTTAGGGAAATGACCTGTCATTTAATACAAAACTCCCTAATTCTCTGAGGGTTTTTGGCCTTGAAAAGAATTTACATCTGTATGAAACCACGTTGCCAGGATGGAGAGAAGCCATGCTTCTCTGATAGAGGAGGCATAGGATTGACCGTGTTGGTCCCCCATGTTGCTTGTGTTAAGCCAGCAAAGAACGAGGGAGGAGAGGAAACTAGATACTGTTCTTGGACGCTATGAAGGGAAAAAAAAACAGAAAGAAAATTAAGATGGAACCCCCAGCCTTATGGCATATAGATGGGAATGTTGTTCATTAATTGTTTTCAAAGAAGACCAAAGACGTTATGAGGGTGATGTATTGACTTGCCTGTGAATTGGATTTAAATGGAGCAGAGCTCTGAGGATTAGGAGAGATGAAAAGACATGCGATTGGATTAGCCAACATGAGTTAGTGAGATTACTGGAATCATTCCACTGATTCTGCTCATTGAGTTCTACTCAGGAGAAAACCCACCTCATCTTGTAATGGGAATAGGAATATGAAGATCTTCCATGCCACTTAATAGGCTGAATGTAGTGACATGGAGCCTGTGGTGGGGGGAGTTTGCTGAAGGGTAGAGCAAGAAGGGTAGACACCCTTTACTTGTAAGACCTCATCATTTGCTATTTCCCCTCAAACTGGTCAAGGGTGGGGAGGACTGAGCTTCGACGCCCCCAGATGGAGTCAATGAGGTTTGGGAACAGATTCCTAACCCTTTACATTCTTCTTTGTATTTCTATGCTATTTGAAATTCCCGTTAAAGTGTGTAGCCAGTTGCAATAATTCTAGTCAAAATTTATTAAGTGTACAATTGGAGACTAAGAAGATATTAGCCTAAAAGTGAAAGGAGATTGTTCCTCAGCTCAGGCTGATGTGGAGGAGAGTCAACTAGAGAGAGAATGGTTTTTAATAGTCTAAGATACCCATTTCCCAGATTATGTTAAACCAGGAGAAAGTCTTGGGGGGGGAGGGAAGTAACAATAGGAGATGGGCTTGTTTGGGTAACCATCCTGCACACAGGACCCAATCAGAACTCCATTTGGCAGCAGTTCATTAGACCTTTTTAACATCCTTGTGACGTAATCAGAGAAGGTATCATTATTTCTGATTCATGAAAATGAGGAAACTGAGGCTCAGGGAGTATGAGGGAATTGCTATTATTTTGCTAGAAAGTAGCAACATTAATGTCAATCTAAGGTCTTCTGACTCATATTCTAATCCACTTTTCCTCTACCATGTTCTGTCCCTTATGGGGCGTGTGTGTGTGTGTGTGTGTGTGTGTGTGTGTGTGTGAGAGAGAGAGAGAGAGAGAGAGAGAGAGAGAGAGACAGACAGACAGACAGAGAGTGAGACAGAGAGACAGAGACAGAGACAGATAGAGACAGAGACAGACAGAGACAGAGACAGAGACAGAGACAGAGACAGAGAGAGAAAATAAGAGCCCTGGAGATCAAGTACACCCTGGCAGAGGTGGCCATACCATACCAAAAACAAACCACTCTCATTTTTCCTTTTTCTCAGTCAGTTGTGTGCTTAAGTTGTATGTGAAATTGCCTATCTTGCCAATATCTGGGACTGAAACCATGGGAATCAGATCACTTAAAAAGGTCACCATCTCAGAGTCTTAAGGTGCTCTGTCTTCACCACTTCAAATATAGAAAAACAGAGGAGGACCCAGCTCTCTAAGGCCAGAGTATGAATATAGCAGAGGATAATGGCTCCATCCCTTCAAAGAATTTTTGTTGCTTTTTTTATCCAGATAGTGGAAGAAAAGAATATTTCCTTCAAATACCCAGGATTAGTTTGTATCCCCTGGGCTCATCAGAGACCCCTATTAGAACCTCATCAATGCTTGGGCTCCTGATTTTCCTTCAAATTAAATTTTAACCTTATAGGTGTTCAATCACTCCAGGGCCCTGGCCTTCAAGTCTCCATTGAAAATAAATTTTAATCAAACTGATAAAGTGAATCCCTGATGATCTATTAGCTAGCTAATATCTTATGTGGTCTTTTCAGATAATAATACCTTAGTTGAAAAGGAATGCTGGGAATTTCAAGCACTGAGGCTCACTAGAAAGAGAAATTTGGAGTAGAAGAGAATGTTTTCCCCCTGAAGGACCAGTTCTACTTAGGGATTGGGGAGGTGATAGAGAATCCAGTTATCTCTTGTATTCCCCTAATTCTCTTACCCTTCCATCTTCTTCCCAAGCCCTTGATCTTCAATATATGATTTAAATTAGTTAGTATTTTCCCTGGATATTCAAAAAAAGATAACAAATACAATAGG
The DNA here is from genome assembly GCA_028646575.1 of Pseudocheirus occidentalis. Classification (NCBI taxonomy): domain Eukaryota; kingdom Metazoa; phylum Chordata; class Mammalia; order Diprotodontia; family Pseudocheiridae; genus Pseudocheirus; species Pseudocheirus occidentalis. The sequence continues at coordinate 144,332,584 of CM053594.1, read as the reverse complement.
CTATACCAATTAAATTATGGTTTGGATTTTTTTAAAATCTCAAATCTATGGACTAGGCACAGCTCAAAATGGCATGAAGCTGTAACACCTACAGAGTTAAAATGTTCAATATAGATTTTAAAACAACAACAACATGTAACTTGTGCTTGGTGAATTAATTATATGTAGACTTTGAATGTCCACAAAATCAAATTAATAGATTCATAGGCTCATTAACATTGCTCCACTTTATTTTATACATTTGGATCAATGACATGTTCTTTTTCAAAAATATTGGAAAAGTGTCCTGAAGTTTGAATATCTGCCTGGGTTTAAGTCCCAGGTCTGGTGTTTACAAGTTATGTCACACTGGATTAATCCTTTACCCTCTCTGAACCTCAGAGTCTTTGTCTTTTGAATAGGAATGAAAATACTTGCAATACTTAATTCATATGGTATTTTAAGAAAAGTACTTTATAAACCTTAAAGAAACATATAAATATTAATGGCTATTACTATGCTATAATAACAGCGAAGTGTATATCTATTGTATTTATTTTAGATACATTTAGAATTAAGATAAAATATGTATATATATTTGGGTTTGGAGTTTAGGATATAAATACATATGTGTATAAACACATATATACAAGCATTTTTATGTTTAGAATTAAGGTATATACTCTATTGAAAAATCATATGTAATGTATGCCAATAGTATATAATATATACTATCTGCATATATATAATATATTAGATATGTATGTAGCACCAATGCAATATTCACAGTGCCAATGGCAACTATGAATATGTTGGCATAGTTCTCAATTGCAAAATATAACATACTCTCCAAATAGAAAGCAGAAGCAAAACATTTATTCAAGCACCAGAAAACTAAATCCCCAAACCAGAAAGCTGAATCCATCATAGCAACAAAGAAGTTAATACACCATAGTATAGCAGGGAGCTACACCATCCTTTAGCCTTCCCACAAACAAACACTCACAAGCCCAGCTGTCTCCTTGTGCATGTCCTCTCCTTCCTCCAGCTCTAACTGCACTGACTCCCAGCTTCCTGTGGGCTCTGCTCCATCCTTCAGCAAACTCCCCCCTCCACAGGTTCCATGTGATTATATTTGGCCTGTTAGGGGTCAGGGAAGATCTTCAAATTCCAGTTACCATCACAAAGTATATAGCTAGATAGCTATGAACATATGTATATTTTGTATATTACATACACATATATATTTAGAACTGCCCATTTTAAACAACTGACTCTTAACAAAACCAAGTAATTTATCAATAAACAAATTGTTAAATGACCATAACTATAAGGGAAATGCCATTTTATTCATGAGCTTAAAATTACATGAATGGCAAAGGGACAAATTGAATGAATGAGAAGGGTTAGGATGGAAGTCAATCAGGAATAAATAATATTTTCAAAAAAGGAAGATTAAAAGAGTTCAGGTCATAGTACTACAACAAGGGAATTAATTCCCAAGAGGAGGAAGATCTGTGACAAGACTAAAATAAAACTGAATTTAAGAGAAATGTAGATTACTATTCCATTTTATTCTCTCTTTTTCTGTCTCTATCTCTTTATCCCTATCTTTGTGTTTTTATCTGTCTCCCTTTGTCTCTGTCTCTTTTTGTCTTTCTGTCCATCCGTGTGTGTGTCTCTCTGCCTTGATTGATTGAGAGGCTGAACTTTCTCCTGGAAAGTGTTTTGCTTCCTGCTGAGAATTGTTGCCAAGTCTCAAATACTATTATCTGTCTCATTTTATCAAGTTCAATATTTCTCATTCCCTCGCCATAGTATCAAAGTGCTAGGTACAGGCAGGAGTAATTAGATCAAGACAAAGAAAATGAGAGAGAGAATATCTTCACCTGTAACCCTTTTACATAAATCTATAAAAAATTAATTTGTAGGAAATATCAAAATAGTATTTCCTCCAATGATAAAAATTACAATCTATTTGTCCACTGACCATTCTCCCAGACTCTCGTTCATTCCTTTCTATAAATCTTCTGCAAGGGCCTATCGAGTGTCCTGGGGCCTTTTTCCAGCATCTCTCAGTGGTGCCTGGACATTAATACAATACACAAACTGCCCTTCAGTTATCTTTTACCCACACCACCTGACCAGTCCATATGCTTTTGTCTAGTCATATGTTTCTGCTTTACACCAAGTTAGTGGTCTGACTGTACACATTGGTTGTTTCAGAAATGTCTCCCACATCAGTAATGTGCCCTTTTTTATCTACTAGAATACACTCAAGTGTACTCAAACTTCTTAGGTGAAGTGATATTTAATACAGTAAGTAACATGTAGTTGGAATTATATTTATGTAATGTTTAGGATGTCATATTAATAAAGCAATCTGTTACCCCTATAATTCTATAAAACTTTAAAAATTCTCTTTTAAAACTATTATTTGGTGCTTACTATCTCCATTTTCTACTAATATTTTGCCTGAGAAAGTATTCATGATATGTGAGGCCTCTGTGGAGTTTGCAAGTCTTTGGCCTCCTTCATCATTTATTCCTGATGTGTTCCAAAGTATTTCTTTTCAGGTGGCTACGTGGCGCAGTGAATAGAGCATTGGCCCTTGAGTCAGGAGGATTTGAGTTCAAATCCAGCCTCAGACATTTGACACACTCACTAGCCGTGTGTCTTTGGGCAAGTCACTTAACCCCAGTTCCCCTCCAAAAAGTAAAAATAAATAAGTAAATAATGAATTTCTTTCCATCCTCACTTTCCCCCACCTTTCCATTGTTGTCACTTAGTATCAAAGTATATGATGCTTTAAACTGGAGGATCTTCTTAAGTTCTTCACATGATTTTCCTACCTCTTAATTCTCTGTAGTAAATGTTGATATATAAACTGTAGTCATTTTTCACAGTAGTATTTTTAGAAATACTTAGGAAGAGTGTTACAAAAGGAGATGGCCAAACATCCTTTGACATGATGTATTTTGTTGCCTTTTGGCTTGCAAAAACCTCAGTTTTACCATTATTTTTATTTTCCTCTACAAAAAGTACCTGCAAGTCGACTATCTCTTCATTTATTTGCAACTTTCTTCTTTCTTCTGTTATCACTCACTGTGAGAATGTCAAGCTTTATACAATACAGTTCTACCAGTAACATCAATAGGAAAGGATTTCATGGCCATGTCACACAAGGGGGAGTGAAAGTTATATGCTGGCTCTGAGAAGGATACAAGCTTTAATAAAAAAGATTCTCTGAGGAAGAAAGGACAAAAGGATATCTCTAGGAAAATGAATTGGGTGGCTAGGTGGCACAGTGATAGAGTCCTTAACCTGGAGTCAGGAACACTAATCTTTCTAAGTTCAAATCTGAACTCAGACACTAAACAGCTGTGTGAACCCAGACAAGTCACTAACCCTGTTTGCCTCAGTTGCCTCATCTGTAAAACGAGCTAGAGACAGAAATGGCAAATCACTCCAGCATCTTTGCCAAGAAAACCCCAATGGGGTCATGAAAAGTCAAACTTGACTGAAACAACTGAACAACAACAACAAAAAGGATCCAGAGAAGGAAATGACACACCATTCGATTATCTTTGCCAAGAAAATCCCTCGCGGGAGCCCTCAAGTTAGATAGAACTGAAATAACTGAACAACAAAAATAGGTGAATGTTTAATCAAAAAAGAAGGTAGACCAGTTACATGTTATAAAGATGAGGTCTAATAAGTGCAGAGGCAGAGTGCTCCGCTAGTGTTTTTGTGATATCAATTAGGACACATTGAGTTAAAGCACATTGGGCAGAACCGCTGTGAGGAATTTAAAAGAGACCATGGACCAATGTCACACACAGTAGGCAAGCATGGTGGATAGGCTTCTATTATTATCAATGGAAAGATCATCAAAATCAATGAAATCACATAGCCATTCAATATATCTCTTTGATATCATCTTTTATGTTATTTCTGTCACTTAATTATTAGCCTATAAAGTATTTCACCCAGCTTGTATCTACTATGTGCCTCTCCGTTGCCCAGCAGGCAATCCATAACTTCAGTTTTTCAGAGACTGCCTAAAGTCTGGAGTGTCCAAACTGACAAAATCACAAATCTGTAAGAAGTCTGAATAATTCTAAACCAGTCCAATCAGTTCTGGTAATAAAACTCAATGCTCTGTATCTATTGTCCCCCAATGGCAACGTTACACCAAGTAATAGCTTCAGAATCTCATTTCTACAACCTGAAATTTGCTTTCTGGAGAATTCCCGGTCATGCTTTCTTCCTTTCTCAAATTTACTTGAGCACTGAGCAAGAGAAGGCATAAGGCATAAGATATTACATAAGGCAGCAGCTATAGAATGTTTGGGAGAAAGGCATAATGAAGGGGGTACTTTCTATTTTTGTACTCTCTACTTTGTTTTTTCTGTATTGTTTGTGAACTTGGTTTTTCAGGTCTCCACCAGGAAAAAAAAAACAAAGGTTGATAGGACCCCAAAGCCCAAATGCTAGTGATGCTAGTGTGGTTCCAGCAAATTGTCTTCTGAAACTTTACAAATTCTGGAGGGACACTCAATATTACAAATAAATAAGACTAATCTCACATGTGGTAGAATAAGCAGCTACCCATAAGGTATTTCAGTTGTGACAGAAAGCCCCTTATATCTTCCCAAGACTCCTGACCTCTGATGCTTAAATTTTCTCCATTACAGTTTGATTCTTGCTCAGATGTAAGTATCTATGAATAAGACAAATAATTTTATTTCATCTTTAATCATTCATTTATAATGTAGTGTGATTGAATCATTTCAAAAAAGATTTTAATGTCATGAGGAAATAGTAATCATCAGGTGGACTCTAGAGGTTACCATAGGTGGCATCTCTACAATTTGCTGAGACGTTTATGGGGAAAAACAAGGAATGGTAGGGCCCCAAAGCCCAAATCAAGAATAGCCCTGTTGCTTTTTGTAGTGAGGCTAGGGTGTCTTCAGTAAGTTTTCTTTGGGTGGCACCATAGGTGGCATCTAAGAAACAGAAGAAGAGTAATTAAAAGGTCTCAGAGTAGCAACAGTAAAGGTTCCAGCATGGCAGACTTGTCAGGTGTTCATGGAATCCAGAACCCAATTCAAATTTCTTCTGTTAAAACTGAAAATCATGTTTTAAATAGATTGCTACAATTGTATCAGAGGAGAAAAGTAACGGTAAATATACCCACACATACATACACACATATAACATATAGTATAGCATATAGTACATGTGTATGTGTATATGTATATATGTGTGTATGTATGTATGTAGTACATTTAACCAGTTAACATAATTATATTATCCTCAACAACCATTAGTATTTATTGAGTGGGAGTCTCCTAGTGAATAAGTTACTTACTGGGAGTAAGACATTTTGGGAAGTTTCATGAACCCACTTGTAAATAAATTAACAAGTCAATACACTAAATTGTACCCAAGTGACTTCACAGAGTTCATGTGGCTTCATAAAGTGCCTAACTTGCTTCCAGAGCATAATATGCTTATGCTGACAATGTCTGATTTAAGGACTCACCATTTCCCCAGCACTTTACTAAGGTCTCCAATAGATGATCTACAGGTTCCTGCCTCATCTTAATACTCACTGGCTACACAATTCATCTCTTGCTTCACTCTTTTCCCTATTCATGGAAGAGGCAAGTGATAAAAACAGGCACTTTAAACTATCCATTAATTTCAAGGGAAATAAAAGTCTTGAGAAATTCCATTTCTTTATCCAACAGCTTTGCATTTTGATAGATATGCTTTTCATAGAATGACAGAATCTCAAAATTGGAAGATACCTCAGAGAGCATCTAGTCCAATCACATGTATAGATAAGTATTCTCATTACAATATACCCAACAAGTGGTTGTTCAGCTCTTGCTTGAAACCCCAAGGCAAAGCCCATTACCCCTGAAGGCAATCCATTCCAGTTTGGGATAGCCTGACTCATAAGGAAATTCTTGACATTGAGTTGTCCCTCTCTGCTCCTAATTACAAATCACATTTCAGGGCCTGGTGGCTTAAAACTTCAATCTATATTAGTCCACAGGGTATATACACTATAGATATACTGTAGCAATGGAAATTTCATTTCCATGGGAAGGCTCTAAGTGGTATCTTCTGTCTTCATGCCCTTCTTCCACCTTTCCAGTAAACAGTCTTCTAATTTGTACTTCAAGTTTATACCCTCTACTTGTTGCTGCTTCTGTTGCTATTGTGCTGTTTATTAAGTTAATTTTCCATGTCTCTACTTGTGGGGGGGGTAATGAGAGGTACTAGTTCCCAAATTAAATAGGTCCCTATTTATATGCCTGTGACGTTGTTTATTATTGTTGCATCATTTTCAGAAGTGTTCAACACTTTGTGACTGCATTTGGGGTTTTCTTGGTAGAGATACTGAAGTGATTTGCTTCTCTAGCTCATATTAAAGAAGAGGAAACCGAGGTAAATTGGATTAATTGACTTGCCCAGGATCACACGGCTAGCAAGAGTGTGAGGCTGGACTTTAACTCAGGAAGATGAATCTTCCTGAGTAGACAGCCAGGTGCTGTCTACTACCAATGTCTACCTGCCAATGAAGTTAGACTCAGCATAAAAGTGGTTTGGATTTTTTTTTGAGCAGCTAAAGCCTCTGGAGAGACTATCTATATCACAAAGAAATAAGATGTACCTTAAATATGGCTCAAATAGCAGCCACCTGTATTGAATGATTTCAACAGTTCCAGAAAGGTACCATCATTTCCTGGAATTGGACTTGGCTCAGGCAAGAGGACAGGTAAAATATACATGCTAATCAGGTGGAAAGGCCATATGACGAACACCCTACACAGGCAGTGTAGCAGTGCCTCCTGGGAAGTCTCAGATCTAGTACACTACCTTTGTTTTTGCTCAGTTCTGGGTATTATTCTCATTCTGGATACCTAGCCCAGAAATCTCCTTCTGTGTTTATTGGTTCTGACCCCCTTTACTGGCTTTCTGAAAAGAATATTTGCCCTGGCTCCCAGTTTCCTCCATGATAGGGCCCGGGACTTCTCCTAGGCCATGAAATACAATTACTAAACAATGTACAAATATATGGCTATGCATGTTCTATGGAAACAGCTGCAAAATTGCTAATATTAGGTCTAATTTAGCTACAATAAATTAGCAAATGTGTGGAAGCACAATGATGACAGCATAATTATAACAAAAGTCGATGTGTTGAAGTATATGGATGACAATACATACTAATTTTAGCGAGGGGGGAAAAAAACCCTCCATCAAATGAAAGGCATGCGATGAACAGACGGGACTAATAGCTCAGACACATACACTTAATGTGACCAGTCACTGTAAAAACAAAAAGATAGATGAAGCTGTTCAAAAATCTAGTGCTAACAAGCAATGTAGTCTGAAACCATTAACTGTCAGGGGTAATAACACTCAAAGTGGTGAGGAACAGTAAAACAGCAGCCCTTTTCCAGGGGATGATGGGATGATGTACCAGTGCACACCTGTGAAGAGGGCGCTAAATCTATCCTCACATTCATTACTACAGAGGGAGGAAAAACAACACTAATAATGTAAAGTATAAACGGAAATAGCAGACAGCAGAGAGTGACATTTGCATGGTCCCAGTCAGCTTGTTAGCTGAAGTGGGTTTTAATTAGCTATTTTCCAGCAAGCAAACGAGCAAATTAGTGGCAGCCATAAACAAGCAGAGACAATCAGGCCCAAAGAAAAGAAGAAATGATTAAACCTCTTTAAAATATATACACATATAATATATACATATATATACACATACATATATACATACATATATACTCTGTATATACATATACACACATTATATATATATGTCTATAGATAGATAGATAGATAGATAGATAGATAGATAGATAGATAGATAGATATAAATACAAAATTCTCACACAAATAATTCTGCCAACCACAAAAATCAGATATTTGCTCATGGGGAATGATCTCATAAATCATCTCATACAATTTATCATTTTACAGAAAAGGAAACTGAGGTTCAGAGATTCAAAAATAACTTGTACAAAGCCACATATCTAGTGAGTAACTTTAAGAATGAATGGTGAGTGACCTCTAGGAATTTGATCTTGATAAAGCTGCCTTTGAAATACCCCAGGTGGGTCAGTCTATGTGATAAATTAATTATTGTCATCAGAATTAAAATTACTTTTCATACTAACATATGCGTGACATTGTGCTTGTATGAATAGCCATACATGTAACATACGTGGTGATCATTTAAAAGAGTTTGAATAAGATTGACTGTAAATTTAGGTCCAGCTATATTAAAATATGAAAAACTAAATTTCACAAAATATTAGCAATAATCTCCACTAAAGATATCTTCTAAAATCTCAGCCTGCTATAAAGATAAATCTAGGTTTTCAATGGCCACTCTAATGGAACCCAAGCTCCAGGAAATCCTAATGAGATGAAAAGGCTTTGAGTAAGGATTCAAGGATGGACTATGTATCTGTCAACCCGCCTAGCTAAATCTAGTTAAATCGAAGTCAAAGTCTTTTCAATCAATCAGTCAATAAATTATCTATTAAATGTCTACTCTCTGCCAGACATTGTTCTAGTTGTTGGATATACAAAAACACATATGAAACAGCCTTTGCTGTTGGCCATCAAATCCAAAGCTAGGATTACAGCACAGGTCTTCTAGACTACAAATCTACTGAGGGGGTGGGGGTTTGGGTTTCCACTGTGTCATAGATGCTCATGAAACCCTCAGAGGTAGTGGCCTCTAGGTGGTGCAGTGGACAGAGTGCTGGCCTTGGAATCAGGTAGACCTGAGTTCAGATACATCCTCAGAAATTTACTAGCTGTGTGACCATGGGCAAGTCACTTAAAATCTGTCTGGCTCAGTTTTAGAAACTATAAAATTGTAATAGTAATAGTAACTTCTTCACAGGGTCACTGTAAGGATCAACGAGGTATTTGTAAAGTGCTTGGCACATAGAGTAAGCACCCAGTAAAAAGTGACTATTAATATGACTATGGCTGTAGTCATTACTTTGGAGTACAGAGCTAGGGGTCGAGCAACTGGGCACTAAGGGAAGATGTCAGTGATTTCTACAAGACAGAAGTAAAATTGGTGACTTTTTCCCCCTTGGCTGAGTCAGTGAGGGAGTAAGAAGTATATGTGTGACAAGAAAATTCAGTTCTATTTCAATAGAAAGGGATAAAAATATTTTATATCAATATCTTACATTACTATTTGAAATGTAATAAAATAATTTATTAAACACTTCACATGAACCAAACACTGTACTCAGCCCTGTATTCAAGAAACTCATAATTAGGAAAGAAATCATATCTAGGGAGTTTACGTTGGAGGAAAGATGGGTAGGTCTGACGGACATTAAGGAACAATGACAAAGAAAAGGATAAGGTCTAGTCCAGTATTTTACCAGGAAACTTGTACTTGGTTACTTGCTGTTCAACTAAGTGATGTTAACTGCCATGTCTCTGACAATGATAATGAGAAGAGAGTAGAAGGGTCAAATTGGATAAGGGCTCTAGATTACCTCTGGTGGGGGCGGGGGAATCAGTATCCAGCCTAGAAGGGACAACTGGTGGAAACCAGATGACTTGCCCATGGTCACACAGTTAGGATGGAGGAAGGGAAGGACTCCCTATAGCCAGCTCTTGCTCTTGCCTGTTGGCTTCTGGGGTTCTGGGAGAGAGCAAAAAGGACAAAAGAAGAGAAATTGCAACCCCTCAGTCTTTTCTCCACACACCTCTAAACTTGCTTTCCCCCATTCCCAAAAGAGACAGAGACAAAGATAGAGAGACAGAGAGGACACCATTGATTTTACTGTAAATGCCTTGGTCCCCAGTTCTTAGCTATCACCCCCATCTTCATATTCCTTACTATCCTAGCTCTCATGAAGCAATGTCCAAGACACTTCCTGAGACTGAATATCCTTCCAAAATGTAAGGGAGCCCTTTTATTTTTCCCTGTTGCTGCTGAGAGGAAACTGAGCAAAGGAGATATGACAAAGATTCATTTTGTCCACTATTTCATGGATTACCAACAGAAAAATTCTCTAGAAATTTTCAGAAGAGTTTCAAGGAAAAAGGGAAGAATGGAGAAGATGAGAGCATGATCTTCAACAAAACAGTCAACAATAATCAATAAACATTTATTAAGTGCATACTGTATGCCAGTCACTACACTGAACACTGGAGATACAAATAACAAGACAGTCCCTGTTGTCAAGGAGCTTACAGAATAATGTGGGGAGACATCACACAAAAGGAGAGGCCCCCAGAGCATACCTTCCAAATAGGCATGATATTCCATGGAGTCCAAACCAAGCAGGGCAGCTAGTAGGAAACTAAAAGCATCAAATTCTGAGTCCTCTATAGAGAAAGGCTTTGGAAGGATTTTTTTTACTCCACTCTCTAACCCTCCAATAGGTAATTTGGGGTGCTGAAGAGCAAAACTAAAAAACCTCCAGTATAATGAGATCAGTAATGAGCTTATCCTGATGTTATCCTGGGTGTTCATGGTGGCAAAATTAAACAAAGTGGCAGGTGGGGAATTAATGGACCAAGGAGGTGGGGTCAGTACTTGATCAGCACCAACAGGTGGGGATAGTTGAAAGCAAAACAGACTAATTTCTCAGAAGAAAAATAAAATGAGATATCAGGGAACTAGTCTATACTGCAATAATTTTATGAGCAAGAATTTTTAAGGGTCTAACTTGATCCTAGACTACTTTCACATTTTTGTTACTGATTTACATAAAGGCATATCCATGCAAGGGTGTGCTGGCTAATAATTAACAACCAGGGAGAGAAGATTCTGGGAAGATGGTGGAGTAGGTCAGAAAATTTTTAGCTCTCCAAATTTCTTTCACAAAAAGAGATAGAACATCACCTCAGAGCAGCAGAAATAAAGATGGGGGTAAAGCAGTTGTCCCCTTAAGACAATTTGAGAGGGCTCCAAGAAAGACCCAACCTCCAATGGCAGAAGTTTGGCCTGAGTGAAGTCCAAACACCTCCAAGCCAACTCTTCAGAATCAATAAACAACAAGCCCAGGGGGCATCTGAGTTGAGAAGCAATCTCAACCTTAAAAACTTTCATCTTGAAGACAGTGTGGGGGTCTGATGGCTGAGTAGAAGAAGATTGAGGGACGTCTCTTTGTGGAGGGTTGTCAAGTACAGCTGTGCTGACCAGACCCATCCCTGAGCTGTGGCTGCTGGGAGAAGCTAACACATACCTGGTAAGTGCAGTAGCAAGAGGCAGGGATAATACTGACTGTGGGTATTTACAGGGGAATAGAGTTCCTGGTTTCAGTTCCAGGACAGAGAGGATAGCTGTAGTTTGAAGCCCCTGAAGAGACTGGAGCAAGATCATTTGTGGGACAGTGTGGGTATGGGCCCTAGCCCTGGCTTAGGAGTGGAGAGGAGAGCCCAAGTTTGGGCCCCAAGAGAGACCTCAGAAAATAACAGTAAAAAGGACTTGAGACTTGGAGCAACACTCCCCCTACCTCAGGACTACAACTTGGTTATACTAATAGCTGCTAAAAAACATAATGAATGAATGAATAAATGAATGAATGAATGAATGAATAAACTATGGGAATAGAGAAGATCTGGGTTCATATTCAGAGGAAGATTATGGAGCTAAAAAAGTCACTCCTTTTTCATTGAAAAACATCAAAAGGTCCCAAGCACAAAAAGAGTTCTTGGAAGAACTTAAAAAGGACTTTAAAAATCAAATAGGAAAGATCAAGGAAACATTAGGAAAAAAAATAAGAACAATCCAAAAAATCAAGAAAATTATGAAAATAAAATAAAAAAACTAGAAATAGAGAATCAAAAACTTAAGGAAGAAAATAATTCCTTGAAAACTAGAATGGGGCAAGGGAAAGCTAATGATATTCTAAGAAACTATGAAATCATAAAACAAATTCAAAAGAATGAAAAAAATAGCAATAATGTAAAATATATCATCAGAAAAATAACTTATCTGGAGAAGAGATGAAGGAAAAATAATATTAAAATAGATTACTTGAAAATTGCAATTATAAAAAGAATCTTGGTACAATATTACAATAAAATATCAAGAAAAAATTGCCCTGAAGAACTAGAACAAGAAAGCAAAGTAGAAATAGAAAAACCCACTAGTCACCACCTGAAAGAGATCCCAGGAGGAAAACTTACAGGAATATCATAGCCAAGTTGCAAGGCTCCCAGGTTAAGGGAAAGATATTGGAAGCAACAAGAAAAAAACAATTTAAATGTCATGGAGCTACAATGAGGTTACACAAAACCTAGGAATTACTATATTGAAGGACCACAGGTTTTGGAAAACTATATTCTGTAGAGCAAAAAAGCTGGGATTGAAAACAAGGGTAACTTACCCCCAAAAAGTCGTTTCCTGAATGAAAAAAAAATAATGGACATTTAAACAAACTCAAAGACTTTCAGGTTTTTGTGACAAAAAAAGCACAGAATTTAAGGGAAATTTTGACATGCAACATCCAGAAGAAACATAAGGTAGACATTAAAGATCAGTTATAAGGGACTCAGTAAGTTTAAATTGTTTACTTCCTATGCATGAAAATATTAGCAGTACTCTTATGAATGTCATCATAATTTGGTTTGAGAGATGTGGGCTGGGCTGAGCTGAGTCTGATGGGGGTGATTCTAAAAAAAATAAAACTATGTAGGGACACACGAAAAGAAGCAATTATCTCATACAAATGAGGCATAGAAGGAAAAATTGGTACAGAAGAAGCTAGTATTGGGAAAGTGTAATGGGAATGGGAATTTGAAGATCTTCCTGCCCCTTAATAGACCTAGGGGGGAGTTTGAAAACCTCCCCTGCTGTGAAGTAAACTCTGTCCCCTAATAGACTGAATGTAGTCACATGGAGCCTGTGATAAAGGGAATTTGCTAAAAGGTGGAGCAGAGCCCACAGGAAACTTCCTTGCTGTAAAAATAATCTCTTCCCCCAATAGCCTGAATGTAGTCACATGGAGTCTGTGGTGGGAAGAGTTTTGCTAAAGGGAAGCAGAGCCCACAGGAAGTTGGTCAGATCTAGCCAGACAGTGGGGGAGAGAGGAGGACCTCAGGCAAGGAGTAATATAGGCTTGTGAGTAAATATTGATCTTGTATTGGTTTGTGGGAAGGCTTAAGGATGCTGTGGCTCTCAGAATTATTATGACTTCTGAATATCTTTGGTACTATGATGGAATCAGCTTACTGGTTTTGAGATTTGGTTTGCTGGTGTCTAAATAAATGTTTCAGTTCTGTCCTCTACCTGGAGACTCTGGTACATTTTGTGATTGAACATCATGCGATACTATATACATTTATATAAGTATGTATATATATGTATGTATATATGTGTGTGTGTATATGTATATATATATATATATATATATATATATATATAAATGGTATAAAAGTCTTCTAACTTCAGAAATAAATAAGATGGCAAGGGAATAGTGTCAGGAGACAGGATAAGAGAGAAACTCTTCAGAGGTGTGAGTAGGTTAAGGAATAGGAGTACAAAATAGCGAATAGAAGTGAAGCAGAGGAGTGAGGAGGAATAGGATAAATAGTGTGAGAAGGATAATGAGGAAAAATAGGAAGGAAAAAAATACACAAGTAATCATACCTTAGAATGTGAATGGGATGAATTTGCCCATAAAACAGAAACAAATAACAGACTAAAAATGTGAATTGAACAACATGTTGCTTTCTGGAAACATTATAGAAATGTGAGATATACACAAAGATAAAATAAGGGGAAGGAGCAGAATTTAGTGTGCAGAAAAAAGGGACAGTAATCATGATCTCAGATGAAGTTAAAGTTAAAACACATTAAATAAAAAGTGAAAATAGAGAAACAATACTATGTGCCAGCAATATTATTCAATGTTGTTTTAGAGCATTTAAAATACCCACCAAAACAGACACAAAGACTATATGAACACAAACATTAAACACTTTTTATACAAATAAACTCAGATCTAAATAATTGAAGTAATATTTATTGTTCATAGGTAAGTATAACCAATATTTTAAATGACAGTTGTATGTAAGTAATCTATGTATTCAATGTCATCTCAATTAAATTACCATGAAGTTATTTTACTGAATTAGAAAAGATAATGATGAAGTTCATTTGGAGGAACAAAAGGTCAGGAAATTCAAAGAAACCAGGGGAAAAACATGTAAAAGAGGTAGATTCAGCAGTATCAGATCTTACACTATATTATAAGGCAAGAATATTGTTGAAGTGTAAAAAGGACAATTTTTATTCTTTTAAA
>CM053594.1:144302258-144317772 GCA_028646575.1 Pseudocheirus occidentalis | reverse complement strand
AAATTTAAATAAATAAATAAAATTAAAATCAAACTTACTAAGAAAGCCATTATAAAAGGATTGGAGGAAGAGGCTGATGTGGCATTGCTGTACTTATAAAAGGATAAAGATTATTTGAAACAACAATTCTTTGTTGTTGATGTATACTTCTCAAAATGGGTCAAATAACATGAAAGCTCTGGGAAATATTTAATTTCCAAATGCCTTAACCTAAAAGTGGAAGAAATACTCCATAGGCCAAGAGAACACACACAGAAAAGATACTAAGTTTAAGTAAACTTTACACAGTAAATTTTATAAGAATCAAAGAAACACAAGATGGAAAAAGTTAGTAGCTTCCCCATCCATTTTCCTTATGGCTTAGAAATGCTTTCAATGACCTTCTTTCTAGCCAGCCTTGTTTGGAACATGCCCAGGTGACAGTGGTTTGTTGAATCACCCTGAGGTGGTTGCGTTTGTTGATGTGATTACATTCTTCTTGATATGTTTGTGATATATACTGTTCTATGTACATAAATAATCATTTAAGCTTTATAAAAGAACTCTTCCACAACTGAGATTGGCTGAAAAACCAGACTCATTTGTACTTGCTAAAATCGGGTAAATTTCCTTAACTATTTGGGTCTTCCTATTTAGTTTTCTAAGTAGGGTTTTTCTTATGATTGTTGAGTCTGGGAACCCAAATGAATTTTGTGGAAATCTGGAGGAAGAGGGTGTTAAAAAAATCAATATTTATCACACACCCTCCCCAACCCTATTACCTAATTGTAGTATAGGTTAATTTTTTCCCCTAAAAGTCAGGGAAGCTGCTCCCAAGACTTGATTGGTTGGGTTGGGGTGGGAAGCCTAAGCTTTAAGCTTGAGAATTTCACATTGTTGTGCCTTCCTAGTTATCTAAAGGAATATTAAAGTCCAACCATATTCAATCAGGACCCTTCAGACTTAGAGCAGGTCTGACGGCTGACTAATCACACACAGTCTTGCTGACCAGATGAGAGATGTTTACCTCTGGGGATAAGGAGGGCTTCATCTACCTCTCACTGTTCTTTTTAAGTAACCTTTCTATGCTATAGTTAAGTATAACTCCTTTTGTTAAATGTTGAATGATGCTCAAGTGTCACATATCATTGCAAAATTTGATATTCTCAACTGTGATAAAGATTGAATAATGATAGGTTGAAAAGGAATCAGAGGGGCATAGCCAAAAAGGAGAGTTAGCTGAGGAGTCAGAAGAATTTAGCTACAAGTTCCATCTCTGACACATACTTGCTCTGTGACTTGGACAAGTCAACTAACTTCTCAGTGCCCCCAGGAAATTAAGACAGCAAACTTTAGAGCAGTTTTCTGAACTGTGTTGGAAGAGGGAGGTTTTTTACACATCTGCTTTTAAAAACCTAGAAAAAACATCAAATGAAATGTGAACTATTAAAAGAAAAGAAATTTTTTTTTCTTTTTCCCTTCCTTCCTTCCTTTCTTCCTTCCTTCCTTCCTTCCTTCCCTCCCTCCCTCTCTCTCTCTTTCTCTCTCTCTTGTTTTCAATATTCATTTCCATAAGATTTTGAGTTACAAATTTTCTCCCCATCTTTCCCCTACCCCCACCCCAAGATAGTGAGCCTATTGAGTACCCCTTCCCCCAATCTGCTCTCTCTTAATATCCTCCTCCATACTCCCTCTAACTTTCTAGTAGAGCAAGATGGATTTCTATACCCCCGTGCTTGTATAATCAAAGGAAATTATTTCTTAGACTCCACCCCTTCCCCCAAGAGTTTGTATATCTAGGGGAAAATGTCACATTTGAAAGTTAATTCCAGGACCTACCTTTCCTTGTCCCTGAATTCTCCAAATCCTGCATACATGGAGCCCATCCCTTAACCCATGCTCAAAATCATGCCCCCAAACCTTATTGAATCTTTTCACAAGACTGACAATTTCACCTGGAGACAAGGTGCTGAGGCTAAGGAACATCCTAAGAGACTACAAAACATTGCAGAGGACCAAGACTTTCTTCAAATCCAGTGTATTCTCAGGGATATGGAATGATTCCTTTCTCTACCCTCAGATACCACATTTTGGAACTTCTTTGTATGCATGTGTATGGGGGTGGTTTGGGAACTTTAATGTGGGAGAATTAGTGGGGCATTAATATCCTATTCCTCTAGTGGGTCATGATGTTTAGGGTTGGCATTGGAAAGTAAATGTGTTTTCTCTAACTGTACAGTAGCTTTAAGTTAGACTTCACAACTCTGTGGAACTCCTGGGGCCTCTCTTTGGTGTAGCCTCAAGTCCCTAATAAGTTAGAGTTCTGGATGAGAAGAAGAGTCAGGACAGAACAGAGATGAAGCTCTATTTTCACGTTGAAATGTTGATTAAAGGTATTCTAGTTATGAGAGAAAGTCTGGCCTGCTGACAGCACCACACTAATTCCAAAACAAAATAGAGGGTGCCCAACTGGTAATCCTCTGGAGTGAACGTTTCTCTACTATTCTGAATAAGAATGTCAACTTACCACCTCATTCAGGAAAATAGAGAAAACTCCTTGAATTTAAACTACATAAAACTGCACTGGTCTGTGCTCACCAGAGATTTCAGTTCTGCTGAACAAACCTCCGTTGGCTCACATTATAAAATATGGGATTATTACCCATCTGTTTGCCCATTTGGCTTGTGTCCGGCTCTCATTGCCATTTCAAGCTGGCTTGATCTGATTGCTTCAGTGAAGCCATGAGGCAGCTCTTCCTAGGACTTCTGTACAGGAACAGGCCCATGAAATCCCAGAGCCCGCCAAGGCAGTGTGACAGAGGGGATGGGGCCGAGCTGCACTGATGTGAACTGGGGCCGAAATTAGAAATACAGGGTCGAGGCCAGGACATCTGCATCTGGGAAAGAGCAGAAGGAGATCATTTTTATCTTATGCTGTACATATGCAATCTATTCATCAGCTAGAAATCAAACCCTTGGCTAAGGACACAGGAACAGAACAGAGAAAAGAGGTCTCTGATCTTAGATCATTTAATGCTATTTCCTCCCCCTCTCTCTTTCCCTCCCCTCCATCCCCTCTCCTAAATGCCCTCCCCCCTTCAACTTTAACTTGGTATTAACTTGTTCTAAAGCATAGGTGGCACTATTTCCTGTCTTTAGTTCAGGATGGCAGACAACTAGGTGGCACAGTGGGTAGAGGGTTGGCCCTGGAGTCAGGAGGACTTGAGTTCAAATCCAGGCTTCAACATGTACTAGCTATAGCTAGGTGGTATAGTGGATGGAGTTGCTGTATCTGGAGTTGCTGTATCTGGAGTCGGGAAGACTCAGCTTCCTGGGTTGAAATCCAGCTTCAAACACTAGCTGTGTAGCCCTTGGCAAGTCACTTAACCTTGTTTGCCTCAGTTTCCTCATCTGTAAAATGAGCTGGAGAAGGAAATGGCAAACCACTCCAGTATCTTTGCCAAGAAAACCACAAATCAGGTCATGGAGAGTAAGACATCAGTGAAACAACTCAACAACAAAAGTTCAGGAAGACAAATCTGGATGGGACTTGACTAAAATGGCAGAGATATTCAGAAGCTAAACTGTCCTAGACTTTAAGAATTTATAAATTCAGCAGTCGATTACTTTCAATAAATGAAAACATTTACTGAAGGTTAAAACTCAGAACTCCCCACCCACTCATGCACACCTCACAAGGGTGCAGGAGACATGCAGTAGTAGAGGGCTAGCCTTGGAGTAAGGAAGACTTGGTTCAAGTTTAGTCTCTGACACAAACTAGCAACATGTGAACTTGGTCAAGTCACCTTATTTCTTTATATCCACATGTGTGCATATGTCCCCAGTGCCTCCAGACAGCCTTCTAAACCTCCAAGTTACCAAGCTATCAAAGATATGCGTAGGCAGAAGGAGTTTTCATGCCCCAGAGTTCCTTTTACTGATGAAGTTAAAGGTTCAGCTAAAACAAAAACTAAGCTTGTGCATGTGCATGTGTGTTAAAGGCATATATTTCACATTAAAATACATTTCAAACTAATGAATAAATTTCTGTCCTGGTGGTAGCACAGGCTTTTAAAGAAAATAATTCTTATTCTATAATACATTTAGGGAAAACATTTTAAATTTTAGTTTCTTTTAATGGTATGAATATTAAAATATTTTTACAAAATATCTTCCATTATATAAAATTACAATAGGATTTTCATAAAGCCAACCATCTCTTCTGCTGATAGCACCACCATCCTCTGAATCACTGACAACCTTGGAGTAACCCTTGCCCTTCCTTCTCCCTAAGTCCTATGTCTAATGAGTTTCCAAACACTGCTGGTTCTTTCTCTACAACAGCTCTCACATCTGTCCCCTTCTCTCCACTCACACACTTTCAACCTGAGTTTAAACCCTCATTATTTCTCAACTGTATTAGTAAGAGCCTCCAAATTGATCTGCCTATTTCCAATCTCACTTTTCCTTAATCCACTCTCTACATAGCTGCAAAATGAGTATTTCTATAGCCTTTATCATGCTATGTCACTCACCTCCCTCTGTCATAATCAAGTGCTCAGAAATCTTCAATGACTACTTCCTGTCTTGATATATGCATATGCACATGCTGTGCATATACACACATATCCACATATGTGCATGTATTATATATATACACATATATAGTTCTATATATTATATATACACATATAGTTCTATTTCTGTGTATTATATAGATACACATTTATAGTTATTTCTATATTATATGGAACATACATATGTGTGTATATATGTTTACATATATGCATATGCAAATATAAGTGTATATGTAGATGCACACATACTATATATCTCATATGTGTGTGCACATGTGTGTATATTTATTATTTCCTCAGTCTGTCATTTAAAATCTACAATGCTGTGTGTGTGTGTGTGTGTGTGTGTGTGTGCGCGTGTAGGTGGTACAGTGGATAGAGCATAAAACCTGGAGTCAGGAAGCCCTGAGTTAAAATCTGACATCTGACATTTACTGGCTATGTGAGCCTGGGAAAGTCACTTAACCCTGTTTGCCTCAGTTTCCTCATCTGTAAAATGAGCTAGAAAAGGAAATGGCAAATCACTCTAGTATCTCTGCCAAGATAACCCCAAATATGGTCACAAAAAGTCAGACAGGATTGAAATGAACAACAATAATGAACATGAATATATATATATACGCAAATATGTGTGTATATGTGTGTATTTACACACACACATATATGTCTATTAGTGTGAATGTACAGGCACATCTCATTTTATTGTGTATATGCACACATCCATGTAGAGTGTTCTATATACATACAACATATATATGTACATACATACACATTTTATATACATAGAATATAAGCTCCATGAAGACAAGAACTATTTCATTTTTTTGTCTGTGAATTCCTTGAATTTTTTTTTTTTGCTTTTTGGAGGGCAGTTGGGGTTAAGTGACTTGCCCAAGGTCACCACAGCTAGTTTTTGTGTTAAGTGTCTGAGGCCGTATTTGAACTCAGGTCCTCCTGACTCCAGAGCCAGTGCTCTATTCATTGTGCCACCTAGCTGTCCTGAATTCCTTGAATCTTGTCTAAAGTCTTAAACATATTAGGTACTTAATGACTATTTGTTTAATTGCTTTCATTTGGAAAGATATAATTCATACTAGTCAATCGAATAGTGCTACTAATGAATGTTGTTCTGATACTGGAAAAGTTATATCATTTTTTTCCCAGCTCAGTTTCCTTACTCATAATGCTTTAGATGCAAAGATCTCTAAAGCTCCCTTTGGCCTAATGATTCCATTTGTGAAGCATTGCTTGAAGAGGCATCCTTAAGACATGGCGTTGGTACCATGCAGTTACAAATGCTGTTTGCTGATTCTGTGGCTGCTCTTTTAAGAATGAGTTTTCTCGCTCTTGTTTTCTCTTGGGAAATGAGCCCTGGAATGAGAAGGAAAGTATTTTCTCCCATTAAGGGCACCTTATTTTGACCTCTGGCCCTGGGTTTTTACTTTGCTTCTGACTGTCATTCATTTGATTTTACAAAATATATGGCAATAATGACTATTGGAGCAAAAAGAAAAAAAAGAATGCCGTGATAAGCTCACCAAGCCCCCTTTAACGAGCTGCTTATGCCGCTGTACCATAGTCTTCTGATTCACTTCTGCCCTCTGCAGTGTCGTTATGCTCAAGTTCACTTTATAAAGGTGGATTGTGTCATAAGACTTGTGTGCAATGGATCACATTTTGGTCATGTCTGCTTTATACGTCATTTAGAGAACACCACCCACTGTGCTGTTAATGATCCCTGGAATGGGGGGGGGGGGTTGGGGGGGGGTGTAGGGGAACCCAGCCCATTCTAGTCTTGGCTCTGACACTAACTCCCTTCTATGACCTTGGAAAATCATTCCATATGCCTAATGCGTCAGTTTTCTAAAGTATGTAATGGGGCTAGAGGGTGGAACTAGATGGTGTTTGAGCTCTCCTTGATATATAAACTTCTGCAATTCCATATTTCCTTTACCATCCTTAGAGGTCATTAGGGTAAGCTCTGAAAACAAACTGATTTTAGCCTGGTGCTTCTTTGTATACCAAGGGAATAAAGAGTCCCTAATGGAAGCATCTGTCTCAATTCCTTGATTTCATAGCCCTTTAGTCTCCCTTATAGAAAAGAAGTTGTAATGGGGTAAGGTGGGGGTGGGGGGAGGGAAGATCTTTGTACTCACCAAAGTAAATGAAGGAAATAATAATAATAGCAAGTATTTATACAGCATTTTAAGGTTTGAAAAGCACTTTGCAAATATTTATCTCATTTGGTATAACGATCCTGGCAATTCGGTGCTATTAATACCCCCATTTTACAGATGAGCAGACTGAGGCAGGCAGAGGTTAAGTGTCTTACCCAGGGTGGTCTGCTATTAACTGACAGAGTAGATTAGAACTCAGTGTTTTGTTACTCCAATCTAACCACTGCCCTTCAAAGTTTATCAAAGAGAGAGAGAGAACTTGTCCTTAAAAATACAACAAACTAAAACATTCATTTTGTTCTGTTTCCTCTTTCACAGCATGACTAATATGGAAATAGGTTTTACATGATTGCACATACATAACCTACATGAAATTGCTTGCTATCTTAGGGAGGAAAGAGTGGAGGGAGGGAGAAAATTTGGAATGCAAAATTTTATATAAAAATGAATCTTAAAAATATTTACGTGTAATTAGAAAAAAATACTAGTTAAGAGAGAAAAAATAAAATGGGATTCAGGAGGCACCAAGTTCAAAACAAAAACAAAACATGAAAGGGTTTTAGTGTAATAATGAAGAAAAATAGTCTTCAAAGGTCGGGAAAAATTGGACTCTTTGAAAATTGGTCAGGGTGGCCCTGGAGTCAGGAGAACCTGAGTTCAAATCCGGCCTCAGACTCTTAACACAAAACTAGCTGAGTGACCTTGGGCAAGTCACTCAACCCCAATTGCCCTACCTTCACCCCTCCAAAAAGCAAAAAAAAAAAAAAGAAAAAAGAAAAAGAAAATTGATGGGGGAATGGAAGCATATTACAGTAAGAAGAAGAAAGTGAAGGACTAGTGATTACTTGGAGGCAAGAAACAAACATGAGGCTTTTCTCAGAGGAGAAAACTGGACATTCTGAAAAAGAAAATGTGTCTTGTGCTCCAGTGGCTGACACTGTAGATCCACAGGTTAAGGTGCTGGATTACTGGACCCAGTAAAGTTGAGAGGAAGAAGGGATGAGACAATGTGGTTCACGACTCTTGACGATTGGTATTGAGGAAGCACCATGAAGACTACATAAGAACAATACTGATCTCTATTGTCTCTGAGAGTATGTATCCAAGGGGGATAGGGAACCTCCCAAGACTTGTTAAGACAAAGGGCCACTTACTACCCTATTCTAGTAATTTGAATGGTTACAAGTGCTTCTTCCATAAAGAACCTAGAAAACATTGCTGAAGATGACAGTCTTGGGCAAGAAACTGAAGACTGTAGGGGCAAAGTTAGTGCTAGATACTCTCCAAAATTCCTTTTATTTTTAGTATTCTGTGTTCTGGCAGCTGGGTGGCACAGTGGATAGAGTACTGAGTCTAGAGTCAGGAAGACCTGAGTTCAAATCTGGCCTCAGACACTTACTAGCTGTGTGACCCTGGGCAAAGCACTTAACCCTGTTTGCCTCAGTTTCCTCATCTGTAAGATGAGCTGGAGAAGGAAATGGTCAACCACTCCAGTATCTTTGCTAAGAAAACCCCCAAAGGGGTCATGAAGAGTTAGACACAACTAAAAACAACCGAACAACAAAAGTTCTATAGATACCATATACCCAGGGGACCTTGAAAATGTTTGTCAAGATGGACAGAAAAGAAAAAACAATCTGTAACACAGGAAACAATGAGAAGAAGCTGAATCAGGTAAAGGGGCAAATGATGGATTCAGTCCCAAAGTCACTGAGAAGCTGAAGAAGACATCTTTCTATAGAGAGAGTATGACTTGTTTCATCTGCAAATTCCTAAACTGGTAACTGTTAACATTAGGCACTGAAACTCTATAACATCAGCAGTAACATCATGCAAACTACCATGAATGTTTAGCTTCCTGAGCCAAATTTTCTAATTGTCCCTGGGTCTGCATTTGCCAAATAGCTCTCATGCAAAGTTTTAAAACCCAAACTCTCTCATTCGTACTCATGACTTGGACAACTGCATGACTAAATACTCCATTTGTGTTGAGGGGTATCAGTCTATGTCATTGAGTACAGAGTTTTGGGGAAGCCATTGACAATTCCTATAGCTGCCACATGGATAATGTCAGAGTGAATTCTAACTTTCTCAAAAGAATATGAATTGTGTATTGTCTGTAAATGTGTAGGATGGGGAGAGGGATGTAGTCTTCTTAACTGCAGTGCCCAGATTCAGTCACTTTAGAAACAGTCTTGAAGGTTGCTGGTGGAAGCTCATCCTTAAAGTTAATAAATGTATCCATCTAGTCACAAACTAAGATCATGGGCCTTCAGGGGAATCTTAGTGGTGAGGGAAAAGATTCCAGAATTCATCAATAAATAGAAAGAGATGCTGTCCTCAAATTTCTCCTGACTTTCTGGGTTCTAGGAATATATGTGACATGTTCTAGAACTTGTAATACCCTTTAAAGAAAGTGACTTCTCCCCTTTGCTCATGTTTATCATACAGATGATTAGTACACAAGAGGGGAAACTTTTTCACAGACTTTTTTCCAGTCTTCAACTCATTGACCTAAGTGTTTATGATTAGGAAACTTGTGGCAAAGTTTTGACAAAATTATGAACTTGGCACATTTCTCATTTCTCATTTATATGGCTTATTCCTCTTATGGGACGCCTATTATTTCCCTGTCTTCATCTCCCCTTTTCTATCACTTCTTCTCATTCCCTTCTGTGCTTCTTAAGTATCTATTCTGCCTAAGACTATTATTCTCAGATACCCATCCACTTGCCACTACTAAAACATTCACTAGTGATGACAAAGGAAAGATATTACCCTGCACCTTCTTCCTAAGTCACTTCCTTATTCATGTTTTAGTAAGGAATTCTGGAAAACTTAAAAGCCTTTATATGCCAAAAGAATGAATTTCTAATAATGAAATGGAAAATACAGGGCAAGGGGGAGACAGTTTTGGGTAAGTGCTTGTAATGCCATGCGTGAGCAGCTTCCCAAAAGAATGCTACTGTGAAGAGTGTTTAAGGTTCTGATTACACAGTATAGTGAACACTCCATTTATTCCAGAACAAATCAAGGCAAACATTCACAACAAATCCAGATACAATAATCACAACATTATATCTTATCACAGAAAATCACAATATAGTGTTCACAACAGCTTATCATTAGAATGGCCACATAGTTTTCACCAGAGTGGTCACAGTATTTAGAACAAAGAACAAAAGAATAATCCTCTGGTATCCCTAAGGAGGTTTGTCTCCTTACTTAATCATTTAATCATTTCACAATAAAAGTCAGTCTTCCACTCATGTGGCAATTATAGGTTAACTTAATCAGTCACTTATCTAGCAATCAGTCACTAAGTATCATTAATCACTAAATACAATCATTAGGAAATTATACAAACCCTTCACCCCTCAGTGTCTAGTAAACTTCAATTTCACCACTCATTCAATATCCAAGGAGAGGCCTTTTCTTCATCTTAACTCAGGGTGGTCTGTCAAATTCCTTGGTTCCCCTTCCATGGTCTCAGTTCCTACCTGAATCCACCAAACCGTCACCTGGATTCAGAGGCCAACAGCTCCCAGGTTCTTGTCCACTCCTCTGGGCAGTTCTTGCTACACACTGACATTCACAGGGTCCAGCACATTTGAAAACCTTCATAACTCCTGTTGCTGGGAACTCAAGGATCAACCAAGCCACAAACAGTCTTATTCTGGTCATGCTTCTTCAGTCCTCCAGCAGTTTGGCTGGCCCTAGGACCCAGAAGAAATCTTAGCCTTTCAGGCAGCCTTCTTGGCAAGAAATCTCAGCCTTCACCAGATTCTGGACTCAAGAAAACTCCAACTCATTTCTCAGTCCAGCAAGTTGCAGCCCAGCTTTCAGATGCTGGGAACATTCTACTTCCTCTACCAGGAGCCCACCAGGAGGAAAATTCTTATTCTAACTACCTCTCTCTGGGGTTCTTCTTACACACACACACACACACACACACACACACACACACACACACACAAGCTTCCTGTTTCAGCCAAACCCTTCCTGTTATGTCAGCAACAGGAGACAGAGTTCACACCCTCTGCCTCTTAGCCACAAAGATTCAATTAGTTGCTAAGGGCTAAGTACCTGCTTACTTGACATAACAAAAAGGGGTCTTCAAATTTAAATTAATTACCATTACAGTGCCCCTCAGATAATGCCACAGAGACATCTTTGGTAGACTTCCTCTCCTTAAGGAACATTGCTTTCACAACTTAAGAAGTAAGATATAAGAGATGTCTTCAATAGAATTCTAAGTTCAGATTATCCTGTCTAGTCTGTTTTACCTCTGTACTGTTATTCCTCTTATATATGCACCCTAAAATTATACAACTAGATTTTCCTGGCAAAATAATTTTGAGTTAAAACTTGCTCTATACACAAGAAATAATAAATTTTCCCATATGACAGTGTGATTTCAAAAGATATGAGTTCAAGTCCCAATTCTGTTATTTACATTCAAAAGAATACAAAGTACTTTAAAAATTTAACTTTTTTTTGTATTTTCTTTTCCTGTCTTCAACTCCCTGAAGAGAGAGATAAAGAGCTAGTCTTAAATTTAGGAAGACATGGGTTTAAATTCTACCTCTAACATATACTGGCTGGATGGACAAGTCAGTTAGCTTTTGGGTGACTCAGGCAACTCACTAAAACCATAAATTATAGAACACCTGCTGATCTACATTATAGAGGGAATTTTCTCACTGGGAGTTCCTTATGCTGATCTTTAGCACTTAAAACAGAATCTTATGCATAGTAGGTGTGAACAATAATAAACTAGTTTTTCTCTTTGCCCTGAAATACAAGCTGAGTGACCTTGAGGAAGTTACTTATGCTTATTTTTCTGATCTATTAAAAAAAAAGGAACAACAATATTTGTCTTATCTGTCTCACAAGGTTGTGCTTGTGATGAGAGAACCAAGTACCTTTTTCCCCTCCACAAACATGATACTCTACTGTTTAACTGCCATAACAGGAATGCAATCCCTTTCCACCTCTGCCTCATGGAATTAATCTTTGTCTTTCCTTGAACTCTTAGCACTTATTACAGTGCCTGGCACATAATAGATTCATAAAAAATGCTTCTTGACTGATCAACTTGCATCGCTTCCTTGAAAACAGTTCAAAACTTACCCTTCTCAAGAGACTTTTCCAGATCCGCCCCAATTCTGCTGCCTTCTCTCTTTCAGATGACCTTCCTTTACTCTCTGATGCATTTAGTTTTTCTACTTTTTTTCATTTTGGGGGGAGGTCTTAATACCATAATACATGGACAATTTTTGTAAAGCTGTCAAAAAACTGAGTTGTATGTAAATCCTTTCTAGCTCCATTCAGTCATCACCTGAGATCTAAATAGTTTTTAGATTTTAAAGTTCTCGTTTATCTTTTTTAATGGTTTTGTGTAGATCTGAAAGGTGATACATTAAAGTTTCTTGCTTTCATAGTTTTACTCTCTATTTCTTTCAATTTGATTCACTTTTCCTTTAACTCTTTAGTTGTTATACTATTAGATGAATCCATAAGTATTGATATTGACTTATCTACAATTTCTCTAGGCCTAATGTAATTTCCTTACTTATCTCTTACTATTATGTCTGTGTTTACTGTAGTCTTATCTGAAATCAGGATTGCTACCTCTGCTTATTTTTTTCCAATTCAGCTGAAGCATGGTAGATTTTTCTCCAGCTCCTCATTTTAATTCAATGGGATTCTGTCTGTTTGTTGTAAACAATATACTATCAGTGTCTGCTTTCTTATTGCTTTTGCTATTCTCTTTAATTTTATGGGTGAGTTCATCTCATACACATTCACAGTTGTGATTATTAATTGTGTATTTCTCTCCAGCCTCTTTTCTTTTATGTTTTCTTCTCTTTAGTCTTAACTCCCTCTTCACAAATAAGGTGGTGGAAAAGAGGAAGTTTGACTGATACTTCACAACTTATAAGTGAAACAGCCTGTTTCTTCTCTATTGCAATTCTTCTTTTGACCTTAACTTTCCAGATCTGGTGCCAGATTTTTACTTTGGTCTTTTCCTTTTATTCCTCTCTTCTCATTTGTCCCACTAACATTTGAGTTTCTTTTTGCTTATTTCTTTACTGATTCCACTTTCCCTCTTAGACCTATCCCTACCACTTTCTTGTTCCTATCCCTTCTTATTTCACTTTTGAGTTTAATGCCAAAATCTCTATGTGTATGGAGTTGGTGGTGGTTATGTATAATTGTGTATGATCTTCCTTTATCTAAGTCAGATGAGAGTCAGGTATATGTCCATTCCCTTCATCCTTTCCTCCCTAATGATACAGTCTTCATCTTATGTACCTTTAGCATATAATAATGATTTTCCTCTCCTTTTTCCTTTTCTCCCCAGTATATTTCTATGGTACTCCCATTTTTATTTTATCTAAAATCAATAAAAATGAAAAAACACCATAAGACCCTCTATCATTTTAACCTTTCTCTGTTATCTTAAAGCTATTAGGATTCTGAAAAGATATTTTTTTCTTATCTTCACATTAACATATAAACAATTTCTCCCCGTATATTACCTTTTCAACTAAACACAAGTGAATCTTTCTATTATTTTTGGTACCAGTATTTTCATTTTAAAATATCTATTCAGTTCTGCTCTTTTCATCAGTAATAACCAGAAATCCTCTGTTCCACTAAACATCTATTTTTTTTTACCTTGTTCAGATATTTCAACTGTGTACAACTCTTTGTGACTTTATTTTGGATTTTCTTGGCAAAGGTAGTAAAGTGGTTTGCTAATTTCTTCTCCAACTCATTTTACAGATGAAGAAAATAAGACAAATAGGGTTAAGTGACTTGCTCAGGGCCACACAGTTAGGTCTTCCTGACTTTAGGCCTGGTGCGCTATCCACTGTGTCATCCAGCTGCCGTTTTGACCTCATAGATTATATTTAGTCTTGCTGGATATGATTAGTTGCAAACTTTTCTCTCTTGCTTCTTGGAATATCATATTCCAAGCTCTCAAAAAAAAAGAAGTCCACAATGAAAGGAAGTTTGTTAGTTACGGAATAGGAGTTCAAAATAATATAGTGGATGTTGCTGGGAGACCTGGAGTCAGATATTGTTAGGGGAAGGGTAGATAGGAATAAGATGTAGACAGTTGGGGTTGAAAAATGTTTTTTTGAGGGGGATATTCAGGAGCTTCATATCACTGGGATGGAAAAAATAAGAGGGTTGAGTACAGTAGAGTATGCTGACCTTTCAGCAATAAATCAAGTTAGAGTATAGAAAGAGGTTCTCTGGTGATGACAAGTTATTAAAAGGTTCAAGAGCTACCTCTGGACTCAGCTATTAACTTTCCATGCCTGAGAGATGGTAGTGCCATATCCAGGATGCATCCAGAAGCCTAGCCAGGAGGCAGGAAATGTTATGTCCTATGATAGCATAGAGTTCTTCCTGTTGTTGGAATTGTTCCCAACATGCTACAGAAGTTGTGCTTCAATTCTAACATTTATTCATTTGAAAAATTCATCTTTTATCCACTTATCCACTGTTCCACTAAATATTAAATATAAAAGAATAATTGTAGGATAGTGACATGTTTAAAAGCCATTTCTATTTGAATTCCATCTAAGATGAGAAAAAAATAACAAAAATAAACAAATTAGCTCAAAAAAACACAGAACTGACATTTAGATAGAGGTTTAAGGATAATAGAATCATGTGACCATAGATTTATTGCTAGAAGGGTTTTTAGAGTGTTTTATGAATATTTATTCTCCATTATAGAACTACGCAGAATTTAGGAATTGAAGGCACTCTCAGAAGACATCTAATCCAACCTGTAGTTAAACAGAAATCTCATGCTCAATGTATCCAAGACCTGGTCCTTTAGTCTCTTCTTGAAGAACTCTAGCGAAGCCAATTAGTTACTAAACAAGCTTTTATTATCTACTGTGTATCAGGCACTCTGATAGGCACTGGAACACACTAGCTCCCATAGTATTCCACTCACCTTTTGTGTGCCTGTAATTGGTAGGATTTTCCCCTTGCCTTGATTTTAAGGCAAAATCTGCCCCTCTGTTACTTTTATCCATCTCTCTTAGTTCTATCCTACTGATCCAAACAGAGTTAAGTTTAATCCTTCTTCCTTTGTTGGCCTCTCACATTCATTTAACACTGGAATCACATTCTTACCTGTTCCCCTCCATCTCATTCTTTCTCCAGGCTAAATATTATTAACTCCTTCAACCAGTCCTCATGATCATTACCATCCTGACTAGTAATTAATTCTTGGAAACTTTCTAGATTACTAATGAATATCCAAAAGATGATGCACAGAATTTAAGATAATACTCTAGGTGTAGTCTATTCAAAATAAAGTAGAGCAGAATTCCAACTTCCCTTTTTGCTAACCCTAGGCCTCCTTGAATGAAAGCAAACATTGCATTTGCTTTTGGGGGTGGGAGGAAAGCCACATCCCTGATTAATGTTAAGCTTTCATAAAAGCTCAAAATCACTGCTGATTAGAGAAATGCAAATCAAAACAACTCTGAGGTGCCACATCACACCTATCAGATTGGCTAACATGACAAAACAGGAAACTCATAAGTGTTGGAGAAGATGGGGGAAAACTGGAGTAATGCATTGTGCACTGATCCAACCATTCTGGAGAGCAATTTGGAACTATGCTGTAAAGCCAATCAGCAGTAGATTTCTGAGAGAATGCTACTGTGAGGAGCTTTTAAGATTCGGATTACACAGTAGTAGTGAACACTCTGTTTATTCCATTACAAATCTTTATTCAGTACA
>CM053594.1:144286179-144301758 GCA_028646575.1 Pseudocheirus occidentalis | reverse complement strand
CATTAGCTTCTACTTGCTCCACTCTAATTCTGAAGAAATTATTCTCTTCAGAATGCTTTTGAGATTCTTTTTCCATCTGGGAAATTCTACTTTTTAAGGCATTCTTCTCCTCAATGGCTTTCTGGGCTTCTTTTGCCATTTGAGTTAATTTATTCTTTAAAGTGTTGTTTTCTTCAGTCCGGTTGTTGACTCTCTTTTCATGATTTTCTTGCATCATTCTCATTTCTCTTCCCAATTTTTCCTCCACTTCTCTTATTTGGTTTTCAAAGTCCTTTTTCAGTTGATGTATAGCTTCTAGGCATTCTTCAATTGTCTTGGAAGCATTTGGTGTGGGAGTTCTGAGTTCTGGGCTGTCTTCCTCCCATTCCATTCTTTGATCCTTTTTGTCCACAAAAAAAGATTCTAGAGTTTTATTGGTGTTATTATTTTGTTTCCTTTTCCTCATGTTTGCTGGTCAATTAATTAGTTGGTTTTTTTTTAGCTCTGTGAAACTCTGCTTCCAAGGGGGAAAGCTCTGTTCCAAATTGCTGCAGTTTTCCCAGCTGCCGGAGCTATTCGGGGGGTGCTGCAAGTCCCCCCAGCTTTGGCTTGCTGAAAGCGCACCCCAGGACCACCACCCAAGACCACGATCTGGATCCAGGCCTCTCAACACAAGAGCACTTGGCCCTGATCAATTGATTCAGCCCCGCTGTGGAGTCCACAAGCCAGGGACTCTGAAGCAGCCTGGTGGGGGCCACCGCTGCTGGTTCCAGCAGTTCCCTTCCCCCACTGCTTCCATGCCCAGAGGGCAGATTGGCTGAACTGCTTTCTTCCCCCAAATTAAGTTTCAAAGTTTTGCTTTCACTAACAGTCTCTGACGATTTAATGATCCCCTCAGGCAGGTGCTTTAGATCTTCTTTGAAGTAGACTCAGGCTGTGGCTTGGGAGGCTCACTCCTCCTGGCTGCCCTGGGTCCTGGCCTGGCCTGGCTTCGGTTTTGGGCTGGGCCGTCTCTGCTTAGGTGCGAGCTGCCCCTCTCCTGTCCCCTTTCCTCATGCCTTGGCAGATGTGGAGGTGCTGGAGGCTGTAGAACCTCTGAAGACTGCCTGCAGCGCGGATTGGCTCAGCTCAGCCTGGCTCCTTCCCACCACCCTGGGCCTGGCTGCGGTCTCGGCTTCAGGCTGCGCCAGCCTCCACTCCGGCCTCAGAGATGAGCCCCTGCTGCTGAGCTGCCTTCAGCGAGAGATGTGTTTTCTGTGTTCCTGTGAGTCTGAGAGTCCTAGACTTTCCTGGTCTTTGTCTGGGCTCATATTTTATGGTTGTCTAGGGTGGCAGCATGGGAGCTGCGGAACCTTGCTGCTTCTATGCTGCCATCTTGGCTCTGCCTCTCTATAAAAGCGACCTTAAGAGACTGAGAAGTAAAATGTCTTTGTATGCCAAGAGGTCATAAGAAAAAGCAGCACTCAGATCCTTCAGTGAACTCAGAAATTTCTAAAAAAAAAAAAAAAAAAGGTCAGAAAGGTAAGACCATGTATGCTAAAAAGACCCTGATCTGTTCCCAGGGTCAGAGCCACACAACTGCTCCTTGTTTCTGTATCTGCTCAGCACTCATTATACAGTGTTGGACCTATACCACTACTTACCCCTGACTACCAGCCATAAGGATAGGTCATCTCCTCAGTTCATTCTGCATCTGTGTCCAGGCAGTGGGTAGTGAGCCAGCAGTTGATGCTTATATATTTTCCCTGGACTCCATGCCAAATCTGGAGCTTCTTCTTGCCTTGATGTGGAGGTGTCAAAACTCAAATAGAAATGAACTGTTGTGGGCTGCCTATTGACTTAGAAAACCACAAGTTCATATTATCTACCTATGTTCTATTGTGTTATTTATTTTGTTAAATACTTCCCAATTATATTTTAATCTGGTTTGGACCTAGGAATTTGACCCCCTTGCCCTAGTACACAGTCATAGTTAGACCTCCCATTCATTCGCCGTTCTTGAAGGCTGTGCTTGTAACTTCTCTGGCTAGACCATGCCCTCATTGTCTATAGATCTTTCTCTGTCTCCTTGTCCTGACTTAGGCTGGACAAATAATTCGCTCTGAGTTTTTGTCACTTGGGTTTTCTAATCATAGTTCCATCTGGTGTGTTTTCTAGATCTTTGTGGAATCATCATGGAGAAGAAATTTTCCTTCCTTCTTTTCTACCATCTTGTCTAATCTCTCTCATCAAGGCTAAATCTTTCATTTTGCTATGCTTTTGTTAAATTCCATGAAGTATCTCTTTGATGACCTGGTGGATATAGCACTGAAACTGCACATTAACTTTGGTAATATTTTAATTTTCGTTATATTTCCATGACTCAGCTGTGAGTACTAGATAGTCCTCCAGTTATTTAATTTTTTTTCTTGATTTTTTGAGGAGCATTTTGTAATTGAATCTATACAAGTATTTTGTGCACTTTGGTAGATTCACCCCTGAATATTTTATGCATTTTTCAGTTATCTAGAAGAGATTTCCCTTTTTTATTACCACTTGGATTTTGTTAATATTATATAGAAATCCAGTTTTTAATGTTTAATTTGTAGCCTGCAACTTTTTTGAAAATGCTAATTAACTCAATTAGTATCTCTGTTGAATCCTTAAGATTTTTCTAAGTATAGCTTCATGTCATCAACAAATAATGTTAACTTTATCTCATCTTTATGAGATAAAATTTTACAACTTTAGTTTTTTTCTCTCATCTTATTAACATTTCCAGCATTTCCAGAACTATCTTGATTAATAATGGGGTTTAGTGGACATCCTTGCTTTATTCCTGTATGTAGGGAAAGTTTCTAGTTTGTCTCCATGAGTTCATCAGGACTAGGACTTTTTCCTTCTTTAGTGGGTCCTTAATTGTTAGTTCAATTTCATTTTCTGAGACTAGATAATTTAAAAGCTATGTATTCTTATATTAATTTGAGTATTTTATATATTTGGAGAAATAGTCCTCTCTTATGTGTTCTCAATTTTGTAAACACGTAATGAATTGCTCATAGTAGGTTCTGGTAACTTTTTATTTGTGTGTGTGTGTGTGTGAGAGGGGCGGGGGAGAGAAAGAGAGAGAGAGAGAGAGAGAGAGAGAGAGAGAGAGAGAGATTTCACCGTGTTTATTTGATATTCTGTTGGTTTAATTTTATGTTTTATGCCCTCTTCTTTTTACTCACATTAGCCAAAGGTCTACCAGTTTTATTGTCTTTTCAAAGAACAAGATTTTAGTTTTATTTATCACTTCCAGACTTTTAGAGAACAATTAGTACCAATATTGCACAAACAGTTCTCAAAAATTAAGAAAGAAAATGCCCTACAAGACTCATTTATGAAACATATATATTCTTACTACCTAAACCAGGGTACTATTTTTTTTTTTTTTTGCTTTTTGGAGGAGGGAAGGTAGGGCAATTAGGGTTAAGTGACTTGCCCAAGGTCCTATGGCTCATAAGTTTTAAGCGTCTGAGGT
Organism: Pseudocheirus occidentalis; assembly: GCA_028646575.1. Taxonomy (NCBI): domain Eukaryota; kingdom Metazoa; phylum Chordata; class Mammalia; order Diprotodontia; family Pseudocheiridae; genus Pseudocheirus; species Pseudocheirus occidentalis. The sequence goes on along the minus strand of CM053594.1, from coordinate 144,298,277 downwards.
CGGTTTGAACTCAGGTTCTCCTAACTCCAGGACCAGTGCTCTATTCACTGCGCTACCTAGCTGCCCCCAGGGTACTATTTTTAATGTATTACAATCTGTAAAGTATGTGTTTACTATTACTTTTAAAAAAACATTATTTTTTGCAATATCACTATTTATATTGGTAATTTTTGTAGGAGTACCATTTGGTACTTAGAAAAACATATATTATTTATCAGTGACGTTTAGAAGGTACCACAAGTCTTTTGGCTCTAGTTTCTCTAGCAATTTGTTCAATTTTATATTTTTCTTTTGTTTATATTTCTGGTAGATATCTATTTAAAATTGAGAAAGGGATATTAAAATCTCCTGCCATTATTGTATTACTGTATCTGTCTTGTAATAATTTAGTTTTCACCTTCATGAATTTAGATGCTATGGTATTTAGAGCATATTAGTTTTATATTATTATTTGATTTGTTGTCAGTGGTGTCTTCCAGCACAATATAGCTTTTTGTTAATCCCTTTTTGTGTTATTAATTTTTTTGGCTTTGTCTGATAGCATGATTGCAACTTTTGCTCCTTTCACTTTACTTGATAACATAGTAATGTTTTTTTGCAGCCCCTCATTTTTATTTTCTGTATGTTTTTGTGTTTTGTATTTCCTGTATGCAAGAGACTGAGTTTTGTTTTCTTATACAATCTATCACTTTTTCATTTTATTGGATCTTTTAATCCATTCACATTTAAACCTATGAGAATTACATTTATATTTTTTCCATTTGCTCCTTAATTTTTTCCCCTCAATTAGGATCCCCCCATCTTCTTCTTTAAAGGCAGCACTTTCAGTTATTTTAGCTTAATCTATTTTAAGGGAATCCTGTTGCCCCTAGATCTCTTTCTCTCACCTGAAGGTCCCCTCCCTTCCTGTTTGTTATTCCTTTCCCTAGTTTTGGAGTTTTGCTTAAATTACTAGTTCCTTTTTCTTTTTTTCCTTTTATCTCGTTAATAAAGCTCTTCTCTCCCCACCCCTCCCCCCAGTACAGTTAAGTAAAATCTTCTTTCTTCTCCCTTTCAATTTGTTTTGATTGTTAGATTTTAAAATAACATTTTCCCTTTTTTTCTTAAAAGGATTGCTTTCCCTCATTCTTTTCATTCTTTTCCCTTTCTGTCTATTCTAGACTTTTACTCCTTCATAACCTTTATGCTTCCTTAGCTTTTCTTTAGCCTCTGTACTCCTTAATGAATGAAAGCTTCCAAGGTACTTATTTAAAGTTCCTTATTTTTAAATAATTTATATGACAGTACAGATGTTATTGTAGATCTAGTTCCTGGCCCTTTTTTTCTGTTATGTTTCCCGTTTAGATATCCAATTCCTTCAAGCGATAAAGAGGATAGAACCATTACTTCATGGTAAAAATTTTCCAGTTTCTCTGATTATGAAGTTCATTACTATTCTTTGCCCTCTGCATTATTATTTACCCTTTATTTTCCATGAAATCTCCTTTTGAGGTCCATGCCCTCCCATTCTTCTGGGTACTAGTTAACTCCAGGAGCTCTGATTCTTCTTCTCTTGAGATGGAATGAGTGGTTTCTTTAAACGCAAAAATCCATGAAGATTAATTAATAATTAATGCAATTATAACTAATATTTAATATAATGTTAATTAATAACACATTGTAATATTCCCATCTGCCTTTATAGAATATCTCTCTTCCCCATTGTAACACTCTTCAGTTGGACCCCTTCTGTGACTGAAAAAAAGATTTCCTCATTTTGTTCCCTCTATTCAGTCCCATCCTTTTCTTCCTTTTTGAGACATTCTTTTTGAGAGAAGACAGGAATTATTTTTCCTTCCTTTACTTGATTTGATTTACTTCCTTTGACTTGATTTTAGAATGCATCACATATTCTCTCCCTTTTCATGTACTTTCTTATTCTGCAATTTAGTTTCACAAAAAAAACATTGATTTTCCTATAGGCATGACATCATAGGGTAGTCCATCATGTTTCAGTCCTGGTCTTCCACCATCATTTCTATTTGACTTCTATTATCACCTTGTATCCTTATATGCCTTGAGAATATCTTTTATTGGCTTCTCTGTTATTTTGTTGTTATTGTTTGATGTTGTAGCCCTTAGGTAAAAAGGTAACCCTTTTTAGTTTGCTTTCCTCTTTTTTTCCCCCAGTGATTTTCATTACCTGTGCCTCTTTGGTTGCTATATTTGTCTTTCTCGTATATCTCTTGTCTATATCTGTTATTTGTAAAGCAAATAATCTGCTCAAGTCTGGTTTTATTTGCAGCAATACATCAAGTAGTCTGAGTTTGAGTCACAGATGTTTCACTAACAAGCTATGTGTCTTTGTACAAATCACTGTCCAGGACTCAGTTTCCTCCTTTATTCAATGAGTACATAGTCATAGTCCCTTAAGCTAAAACTTAATTTGATTCTGTGAAAGATGTCAACACAGACACTAACTCAGCTCCAGCACCACCTTCTGCATGAGGCCTTATGGTCATGCCTGGCTTAGTCATCATTCAGTAAATGCTTGTTGACTGATTGAAGACCAAAAGATAGGAAGAGAGAACAATGGGAGTTAATAGAATGAATTCTAGTTATGAGCAAAAATGTTACAATAGCATCATTTATGTTTCTTGTAATTACCTCAACTGATCCCTAGCCCAAGAGCATTTTAATTAGTTAATTAAAGATATGTGTTTTTGCTCATTTTAAATAAGGTTTACAATCTGGTTCACAGCTGGGAAAACTTAGACACCCTCCACCGCCCGTGTGAAATAATTACCCTTTTAGTTTGTTCTTAAGGATCCTGCTTTTAGTTTTAGTAGCACATAAAAGCAATAACACAGCCGCTAAGATTCACTGCCTGTGCTTGTGTTCTACCATTAATCAATCCCGAAAGCTATTTATTGTGCATTACCGCAAGGCGCTGACAATTATGCCCATAAATCATTAAACTGTATTATCAGCTAGGGGACTAATGGATAACTTTTCTTTGCCTATGAGGATCTGAAAAGTGTTTTTAAATGCTGTCTGCCCTATTACCTTCTCAGAATTTGCGATTTCACTTACAGCATTCTATTGGTAAAACAGTGGTATGGGACCATTAATTCTATAATTATGTCCCTAAAAGTTGACAATGGAACTACAATGATAATAATAACAAGGAAAATATCAGCACTTTAATATAATGCTTTATAATTTATTGCTAGCATTCCCAATTAGAACTTTGTTGTGAGGTGTTGAGGGAAGGTATTTTGCAGATAAGTTAGAAGTGGTTCAAAGAAGCCTGTTGACCACATCCATATTTCAAAATTGGCAAGGAATTGAAATAATATTATACAATGTGCTAATTTTTGTCAGAAATTGTGCTGTCCTAAACTCAGAGAGGGAATTCCATGGGTTTAAAAGAAGATGAGAGTTCCTTCTTTGCAAGAGAGGTGTACAGAGAGTTTTTAACCCTCTGTTTGCCTCTTGGAATCCATTGTGTGCCTGAGGAATGAAACTAAGGATATTCATATAATAAGGAAATTAATATAAACGGTTGCTTCTGAATGAAGTTTGTGCTAGGTATGAGAGGGGAAAAAAGTAGATTAAAAGAATCATAAAATATAGCAAATCCCTGTGTATCACTCTCCTCCATCAGTGTTATGTGAATGAGGTATATTTGGAAAAGCAGATAGGTTCCAGTGATCCTTCAGCAAACAGTTGTGCTATCTATTGCTGCTGCTTTGAAGGCTCCTCTCCAGCTGACCCTGTATGTGGTTCCTGACCCTGTGTTCTCATCCTTCTCATATACCTTGAATGAGGGTATTCCCCAGGTTTGTATTAATAGCTAGGGAACTAATGGATAACTTTTCTTTACCTATGAGGATCTGAAAAGTGTTTTTAAATGCTGTCTGCCCTATTACCTTCTCAGAATTTGAGATTTCACTTACAGTATTCTGTTGGTAAAACAGTGGTGTGGGACTGGTGGGATAATACAAAACCAGGACTCTGGTTTTGTTCTGAGTTCCATTCTCTTTTCTCTTCAGAGATCTCATCAACTTCTTATCTTTATGTAGAAGACTCTTGGAGCCTTAAGCACTATCCCAGACCTCTCCCCAAAGCTCCCCATAATTCTCTAAAAAATTATTATAAACTTACTATTAAACATCACTACAATTAGACTTTCTTTTCAGTTATTTACCTTTAAATAAATTCTCCTCTACTCTATTTTGTATGTATCAATTTTTATTCATACATGTTATTTTTCACATTAAAATGTTAGCTTTTTGAGGGTACTATCTATACTTTCAAATGTTCCTTGTTTCCCAAGCTGTTAGTTTTTCCTGACTCATTTGGGGTTTTCTTGGCAAAGATATTGGAGTGATTTGCCGTTTCCTTCTCCAGCCCATTTCATAGATGAGGAAGCTGAACAAACAGGCTTAAATCATTTACCTAGGGTCATGCAGCTAGTCAGTGTCTGATATCATATTTGAACTCAGGTTTTCCTGAGACTGGGTGCTCTATCCACTGTGCTACCTCACTGTCTGTGTATCCCCATTGTTTATCACAATTCCTGGCACATAGTAAGCACTTGATAAATATTTGCTGATTGATTAACTGAATGCATAAAATGTCAACCACCACCTACTCCCAAGCTGTAATACCCTTCTTCCCAAATGACCTTGTATCAATTTTGTTATATACTTGTGTTCCTGTGTAACAGCCTGCCTTCGACTGGGGGAGCCAGTGCTGAAGATTTCAAGGGGCAAATATTTTAAACAATAGATAAAACACATTAAGATTGGTAGTTTTGGCTTATTCTTATTCTCCTAAGACTTATTGTGCCATTTGAAAAAAAACCCAACAAAGTAAAAGTAGACAAGCAGTTATGGTTGATTTAAATGGAAGGCAGAGAAAGACAGACACAAGAGAGGAGAGACACAGAGATAGAGACTGTCATAACCAAAGGCGGCATTCAGGTGAAGTACTGCTCAACTATGTTTCTCTCAGAAGGTAAGAAAGCATCCAGGCTTTTTTTTCCCTCTCAACTCCTGTCCTTTCAGATTGAGATTTAACTCCCAAGTTCCATACTACCTGTGACTTGACCTTTTTCTGTCATGATGCTATTTTTCCTTATGCTTTATTTCTTTGGATGAATGAGTTCTTTGTTGTTTTGTGGGTATGTTGCCTTCAACTTGGATCAGGGATGCCTCTGAAGGGGCTTTATACTTCACAGAGTACATATGCTGGAATTTTCCTGTTATCATTTGATGGTTTAGAAGCCATCTGTAAAATAGTACAACCATTTAGGAAAGCAGTGACTAAAATGTCTGTACTCTTTGAACCAGAGGCACCATTACTGGGCTTACACCCCAAGAAAGCTACTGATAAGAAGAAAGACCCCATAGACAGTAAAATATTTATAGCAGCACTTTCTGTGATAGCAAAGAATTGGGAACAAAGTAGATGCCAATCAATTGGGGAATGGTTAAAGAAATTGTAATGGGCTCTTACTTTACTGTAAAAAATGTTGTGATAAATACAGAGAAGCATGGAAAGATCTACAAGAACTGATGGAGAGTGAAGTTAAGCAAAACCAAGAAAACAATATACATGACGTCTATAACAATGTAAATGGAAAGAATGATCACACAGGAATAAATCAAAAGTGATTAGGACAAAAGTATAAAGAGTAAGCATGTTCTCAAATGGGAGGACACCTGCAACTCACTCTTCCAGAGGTGGAAGGTTTACAAAGTGTCAAATGTTGCATGTGGTTTCAGACTTTTTCAATGCATTGATAGATTATGTTCATTTTTTCTTCTTTGTTTTCTTTATTTCTTTCAAATATTTGTTTTATGGAATAGCTCTCTGTGAGGACAAGGGATACTGGGGAAAATGATGGTATGAAAAGCAAAAATGCATAAATAAAAGCTTACTTTTTTAAAAAAAGAAACTACCTAGGGGATTTTTGTTGTTGTTCAGTTATTTTTCAGTGGGGGTCTGACTTTTCATAACCCCATTTGGGGTTTTCTTGGCAAAGATACTGGGGTGCTTTGCCATTTCCTTCCAGCTCATTTTATAGATGAGGAAACCGAGGCAAACAGGGTTAAAGGGACTTGCCTGGGGTCACACAATTAGTAAGTATCTGAGATCAGATTTGAATTTCATCTTCCTGATTCCAGGCCCAGTGTTCTAGCCACTGCACCACCTGGCTACACACCTAGAGGATAAGATCAAGATAATAGTGATTTATTTTATTTTGCACATAATACGATATATATCCCAACAGGAGGAGAACCTAGAAATGGAGTCTATGACTTTTCTCCTCCCCCTTTAGTTATTGAGACTTTTTTTTTCACGTCTATGGTTTTTTTTCAATTACTAGGTTTGTCTCCCTTGCAGAGTATTGCCCTTGGACTCCTGAGGCTGGCATGAAAGGGAGGAGCAGATAAGTGGCTAGGAAGAAAATGCACCTTGTGCTGGCCCCAGTAAGCTTGGTCTGGGAGGATTTTTATTCTTCTTACTTCCTGAGGCGAGGGAGTGTGTGAGGAGCTCCTAGACAGCTGGCTACCCTACTAACATCCAGTGGTTACACTACATATATATGGGTGTGTGTATATACACACACACACATGTGTGTGCATATATATGCATATGCATCTAAATATGCAAACACATATACATATATATGCATGGGTATGTATACATATATAACTATATCTATATATCTGTTTCATGACACTAGATTGTAAATTCCTTATAAGGGCTGAGATTATGTTACTTTTGTCTTTATATTTCCAGTGATGTCTAGTACAGTTATTTATCATGTACTAAGGATTCAATAAGTACTTATTGATTGGTTCCTCAACCAACTCATCTCCCATAACCTCCACCCCACTTTAGCCACATACAAAGATGGTCATACCCTTGATCTTGCCATTACCCACAAATATACCACCTCCATGTTTGTGAATTCTGAAATTCCCTTATCTGGTCATGATCTGTATTGGCTTTCCACATTTCCCTCTGCTTTACAATACCAAATCTTGCCCTTCATCTGTTCTGTAGCCTCTGGTCCTCGGATCCCTCAGTCCTCTCCCAGGCCATCACCCCTGCTGCCACACTCTTGTCCTCTTCCTGTCTTGACTCCTTGGTGAACTAGTTCAGCTCTACACTGCCCTCTTATATTGCTGATTTTGCCTTGGCAAGCCTCAGCCTTCTATTACTCCCAAGATCTGCTGCCTTTACTCCTACACCAAAATGGAGAAAAATCACAAAACCATTTCAACTGGATATACTGCAGATTTATATTACATAAATCTAACTTGGGTCCTTACTGCTTCAAGGCAATCTTTTTGTTGTTGTTTTTGCTTTTTGGAGGGGGGGGAAGGCAGGGCAATTGGGGTTAAGTGATTTTCCCAAGGTCACATAGCTATTAAGTGTTAAGTGTCTGAGGCTGGATTTGAACTCCTGACTCCAGGCCAGTGCTCTATTCACTGTACCACCTAGCCACCCCAAGGCAATTATTTTAATTAAATTTAGTTAATTAACTCACTAGGGCAGTTAGGTAGAGAAGTGGATATAGCATTGGGCTTGGAATCAGGAAGACTCATCTCTATAAGTTCAGATCTGACCTCAGACACTGTGTGACCCTTGACAAATCATTTAATCCTGTTTGCCTCAGTTCCTCTGATCTAAAATGAGTTGGAGAAGGAAATATTAAGTATCAAGTGTCTGAGGTCAGATTTGAATTCAGGTCCTCCTGACTCCAGGGCCGTACTCTATTCACTGCCCCATCTAGCTGACCCATATTCCAGTACCTTTGCCAAGAAAATCCTAAATGGGGTCACGAAGAGCCAGACAAGACTGAACAAGTATCCCAGTCTCCACAGTGGCTCTTCCAAACCTTTATATCCCCCTCCCCGACACTCTCTGTTGAGAACTTTGCCTCATATTTTACTCAAAAAATTTCTGCCTTAGAGCACTTTCTTTTCCCCAATTCCTTATCTCTTATAACTTAGATGCCTTCTGCCTGTATCTTCTCCTTCACTCCTGTCTTACATGAAAAAGTAGCTCTTCTTGTCTAGGAAAAAAATCCCTCTACACTAACAGGTAATCCTGTGGCCTCTAGCAGATTGCTGCCTTCCAACTCTAACTATCTTCCATCTCTCACCGTCTATTGACTACTTCCCTACTGCCTATAAACATGCCTATGTTTCCCCCCAACCCCCAAAGTACCCTTATTTGGTCTGTCCATTCCTGCTAATTATCATGCCATATCTCTCCTACTTTTTGTGACTAAATTCCTTTGGAGGCCTGACTATAATAGTTACTTTCACTTACTTTCTTCTCACTCTCTTACTTGCCTATAATTTGGCTTTTGACCTCATCATTCACCCACCCTGCTCTTTCCAAAGTTACCAGTGCTCTCCTAAATGCCAGATCCAATGGCCTTTTCTCATTCTTTATTATTCTTGACTCTAGCTTTTGACACTCAGTCACCTTCTTCTCCTCATTACTTTATTCTTTCTAGGTTTTTGGGACATTAATCTCTCCTGGTTCTCTTCCTACCTATCTGACTATTTCTTATCAGTCTCTTGCTGGATCTTCATCCAAGTCATGCCCTCCAACTATGGGTGTCTATCCCACACAGCTCTTCTGTTCTCCCTCTATACTGTTTTACTTGATGATCTCATCAGCTTCCATGGATTCACTTATCCTACTTATGCTGATAAGTCTCCAATCTACTCATCAAATCTACTTTACTACCCAACCTCTCCATTGACGTCCAGTCTTAAATCTCCAGATGCTTGTTAGAGATCTCCAGTTGGATGTCCTGTAGACCAGTGGTGTGAGACTCAAACAGAAATGGATCCCTGCAAGCTATACACTGATTTAAGAAACCACAAATTAACATTTTCTAAGTTGTATTGTATTTTAATTTTTATTTTTAAAAATATTTTGCAATAACATTTTAATCTGGTTCTTGCCACACTGGGGAGTTTTTCTGGGCAGCTGACTGCAGCTGGTCATGAATTTGATACCTCTGCCATAGGCATCTTAAAGTCTACATGTCTGTACATACTGGGCAGAGCAGAAGTGATAATTTACCTCTGAGAAGTAGTAGTCAGAAATGCAAGAAGAAAAACAATAGACAGTGTCTCAGAAGCCTAGAGAGGAGAGAGTATCTAGAAGTGGATGATTAATGTTAAAACCTACAGAAATATTAGGTAGAATGTATATTCAGAAAAGTTCAATAGTCAATTAGTTAGTTGATAAGAATTTATTAAAGATCCACTATGTTCCATTTACTATGTGAATTAAGCACTGAAAGGGAAGAGATAGCTTTCAAGGAGTTCACAATCTAATGGGGGAGACAATATATAAACAACCATGTACAAACAAATTGTATGCAAGATAAATAGGAGATAATCAACAGAGAGAAGGCATTGGGAGGATTGGGAAAGACTTCCTTTCATTATATTTGGTGGTTAAAAGATTATTGGTAACCTTGGATACAAGAGTTTTAAGTTAGTGGTGGATTTAGAAGCCAGATTGCAAGAGAAGTGAGTGGGGTATGAAGAAATGGGCACAACATGTTTAGATGACTTTTTCTCAGTATTTTGCATATTGAATGATAACTTGGTCAATTTATATAGCAGAGGCAAATGATTTTTATTATTATTTTTGGAGGGGGAAAGGCAAGGCAATTGGGGGTTAAGTGACTTGCCCAAGGTCACACAGCTAGTAAGTGCAAGTGAACATTTTTTAAGAATTAAGAAAATATGGGCATATTTTTAGGCAGCAGGAAGGAGCCGGTGAATAAGGGGACATTGAAGATGCTTCTAAAGATGATGAAAAGAATAAAATCAAGAGCACAACAGAAGGGTCAGCCACTGCAAGGAGATAGGCTACCTCTTTCTCAGGGAATTTAGGAGTATGATTAGGGAAGTCAGAGGAAGAGAGAATGAGTGATGTTATATAGGGGATTGAAGTGTGCAGTAGGGGAGAAGAAGAAGCTCAAGGTATATGGACTCTGTTTTTTTCTTAGAATAGAAGGCAGGGTTTTCTGCTGAGAAGGAAGGAGAGGATAATATTGGAGGCTTGAAAAGAGAAGAAAAAATGTGTAATATTTTCTGTAGGGTGATAGAGAGCCAATTAAGGCAGAATAAAAGGATTGCTATGCAACAGTAAGGGCCTAGTTGAATGGAATTAAACAACCAAAAGTTGTAGTATGTTTAGTCTTCTAAAATGGCACTCAGTACCAGGGAAATAGGGATGGGGAAGGCAAAAAAAGGTAGGGATAATCTAGGGTTGGGCTTTGGCAGGATATGAATGGTGACAAGACAATGGGTTATTGAATACAAAGCTAAATGACAGTGCATGATAAAACTGGTCAACCACAGGGTCAAGCATATGAAGGGAAAAATATGAAACTAGAGCAAATGTTATGTGCCAGGAGAACTAGACAGCGTGGAGGTCAGAGGAAGGAAAAAGAATAATTTTAGAAGTAAGGCAGAGGCAGAGGCTAAAAGGTTATAATCAGAGAAAGGAATTTCAGAATTAAAGGTCATAGAGATAGCATGTTCTCTCTTAATTCCAGTACCTTCCCTCTGTCTGTTCATCCTTTCCTGCTTATCCTATATATATGGCTTGCTTTATATAGATTTGTTTACATGTCTTCCCCATTAGACCATAAGCTCCTTGAGGACAGGGACTATCTTTTGCCTCTTTTGGTATCCTCAGTATTTAGCACAGTTTCTAGCACATGGTAAGCACTTAATAAATGCTTATTGATTGATTTCAGTGGGTGGCTGAAGTAGGAGTAAATATGGGGGCAAAGGTCATGGGACCTGAAGCTGATTAACTGAGAGACCGGGTATTTGAGAAAGCCTCAATTGACATATTGAAGTTCTATAGGATAAGACCCTTGAGGGTGGAATTAAAGAGGTACTCTCCTTGAAAATGGAGGTGAATGCCCTAAAGACTGATAGATAGCTGTGACGTTTAGGCTGGGTAATGTAGGTAAATGGAATGAAACCTCAAAGAAGGAGAAGTTTCTGAATGGCAAAGGGAAGGTCTAGAAGTGGTAGTGGGTAGCAAAGAAAAGAGTCTGTTTGCTGCTTTAGCTTTATTATTAGAGGCAGTACATTTGTACTGTGCAGTAGAAAAAAATAGTAGAAAAAACTAGCTTTGCAGTCAGAGATCCTGGGTTCAGACCCTTACTCTGTTATTTATTACCTTTGTGACCAAGCTTCTTAACCCTTCTGGATTTCAGTTTCTTCATCTGTAAAATGTGGGAGTTGAAGCAGTTGACATTTAAGGTCTCTTCTCGTTCTAGATCAGAGATTCTTTTTTTTTTAAAGAATGGTTTTAAAAATATTTTTCTCAATTACAAATTAAAACAATCTTTCACGTTCTTTTTTAAAAATAATTTTTGATTTTCAAATTCCTTTTGTTCCCACCTCCTTGAGAAGGCAGGCACTTTGATATAGATTATATATGTGTAGTCATGCAAACATTTTCATATTAGCATCATAATACTCTATAACACCATGCTCATGTAGATTCCCAAAAGAACGCCACTGTGAACAGCTTTTAAGATTCAGATTACACAGTAATAGTGAACATTCTGTTTATTCCATTAAAAATCAAGGCAAACATTCACACTATAATATTCACAACATTACATCTTATCACAGAAAGTCACAATATAGTGTTCATAACAGCTTAACGTTAGAATGGCCACACACTTTTCACTCCAGTGGCCACAATATTTAGAACAAGGAGCAAAAGAATAATCACCTGCTTTCCCTAAGGGGGAAACCCTTCTCACTTAATCATTCAATTAGTCAATTCACAATATTTCAAACTTCCACCCATGGGGCAACCATTAACTTAATCAGTCACTCATCTAGCAGTCAGTCACTAAGCTAGATTCCCAATTACTAAATATCATTAATTACTAATATAGTCATTAGAAAACCACACAAACTCTCCACCCGTTGGTGTCCAGCAAACCTCAGTTTCATCCAAGGGGAGGCCTTTTCTTCATCTTGACTCTGGGTGGTCTCTCTAATTCCCTGGATCCCCTTCCATAGTTCCAG
>CM053594.1:144245631-144285679 GCA_028646575.1 Pseudocheirus occidentalis | reverse complement strand
GGCTTTGTTGGGCCTTGTCTCCCTAGGAACTGAGATTGCTGAGGCCTTGCCTCTAGTGAAGATGAAAGAAGGGCCCTTCCTTGGCCTTTCCATGCTGAGATGTTATCTTGATCTTGTTATGGCTTATGGGTGGATGACCTTTTGTGCTCTCCTGCTCCCTTTTGAGAAAATGCTTGGTGGTAATGTATGGTATTGTAATTACTTTGAGTCCGGGGTGGGAAACCTTGGGCCTTTTTGTGATGATTGGAAACTGATCTCCATTTGAGAAGAACACTCTCCATTTCAGAAGAGACTTTGACTAAAAGTATATACTGTCTAGGCGTGGAGGAGTACCTGGACTGAATTAAGAACTTACTTGTGAAACAAATGAGTTATACTGTTTTTTGACTTTCTCTGTTCTGTGAATGTTTGCTGAATAAATGGGGTTTGCTATGCTGGTAATCCGAATCTTGGAAGCTGCCTTTGCTTGGCATTACAGTCAGGAGCTCATAGTACTCCCTTGACTAAAAATTCATGTTTCACAATATCATAGATTTAGAACCAGAAGGGACCTTGAATGCCCTCAAGTCCAAAATCCTCCCCATTTTACAGATGAGAAAACTGAGGCCCAAAGAGTTTAAGTGACTTCTCCTAGGATCACATACCTAATAAGTGCCCTGAAGCAGGATACGAACTGGAGTATTCCTGAATCCAATTTAAATGCACTATTACTATCCAATGTGCCTCCAACTTGAATAGTACAGTATTGTAAGCTGTATGATTTTTCAATTTATCTCAGACACTGAGGTCAGTCATTCTCCATCTTGTTGAATTTTAGCCAGCACATTGTTGATCACTCAGAAGTAGTGAGGCAACAAGGAGAAATCAAGAAGGACCTCAAAACCTTAGTCATCCCAATAGCAGAGAAGATAGATGGATCATACAAGTCCTAAAATAGAGCCCTGCATTTCCTTTTATCTCTCTTTGTGGTGGGATTTTCTTTGCCTGCCTCAATTTGTTTTTTTTTCTTTTTAATAATTTTTTTATTAACTTTAAACTTAAATACAAAACAAGAAAAGGGGAAAAAAGAACCTTTCCATGTACACAGCAGAGCATAACAGAGGATTCAATACAAAACAATAAATTTCCCTTTCAAGAAAATCCATACAATAAATAATACACATTGTTTCAAAGCTACCTAGCTTTTCTTTGCTCCCTTCTAGGTTTTCTTTTGTTCTCTGCTGTACACTTTTTACTTTTTTCCCTCCCTCTGTCCCCCCACCCTACCCTAAAGAAGGCTACAATTAAACATGTAGATGTATAGGTATCTGTAAATACACACATACACTCCTCCAAATAGACAGATGTAAGACCATACTGTGCACGTTTCCTCTTGTGATCTTTTTCTCTGGATCAATTTGCTTTTGAAGAGTAAAAATGGGAATCTGATTTTTCTGTGTCCTAATGCTGGAAACCATATTATTTTTCTGTGTCCCAATGCTGGAAACCATATTCTGCCACAGCTCACAGTAGAAAGGAGACCATAGATAAAGATCAAGCTTTATTAGTTTAAGTTCATCAAACTTACTATTTCTTACTAGATGTTGTGTAGATTTAGATTTTATTTTTTTTAAGCTACCAAAAATGACAAGTAGGGCTCTCAGGCAATTTCAAATGAATACCCATGGAAGAAAATAGGACTTTTAAAAGTATATTTAGGGATAGGAGATTATGTCCTCCCTGAATCACAGCTCACAAAGTACTTTCTTCCCATCAACCTTGATAGTGCAAATGTTACTACCTTCACTTTAGAGGTGAAAATTCTGGGCTCAGAAAGTTAAGTGATTTGTCCCTGGTTACACAGCTAAAAATAAAGTAACTCATTTATATAATAGTTTAACACTTTCCTCAGAATAACTGGTAAGAAAGAGAGAATAAGTATTACCATCATCCCTGCTTTAGATATGAGAAAATGGGCTCAGAGACATCCAGTAATCTGGCTGAAGTCGTGCTGCCCAAACTGGGTCCTAAGCCCTGTTCTTCTGACTCTGAGTAAAGAATTCTTTCTGCTATGCCACACTGATTCTCATTTATGGAACAATCTAATAACGCATAGTCCTTCTGCCCAGCTCTGCTCTGAAGAAAAGATTTTCCTGAGAACCTGGGCCAGGAGAGCTCTGAGATGATTTCCAGCTCTAAGATTCTAAGACTGTTCTTCCATAGACCACCTCCCACCCACATTAGTTTCCACTGCTTTCAAGAGACCAGCCAAATGAGCCCTTATGGCCAGAGACTATTTCAAAAAGATTCCTGGGCAGTCTGAAAGCTATTCATCTGAAGGGGAAGTTGGTTTTTCCTTTGTAAGAGCCTGGTTCTGGGGAGATGGTTCTATTTTCCATTGGAAGGTGGTGTTTAGGAATCCGGAGCAAAGGAAGAAGACAGAGGTTTTATTATTCCATTCCTGCAAGTTAGAAAGGGCTTTTCACCCCATGGCAAAGGAAGGACCTAAAACTTTGCAACAATTGATAATTGAGTGCATTTGACTTTCCATTACCTGTTCTTTGTAATTCGGTGTTTAATTTATATTAAGCAGTTACAAATTGGGTAGTCACAAGTTTCAAATGAGTTTGGTGTTTACCCTCCTGTGTCCCAGCACTTGCATTGGTGATAGGAGTGACTTATCAACTTGTTGGTTTTATCCTGCAGCTCATCCTGGGCTATTCTCTATGGGCTACTTTTCTAAGTAGGTAGCTGTAATGGTAAGGGGATTTGAAGATCTTCCCTGCCCCTTAATGGGCCTTAAGTGGAACCCAACAGGAAGGGCTTGATTGGGGGAAGGCTTGTTTTTCAGGAAAACCCATACCTTTTGTTACTTTGTAATTAGGAAGTGGGTCACAAAGGTTGTTATGTCCTCTGACACTGAACAAGGGTATATATACTCGGAGGTGAGGTTTTCCTTTGGGGTTCACTTATGGGAAGAGTTGTGTGATTTGGCCAGATGAGAGTCTGAGTAGCCATTGAGTCCCCAGAATTTAAGAACCCAGATGTTGGTGCTTCTCTCTCTGGTAACTAACTATATATGTTTGTAATGGTCAGACAGTTAGAAGCCCTGTCTGTTGGTATGTTGAATTGTATTATTTTCTCTGCCTGTATTTTTTGTCTGCTTGTAATTTCTGTTTGCATTTTCTGACGTTCAGGGCACTGACTTTTTCCCCTGAACTAAGTGAATGATATATAGATAGATAGATATTGATATAGATGTATGTTTAATTAAAGATTCCTGATGCCTTTAAAGTTGCTCTCCTTTAGTAAAGCAGATCAAAGAACCTGTGCTAGCAGCCATCCTGAGTATACTAGGGCATTTGCTGTTACAATGGCCATCATCAAAAGTGGGGTTTAAATGGTTTTTTACTGGGTAGGAGACTTTATCACATCATCAGGAAACAGCACCTTTGAGTAATGTCCCAAAGGCATGTTCACTTCTTCCTTTCTTCATCTCCAGGTAAGCTATCTACTTGCATCTTGGGAAGGGGGAATGTCTTTTCCTTCACAAAGGTTTAGAGTTTAGAATTCAGGCCTTTCCATAGGCATAGCTTAAACAAGCTAGGTTCTGCACAGAAGGCAGTAAAGTGGAGGTAATGGTTAGAGACTATACTCAGGAAGATCTGAGTTTGAGTTCAGGCTCTGATACCTACAAGTCGTGTGACTATGGGCAAGCCATTTAATGTCTCTCAGCCTTAGCTTCCTCCTGGGAATAATAATAATAGTGTCTTTGTTACAGGACTGTTTTGAGGAACAATGAGATAAGTTATGTGAAGCATTATACAGCTACTGGGCTGTATAATATATAGGTGGTGTGTTGGATAAAGCACCTGACCTGGAATCAGGAAGACTTCTCTTCCAGAGTTCAAATCCTGCCTCAGACACTTATTAACTGTATGACCCTGGGCAACTCACTTAACCTTCTCTGCCTCGGTTTCTTCATCTGTAAAATTAACTGGAGAAAGAAATGGCAAACCATTCCAGTATCTTTGCCATTTCAGGAATGGGGTCACAAAGAGTTGGACATGACTGAACAACGAAAAAATGATGAATAATCTCTAAGCTATTGTGTTTAGTTTGGGGCACCACATTTTAGTGAAGACATTGAATACTACAGCATATCCAGAATGGTATAAGAACTAGAATGTATTTTATCTAAGGATTTGTTGAAGAAACTAGAGAAGGGGTATGACTATACTGGAGTAAAGTATACTTTACTACTCAGTATCCATATAATATTATGCAGCTCAGTTAAACTATCTAGGTCTCAGTTTTTGAAGCCATATATCTCTAAGGACCCTTCAGGTTCTAAATTCTATTATATTATAGATGGTGATAGTTTGTCCTTCGGTGTAGAAGAGAATCATGACATGAGGAATACGATGCTGTGACTTGCAAGTGAATTGAATTACAGTGGGCAAGGGCTATGCAAGGCTGCCAGCCTCACTTTCTTCTCTAGATCCATCTGGATCCAATGGCCAAATATAGATCAGGACGAATGAAGATGGTCTGGCCTGATACTATAGAAACTCTTTTAAAATATTTGAGGGGCTATACTGTAGAAGCAGAATCAAATTTATTTGACATGGCCCCAGAGAGCAGAAGTATGGGTAGAATTTACAGGAAGGCTGCTTTCAATTCATTGTTAAAAAAAATTTCTAGCAATTAGAACTATCCAAAACTATGAGTTACATTGGGAAGCCTTTAGTTCATCATCAGTGAAAGTCTTCAAGTAGAGAATGGAGGATCAGAATCACAAAAATATTGATCAAGAATCTCTTTTAGGAAATCCCTTGCTACTGGAGTTCAACTTCCCCTTGTAGAATCCCAGGAATGGGAAACTCATTATCTTCCTAAGTAAATAACTTCTGTTTGAAATTTTGTTAGCTTTTCACCACGTTGGCTTGAAATATGCCTCTCTCAAAGTTTCTACCCCTTGCTCCTGGTTCCACCCACTAGCAAAACACAGAACAAGTGAAATCTCTCTGCTAGAAATAGTTTTATGCCACCACCCCCAACTCTACCAAGTCTTCTCCATTCCTGTTTCAAGGCAGCTAGGTAGAGCCAGAGACAGAACACTTGGTTTTAAGTCAGGAAGACATGAGTCTTACCAACTATGTGACCCTGAGCAAGTCACTGGGCAAATCTGCCCTAAATCCATTTTCTAGGCTAAATATCCCAAGCTCCTTCACCTGAGTGACATGGGGCATGTTCTCACAAAGTTTTTCACCATCCTTTGAACTCCCTGAAGCTTGTCAACATCCCTTCTAAAATCTGGGCCCAGAACACAACAGGATACTCTACATATGGATCAACTGGAATAACACGTAATGGGACAATCAGCTTCTTCTTTCTACATACTATCCTTGTCCTTATGCAGTCTAAGACTGCATTAGATTGGGGGGATTTGACTCTCAGATCTTTTTCACACAAGTAACTCTCTAGTTACCACTAGCCAGATAGAAGAGTGGAAAGAGTACTGGGCCTGGAAAGATGAGTCAAAACGCAATCATAGACACTCACTAGCTGTAGGACCCTGGGCAAGTCATTTAACCTCTGCCTCAGTTTTCTCAACTTTAAAATGGGAATTAAAAACAGCATCAACCTCACAGGGTCTTTGCAAGGATCAAATGAGGTAATATTTGCAATATATTTAGCCTGGCATATAATAGCACTACATACAATTATCCCTTCTACACTGTGACTTTCTCCATTGCAGCTTCAATATAGTACAGTTCAGGGTAAGAAATTAAATGGGAATTTGGGGGGAATTCTGCAGAAGCTGCAGGTTACACAGAAAAAATTTAGAAACTCAGAAATGCATAAAATATATTATTGTATTGTAGAATATCAACAGAAATTTTATAATAAGGTACTGTAACCACCCCCATAAAAGAAAAAAAGTTCAGACTTCTTTTCTGGTACAGGGAGGGCCCACAGATTTTGCACAGATTTTCCAGGCTGTGGGATGTCACGCCCCTAACACCTGCAATGTGGAAGGGATAACTGTAAATGTTTATTTATGTCCTTTTCCACCTCCCAGTCATCACCCTTCATACTGTATTTGTGCAGGTGATATTTTGTCTTTTTTTGCAGAGGCAATCAGAAGAGTTAAGTGACTTTCCCAGGGTCACACAGCTATTAAGTGTCAAATATCTGAGGCCAGATTTGAAGTCATCCTCCTGACTCCAGGGCCAGTGCTCTATCCACTGTGCCACCTAGCTGTCCCCAGAGGTGATGTTTAACCCAAATATAAGGCCTACCATTTATCCCTAATAGACCTTTGCAAAAATTATTTCTATTTAGAAGCTGTGATTAGGTTTTCTACCATACCAGTAAGCAATACAACAATAATTCTAACAATATTTTTAAATAGTTGCCCATAGAATCTAGCATGCCATCTCTGCATTTGTCCAAGTCATTAATTAAAATGTTGATTAGCTTAAGTCCAAGGACAGGGCCCCAGGGCACTCCACTAGAGGTTTCCCTTCATGTTAACCTCGGCTAATTAATGACTACTCTTTGGATCTGGTCCTTCAGTCAGGGAGTGCCAAACCCACATAACTGTACTATTATCCAGCCTGTTTCTCTCCGTCTTGTCCGCCTGGGTAGTACAAGAAATGTCATTAAACAGTTTGCTGAAATCCAACTGTGCTATGTTCCCAAGGCAATGCCCTGTTCCACCTGTCTAGTAACCCCATTTACCGGGAAAATTAGGACATCTTTGTTCTTAAGGATCCTGGCTGCCTTAGAAATTGACCCGGATGATCTCTGATGTCCTTTCCAAGCATAAGATTACATGTACACCAAAATCCCTGAGAGAAAATCAAACATGATAAGAATACGACCTCTCCAAAAGAATGGCTGTGAGGATTCAGAGACATGGTCATGGAATCCATGCATTTCATCACTCCTCAGCCTCGTGTTGTTCATTCACTTCAGGGCACTTAGTTTATGAAGTGCCTAGCACAGGGCTAGACAGTATGGAAGTGGGGGTGGGAAAGGAAACTGCAGCAGCAGCTCTGTTTCTCAAGGTATTTACAATCAGTTATACTGGGAAAGCAGATAAACACAGAAAACCCTTGGAGTACATGTTAAACAACAGGAACAAGGACTAAGCTACACAGTAAAGAGTGTAAGTATTTTCCAGGCAGGTAGAAAAAGAGAGGACATATGTGTGAGCCCAGAATTAGGGGGGAAAATAAATGGAACAGCAAGTATTTCTGAAAAAAGTGTTTGAGATGCCTATAGAACCTTCAGATTCTCATTGTTGCTTTTCTCCCTCCTGTTTTGTAGCATTTCAGGTTAGTAAATAGAGAGATAAAGTTATCCCAAAGGTAGGTTCTCAAAGGTTTTCCTGGCTGACAACCTTTCAACTATATTCTTCTTCTCCCAGGCTTATTCAAGGGAAGGCCTTTCGGAGAATAATGCTATTATAGGAAATTCAACCTCCAAATATCCATTTTTAAGTTAATAGATGTAAGGTATCCATTAAATGAAAATTTATTGAATCCTCTAAAGATATGAATCCTGAATGAAATCAAGGTTTGGATGGAGATGTGATCCGTAGCTGACACGTTATGGGAGTTATAACTGAGGTACGTGTTAAGCCTTGTAATTTCTTTCCTTTTAAAAAGGCTGAATACTTTTAAAAAATCTTTGCAGATATATTATTTTGACAGAGGTAAAGAGCTACAATCGACCACATTGTAAGAGAGGATCCCAAGAGAGCTTCAATATGCATGACAACTCTCCCCACCAGGGCACACCATCCTGCCTAGATTCTGAATGAGGGGGTACTCCATTCGGATTGGCACCAGCCCCACCCATCCCTGGAGGAGCCTAGTTTTTAAATATAAAAAAAAAGATTCATTTTCTCCAAGTCTTTGGAGTCAGTACAGCTGGGAATCATTAGCTGTAATCAGGGGGCAGCCAGCATAAAGAGGAAGCAGTGGGTGAATGCTCTGTCTCTCTGTGGCAGCCATCTGGACAGAGGGAATTTGGTTTTAAACCCTGGGGGGTGGGGGAGTTATTGGGATCTCGTTATGTTTGGACTTGACTTCAAATCCAGAACAAAAGATCCTTTTTGCTGGGGGTTTGCTTTCTGAAACTGGAAGCAAAAGATCATTAATAGTAAGCAAGATGACATTTCAGAGAAGAACCCTGTCAAATCAGATGGATGGGCTGGGTATAACGGCCTGCTCATCCCAGACTTCTCATGGGCTTGTCCATCTCTGGTCCAAAGTCATCAGAATGTGAAAGAAGCTTATTCTATTGTTCTTTACATCCTTGTATCTGACATCCCTCCTCTACTTTTTGTTCCTTCATTCTTTCACCCAAAGCAACATATTTTGGGTGAGGCTAGGTGGCACAGTGAATAGAACACTGGCCCTGGACTCAGGAGGGCCTGAGTCCAAATCCGGCCACAGACACTTAACACTTACTAGCTGTGTGACCTTGCACAAGTCACTTTACCTCAATTGCCCTGCCTTCCCTGCTGCAAAAAGCAAAACAACAAAAAATAATAATAATAACCCTTTTTTTCAGCTCCATGGAATGGGAGAGAAAGCGTTTCCTTTGATTGAATGGGATGGCATATTGCTTGACAAACCTTAAAGTGACATCTAAATGCTAGCTATTATTTTATTATCACCTCATTACATGACTAAAAGTCTCCCCTCCTTCATGGAAAATTAGGAACTCACCAAACAGTGTGGCTTTCTCCATTTCTCCCATCATAAGTAAAGATGCACATTTGTAAAAGTCTAAGAGGGGTTACCTAACTCAACAAGCCCCCCGATATCTATTTGTCTTTTTATCCTAACCTGAACATTGTACAACTGAGTTCCTGGAAGAGAGAGCCACCCTGGAAAGAACCTTTCTCTAAAAGGAATAATGTGGGGACTTCAACAATGTGCACATCTGTGCCAATTCTCTTGCTTATAAAAGGAGAGAACATGATGAATTCTTGTTTTACTTTGATGCTTGTTTTATTCTTCAAAAAGGTAGAGGAAATAGTGAAGGAAACAGATATCCTTGCCCTGAATCTGACCAAGGAGGAAGGTGGCCAAAGTAGAAAAAGCAGGAACTTTGAAAGAAGTACCTAACACTGTATAAAGATCACAGTAATTCATGAAAAGCAACATGGGGTAGTAGACAGAGAGTTGCATTTGGAGTGAGGAAGAGCTCAGTTTAAATAGCCCCTTAACCTCTTGTCATAATTTGCCTCAAATCACTTAAAATTACACAAATACTTGACGAGGAAAATGTGGCAAAGATCAAATTCATGTGAAAGACCAGTTCGTGTATGAAATTTCTGGGAGTTTTGGTGTACTGAGAAATCAATGTAATTCATATAATAATAATAATAATAATAATGATAATAATAATAACTAACATTTATATAGTGCAGGGGTGGGGAACCTGCACCCCATAGGCCACTTGTGGCCCTCTAGGTCCTCAAGGGTGGCCCTTTGACTGAATCCAAACTTCACAGAACAAATCCACTTAAAGGGATTTGGTCTGCAAAACTTGGACTTAGTCTAAAGGCCGCACCCAATTATTATAAGGCTTAATATTTGCCAGACACTGTGCTAAGCACTTTACAATTATTATTCCATTTCATCCTCAAAATAACCCTGGGAGGTAAGTGATATTATTAATCTTCTTTTGATATATGAAGAAACTGAGGTTTAGTGACTTGCCCGGGGTCCCATAGCTAGTAAATGTCTAAGGTCAGATTTGAACCCATGTCATCCTGATTGTTGGCCTGCACCCTACCAATGCCAACCTAGCTACCTCAAAAAACTAAGAGTTTCTTAGGACACATTAATGTATAAAGTCCAGACCGAGGAAGGCAATGCTTCCATTCTAGTTTGCCCTTGTTAGACTACACCTGGAGCATTATGTGATATTCTGAGGATATCTTTAGGAACGATGCTGGCAAAAACAAATTTATCCAGAGAGAGGTGATCAAGAGAGCCAGAAGATTAGAGTCTATACGTGTTGGAAGAGTTGTCGATTTGTCTTGTCTTGGAAACTATATAAAAAGGTCATTTAACTGAAATGAAAGGAGGAAAAAAAGTGCATATATGTGTGACAAGTCAAATTCCACAGGGAGTGCCAGTTACAACATAGGAAGAAAAACAGCAAGAGAGAAGGAGTACTTCATAGGAGATCACATCCAAGAATACAGCCCATGGGTATAAAATGCATAACACAGAGGCAAAAAACACAGAGAAATTGATAGCCTAATGCTAGAACATAAATTTGGTCTCATGGATGTCACTGAGACAGTGGGATAGCACTCAAGATTGGAAAATGGTTACAGCCTTTATTCAAAGTGAATAGAATAAATAAGGGGCATAGTAGATCAACAAGATAATTTTTTAATATCCTGATGAGGAAATTCAAGAACCAGAGTACATAACATAATGGAGAGTATGTGCATGATGCTAAATAAAGAGAGAAACAGAAATAATGTTGCCATGACATATACTATAGGTCACCAGATCAGAAGGAAGAAATAGATGAGGAACCCAGGAAATATCAAAAGTCTGGAATAGAAACATTATGTAGTATAAGAAGGGAGGGAGATTTTTGAATTATCTTGTTCTCTTCTAGACTTCTTTTTTTGCCAAAAAGATGGCAGATCATAAATGCTTTACTTGTATTTATGATAATTTCATTCTTCAAAAGGTAAAAGAAATAGCAGGGACTAGAAATTACAAATGGAATTGCTATTTTTATCTAATTCTTTCATGGAGAAGGGACCAATTGATGAAATAGAAATGATAGGATTAATGGAGTGTTCATGGGACCACTCCACTGTAGAATTCATGATAAAAACAGAAAGTAAAATAAGGTCTGAGATAAATACTTGATTTAGGTTCATAAGATTTAGAGACCTTAGTAATAATTTAGTCCAACCCACTCGTTTTATAGATGAGAAAACTGGGAAGTGAAATGACTTGTCCAAAGTCACACAGGGAGAATTTGGATGAATCTATTTCAAAAGGTTCAGAGGACCTTTTTTGTCTGTGTTTCATGGTATAGTAGAAAACCTGAGATCAAATCCAGTCTCAGGAATTCACTAGTTTTGTAACTCTAGGCAAGTTACTTAACCCCTATTTCCCTTAATTTCCTCATCTGTAAAATGGAGATAAGAATAACACTTACCTCCCAGGATTATAGCGAAGGTCAAATAAGATAACAATTGTAAGTCATTTAGAACAGTGCCTGGCACATAGTAAGCACTATATAAATGTTGGCTATTGTTACTTATTATTAATTATTATTATTACAAGGCAGTTCTGGCCGGTATGGGTCAGAAGTTCTCAAGATCAAATATGTAAGACACAATTGAAG
This sequence comes from Pseudocheirus occidentalis, assembly GCA_028646575.1. Classification (NCBI taxonomy): domain Eukaryota; kingdom Metazoa; phylum Chordata; class Mammalia; order Diprotodontia; family Pseudocheiridae; genus Pseudocheirus; species Pseudocheirus occidentalis. The sequence continues at coordinate 144,274,291 of CM053594.1, read as the reverse complement.
TCAACTACAATAGAGGAAAATAAGGAAGGGGAATAGTATAGAGGCAAAGGAAACTGACCAGCCAATTTGGATCTCTTTTTTAAAAATCTAAAGAAGATGAAAGCAAAGTAACAGAAGATGAATGCAAAAGGGTGGCAAGTTGTGAGAACAGTAGCAGGAACATAAAGCTCAGGATGAGATTATGATGAATACTAGGAACAACAAAAATGAAGATTTTTTTTCATATGTTGAGGCAAAAGGAAAATCAAAGAGACAGATCTACTGCTTGGGACACAAAGAATTATGGGTAAATTCAGAGATGGCCAGACTCAGAAAGAAGTAGTAAATATTAACATTAGCATGAAGAGGAGATCTCCAATGGAATACCAAGCTTTGTGCTTGGTCCTATGCTGTTTGACATTTTTTATCAATGACTTGTATAAAGGCAGAAATAGCACACTAACCAAATTTTTGGGTAACAGGAAGTTGAAACTGAGAGCAATGCAAGTTATTATCCAAAAGGATCTTGATTAGTCAGAGCATCGGGCTAAATACAATGAGGTGACATGCATTAGGGATAAATTTAATATCTTGAACTTGGAAACAAAATATCAACTTTACAAGTATGAGGTAGAGGAAGCACGGTTAGACGTCAATCATTCTGAAAAAGAAAGTCTGGGGATTTGAATGTACTTCCTCAAATTATAGCCCTACTGCAAGCAGCTCTCATCAAACCTCTTCTGGAGGTGTATGATATAACCCTGGTCACCATGATTTAAGGAGGATACTGACAAGCTAGAGAGTGTCCAGAGAAGGGCAACCAGGACAGTAAAGGACCTCGAGTTCATAGCATGTGAGGATAAGTTCAAGTAACCAGCTATATTTTGCCTAGAGAAAAGAAGACAAAAAAAATGTTGGCAATCTTCAAGAATGGGAAGGACTGTCATGGGAAAGGAGTATATTTGTTCAATAAGAGGAAAATTTAGGCTTAATAACATGAAACAATGTTTATGACCAGAGTTATGCAAAAATGCAAAGATTTTTAAAAAGAGATCCAAATGTCACTTTGAAAGACAGTAAACTCCTCATTTTTGAGATGTTCCAGCAGAGATTAAACTTGTTGACTATCAGAGATGCCATTTATGTATAAATTGAATTAGCTGGTTGCTGGGGTCCCTTCCAACCCTCAAATTCTATGATTCCATGAACTGATATAAACATTTTGTCTTAAATACACTAAATTCAGATGAACCTTGAAGCAAAAGAGGTTAAGAAATATTTCTTGGATGATTTGCATGGAGAAATACCGTTTTCCTCTTCTTGGTCACAGGGTAGCCAGACAGAAAAAATTACATGTAATTACATAGAAAAAGTATCAATTAGCACTCGTTCTCCAATCTAAAGAGAAAAGTGACCAATAGGGAATGACTTTTTTTTTCTCATAGACCTTATATAAAGAGTGAAAGAGGCCAGGTCTCTAACTACCACATGGGAAGGAGTCAAAGATAAATGAAAAGACCTTGTATTTAGAATCATAAGATCATTGATTGAAAGCAGCAAAGAAGCTCAGAGGTCACAATGAACCCAGGCCTCTCATTTTACAGATGAAAGAAATTGTGACTTACTCAAGGTCACACAGACAATAAGTGGCAAAGCCAGAATTTGAAATTAGTGTATCATATGTCTTTTTTTAAGTTGAACCTTCACCAGTAAATTAGACTAATGCCCAAACACATATAATAGATTAACAGACACTGATAAATTACACTTACACATAAATTCAGACATTATGACTCCATCTTTAGTGAAGGAGTACTACTATATCTAGAGATACTCTACCCCCTAATTTTGGTGAATCTTCAATATTTATGTGTTACAAGAGGATGCATCTTAACCAGGCACACAAAATACTTGGAAACAATTCTCACTTGTACTCTTCCTCACTTCCCAGTAAAGTTGGAGGATATCACCTCATGTAGCATCCCTAAACAAAGTGCCCAGACTGAAATGTTACTTACTTGGTCCCACTTTGTTCATTTACACACACACACACACACACACACCCTTTCATTTGTTCTTCTTGCTAAGTGAAAGTAAGATTTACTTGTTAAATTAAAGATAGTCCAAAACTATTCTATTTCCACTTTCTAGGGAAATTTTATCACTGGTCCTGTTCATACCTTCCCCAACTGTGTCTTCTTTATTTGGCTGTGCCAATCTCTTCTCTAGGTTATTTTCCAACTTTCTTAGACATAATACCCTTAAGTCTACCAAAGAGCATTCAAGGATACACTGCCATTCCCCAGTTAAAGTATTAAGATGATTATTTAATTTAGTCAAAGGAACTGGTTTCTGTCACTTACTGCCTGAGTGATTTTGGGTAAGATATTTCAGCCTCATTTTCCAAATCAGTAAAATTAAAGGGTTAGATTAAATTATAGAGGGAATATGGTTCAACAGAAAAATACCTGGAGCCAGAGAACGTGGATTCAAATCCTGCTTCTGACCTTACTACCTTATGACCTTGGGCCTCCATTCCCCCACCTGTAAAAGGAGGGAACTTAGATTAGGTCATCTCTAACATCCTTTTCTGCTTTCATGATCTTAATTATATTGTAACAGAGATAACTACAAGGCATAGTTATAACTGGCACCATTTGTAGCCTATAATAAAACTCAGATACATTTTTACCTGACATATACTAGCTGTTACGACCATGGGCAACTCCCTTAATATTTCAGTGCCCTAAGCAACACTTTAATATCATAAATTACAAACTAGTTCCTATTCTGAGGGTAAGGGTGTTCCACTCCAAGAATTCCCCACACTAAAAACTTATAGATCCAGACCCCCAAAATGTAAATAATAATTACATAATAATAATAATAATTAAAAATAATCCAAGGCAAAACCTTAGTATTCTACATCACGGTTTTTTATTCTGGGTTTTGCCCCCTACACAAATTGGCATCTCTACAGTAACAAGGAATCAGGATAACCATAATAAGGCCCTTGAGAGCAGTAGTCTCATCATCTATTTCTCTTGGGTGCTAAGAGTGGATAGTATAAGACTGTTCCTAGAAAGCACTCAATAAATGTGACTAATTAATTTGGGGGCAGCAAATCATGAGACCCTAAAAATCATTATTACTAAACACAAATGAAATTTATATGTGAGCAGAATCTAGCTTGTTTATTTTTCTCCCCTTCACAGTCATAGTATATTATTATTTTTTAAAAGATCAGAGATGTAACTAGGGTGGGATAATGGTACTTTGCTTCCAGGTGTCAAAATATAGAGGTCACTAACAGTACTTGTACTCCTGTAACACTTTTACAGCTGTAAGAGTGATGATCTGCATATATTTTCTTATAAATTTTACATATTTGTTTTTAAATGAACAGTCTTACTGAAACTAGTAACAGTGAAAAGAGTATTAGTGAAGGTACTGGTCAATCAATAAATATATATTTATTATGTCAGGCACAGTAGTAAATATGGGGGGGGTAGAGAAAAGAATGAATCAGTCTTCGCCTCCAAGGTGTTTACATTCTTTGAGGGGGAAAGGGCTTATTAGCCTTATGAACTTAAATCCCTTAAATCTCTCTAAGCCTTAGATTCCCCACTCCAAAAGTGTGATTTAAATATTTGCTTTGCCTGTCTCACAGAGTTACTGGGAGGATCAACTGAGCTAGAAGTACTCTGGGATTGGGAAAAGTACTGATGAACATAAATGTATTATTATGTGATTTCAAGCTAGAAGGGACCTTGGAAACCATCCAATCTCAACTCCATTTTACAGATGAGAAAATTGATGAACTAACATGGGAAGTGATCTAAGATCATATGTTCGTTAGTTGGTTGTTGTCCTTCGTGCTTGAAGACCACCAAAATAACATCACTATGTTGAAGTCAGGGTACAGTGTGTCTGACTACAGCTGATCAGACCAGTGTGAGCTCAGAGCCCTCTACCACAGGTTGGACGCAAATAGTTCATGTGAACATTTGGACTTAAGGTGTCTAAACTTGTGCATCTCGCATTTCTTTTGAGCTACCTCAATTCTGTTTCACTCAAAGAGCACAGTGTCTTCTTTGATACATGTATGCCACACTATGTGGTGCTGTGCCAGTGTCTCCCACATCACATGATCAATTCTAAGGTTCTTCAGAGAGACCTTGAGCATGTCCTTGTATCACTTCTTCATGTGAGTACCTACCTTGCAAGAATTCTCCATAAAATAGACTTTAAGATCATATGTAGTAAAATAGTAGAGCCAGAATCCAAGTTTTTTGACTCCAAAGAAAATTATTTCTATTATTCTATAAAGAAATTTCTGCCTGAAGTCCTAATCTGATGCATTCAAGTGATGTGGAGGTGTCCTTGTGTCTTCAAAAACTGTTGCAGCAGGACACAGGCTCTGGCATATCCTAACTAACCATAAAGGCTTTGAATGTGAGCTTGGTAATGAAATGGTTAAGTTCAGAGAGGGTCATCACCAGAAGTTTGGCCACATCCATTCATAAAAGTATCCACTAAAGGATGGAGGAGGTTGCAATTTATATTAATGGTGGACAACCCAACCCAGTTGAAAAAGGAAGGGGAAAGAATAAGTATTTATTTAATATATACTATATGTCAGGCACTGTGCTTAGTGCTTTTTACAAAAATTCTCTTAATTGGTCTTCATAACAGCTCTGAGAGGAAAAAAGCTGTTATTATGCCCACTTCACAGTTGAGGAAACTAAGGCAGACAGAGGCAAAGTGACTTGCCCAGGGTCACATAGCTAGTAAGTGTCTGAGGCCATATTTGAACTCAGGTCTTCCTGACTTAAGGCCTAGTGTTCTACCCACTATGCCACCAAACTGCCTTAAATTTAAAAAAAAAATCTCTGTCAACTAATGTTTTTTAAGACACTAGAATGTGGAACAATTCATTTGATAGGGGATAGGGTTGGATTTTGTTGCTGCAAGGAAAAGAAAAGGATTTGATATTTTTGTTTCTGGAACTAAACCCTTGCTAGTTAATTTGGATGAAGAAATAAAAAATCATGAAAGAAACAGAAAATTCAGCAGGAACCCTCAAGCTTAAGAACCGATTTCAGGACAAATGTGCAATCTACGGTTACTTGAATGAAGACAGTTCAGAGTCAGGATGGGGAGTGGAGGGGAAGGGAAGGACAAGGAAAAGAAATTGTTAATGCCTTATGCTTGAAAATGGGAAGAAAAAAAGTAATAATAACAACAATAGTGATAAGAAGGACGGTGGCAATGATGATGATAATGGCAATGGTGGTGATGATGATGATGATGATGATGATGATGATGATGATGATGATGATGATGGCTCTTCCATCTACATTTTCCTCACAAGAGCCTTTGAATGTAGTCAGATTACAAACACAATGAAACTCCAAGCCAAGGGGAAATAATCTACTTTTTCCCAAGAGCTCTTAACACTTGAAACTTGCTAAGAGTCATCTGCTAAGTCATAAGCAGTTGTGAGTTTCCATTGATGGGCAGTGTTTCTTCCCGAGGAGTTCCCTCCCCTACAGTAGCAAAGCCCTTCGGTGACATGGCCAGATCTTCAAATAATGACAAGAGGACCAGAACAAGGTACGGCACTTCACCGCCTTTGGAGCAAGTCAGAAAAGGAAAAGCAGTAACTAGAAGTAGTTTAGCTGAGCACTCTTGTTCTTTTACTTAGTATTTGGGTTGTGCCATCAGAATTAGAGGAAGAGAAGTAAACACAACCAAGGGGAACATGAAACACCAAGTATCCCTGTGCTAGGAGCTGGGGATACCAAGGCAAAAAGTGAAACAATCTCTGTTCTTGGGAAGCTTAGGTTCTATCAGGGAAGATTTTGTGTGTGTGTGTGTGTGTGTGTGTGTGTGTGTGTGTAGTCTGATGTGTATTTAGGTCTTATGTGTATTTAGGTATATGTATTATAGATTATGTATAATATTACATTTATTTACAGTCATGTGTATTTAGATATATAGATACACCGAAATATACATATGTATGTGTATCTATGTGTGTGTATATGCGTGCATGCATGAATATATACATCCATATGCAAGATATATACATGTATAAATATACATCCATACATGCTTTTATATACATACTCACATAGTTACATATATTTATATACACAAGAAATTCAAAATAAATGTAGTACATGAACGGTATCAAATTTCTTCTCTCTCCAGACTTTTTTTTTTGCTTTTTGGAGGGGGCAGGCAGGGCAATTGGGGTTAAGTGACGTGCCCAAGGTCACATAGCTAATAAGTATTAAGTGTCTGAGACCAGATTTCAACTCAGATCCTCCTGACTCCAGGGCTGGTGCTCTATTCACTGCACCACCCAACCGTCCCTCTCCAGACTCTTTCTTCCCAGACTGGGGCAGACTATACCCATGTTGATTGATTGAAATATTTCCCAGAGGGGAGCCACAGCTGGCCACAGCCACCACATTGCCACAACTCACTTTCAGTGACCTAAGGACAACACTAGTATGAGGGAAATAGACAATTACACAGATGACTACAGGTCCTAAGCCTTCACCAATGTTCTTGCCATTTATACAAATGAATCACAATGACATCAACAAATCTTAAATATAAAATATTTATTAAATGAGAAGCAAAAGCCAAAATAATTACATGATAGTATTTACTAAATAGAAGGAGGAATTAAAACATAATAGCTCACCCATAAACCTAGGACACACTTTCTTATTAATGTACACAGTGTCCATGAAAGAAAAAGTAGATACAATCACACTGAAAGTGAAAACATGAGTGAGGAAATCCATGTGCCCAGGTCAACTCACAAGTCTGGATTGTAGGCCTTGGTCTCTGATCTCTTTAGACATCGCCTTCTGGATGGGACCATTTCTCTTCTGGGTCTGTCTACTTACCTGCTTGATGAAGTCATCAAAGTAGTATCAAAACTCTTAGCAAAGAATAACTTTAAGTGTGGCGTCTGCAGACCTTTCCAGGTCTGCTCCCTTGGCTGGAAATAGAGAGAGAATGATACTTTTTAAGCAAAAAGGATTGATTTAGTTAAACCTTTTATTAATTAATTATTAAAAGTAGATCAGCTCTCTTTGGTCTTTGGGGGGTTTTCTCTCCTAGAGCCATAGAGGGCAGTAAAGGACAAGGTAGGTAAGCCACTGAAGAGTTTCCCCTCTCTCAACTACAGATGGCGCTAGAGAGCAGCACAGCTCTCCAAGACGCTCTTCACATAGCATAGGATGCCCAGAATCAAAGCTTCCCTCCAATCAGATACAAAACCTTTCTGTCTCTAATAAACTGGCTGCTCAGTTTAGGTTAATCTGGCTCTAATGAGCTGTGCTCAGCTCGTTTGGCATCTGTCACTTTTAGCCCCATTTCCCCATCTTCTCAGCTCCATCAGCTTGGTGCTCTTCTCTCATTGACTTCTCTGGGTCTTCTCAGATGGCTTCTCAACTGGTTCCTCATGCTTCAGTCAGACGTTCTTCTCTCATTAAGTTACCCTCGTTATGATCTTAACACTGGCCAAAATCCCCTTCCATGCATGATGGTATTATGCTCAAAACCTTTCCTCAGACAAAGTGACCACCTCTCTCTTAATGTGAGAAACCCCCCAAATTCCCATTTCTGTCACATGTTACACAAGTAGTGTTTTCCTAGAATAGTCTGAAAGTCCCCAAAGATTTCTCTGAATCAAAATCTCCCAGCAATAAACTTCTAAGTTCTAAAAATAGTTCTATGTTAATTAAATTCCAGGAGACAATGCAGCTACATAGTATTTTTGTATCTGAGGATTATGTTTTTACCTCAGTTCCCCCATAATTTTATGGTGTCTTTCCTCACTCAATGGCACTTGGGATCAGGGAAGGCTTAATTTTTTTTCCAAAATTTTAATCACTGGTGTCTTTTTTTCTTTCTGTCACCACATTATTGTTTGACTAGTAGACTCCCCACCATTCAAATTTGCCAATGGGAAAAAAATACATTTTTTTCCTTTCTCCCTTGCCCCAATTTCTCAGTCATGCCATTAATTAAGGTCTCAGGCTTCCAAATCCTACAGTCTTTTCATGACCCCATTCTTTCTCAAATAAAATTACAAATGAAAGAAAGTTTGTGTTAGTAGCCTCCTGCTCAAGAACAAGTTAGACAAGATGACTCATTTCATAGGTCACCTTCACTTTCGTGCTTCTACAATACTATAATGAGCAAAAGGGACTTGGGACTACATTTCCCAGGATACTAGGATCAAATGCAGAGAGTTAATCCATACTCTGTTGCATCTCCTCTTCAGAGGATGCATTGAGTGCACAATTATGTGCAAAGAGAAATTCATGCACAAACACTCCCTCCACTTTGGTCTTGGCTTGTAGCCTTTTCAAGTTGAAGAGTTTACCATCAGTGAGGTAGATGTCCGTGATGTCATGTTCATCCTCATTTAAAGCAATTGACAACCCGGCTGAAAATATCATGCTAAAATTCATGGGAGCAAGCACACAGACTTCTCTCACTCCATTGGTGGCTGGAAAAGCACCAGAACATTGTCCATTATCCAGAACCTGTGTGAGCATGCCGTTGTGAAACTGATGTACAATGCTGATAAACGTCTCTGGCAACCACATTTTGACATAATTTTCCATAAGCCCTCACAGCTGACAGTATCAAAGGCCATGATCAGACCTACAAGATGTATGTTTGGTAGACATACATAGTTGTAGATTATGGAAGTACAGATCAAGTCTCTGCTCCTTGTGCTAATTTTAGCCTAACAACAAGAAAACACAGGTGCTCCACGACACCACCCATACATGCAACCATCAGTTACATCAAATGGAGAAGGTCTGAATACTGTGGATACGTTCATTTATCTTGCTGGTGTACTTTCCAGGGATGTACACATTAATAACAAGGTTGACGCACACATTGCCAAAACTAGTTCAGTGTTTGGGAGGCTCTGAAGAAAAGTATGAGAGAAAAGAGGTATTAGACTGACTACCAAACTGAAAGTCTACAGAGACATTGTGCTGACCTCACTGGTGTATGCCTGTGAAGCCTGGCCAGTTTACCAGCACCATGCCAGGAACCTTAATCACTTCCATTTGAGTTGTCTTAGGAAGATTTGGAAGATTGTACCCAGGATAAGATAGCAAACACTGAGGTCCTTACTCAAAGTAAACTGTCAGGCATTCAAACTTCTGCTTCAGAGAGTGAAACTCTGATGGGCTGGTCACACTGTTCAAATGCTAAATGTACACTTGCCAAAAAAACTATTTTATGGAGAGCTCACACAAGGCAATCATTCACGCAGTGGTCAGAAGAAGCAATGCAAGGACACTCTCAATGTCTCTCAAGAACTTTGGGACTGACTGTGTGACATGGGAGACACTGGCACAGGACGGCTCAGCATGGCATGCCCACCTCAGAGAAGGTGCTGTGTTCTATGAACAAAGCACAATTTAAATGCTCAAGAGAAACACAAGATACACAAACTCAGAGAATTCATCCCAAATGTTAACACAGACTATTTGTGCCTCACCTGGGGTAGAGCATTCCAAGTTCATATTATTCTGATCAGCCATAGTCAGACACACTACAGCTTGACTCTAGCATAATGATGTCATTTTAGTCCTCTTCAAAAATGAAGGACAGCAACCAATCAACAAACCAGGATCAAGTGCTCATTTGCTATCTATAGTCATATGAAAAATCCTCTAAATTGCTATTGATTAGAGAAATGGACATTAAAATAACTCTGAAGTACCACCCTATACCTATCAGATTAGTTACTATGACAGAAAAGGAAAACAACAACTGTGTGGAAAAATAGGTATCCAATGCACTGTTTGTGGAGTTATACACTGATCCAGACATTCTGGAGAGCAATTTGGAATTATGCCCATAGCATTATAAAATTGTACATTCCCTTTGACCAACCAATACTACTGCTAGGTCTGTATCCCAAAGAGTTCAAAGAAAAGGAAAGTAAAAGGACCTATAATGTACAAAAGGACTTAAAGCAGCTCTTTTTGTCATTGTAAATTGAGAAGATGTCCATCAATTGGGAAATGGCTGAACAAGTTGTGGTATATAATTGTGATGGAATATTATTTTACTATGAGAAATGATGAACATAATGCTTTCAAAAAACCTTGAGAAGACACATTAATTGATGCAAAGTGAAATAAGTAGAACCAGGAGAACACTGTACATAGTAATAGCAATATTGTATGAGGATCAACTAGAGACAATTTAGCTAGTCTCAGCAATGCAATAATCCAAAAAAATTGCAAAGGACTTATGAAAAATGCTATCCACCTCCAGAGAAAGCACTGATGAAGTCTAAATATAAATTGAATCATACTTTTTTTCCTTCTTTATTATTTGCATGGTGGGTTTTGTTTTGGTGGGGAGTTCTGTGTTTTCTTTTGCAACATGGCTAATACGGAAATGTTTTGCAAGATTGAACGTGTTTAATCTATATCAAATTATTTGCCTTCTCAAAGAGGGGAAAAAGGATGGGAGAAAGAATTTGAAACTCAAAATTTAAAAAAAATATGTTAAACATTTTTGTTTACATGTAATTGAGAAAAAATAAAATAAAAATTAAATGGAAAAGAACTTTCCCAGGACTCCATTTATGATGACTCTTGTGCCTGTGGTACAGACTGATTGAGTCAGAAGGAAAAGGTGGGTGATGGAAGAACAAGAAAGTGATCACTGCTGGGGTTCATGAATACAAGAAGAGGTAATTGAGTTAGCACAAAACAGAGATGATATTGACCAGAGCATCCAGTAATGCCAGAGGGCAGGAAAACTGAGGGCTATGTGGAAATACAGAAGAGGAGTGCAGGCTACAGATGCCAGCAGTAGTTTTTGAATAGCAATGATGTGACCGATCAAAAACCCAAACCCTTCCCTATCTCAGAGATTTGAATCATGTAAGTGTTTCTCCACTCTGGAAAAAAAGGTAGGGAAGATGAGATTGTGCCCAAGAATGCGTGCAAGATTCTCTGTTCCTATGCGATTAGTTTCAAGACTAATTAATTGTTTTACTAATTCAATGATATCTTTTGTCTGGGCTCTGTCAGTGAATAAGTAATTATCTATGACTAATTTTAAAAGTTCCAAGTGTCAAATGGGGTGGTCCAAACAAACCAACAGAGATAAATTACTAACCAAGAAACACCCATAATCTTAACCCTAATCCATGTGAGGCCAAAAGTGAGCCTTATATTGATTATAATGTTTTAATCTTACAAGTTAATTTTGGTGTAGTATCAAGATGTCCAGAAGTGTATAAAATAGACAACTAAATACCAATATATTGAATCCATTCTGGTTCACTCTCCCAGAGGAAGGCTGCCATTTTACCCCCTCAAAGTTCTAAGGGTTCCCTGAGGAATTGTGGAATGTCTCTTCTCTAATGATGTCAGCTTAAATCTTCATAGGTCATGTCCCACGCCCCATCCCAATGTTAGATACCAGTAACTAGAATCCCAATTTCACTTAATTACTCAATGTTAATTAGCTTTTACAAAGGTATATTTACTTTGAAGACAAAACAATAACAAAATTACAAACATTACTCTCACCCAACACACTGAACATACTTTCCTTTATCCTACCTTTCTCTCTGAGGAGAGAGGACTCAGATTTGGCTCATTTCTGATATAACATTGGTCCCACCAAGTTCACATCCAGATGAGACTAAGATGAGATAAGTCATCTGAGTTACAGATGGACTCAGTCCCAAAGATTACCTCTTGCTCCTTGGGACACCAATGCTAATCTGGTTGCAAAATCCGAATATTAGAACACTGAAAAACAGAGGTTCTTGTTTTCCTGACCTTTGGAAACTCATGTTGGAAACTGTAGACATACACTAGAAATAATGTTGCCTCAAAGTTCTTAGTGGAGATAGGCTTTTTCCTGTCTGGTCTCCCAAAATGCTTCTTCTGGATATCAGGCACTCTGCTCCAACTTGTCAGTTGCATCCTTTCTCTATCCCTAGAGATCTTGATTTTCCAATCCTAGAAACACTCTTTCTCTGTCTCTGTCTCTGTCTCTGTCTCTCTGTCTCTCTGTCTCTCTCTCTTCTTCAGCTTGTCTTCTGAGCCCTTGTTAATATACCAGTAACAAACCCCCTAGCTAGATTTTAATACCTTAAGGGAAAATTGCCTTTTCCACATACGTCCTATATTGATAGTTAAATTTGCTCCTCTCCAGAGATCATGTGATCTGATACAACATGTGTAGGCTTCTATGGTTCCCCCATAACTGAGCATGGTGGCCTCATTCTTCTTCCAGTGTGAGCACTCTCTCTAGATTGAACATAAATTCTGACCCCAGACCTTTGTAACCTTGTAGCCCTTCCCTGGCTCCTACCTCATGGATCAGACTGGGATAATAGCCATAGCCTGAGGCCAATGAACAGTGGACATCTGTCCCTCATCATCTGTTGGCTTCAACCAACTTCTTGCTTTATGTTACCACATAAAATTCACACCCTCCCTCTAACAAATAGTCCTTTCTAGAATAGAGGCTACAATTAGAACAAAATTACTTAGCTGTCAATTTTGGCTCACACCATTCCCACTCATAAGGTGGGAATAGAAAGCAAACTTTCTCCATGATCTTTAGCCAGCTGCTACCGTGGAAAGAGCACTGACTGCATCAGAAGCATGAGAACTGGCTTCTAATTCTCCCTTCTACCACTAACTAGCTGTGTGACCTTGAGTAAGTGACTTAAGTTCTCTGGATCACAGTTGTCTCATCTACAAAATAGAACTAACATTCCTCTCTGCTAATCTGAGTTATTCTGAGGGTCAAATAAGATGATATTTATAAAGTTGCTTAGGAAATATAAGCCTTTATTCAAGTAAGATGTACAATCATTTACATGTCTTTTAGGGCACTTCTCACACTGTGTTTTTAACTAGTTATTTGTCCCCGTGTCATATCTTCCCTCCCTAATCCCCTCAGAACAGGGACTGTGTCTTACTCTGATTTTCTCATCCACAGTGCTCTGAACACAGTAACCACTAAATATGTTTTTCAAATAAATTAGTAGATATTTTACCTCACTGTTGTCAGAGTATCTCTTTTTATGGTAAGGATGAAATGGAGATGATGATCATATTTGTTATTTGTGACCTTCCTCAAAAAAAGGAACATAAAAATTCATCTTGAAATAATAAATGGAATCTGTATGGCAAAATGTCAAATATTGTATATGCCTAAATAATCCTATGACTCCGAATTTCTCTGACAAACAAAGGTAAAATCTATAAAGCGCACACAAAAATTAACCCTGCCCTGACTTTGGGCTGTATTCTATCAATGTAAATGCCTGAAATATCGAATTTTGGAGTCAGGGGACCTGAGTTTGAATCTCAGCTCTGCTATTTACTCCCACATGGGAGCTTGAGAAAATCCTCTTTGAACCTTTGTTTCTTCATTTGTAAGGGGAAAGATTGCTTGGAAATGGTGGGGAAAGAATGAAGGACTAAGAGGGGGAAAACCTATCTTCACTGAGGATATTTTCTTAATATTCAATAGTTCAAAGATGTGTGATTTCACCTAGGTAAATAGTACTTCCATGGAAGTCACTCTGTTGCCTTATCAACCTCCTGTTAAACTGGGGCTGAGCACTTCAAATTCAGCCTGGCTCTTCCTTGGATAGCAGGTATATATAGTCCATCATCAATAGGCTTATATTGAAAACACAGGAAAGGAAATGTGGCATATGCTACAAGACAAGGAAGAGTTTTCCCCATGATGAGAAACAATGAAACACTGGCTTCAGTGAAATCTTTCTCTGAAGATCTATCACCACAGGAGATTTGCTTCCATCTGGGGATAGCTTATGGAGCCTAGCTGAAGAGGGGCAAGGGTCTCATATCTCAAAAGCTAATGTTGTTTCTTTTTGTGAAATCAAATGATAAGTATAGAAAATTACCTTTATTAGAGCAGTGTACTCTCTCCACTGATAATAGGATTTCATCAAAGTCAACCACTCATAAATACCCTCTACATTACTGAATATAATAATGCAAATATTATTCTTTTTTCTTTAAGTATTGTATGCTGTGGCATACATCTGGCCCCTTTTCTTGACTTATAAAGGATCTACCTCGGTTCAGGCCTTCATCATTTCTCACCTGGACTATTCCAGTTACCTCCTAATTGGTCTATCTCCAGTCTCTCTGCACTCCAATCCATCTTCCACATTGCTCCCAGACTTATATTCTTAAAACACAGGTATGATCATAACACATATACCTCACCCCTGCTACCAACTCAAAAATCTTCAATGGGTCCCTGTTGCTACAAGATAACATACAAAATTCTCAGTCTGGCATTTAAAGCCCTCTACAATCTGGCTTCCACCTACCCATCCAATTTTATTCCATTTTACTCCTTTTCACACAGTTTCTGCTTCAATCTGGCCTACTTACTGCTCCCCTTACATAATATTTCATCTCCCACCCACATGCCTTTGCATAAGTGGCCTTCCAGGTCTGGAAAATCCTCATCACTATGTCATAGAATAGGAAATCTTTCAAAGCACAATTCAGGTAGCACCTTTTACATAAGGCCTTTCTTGATCCCCATTTCCCCCATTCAGTCCTCCATTATTAGTGTTCACTCCCTTTTGAAACTATGTTGACTTTCCTGAAACATATTTTGTATTTGCTTACTTCTGCATATGTTATATCCCATTCAGTTAACAAACATTTGTTCAGCATTCACTGTGTGCCAAGTTTTGTGGTAAGAACTGGGGATACAAAGAAAGGGAAAAGGGGAGGGGGGAACCAGTCCTTTCTCTCAAGGATTTCATATTTCAATGGGAGAAACCACATGCAAATTACTATACATAAACAAGACATACACAGGATAAATTGGGGGTGACCACAGAGGGGTGAAAATTAAGAATAACTAGGAAAGGCTCCTTGAAGGTGAGACTGAAATGAGGAAGAAGAAAGTTCCAAGCCAGGAACAGCCAATGAAAATGCTCAGAGAGGGAAGATGGATTGTCCTGTGTGAGGGAGAACAAGAAGGCCTGCGTCCCTGGATCACATAGTATATGGAGAGGAGTGGGATGTAAAAACTGGAAAGATAACAAGGGACCAGCTAGAGGTTTATATGTGATCCTGCATATAATAGGGAGCTACAATACGGAGTTTATTGACTAAAGATGGGGGGAAAGGATGATAAGTTCAGACTTGTACTTAAAGACCAATTTGGCAGCTGAGTGAAGGATGGATTGGAGTTGATGACGGCCTTAAGGCAGGGAAACCAACCAGCAAGCCACTATAATAGTCCAGGCAAGAGCTGAAAAGAGTTTACACCAATGTGGTAGCAGTATCAGAGAAGAGATAGACACCAGAAAGGTTACAAAGGTTAAAAGGATACCAAATGCGGAGTCAAGGATGACATCTAGGTTTCAAGCCTCGGTGACCAAGAGGGTAGCCATATCCTCTACATTTAAAGGAAAGTTAGAAAGAGTGGAGGATTTGGGGGAAACAATAAGAGGTTCAGTTTTGGACGTGTTGAATTGTAAATGTCTATGGGATGTACTGTTAAGCACATCTACTAGGCAGCTGGAAATGGGAGGCTGACATAAAGACAGAGGTTAGGTTTGGGCAAGCAGATCAAAATCCTCTGTACAGACATGATCATGGAATCTATGGGAGTTGATGAGATCACCAGGAGAAACTGTTCAGATGAAGAAGAAAAGAGAAGTAAGGACAGAGCTTTGGGAGATACCCCCAGGTAGTGGGAATGACCCGGATGTAAATCCAATGATAGTCTACAAGTCCCTCATACCTAGTTGAGTTTAAGAGCATCACCACCAGGACCTTGGCTCCCAGGTGATGAAATCTTGGACTTCAGTAACTTATAAAGCCACCTTGCCAAAGTATAGCAAAGTGGTTGCACCTACGTCAGTGGCTGGAAACCACTGCAAAGAATTTGCAGATCTGTGAAATACTGAGGAACGTGCCTATAGTATGCCATATTGTACACAAATCCTGTATTTCTTTCCATACAGGAACAACCAGGTGGCAGTGGACAATTTTAGACTCAAAGTCAAGAAGATTTGAGTTTTAATCTTACCTCAGACATTTATTAACTGTGTGACCCTGGGCAAATCACTTTACTTCCCTCTCCCTCATGTCCCCATCTGCAAAATGGGTATAATAATTATAACGCCTGTCTCACATAGTTGTCATGAGGATCAAATTGGGTGACCTATAAAGAGCTTTATACACCTTAAAATAGTATGTAATTGCTAGTTGTTGTTGTTGTTGTTACAACATGCTTCACGTCCTATGGAACCTGCATAGTGTGGTTCCTGCCCTCTAGAAGCATATCTCCAAATGACAAGATAGTGCTTGCCCTGGCAGAGCCAATGTTCACATATATTATTATTGGATCTCACCTTCATTACTTCCTCTTTAAAAATGCAGACATACACACGCTAAAACTTGTCAAGATAAAATTATTAGAGGATTTTATGGTTAACAAGGAAGGAATATTCAAGAAAGAAACTGCCCTTAGCATCAGCAGGAAAAGATGAAGTCTATGTGACAATCAAGCCGGATGGCTTCTAGATGGTGCTATATTTTGCTGGTTCTGTTAATCAGGCAGCATCTCACTGTGTCTGTTCATTGCTAAAGCCATTACACTGTTGTACAGTAAATCTGCTTTTCTAGAGAGGGTCTAAAATAGAAACCCCATGCTGGCTAAATTTGCTTTGGGAAATTTCAGGCAACAGAAAGACATTTTAAAACTGACCAACTTATACTGATGCACTGAATGGACTGATGAGAAGAGAAAGCTAAACACAAGCTGTTATTTTTTGCCAGGCTAAGGTTAGAACCTCCAGTGAAAATGTGTAAATAATGATCACTACTAGCAATAAGGGCTGAATTTCAGAGAGGAGAATAGATAAGTGTGGTAAAATAAAGCATGACAGGGGAGAAGACACCCCGATTTTATCTTTTACCAACTTCATTTCAGTACTGTAGATAAGCAATCTGGCATGTACAACAGACCCCCCCCCCCAAACGAAATACTAAGGAACAACAAGATTTCTCATGAGTGAAAGGTTATTTCCTAGTTCAGACAATTGATTAGTAGATGAATGAGCCCTCTCTCTCTCTCTTTCTCTCTCTCTTTCTCTCTTTCTCTCTTTCTCTCTCTCTCTCTCTCTCTCTCCCCACCCCCAAGAACCAACACTTGATCAACCAATAAAGTGTGATTGATTGATTTGTAATATGCAGTGTGTGGCACTGCCTCTGAGAAGGGGGCCCTCAAGAGAGAGACAAGCCAAGCAATTGTTTGGCTGCTCTCGTGTTAGCAAGTGCCCTGCGGTAACCCTCGTGCTCTGAAATACTCATATTGGTTATTTCAAAGTTGGGTGCAGAACTGTGCTTTCCCGTGTCTGTCACTAATGACTTGCAGCTGTTGCTAATCTGTGCCTCTGATTTCCTTTGATTACTATGTGTATTGATGCCTGTGGTAAATAGGCATCTGCCAGGTGCCAGCACAATCAGGGGAAAAATATAAAAAGTTCCCTGTTTCAAATTCAATGTGACATTGTACAAGTGGAGAGGCAGACATTTAACTATTTAAAGGGAACAGCTTCCTGGGACCATCTCCGGCCTCCTGGCCAGGGACATTCCTGCCATATTTCTCTGCCTTGTGAGAGCCTGTCTTTCTTTAGGGTATTGTCCTGGGGCTGGAGGACAGTTTCCAGATCATATGTCAGCATCCAAGGGTAATGAATCTCCAGGGTGGACATTCAGAACTATGTGATTGCTATGTGGGTATTTGGCCTGTTGAAAAACTCAGGCTATAAATGAACTTTCCTGCCTCACCAAATTACAATCAACTTCTACAGGATTTTTGCAAAGATACAACTTTACCCTCTGAGAAGCTCTTCACCTTCAGGAGGACATGCTTCCAAAGCCCAGCCTCAGAGGGGTCTCTCTCTGTAAGCATGGTGTGCATGAATGCATCCCCAGCTCTCAGGAGAGACAGAAGATACACACAGGAAGTGTCAACCAGGCTGAGGTTTCCCCAAGCCAGATGGCAAAAGCATCCAAAACCTGATCTACGTTCTCTTTGGGTCCCTTACAAAGATGCTGCCTTTCTAGGGCTTACCCATTGCCTGCCTTTGTTATACAAACTTTGTGCCCAGAGAGGAAGAATAAAACAGAAAAGAAGACTCTGGTTCAAGATTCAGCCTCATACCTTTGCCACAGCGAGTCCCCTCTGCTCCTGTGCATGGGCTGCTGGTTCTTTCTTTCCAGAGGTGGAAGTTGGTTTTCTTTACAACTTCTACTTTACAGTTGTTAATTATCAAGAAGGCATAGCTTTTTGCTGCACTTCAATTGGTTTTGTTTGTTTGTTTTGTTTGTTGGTTTCAGTTACTTCTTATGGGCAGAAACATATAACCATCAATTCTTTGCTATTGCCAGGTGTGAGTTGAGGATTATATATATGAAATAGATGAAATACTTGTACATGTTTCACTTCATTCTCTTTATTTATCTTTTTATCATCCATCTATCTATGTAGTCAGAGGTGTGTCAGTAAATGTTCAATAATTAACTCTCTCTAAAACCAAACAAAATATGTCCACATGACACACTTTTAAGCTTAATATGCCTTGCTAACATTGTCTACGTCACTTCATTAAGTCTTGACAGTCAAGAAAACAATATAGCCACCTCTGATTTGTAGTGTTTGCCAATAGTTATGTGCCTATATATGCCAACAGCCAAAGGCAGTCATCCCTGAACAAGGTTCAACGTACAGTTTTTCCAGATTCAGCAAGCTTTGATTTTTGCAAAGGCACAGGAGCCTTGAGAGGAAAGAGCAGGGACAAAGGACTCTCAAAGTATGCAGAAATTCAATAAATATATAATTAATAGACCACATGAGACAAAATTTAGCATCTCCCATTTTTAATCCTATCTTGGGAGAAAAACAGAAAGACAAAGACAGAGACACAGAGACAGAGAAAGGTGACTAAGACTAGAAGTTGCAGAGAGAGGTAACTATAGTGTTATAGAGATATTCTTCACTAAGGAGTTGATGGATGGATGGATGGTTGTTGTTCAGGTATTTCAGTCATGTCCAACTCTTCATGACCTCATTTGGAGTTTTCTTGGCAGAGACACTGAAGTGGTTTGCCGTTTCCTTTTCCAGATCATTTTACATATGAGGAAACTGAGACAAACAGGGTAAAGTGACTTGCCTAGAGTCACACAGCTAGTAAGTGTCTCAGGACAGATTTGAATTCACAAAGAATAGTTTTCCTGATCCCAAGCCCAGTGCTTTCCTATCCCAAGTGGGGTGAGGAGAAGAGAGACAGAGACAGAGACAGAGACAGAGACAGAGAGACAGAGGAGAGGTGGAGAGACAGAAACAGAGAGACAGAGAAATAGAGAGAGACAGAGAGAGAGAGAGACAGAGAGAGATACAGAGACAGAGACAGACAGAAAGAGAGATGGAGAAAGAGACAAAGAGACAGAGAGATGTAGAGATGCGCTGGTGCCAATATCATTTACACCTCAAAAATTAACAAACACTGCAAATCAGGGTTAGATTTATTGTTTTGTTGATTGTCAAGACTTTGTAAAGTGGTGTAGAAAATGTTCACAATATACATTAAACTTAAAGGTGTGTCATGTGAATGCATTTTGTTTTGTTTTAGAGAGTTAATTATTGACCATTTTCTGGCACACCTCTGACAACATAGATAAAATGATAAAAAGATCAATAAAGAGAATGTGGTAGAACATGTACAAGCATTTCATTATTTCACATAGATAAATGTGTGTCTATGTGTGTCTATGACCACAGCAACAACTTTAGTTTTCCATAGGCATCGGGGCCGCTACATGGTAGAGTGGGTAGAGCTCCAAGCCTGGAGTCAAGAAAACCTGGGTTTAAATCTGGTCTTAGACACATAACAACTGCGTGACCCTGAGCAACTCACTGAACCTGTTTGCCTTAGTTTCCTCAGCTATAAAAAGAGGGGAATAATAAAACCTATCTCCCAGAGTTACTGTGAGGATCAAATTATTATATCTGCAGAGCACTTAGCATAGTCTCTGTCATATACTAGACACTAAACAACTGCTTATCCCGCCCCCATAAAGAACTTTGTTTAAGCAACAAAACTGACAACTTTTTAAATTCCAGGCTACTTCTCTATAACTTCTTGTATTTTTAAAAGTTATCTCATACCTTAATAGCAAAAGACATACAAAAAAATGGGTTACACTCTGTAAGTCAAGGAAAATAATCAGTAAGAATTCAGAAAATTTTCTCAGTACTCTGCTGGGTAGCATGTAGAATAAGCGAAATGGGCACACCATGTGATTAGGATATTGGTTGCATATTTAGAAATTTACATTTTATCCTGACAGAGCACTGAAGTGAGTTTTAAGGGGAAGAGGAGAATAAATTAATTAAAATCATTCTTTCAATCAAGATAAGTGACTTATTAGAAGAAGCTGTCAAAACTATTGACCTAGTTTTTGCATTTTTATCACTATTACCTATATAATGTAGATGTATATGAATGTATGTATGTGCGTATATATGAATTCACAAAGAAAAATTTTCCTGATCCCAAGCCTAGTGTCCCTATCTGTCAGAGAGACAAACAGAGACAGAGAGAGACAGAGAGATGTGCTAGAGCCAATTGTCAAATTTTCCTTGCAAGCACTTACAGAAATTGGCAAACAAACAATGTTAGTGCATGTATTTTGATTCAAGAACAGCGGTCAAATTTCTAGCCTCAAACTAAACTATGGATACTTCTTAAGAAATTTTGATCAATGGAAATGAAAAAGACTCGGTCACAATGCTGCCAAAGGAGTTAGTTGAGTTTGAAAGTATCAAAATGTGGTTGTCCTTGATGTAGCCCCGTTTGATCTGAGGCTCACACAAACACACACACAAACACATACTCACCATACATCATTTTTCCCATTCCCAGGTGGTAAAATAGAGACTAAACATCAGATCCACCATCAGCCAGGAATACAGGAGTAAAGGAAAGACCAAGAGCCGTGGCTCCCACAGATAGTGCCACAGTAGATTGTTCCCCCCTAAAGAAAGTGTGAAGTCAGTGAAAAATGTCTCCCATAAACAACTTTGGAGCAATCATACCTATTTTGGTCTAAATATGCATGCTAGCAATGAATCTGAATACAATATGTTGAAAAGAAATGTGCAAAATTAGGAGCCTTGATGCAGTGACATCTCTACCAAGGGACCTTGCTAGAGTGTTGCTAGTGAGAAGCATCAGGCCCAGATATTAAGGTGTTGCTTGAAATTCTCCTGTAATTACTCACCACAAAAACATGAAACAGGCTTTATCATTTCACCAACATCCCCTTCAAACCAACCAAATTCCTGGATACGCAGGAGTCTGGAGCAATCAAAAAAGTCATCCATTAAATGTATGTCTCCTGTCTAGGCCAATCACAAATTCTGAACCACTTTCATCCCTGGGTAAAGGTAAACACGCAAGATGAAAAATTGCTTGTTTTCCATGAACTTGGAAGGAGGAAGAGGACGACCAAGAAGAGTTAATGGCCAAGCCCAAATCTATAGATGTCATTCTGCACCCATCTGAAGAGTAATAGCAAAATCTGACTTCTCTCAGATGGTCAAATTTGGGACTATAATAGTGACAGCAAGCCATAACACCACGCATCTAAATTGGTCTATTAAACTGATCATAGCTTCTAAATGAGTAAAGCTTGTCAGAGGGGTAAGTTTTATCTTTGCAAAAATCCTATAGAAGTTAATTGTAACTTGGTAAGGCAGAAAAGTGCAGCTGTAGCTTGAGTTTTTCAACAGGCAAAATACCAACTTAGCAATCACATAGTCCTGACTGCCCACCCTGGAGATTCATTACCCTTGGATGAAGTAGATGCCACAGCACAGCAGGACCAGCTCATGTATGTTTTATTGGGTGTTTTGTGAGTGTGATTGGAAAAACAAAGGTGAGTGTGATTGGGACTTCTGCCTCACCCTCTAAGGAACAATGCAACAGAAAAGGTAAAGGTAAGTGCTTTCTGTGGGGGAAAGCAGAGGAAGCACTTAGTCTCCTGGAGTCAGCTTAGCCAAAATGGCATCGATCATAGACAGGCGTCCAGGGCTAAAGAAAACATAAAAGAAAAAGGTCTATCCTGGATAACTGAGGATAGGACAACCAAAAGTTTGCTCAATCATTAAACAGATGGTGGGTGGCAGCTAATGAGATTGAAGCATGTCTAATTAGAAGATAAGCTACCCTAATTTGGATTGCTGTTTTTCAGTCACATCTTACTCTTCCTGACGCCATTTGGGGTTTTCTTGGCAAAGATACTGGAGTGGTTCGCCATTTCCTTCTCCAGCTCATTTTACAGATGAGGAAACTGAGGCAAACAGGATTCAGTGACTTGCCTAAGGTCACACAACTAGTAAGTGTCTAAGGATAGATTTGAACCCAGGAAGATGGATTTTCCTGACTCCAGGCCCGGCACTCTATCCACTGGGCCACCCACCTGCCTTAACTAGTTCTAACTAAAAATCTAAGTACTGCTAAGATTGTGAATTTACTCCAACAGTAACTGATTATCAAAAACCCTTCAAGTTAGTTTTATGTTGTAAAAGCATGAACTACAAAAATAAAAATTTACAAACTGACAAATTGTTATAATCACCTAAGAATTCACTACAGGGTTGTCTTGTTTTTCTGAATTAGTAATATGCACTTGCTGGCAGCTACATGGCACAGTGGCCAGGAATGCCAGGCCTAGAGACAGAAAGACTCATCGTCCTGAGTTCAAATCTAATCTCAGACACGTACTAACTGTGTGACCCTGGGCAAGTCATTTCACCCTCTTTGCCTCACTTAACCTGTTTACCTCAGTTTCCTCATCTGTAAAATGAGTTGGACAAGGAAATGACAAACCCCTCCAGTATCTTTACCAAGAAAACCTCTAATGGGTCAGATATGACTAAAAAAATAACAGAACTCAACAAATGCACTTGTTGCTTTTAAATTAAGTCTTACTTCACAGAACTTTGATTTTAGGTCAATTCTTTGAGCACAGCAACTGTTTTAACTTTTGTAGCCCAAGCATCTAGTATAGTGCTAGTATTTAATCAATGCTTGCTGTTTAATTATGAAAAAGCAAGGTATTAAAAATTGCAAAGCCAAAAACGTGTTAGAGAAAAACTCAATGAGATGTACCAGGAAAAGGATTTGATAACAGATCAATAAACTCTGCCTAGAGCCAGGTCACTCTACTGTTTGATTACCTTAACAGAGTGGGTACATTCATGAACATTGCTTTTCATCAAGGGAAGCACCCGAGGAATCATCCCAGGAAGCATCCAGCAAAGCTAAGCAAATGCTCTGGTCCAGCAGGGGAGGGAAGCAAATGCAGAGATGTGAGGACATTCAAGTAAATCCAATTGCCATGTTGGCCACTGGAGTGGTTTTGTACATACTGATTAAAAGTCTAAAAGAGTCAGAGATTCATATGTGGGCTGCTATCCATTCAGAAGGATTCTCCTTATCGCACAATACTATCATGTTGAAAGTTCTTTGGGGGCTTAAAGACTCGAGAAATGTCCAAGTTAGAAGGGAAACTTCCTGGAAAAACTAACAGAGGAAGTCTCTATCTTTCATGGCTACCCATCCCATCAGCTTTAAGGAACAGATATTAATCTAATCAAAGATTTTTCTCAATAGCAGGTTAATATGTTTTGGTTAATATGTCTTTGACTAATGACTACACTATTATGTCAGAATCAGAGTTGAAAGAACCTCAGAGATCACAAGGACACTACCCCTTCCATCACCACCTCCATTTACAAATGAGGAAACCCTGGCCCAGCAAGGGAAAAGAGCATTAAGAGCATGTCCAAGATTCAGACTCAGTTGTCCTGTCATCACAGGTCACTGCCCTTTTCACCACATATCCGTGTCTTTCAGTGGCACAATCAAATTAGCATCTTCTTAAAATTAATAAAAAAATGAAATTAAAAATCTGAGGACTTGGCCATCTGCATGTTTAATATAAGACAGCATGTGATCTTGACTGCTTAAAAGGTCAAACACTTCCTCAGACTCTATTAATAGAAATGAAAAGTCTACATCACAGGAGACACGGAATGGGCCACATCTGGAGTACCAGAGAGACTAAGGCAGGGAGGGCCAATAAACTTTTTAAAAATATTTTTTGATCACTATATTTCAATATAATTGGTTTCCTTTGTAATCTTATATATCTTAATTTATGCATTTAAATGCATGCCTCATTAGAGTGACCATGACACACATAAAAGTTAAAAGCCCCCAATTAACATATGTTTTGAAGACAGCAATCAGGATACTTGAGAAACCATGTCTTTTAAACAGCAACTGAAGGAATTGGGGATGTTGAGACTAGAAAAGGGATAACTAAGGAGAGTCATGATTACTGCCTTGAAATATCCAAAGAGGTCTCTCAAGGGGAAAGGAAGTAGGTTTCTTTTATGGAGCTGTAGGGGCCAGAATTAGGACCAGTGGGTAAAAGTTCAAGGCGACAGATGCTGATTCAAAATAAGAAAGACCTTTCTAACACTTGGATCCAACCAACAATGGAAGCAGCTTCTTCAATGAAATAGTGAATACTTTTAATGGAAGTCTTTTTTTTTCTTTTGAGGGGGGAAGACAAGGCAATTGGGGTTAAGGGACTTGCCCAAGGTCACGCAGCTAATAAGTGTTAAAGGCTGGATTTTAACTAGGGTCCTCCTAACTCCAATGCTGCCCCTCATGGAAGTCTTTAAGCAAAAGTTGTCTAATTGTCTGCCAAAAATAGTATAGAAGAAATTCATTCATTGAGTGGAAAGTTGGAAGTGATTCAGGTTCCTTACATCTCTAGAAACCCATGATTCTATTAGAAGAATCATAGGACAAACAGGCATGAGATGACTGTAGTCCCAGGGTCTGGGTTCAAATCCCAGTTGCTCCATCAGGTTATCCGTGTACTCTTGGGCACGACTTTTCTAGGCTTCAGTTTCCTCATCTGTAAAATGAAGGCATGGGTCTAAATGATCTCTAGGGTCTCCTCTAGATCTAAATCTATTATCCTTCCTACTGCTGTGAGCATAGTGCTCGTAAGAAATGGGGACAGATAATATTTATGCACCACTGCCCTCTAGTGGTTATATTACAATAGGCTTAAAATCTCTAATACAAAGACCATTAATGAAATTCTCACACAGTAGCAACACTGACTTCCACAGTCACCTTTTTCTGTTTTAAAGGTAAGAAAACCAATCCCCGGAACAGGAAAGCAACCTGCCCAAAGTAATATAGCTGAAATGGGAACCCGGGTCTCTGGATCCCCCTTTTGTGGCCTCACAGTCTTTGGCCTGAATGTGTTGTCTTGCTATGTGATGTCTTGCTTTCTTTTTCTGGAGCCCAAATTCCTTGATTCTAGTTCGACAATTGCACAAATGAAGCTTCTCTAGATTCCATGAACTCTTTTTTGTCCTCACCCACAAGTTCAAGCCATTTTGGTGGAGGAGGAGAAAAAAAAACACAATGGTTAATGAGGCCTTGTTGAAAAGAACAGTCCCTTATCAGCGAGATAATGACCACTCATCCCACAGCAGGGATGCCAGCCTACAATTAGGTCTGCCATGCTGTACAAACAGAAAAGGGCTTTATTTATAATTAAAACTGAACCTTCAGTCCAATTGCTCATTAGGAAACAAAACAAAACAAAACAAAAATCCCACAACAAGAAAGCTTAACAGGGGAAAAATGATTTGTTTCCAGAGACGAGGAAGTTTTAGGCCATTGACCCATTAACCAATTCCTAATCAACCCTGAACCAAAGTTTTGAGTAATATTGATATTCAATTAATTTTTAATAGAGAAGCTGTGGATTGCACCAAACTGATTCCAAAAGATTTTAGACAGGAAAGAATAAAAAATTTAAAGGTGATAAAATAATACAATCTTTTTTTTTTGAAAGGGAAGGCAAGGCAGTGGGGGTTAGGTAACATGCCCAAGGTCACACAGCTAATAAGAGTCAAGTGTCTGAGGTCACATTTGAACTCAGGCCCTCCTAACTCCAGAGCCAATGCTCTGTTCACTGCACCACCTAGCTGCCCCCATAATCTTTAAATGATTAAAAAGAAGAATTCAATCACATTGACCCATAAAAGTACCCGTCCCTCCTCCACATAAAATTGGATACATCCTTATTGTGTGTGGGTGTAAATATATATGTATGTATGTACGTATAGTGTGTGTGTGCATGTGTGTGTATTCTCGTATGTTGGTGTTCTTGTCAAAACAAACAACAACAACAATATTTAAAAGACCCACTGGACCTAAATAAAATCTACTATATATAAGCTATGGGGTTTAAGAAGAAAAAGAGAAGAAGAAAGAATGAGGAAGAAAAGTGGGATGGGGAAAGAATAAGAAAGAAAAAAGAGAAAATAGAAGAAAAGGGAGAAACAAGAAAAGGAGGAAAAGGGAGGCTAGGTGGCATAGTGAATAGAGCACCCCTCCAGCCCTGGAGTCAGGAGGACCTGAGTTCAAATTCGGACTCGGCCACTTAACACTTACTAGCTGTGTGACCTTGGGCAAGTCATTTAATCCCAATTGCCCTGGCTTTCCAGCTCCAAAAAGGAAAAGGAAGAAGAAAAAAAAGAAGAGTAGAGAAAAATGAAGAGCCAGAGCCATCATTTATGTTAGTACTTCTAATTTCTATAAACCTAGGTAACAGTTGTCTGACAGACCCTCATAGGTGGGTGAAGCTGTGCTGAGGACCTCATAGGGAGATGTAATTTAGAATCTTGCTAACTTATTTGACTTTGTGGTTTGGACTAATCTTACTCTCCCAAGAAATCCCCGGTCTAGTAAAGAGTAAGAGGTAGGCTGCAAGTCCTAAGGCCGGGGCTGGCTGGGCCCCACATTGCTGGAGCTAGAGGCTAGTGCTACCCTGTGCATGGCATGGGAGGCCAGTAGCAGTTTTTACAGAGGCAATGACCCAGACGTCTTCTCCTCCTAGACCATGAGGAAAGAAAGACAAAATGAGGGGGATAAATCATTTTAGTCAATGGTAAAGAAAGCCAACTGAATTATTCTTATTCCCTTCCTTTTCATCTGGGTATAACTGGGAGCCCTCTCTAAAATACCGTCCTTTATTCTTCTATAAATTATATCTTCCTAAGCTAGTTTTACTTCTCATAAACATCTAGAATCAGCCCTGGCACGTGTCTTTCATTGTGGTCACTGGTTTGAAGCACGAGTCTGAAGTGGACAGCTCTGGTTCCAGCACAGAGACAGGGACTTTTTCTAGAACAGGACTAGGAATTCCCTTATTAGAGAATCTCTCTCTCTTTCTCCTTCTTCCTCTTCCTCTCTCTCTCTTTTTCCCCATAATCACTAGTCGTCCAAAGGGGTTTCCTACTAGACACCCAATGACAGAATTAAAATGAAACTTGGGACTTCTTTCTATTTGCTATTTAAACCATGAGGTCAAACTTTTATTTTGTCATTGTAACTCTGCCTGGCTCACTGGAAGCAACAGAGCCCTGAACCGAAACTCTTTCCCTATTCCCAGATGCTGGAGAAGAGTTCTGGGAAAGGAAAGGAGGAAGGATTAAAGTAAAAAGCCATATCTCTAAGCTGGTCCCAACAGACATGATTTATGAGGATTTCAACCAGATGCCCTGCCAGGTCAGGAGGGACAAGTGAGGAGAGTCCAGATCCCCTTACAGTATTGCTGACCTATTTAAATTTGGGCAAGATGAATTGCCCCAAAATGAGGGGCTGGATGGGGAGGGAGGCAGATGGGGAGTTTTCCTCTCTCTTGGCATCAAAAATTAAACTCTGAAATTCTCTACTTCCACTGAAAGTAATGAAAATAGTCTTCTGGGCTTTCAAGACAGGACAAAGTGTTGAAAAAATGGTAGTTGTTAAATGTGTGATTTATAGAGGAAACTGTTCAAAAAGGAATGAATAGGGAAGTTTCTGCCTTTCTCTTTTGATATATGTGCTAATGCATTATGAATGCATAATAAGAATTCAAAAGATCTGAACATATTACATAGGCAACCACGTCTTAATTCTCCTTGACTTCCTATGATGTCAAGCCTCAGTTGCACCATCCCATGGATCTAAAGATCACTATGTTCCTGGAGAAATCAATTGTAGTTTACCTCAGTAGAATCACACTGGAAGAAGCTGTATCAATAATGAGATATTCACAACGCCCATGATGGTTATGAATATGCTGGTATAGTTTTGGATCACAAAATGTAGCAAACTCTCCACATGGAAAGCAGAACCAAGGTCTTTATTCAGAAACCATAACACTGAGTCCCAAAACCAGAAGGACAAGTCCCAAAACCAGAAAGCCAAAGTCATTATAATGGTCACAAAGTTGATACACATAGTTAACGCAGGTGACACCCACATTCCCAAGCCTTCACAAATAGAACAGGATCCCTCAAGCAGGGATCCCTCTCAGACTCATGACAGTTTCTCAGCCTGGTCCTTGGAAGGTCTCAGTAGAAGCTGTAGAAGCAGGATCTCAGGAAAAGGTGCAGTCTCCAGGTGGTGTCTGAGAAAAAG
>CM053594.1:144221386-144245131 GCA_028646575.1 Pseudocheirus occidentalis | reverse complement strand
CCCCTTCCTGTTAAGGTGTGAATTACTTCCAAGGAGTTAACTGGAAGTAAGGAGCTAAGCCTTTGAGGTGCTAAGTGCCTTTAGTAGGTGCCAATAGAAAGGGGCATGGAAGATCTTCTGATTTCATTAACATTACAGAAGCCAAGGAAGTTCACTTTGTCTATAATTTAGGCTAAAAAGCTGGTCAGCAATAATTACAGCTCACATTTATAGAGCACTCTGTTTAAAAAAATTATTTCCTCAAAACAATTCCATAAGGTAAGGAATGAAAATGTGATTATTCCCATTTTGCAGACTAGGAAGCTGAGTGTCTAAGAAGTTAAATGACTTGCTCATGGTCACACAGCTGATATGAACACTGAACTTAAGTTTGAGTTTGAAACCCACTTCTATCACAACCCGGGTAACCTTGAACAATTAATCAATCAACAACAAGCATTTATTAAAGGTTCACTTATAGGCTAGACACTGGGAATACACATATGAATAATCAAATGGTTATTTGATTATTATTCTAAGGGAGCTTACCTTCTAATGAGACAGACAAGAATACACAGAAAATCACAAGTCATTCAGCCTTTCTGGGCCTTAAATTTCCTTCACCTGTAAAGTGAATGGTGAGTTAGATGACTATGATTCAGTCAGCCTGCCTGACTGAAGGAGCACAGGAGTGAGAGTCAGGAGACCAGAGAAGATTCTGGGAAGATGGAGAAGTCGGTCAGAAAATTTCAAGCTCTCAAGTTTTTCCTCCACAAAAGAGAGAAAATAGTGCCTCTGGGCAAGAGCTCTGAAAACAAGAGAAGGGGCAAAACAGAGGTCCTCTCGGGACAACTGGAGAAGACCTGAAGAAAAATCCCAGGACAAGATTTCCTCCCTGTGAAGAGTAAACATCTCCAGGCCAGGGTCTGCTTTAACAACGATCTGCAAGTCCTGAGGTTGAGTTGGGAGGCTGCCTAGGCCCCAACCACAAGAATTTTTACCCCAGAAACAGTGAGGAGAGCTGGGCATATGACCTGGGGAACACTTAGGGAACCTCTGCTGACAAAGAATGCCAGACCCAGCTGTGCTGCAGGGAGTGGTGGGGTGGACTTGAGAAGGAATCAACACAACCTGGGTGAGTCCAGAAGCAGTGGGGCAGGGACGTCAAGAGGATCAGAGGCCAAAGGCACCATCCCCCATACCCTAGGAGTCGAGGAGCATACTGAAGTAAAGAAACCCTCTTCTACCCCAAAGAGTAATGTTAAATGGTCACCTGCCCAAAGAAGAATTCATTGAAGCATGTAAGACTTCAGAAATTAGATGAGAATGAGGAAAAATTAAAAAGAAAAGTAAGAATAATACAAGAAAAAGAAGAAAACTATGACAAGAAAGACAACCTATTAGAAAAGGAGATCCAGAATCTTAAGAAGGAACGTGATTCCTTGAAAATCAGAATTGGGCAAGGGGGAACCAATGAAGTTATAAGAGATGAAGGAATAAAAAATCAAAATATTAAGAATGAAAAATAGAAGAGAATGTGAACTCTCATAAGAAAAACAGGGGATCAAATCAAGAAGAGAAAATGTAAGAATAATTTAACTACCTGAAGTACTGATCAAAAAAGGAATCTTGATAATATATCATTAAAGAAAATGTCCTAAAACTTAGAATAAGAGGGGAAAGTAGAAATAGAAAAAAAAAATCCACAGATCACCACCTGAAAGAGAACCTACAAGGAAAACTTACAGTAATATCATAGTTAAATTCCAAAATCCTCAGATCAAGGACAAAATATTATGAGCAACAAGAAAAAGACTATTTATATATGATGGTACCACAATTAGAATCACACAAGACATAGTGTTGGCAACACTAAAAGATTGAAGGCTTGGAACACTATATATCAAATAACAAAAGCACTGGGCCTCCAGGCAAAAATATCATATGTAGCAAAGCTAAGCATAATTTTGAATGGAAAAAAATAGACATTTATCAACTGTCAGGCTTTCAGGACTCTGTTTAAAAAAAAAAAGAAAAAACCCTTGAACTCAATAAAAGCTCTGACATGCAAGAACCAAGACAACTACAAGGTACATACATACAATGACCAATTACAAGGGACCAAATAAAGATAGAATGTTTACCTTTTATGTATGGAAAATGTAAAATCTATGTCTAAGACTATTACTATAATTGGGTAGTTTATAAGAAAGATTGGGGTAGACCTGAGTAGAACATGACTTTAAAAAAGTAAAACTTCAGCAGCTAGGTGGTGGGGGTGCAGTGAATAGAGCACCAGCTCTGGAGTCAGGAGGACCTGAGTGCAAATCTGGCCTCAGACACTTAATACTAGCTCTGTGACCTTGGGCAAGTCATCTAACCCCAACTGCCCTGCCCTCCCCCTTCCAAAAAGGAAAAAAAATGAAGAAAAAGTAAAACCATTCAAGAACAGCCAAAAGTAATTATATTATACAAATGAGGTACCAGAGGAAGAACCAATACAGAGGAATAAGATGGGGGAGTGGGCTGTTAGTACTGGAAACCTTGTTTTATTGGGAATGGGTCTAGAAGAGTATAAAAGTCTTCTAAATTTAAAAAAAAGAAATAAAACTTTAAGGGGATAAGAAGAAGAGAGAGAATAAAGGAGGAATCTTTAGAGGGGAGAATGAGGGAATAGGTTAAAAGTGGGTATAGAAGGGTGTTTAGGTTTAGGGGAATGAGAGGGATTGCAGGTGTGCAAGTAGGTAAAGTAATAAGAGGGCAAAGTAGCAGGTAGAAGTAAAGTAGAAGAATTGGGAAAGATAGGAAAAAAGATATGCACAAACATAAAAACGAGAGTAGGAGTGGAATCTCTTAGGGAAAGTATATGTTTATATATATATATATATATATCTCAATACCTATATATAAATATATTCATGCTCAATTGTAGCCTTTGGGTGGCAAGTATGAGGGAGGAAGGATGGGGGGAGGAAAAAAAGTAAAAAGTATACAGCAGAGAAGAGGAGAAAACCTACAAGGAAGCAAAGAAAAGACACAGCTTTCAACTTGATGCACAGTATTTAATATATAGGCTTTCTTGAAATGATAAGTTACTGCTTTATATTTTGAATCCTCTATGTTCTGCTGCGCACATGACATGTTTTTTCTTTTCTTATTTTATATTTAAGCTTATAATGTTTTTTCTTTTCTTATTATATATTCAAACTTTATTATTTGTCTAAATTTTTTTTTAATTTTAAAAGAAATAAATGCTTTCTATAATTATCAAATAAAAAAAAGTCAGGAAACCTTAGTTCTAAGTCTGGCAATGAGTAGAGTTGTAGGAATTTCATACAAGGTTTTCTAACTCCATAGTAGCTAGGTGGCACAGTGGATAGAACATCACCCCTGTAGTCAATAGGACCTGAGTTCAAATCTGACCTCAGACACGTACTAGCTGTGTGACCCTGGGCAAGTCACTTAAAAGTTTGCCTCATTTCCTCATCTGTAAAATGAGCTGGAGAAGGAAATGGCAAAACACTCCAATATCTTTGTCAAATAAACCTCAAAGGGGTCAGGAAGAGCCAGGCACACAACTGAAATAATTCAACAACTTCTAACTCCAAATTTCATGCTATTTCCCCTACAAAATATAAGTAGTTAGTCAGTCAACAAACATTTATTAAATGTCTACTATGTGTTAGGAATTTTGTTAATTGCTTGGAAATGCAGAGCAAAAAATAATAATATTTAAAAGTTTACAGTCTAATGAAGAAACATGTGAACAAAGTACGTATAAATATAAATAAATATATACGTGTGTGTGTATATATATATGAGAAATATATACATATATTTTTATATTTTAAAATATGTACATACATTTTGTTTATTTATATTTCTCATATATTTTCATACATATATACATATATATGAGAAATTAGAGACAATTAACAGAGAGAAGGCGTTAGCATCAGTGGGGATCAGAAAAGACTTCTTGTAGCAGGTAAAATTTTGACTAGGGCTTTAAGGAAGCCAGAGAAGCCAGGAAAAAGAGAGGAGGAAGGAGAGCATTCCAGGCATGAGGGATAGGCACTAAAAATGTCCAGAGATGAGAGAGAGTGGAGCATACATATGAGGAATAACTTGCAAGCCCATGTAGCTGGATTGGAAAGTATGTAGAGGGAAGTAAAGCATAAGAAAGATTGGAAAAGGTAGAAAGAGACCAGATTATGAAGGTTTTTAATAAAACATGATTTTATACTTGTTCTTGGAGGTAATAGGGAGGTACTGGAGTAGGTAGATGACATGGTTAGATCTATGGA
Source organism: Pseudocheirus occidentalis (assembly GCA_028646575.1). NCBI lineage: Eukaryota > Metazoa > Chordata > Mammalia > Diprotodontia > Pseudocheiridae > Pseudocheirus > Pseudocheirus occidentalis. Next base: position 144,240,845 of record CM053594.1, on the reverse strand, counting down.
AAACCATTTTGGCAACTGAGTAGAGAATGAGCTAAACTAGGGAAAGACTTAAGGTAGGAAGCCTAGGTAAAAGACACTTGAAATAGTCCACAAGAAAGGTAATGAGAGCCTGTGCAAAGATGATGGTTATGTGAAAAGAGAGAAGGGGAAAAACATGAGATTTTGTGAAGACACACACAACAAGATTTGGCAATAAAATGGATACGTGTAGGATTAATGCGTGTGAGGAACAGAGGATGGTACCAAGGCACACACCTAGATGACTGGTAGGATGGTGGTTCCCTCAACAGTAATAGGAAAGTTGGTAAAAGAGAAACAGTTGGAGGAAGAGAGAAATAACAGATTCTGTTTTAGATGAGCTGAGTTTAAGATATCTGTGGGATATCCAATTCAAGATGTAGGACTGTGACTCAGGAGAGAGATTAGAGCTGGATACATGGATCTGGGAATTATCTGCATAGAGTTAGTATATCTAAATTGGGAACCCATGATTAGCTGATGGGACCAGCAAATAAGAGTATAAAGGGAAAAGTGAGAGCATTGGGGAAATGCCCACACTTAGAGCATGACCTGAATGAGGATCCAGAGAAAGAGAAAAGGTGCATTTATACGGTAGGAAGAATAAGACACAAAAGCTTAAAGGAGGGCAAATAGGATGAAAAAATTCAACTGAATTTGGGAAGTGAGAGATCACTGAGAACTATGAAAAAAAACAGGTTCAGTTGCGAGACGATACGGAAAGCCAGAATGCAGAGGGTTTAGAAAGGAGTGAGAGGAGAAATGTGGTATCTTTGGTTCTCTCAAGGCATTTAGCTAAAAGGGGAAGAGAGCTGCAAGGAGATGGCCAGGAAGGAGGGTAGGGGAAAGTGAAGACTGAAATGACAAGCTCTCTGAGTCTCCAGTAGTTCTCTAGGCCTTTTCTACTAAATCATGGATGAGTTTCTTCCTGAGTTCTCTACTAAAATGAACTCACACCTTTAAAGTCTACCAACTTGTATACATTATCTCATTTGTTTTCCCAACAACCTTGTTATTAGGCTGTTCATTTTAGAGACATGAGACTCACAGGGAAGATTTCTTCTTTAACCATACCATGATGTGAATGAGCAGAAAGATCAGAAAGCAGGGTATGCCAGAGGAAAGCATGGATTAAGACCTAAGGGCATGAATGAACATTATGTTCTTGGGACTTATATTGTGTGAGCAATTGTTGAATGAATGCTAAACATTATGATTGTTGCTATCCAAGAACATTTACACTAAGGCAGCAAAGTACCTCAGCGGACAGAGTGCAAAGCCTGGACAGGAAGACCTAAATTCAAATCCAGCCTTTCATACTTAGTAATAGTGTGACACCAGGCAAGTCACTTGACCTCTGTTTGCCTGGGTTTTCTTATCTGTAAAACAGAGATAATAGCACCTAACTTCCTAGAGCCGTTCAGAGGATCAAGTGAGACAATGATTATAAAGCACTTAGAACACTGTCTGGCACACAGAAAGCACTATATAAATGTTACATAGATAGATAGATAGACAGACAGCCACAGACAGACAGAGACAGACAGACAGACAGATAGATAGATACATAGATAGATACATACATAGATACATAGATAGATACATAGATGAGAGAGACAGATGAGAGATAGGTAGGTAGATAGACAGATAGATTAATGTGTGTATTTTTTATATTTTTGTGTTATATGTTATATATAATATACATTATATTCCTGAACACATTCTAATCCCCACTGTTGTCGTTTCTCTGCAGTGTTGTTTGCAAAAGGGCGGGGGCGGAGGGGGAGGTTGGATTGTAGAATTTTGATCATCCTTTGTCCCCTCTAAAATATAACCAGTTCTGTTTCGGTTTTGTATTTGTTCACTTTTTTACCCAACAACTGCCCTCAACTCTGACTCAAGACACTGGTATGCTAGACAAATTCTGGTATAGAGGTATCAGATGTCAAGTTATGGGCACAGACGAGTCTATGGGGTATGTTGGGTGTGCCCAGGCTGACCCCAACATCTCCAAAAAATTGTCATTTCATGTTCTATTTTTAAAGTGAAGTTGAGTCATTATTTTTTTTAAATAGGTTTAGTTAAGTTTCAGTTTCTTTAGTTTGGTGAAGAAAAATGTTCCCTATCGAGTCTTCAATAAATGTCCACCTTTAAAAAAAAATAACAGAAAAAATTCTTGAATGAACACACTAACAAAATGTCTGTGCACACCTATGGCCATGGGACTTGGTTTGAATTTGATTTGGGGGAGTGGGTAGAAAGTATCCTGATGAAAGACAAAGGACTAGAGGTGAACCAATCTATAAAACTGTGCTGAAGAGCCCCAATTTTAAACTTGTGCCACTCCCCAGGTGAACATGTCCCAAGTCTTTTAGTTAAAGGAATTTAGGAAGCCAAGCCACCAGAGAGCAAGCAGGCAGCCTTTCTATAGACAAATGGAGAGCTGTGCTCTCAAGCCAAAGATAGGAGGGGAACAGATCAGACAGTGAAAGCCAGGTACTCAGGCCTAGCATCCTCCCACCATGATCTATTATACATATGGTTACAAGGTTTTATTTACACCTGTTCAGGCCACAGAGATGTGCTGATTAAATATTAATTAAAGGGACCTTTAAAGAGGGGTTAAAAACAAATTAAGCCCAAACATTCTGTGTTTGTCCCAAGCCTTCCCTCAGTGGCCCTTCATCCACAAGTGACAATCCACTGAGGGTAACAAACTACACTTCACTCTAATTAGGGAGGGGCTAATTATCCCATTAGTTAGCATTGACACTACTTATCTTGAAAACAGTTGCTGGTGCACAATACAGATTAGTGACAAAAGGTCTAATTAATATGAGATAATGAGCCCCCTCCTATGCAAGTGAGAGAAGGTCCATGCCCCCTCTCTACATTTAAGAACAGCGACAAGGACGTCCCAGGATGTAGGTGTCATACAAGATGGGCATAATACAACTTTTTTCTGATTGAATTAAGGAGAGTGCATTATTCTTTAATAACTAATCTGTAGATTTACCAAAAGTAAATTTTTAAAGAAAAATATTTGTATCTTTGTTGCAGGCTTGCTATTCTTAGAACTAGTTGACTACAAAGGAAGCCAAAATAGTAGGAGGTTGAAAGAGGGAAATATTTAGGGACTTTGGATACCCTCACATCACCCTGGAAGTCTTAGATCAAAGAATTGTCCTTTAAGCGACTTTAGAAATAATTGGGCTTGTTCTGGATGATATGAGCAAAAAGATGGAGGCCTAGATATTTTCATCTATCTTCAGGATCTCTCAAAACTCTCCTGAGTAGGAATTATGCACCAGAGATAAACCAATTTGAGCTGACTCCATGGTCTGTGATACTTAGAACCAAAACAAGGTAAAAATTGAATGAATTAAGTACAGAGAAGGCTAAGCCATAATCCCCAACCAACAACACCATTCCCAGTACCACCACACTCCTAGCAATAAGATTACACAAACCCAAGGAATTTCAACCTCAGACCTTAACCTCATTCCTCTTCCCACTGCCTCAGAGATCCACACTGCAGAAATTTAAAGAGGCTGTGATGGCAACTAGGAGCAGTAGCACTCTGTGCCACAGTGGAGCTTGGCCAGAGAACTGAGGAACAGAGGGAGCTCGGGCAGGACACGTGTAGAGGTCTGTTTGGAGCTCCACTAAGCCTGAAGGGAACATGCTCAGCATTCTCCTGGAGCCAGTTCTGTTCCCTGAAAGGCACTTAGAGCAGGGTGTGGAACTATGAATTGCCCATGCAGAATGTAACTGAGACAATCTTAAGATCCAGCCCCTAGGGAACTTACCATCAAAGGAGAAAGAGTCAGAAAGTAAGCAATAGGGGGGAAAATAAAGAAAAAACACAGAAATTGTCAACGATCTCACAAAGAAGAAAATAACTTAAGACTCTGAGCATACACAGATAAAACAACAGAGAAGATATGAGAAAAAAAAAAGAGTTCCAGATCAGGGTAAAGAGTTTGGCCATCAATGAATAAGTATTGCAAGATGAAGGAAAGTGAAACAACACAGGATATTACTGAGTAATTTTAAATAGAAATAAGAATTGTGAAAGCAAAATGTATGGCCTGCATAGAAGAAATAATTGATAAGCTAGAAAAACTTGAATCCACAGCAGCAAGTCTCACCAAAGAGACAAAAGAGAGGGTAACTGATTGGGAATGAAATATACAGAAGTGAAGGACAATCTAGAAGAAACAAAAACAATAACATTAAAAGAAATTGTGATCTCTATACAAGCAAAACATAGTGATCTCCAAGCTAGGATGTGAATAGACAACTTAAGGATTAAAAGTCTCCCAGAAAAGCATGACAAGTAAAAAAATCCTTGACACTGAAGTGCAATAAATAATACAAGAAAACCTCAAACTTTTAAACATGGAAGGCAAAGTGCCAAACAAAATAATTCAGGTGGAAAAAAAATCTATGCTGTAAATACCAAGACACATAGTGCTTAAGTTGAACAATTCCATTGACAGACAACAACTTCTGCAAGTAACCAGGACAAAGACATCTAAATTTTGAGGAAGAAATTTAAATAACACAAGACTATTCTATATGTACCTAAAACCACAGAAGGGAATGGAATAATGTGTTCTAAAGAGCAAAGGAACTAAGATGCAGTTTAAGGTGACCTCAGTAATTTTATAGAAACACAGAGAATAAAGAAGGAATAAATCATTATAAGGACCATAAATGAAAGAAAAAAGTCTAGAATAGACATAAATGGAAATTAAGTTATGAAGACAATGAGGGAAAGAAATTTAGTTCACTTCAATCCAACATTCACTGACCTTATGGTTAAGAGCCTAACCATAATGGTCAAAACATGCCTAGAAAGAAAATCAGAGCAGAAGAAAGTATTTGCTCCTCAAACACTCCAGACAACAAAAAAAATATGAGAAGGATAAATAAATAAAGTAACTAACAACAAAGCAACAGCAACAAAATAAGAACAGGGAGACCATGAGGAGACAAAAGGGAAAGCAGAAATCAAATAGAGGTGATAGGCTTGAAATATCATGTACTAAACCTGACAACACCCCACCTACCAGCAAAAAAAAAATTCTGTGGGACTAAATTACAAAATGAGACAGTGCATAAAAGAGGAGAGGGGAGGAAAAAGATAGAAGGGAATATGTGATGTACTCTAATCAAATAAAAATCTAACAATGAAGGGGAAATAATTACTATAGTCTCCTAGAAGAAGAGCATCTATAGGAGAATGAGTGGAAGCAAATGGAGGGATTGAAAAGGAAGGAAAGAAAAGAAGGAGCTTTGTTTCACTGGTGGGAGGGAGTACCATTGATCCTATGGGGAAAAAAGATATTTTATAAAGGAAAAGCAGAACCTTACAGTGGATATCATCTGTAGAGATTTGTTACTTTCTGCCTCAGGAAAAGGGAATTAGAATTCCTGGGGGCAACTGACATCCAAAAGAGTTGGCCATGGACATAGAAAAGAGATTTGAACATAAATGAGAGAGGGGAAAATACCTGGGAAAAAGCAAAGGATAATGATGAATTGCACAATCAAGGAAACAGGAAGATTCCTACCATGATACAATAGCCTATCATCTACAATATTTCTAAGAGTTAGGTACTAGAGAAAAAAATAAGGGAACCAGTGGGCAAGTCCTATAAAGCAATAACAGAATCTGTTTAGAAGGAACCCAAAAAAAGGCACCTCAAAAGTTTACAAACTTTACAGGAAAATACAAAATTTTACAGAATAAAATTGCAGATGTTTATAGAAACACAGAGAATAAAGAAGGACTAAATAGTTATAAGGACCATGAATCAAAGACAAAAAGTCTAGAACAGACAGAAAGGGAAATCAAATAATGAAGAGAATGAGGGAAAGAAATTCAGTTCACTTCAATTCAACATTCACTAAGCAGCTTCAGTGTGTACAGAAGGCACAGCGGTTGGTTCTAAGGATACAGAGAAGAAAAGAATATACCACAGTTCGTTCGAGGATTGGAGACACATACAAATGAGTGTTATAAAAGGTGCTGTAAGTGCAGAGTAAAGGTCTAGACAAAGTGCTATGGTGTAAGAAGAAATTGGAGGAAGTAGAGATCACTTTCATTCAGCAAGATGAGGGCAGAGCTAAACACCTGGGCTGGGCCTTGAAGGAAGAAAAAATTTTAAGAAGCAAGAATATTCAGGGGTGTATCCTAGGTATGGTGGACAGCCTGCACACATGAGATCAAAACAGGAGAAAGCTGAACAGCTACTAGGTCAGTCTGAATGAAACATAGAAGGCATAAAAGGAAATAAGAGTGAAATGGGACTGGGGAAAAACAAAGGTTAAAATTCAATTGAAAAGATATTTTAATGTTAGAATGAAGAATTTTTCATTTTATATTTTAGGCCAGTAGTTTCCAAAGTGGGGGCAGTGGATAATCACTTGAAGGGTCAGGAAGATGAGTAGCATCCCACCCTTCCCAAGATAGCTAACCCAGGTCTCCTCTCCCTCCCCACCCCACTTTACCATTAATCCTCCATTTCTAGCTTCTAAAATCTGTGCAAATTCCCATCTTCTTACTACTATTTTAGAACTGGTTCTTCAGGAATAACCTGAAGCTGAAACACCAGAGGTAATGGGGAAAAACACTGGCTAGAGCAATTGTACACACAAATTTTCCCAGCACCCCTGCACTCTTTCCCCAAATCATCTTATGGCACTCTATTGGACCCTGTTCCTGGAACGCTACATTCACCCTTTTTATTAGCCATAAGAGAGGGCGAATTGCACAGGATGAGCAGATAAGAATAGGATGTGATTTGCATTACAATTGTCTCTGAATTCTCTTTCCCTAAAAGCCCTCCCCTCTACTGAACTTCCTTGTTTCTGTCCTTGGCCTCGCCAGCATTCCAGTCACCCTGGTTCATAACCTCATTTTCATCCTAAACCTCTTCCACACTGGTTGCCAAGTCTTATCAGTTCTATATCCACAGCATATCTCAAATCTGTCCACTTGTCTTTGATAATGTCTTTGATAATAAATAAGGGAATGACACCATTCCCTTTATTATCTCTTATCTGGACTATTATAATAGCCTTTGGTTTGTCTCCACTGCAATTCATGCTCCACTCTGCTGCCAAACTATGCCTAAAGCAGTTTTGATTGGGTTACTCCCCTACTCAATAAACTAAAGGGGCTCCTTATTGACTCTAGGATGATATATTATTTCATTTGTTTCTTATTCTGTTTTAAATTCTATTTTGTCTGTATTATAAAGGACATGATTATTAGTACAGGAGAACATTCATGTAATTTATAAATAAATATACTTCTAATGGGGTCCTCATTTTTTTCTGATAGAAATATACGATCAAAAAGTTTGGAGATCACTGCTATAGGCAATGGGAAAATATTTAAGGGGGCTGTGCTGGGAAGTGACATAGTCAGACCTATATTTTAGGAAGATTATTTTGGCAGCTCTGTAAAAAATGGAGGAGAGAGACTGGAGACAGAGAAATCTTTCTGAAGCATCTATTATGGTTTTCTAGGTGAAAGATAATAAGGACCAGAAATATAGTGGTGGTCAAGTGAGTAGAGAAGAGGGAACATATGTGCAATAGATTATAGAGGGTTAATCTGACACAAATTAGCAACTGATTACATATGTGACAAAAGGAAGGAGTCAGAACTAAAGCTGATTCCCAAGATTCTAGTTTGAATTACTAGGAATGTGGGGGTACCATCAACAGGAGCTGGGAGGTGGGGCAGATTTTGAGATGAAAATGTTGAGTTCAGTTTTGGACAGATTGAGTTTGAAGTGCCAGCAGAGGCCCCAGGTAAAATGTGTATGTGGCAATAACATTATCTCTCAAAAGACAAGGGCTGGAAATGCAGGTTTGGGTGTCATCTGTGTAGAGATTATTATTATTGAAATAATGGAAGGGTTTGAAGAGGCCAAGCCAGATGGGGTGGCTAGGTGGCACAGTAAATAGAGCACTGGCCCTGGAGTTAGTAAAATCTGAGTTCAAATCCGACCACACACACACACACACACACACACACACACACACAAGAAACCTGAAGTCGAAGCAGAAAATTTCCAACACTTAGGGAGCTCCTGGAAGACCATGAACTAGCAAAAGAAATAAGGCAGGTATCAAGTAAGTAGGAAAAGAACCAGAGTAGGACGACAGTTTCCCAGGGCAGGAAACCAAGGCAAGAGGGTATCAAAGATTAGTCAACACTAACAAATATTGCAATAACCAAAGACCTTTTTAACTTAGAAAATCCTTTTTAATTTGGCAATCAAGCAGTCACTGGAGACCTCAGAGAGAATAAATTCAGTAGCAAGATAGAAACAAAAGTCAGATTGGAGAAGGGCAAGGCTAATGGAGGAGAGAATTAGTGACAAGGAAGTGGAAGCAACAAATATAGACTTTTCAATAGCCTATTTATTAATTCAATTAATTCGATATCCTTTTGTTAAGGTGATTTGTTCTGTGAAGTTTGGATTCAGTCAAAGGGCCACACTTGAGGACCTAGAGGTCTACATGTGGCCTCAAGGCTGCAGGTTCCCCACCCCTGAGCTAGTGTTCCTGGAAGTTTGGCAATAAAAGAGAAGAGGAGAGTTGCAGGACAAAATTGTGAGAGTATTATCAGTGTCAAGGGAAACTTCTAACGCCTTTATTTTTAGAAATGAGGAACTGATTCAGAGAAGTCAAATGATTCTCACAGCAGCAACGACTCATATCACTACAACGTTGAAGGCTTTCCACATGCTTTCTACCTAACAATCCTGCAAGATGGGGGATGCAAATATTCTCAGGTCTGTTTTCAGGGTCACAGGTAGTAAGCACCATAGCTGGAATCTCCCGACTTCTTGACCTCTCTTGTGGCATTTGAGCCGTTGGCCACCATCTCCCTAGACTTTCTCTTCTCTCTGGTTTTTCTGCACTTTCTTGGTTCTCCTTCTACCTGACTGGCTAGGCCTTTACCGTTTCCTGACCTGAATCATCATCTACATTCCATCTGACAGTGAGTGGGCGCCACAGCTCCATGCTGGGCATTCCTCTTTATATACTTTCAGTGATCTTATCAACTCTCGTGATTTTAATTATCACCCCTATGTTGATTGTTCCCATATCTATATAAGTGACAGTGGAAAGAACACTAGATTTGAGTCACTGGACATGAGTTCAAATTCTGCCTCTCTCTATATATATTTTTTATTTATTACTGATGATAGTTAACATTTATATAACATATTAAAGTTTGCATATTGCTTTACATATATGAAACTGGAACATAGTAGGCTAGTTTTAAATAAATATTTATTGATTGGCTGACATATGTTATAGCATCTGATCCTCACAACAGCTTTGTGAAGTAGATGCTATTACCCCAGTTTTATAGACAAGAAAACAGAGAGTGAAAGAGGTTAAATGACTTGCCCAGGGTCATACGAGTAAGGGCTTAAAGCTGGATTCAAACTCAAGTCTTCTTAATTCCAACTCCAAATATTCTATCTACTCTAACGCCAATGGGAAAATCCCTTAACTTCTCAGTTCCCACGGCTATAAAAATGAGAAGGTTTGATTATAAGTCCTCTAAAATTCCTTCTAAATTTAATTCTATGATCTTATGATCTAGATCTCTCTTGAGTTCCACTCCCACGTCACCAACTGCCCATTAAGTTGTTCAATTGAATAATCCTTAGGTATCTCAAATTCAGAAAGTCTTTGTCCCCAAACTCAATAAATCCATATCCCCAATAAATTTCCCCAAAAACTCCCTACCATTCTTACGAACTTTCCTATCTCTTACTGCCTATCACTCCCTTCTCTTATCTCACTGTCACCTACCTAGTTCAACATTTCATCACATTCCACTTGAACTATTGCAATTGCCTGCAAATCAGTCGCTCTGCCTCAAGTCTCTCCCCACTCTAGTCTACCCTCCACGTAGCTTCCAAAGTGACTTTCCTGAATCACAGCTCTGACCATGATATTTTTATTGTTGTTCAGTCATTTCAGTCATGTCCGACTCTTAGCGACTTAGTTTCCTTGGCAAAGACATTTCCTTCTCCAGTTCATTTTACAGATGAGGAAACTGAGGCAAACAGGTTTAAGTGACTTGCCCAGGGTGACACAGCTAGTAAGGGTCTGAGGCAGATTTGAACCCAGGTCTTCCTGACTCCAGGCTTGGCACTCTATCCACTGTGCCACCTAGCTGCCCCCTGCCATGTTAACTGCTTGATCAGTTACATTCTAAGAATTGTCTGCTGCATCTAAGATAGTATACAAACTCCTTTGTTTGTTATTTGAAACCCAAACAATTTTTCTCCAACCCATTTTTCTAGGTTTATTACCTGGTAGAGATTAAAAAGGATGAGAACCAAGAAAAGATCATTGGATCTAGAATTTAAGAGATCAATGGTAACTTTGAAGAAAGTAGTTTCAATTGAGTGCTGAAATGAGAAATATTATTGAAAAGATTGAAAAGTGGTAGGACAGGGTGGCTAGGAAGTGCAGTGAATAGAGCACCAGCCTTAGAGTCAGGAGGACCTGAGTTCAAATCCAGCCTCAGACACTTAACACAAAAACTAGCCAGGTGACCTTGGGCAAGTCACTTAACCCCGATTGCCCTACCTTACCCCCTCCAAAAAAAAAAGCAAGATTCTTAGTTGATTGATTAAATGCTATAAAAAAGAAAGAAAAGTGGTAGGAGAAGAGGGACAATAAGCATAAAGAGTTTTTTCAAGGAATTTGGTTGTGAAAGGGAAAAAAATACAGGATGATCATTTGAGAATACAGGTGGAGGAAAAGGTTTTTAAAGATGAAAGTGAGCAGGGTGTGGTTAGAGGCATCATGAAAATGGGTCAATAGATAGAGAGAGGTTGAAGATTAGAGGAGGGTCCAGAATGCTTGTAGGAATAGTCTTCTGGAATAAGTAGGGGGTTGTTGTTGTTTGTCCTTCATTCTCAGAGAAGACCATGCCATCAGTGACATGCAGTTGAGTTGGATTTAAGTGAGGAAGGACTGTACAAAGTCACCAGCCTTACTTTCTTCTCTAAAACCATGTAGGTCCAGTTGCAAGATACAGATCAGGATGACTGGAGATGGCCCTGGATGCACATAGGAATCAAAATCATAAGTAGAAGGGGTTACAAAAAGAAAGGTCTCCTCTTTCTTTGAGATTAGAACAAAGGAGAAGAAAGTGGAGAATGATGCTGAGGTCATTTGGAGTATAGAATTTGGCAAGAAGGGGAATCAGAGTATTTGGCAGAGTCTTCTTCCTAATAGGTAGAGGAATGGGAAAGGTAGGTTGAAGAGAAAAGGGAAGATTCAGAATAGAGTCTAAGGCCAGTACAATAGTCAATCAGAGAAAAGTAAAAGGGTTGGCCTGCAGGAGTAAGGGCTCCATTAAGATTACATAGCAAATTTGTGGTGAACCCATTCAATGGGGTCATGTGACTTCCTTCATCTGAATTTAACAACACATGTTTCTAGAATGGGAAAGGTAGATGGTGGAAGTGGCTTTTTTTAAATGAATGGCAATAGGTAATGATCTATTTATTCATTAAGAGTCAGAGTCCCAGATTCTCTGACTTAGAACAAGCATGACTGATCCCTATACTTGGAAATAAATTGAATAGAAGTCAGAGGAGAAGTGTACACTTTAGTTTTAATCCACATTTGACATCCTTATTTGAAGCCAAGGGTCAAAGTAACATAAGCAAACCTACCTTTGTACTAGTTTGCCCAAAGATGTAATCCGGCAATCAAAAAATGCTGTAACTTTGAGACCTAGACAGATTGAATATTTCTATCACCAATCACCCTCTACTTGACCCTAAACTTGTTGTCTTCTCCTCTACCCACTTTGTGGCCCATGAGACCATAATTGACATCATTCTTCACTGCTTCTACATTGAGTGCAGGTTGCCAGGCTTCAATCCAATTAAGGATCTTGATTATTCTGCCAAGAGCTTTCCAAACCAGCCACTTGTGCAAGCTTTTTCAGGCAATGGCTGCAGAACTACTGGATTATGCTTCTGAAGAGACAAATATGTCTTTTCCCTGAAAGACAAATCTCTCATTAGCCTGTCAGATAGCATGAGTGAGTCATTCCTATTTGTCTGCACATGAGGCCCCACTGGAATATACCCTGTGGGTGATGGAGTGAACCTACTGATAACAGAAGGGTTGCAAAAAAGACATAGTTGGCTCCAAATCCTCCAAATAAATCACTGAAAGATCTTTGACATTTACACAGGAAAAGAGCCAAGGTTGGCAGAGAAAAAGAAAAGTGACTTTGAGAAAGTAAAGTTTTGTCAGGCCATACTGACTTTTTCATTGAGAACATCATTTCTTTGGAATGACCAGTTCTATACACATTGAAAGCATGGGATGAGGCAGGGAGGTGACTCAGTGGATAGAGTACTGGACATGGAATCAGGACGACCTGAGTTCAAATTCAACATCAAACCCTTATTATGTGTTTATATGACCTTGGACAAGTCACTTAACTTCTGTTTACCTTAACCCACTGGAGAAGGAAATGGTAAACTCCTCCACTATCCTTGCCAGGAAAACCCCATGGACAGTGTTGGCATGGTCTATGCAGTCATAAAGAGTTGGACATTACTGAATGACTAAACAACCACAACAGAAGCATAGGATGGTGGAAGTGAGAGATAAAAAATGGTATGCCCCACCAGACCTCCCATAAATCAGATTAGTAGAGGAGGATAAGAGTCCTGGTAGAAATATTGTTTAATAGATTTGGAATGTTTTGATAAACTATTCTCAATCATATCTGTGTGACCTTCACCTAGGCTGCCATGGCCCCAGAAAAGTCTATCAATTGGAAAATTCCATCCCTACAATCAGGATTTTTTGCTATGGCACATCTGTTTCATTCATAGAGGACTTGGGGGGGCGGGGAGAAGCTAAGTTCCCTAGGGAGAAAGAGAAGTTTGTCAGTACAGAACTTAACATGTGGCAGCCAACACTATGAGTGGAATATGTCTATAGGTTGCCTGTTACCTTTATGTTGGGTCCTTCTTTGCTCTTCTGCCTCTCTCCATTCCTTTTATTGCAATATAGTGCCAACTTGAAAGAGAATCCAACTGTGTATGTTTGTGTGTGTGTGTTTGTATGTCTGTATGTGCGCTCGCATGCATGCACACATGAGAGTGTGTAGCAATGGAGAGGAGAGATTATTTTTTATATTCTTTTTTTAATATTGAACTCCAAAATCTATCCCTCCCTTGATCCCCTCCCCATCTGAGAAGACAAGCAATATGATATCCATTATACCTATGAAGGCATACGGAAATATTAGCTACATTCAAAAAATAAAAATAAAAAGCAAGAAAAGTAAAGAAAGTAAAAAAATATATTTTGATCTTCAATCAGAGTTCATCAGTTCTCTCTCTGGAGGCAGATAGCATTTTTCATCATGAGTTCTCTAGAATATAGATCATTGTGTTGGTCAGAGTAGCTAAGTCTTTCACAGTTGATCATTATTACAGTATTACTGTTACTGAGTACAATGTTCACCTGGTTCTGATCACTTCACTTTGCATCAGTTTATATATGTCTTCCCAGGTTTTTCTGAAACCGTTCCTCTCATATACCATCAAAATCATATACCACAACTTGTTCAAGCATTTCCCAATTGATGAGCAACCCCTCAATTTCCAATTCATTGCCACCACAGAAAGAACTACTATAAATATTTTGGTACATATAGGCCCTTTCCCTTTTTCTCTGATCTCTTTGGGATACAAGCCTAGTAGTGGTATTGTTGGGTCAAAGTTTTATAGCTCTTTGGACATACTTCAAAATTGCTATCCAGAATGGTTGAATCTGTTCACAATTCCACCAATAGGGCATTAGCATATCTATTTTGGGAAGGAGAGACTGCTTTGTAACTGCCTACTACCCTGCTCTGGCATCCTTCCTTTTCTTAGTCATTTTAACCTCTGTTGGATAGCTTAGGATAGTAAATGACAAATGCTGAATTACGCATAGAGCAAAAGTATTACAAAACGTGTAGGTCTTTCTGTTTAACATAAACCGGGGAATCCTAAACTTTTGAGGGAATTAATTACTTTTTTCCCGAATAAGCTTATGCTCCTAGGGAGGAGGGACTCCAGACTCTGATCATGCCTTCTCTCCCCTGTTCAGAAAGCCAGTGTCAAGTCACAAGGAAATACCTTTGGCTGGATTTCTGTCCACATCACCTTCTCCACTGTAAATGCTTTTCAGCCTCCAAGTCTCCCTGAGGTTGACCCAGGCCAAGCTTTGACACTGATCAAATGGGAGCCCCTGGCATAGGAACTTTTGGCCCTCAAAAGGCAAGCCTGGTTCATCTTTAAAGTTGGGGGTGGAAGTTGCATACCCTTTGACCCAGGTCTATCCCCCAAAGAGATCAAAGAAAGAAGGGAGTTTTATGTACAGAAGCATTTATAGAAGCTCTTTTCCTAGTATCAAATAACTGGAAATTAAAGCAGTGCCAGTCTATTGAGGAATTTCTAAACAAATCTTGGTATATGGATATAGTAGAACATTATTTTCTCAACCCTTCTTAATTAGCACCTTCTCCTCTGTTAATTATTTCCTGTGTATCCTGTATACAGCTTGCTTACATGTCATTTCCTCCATTAGATCATAAACTCCTTGAGGACAGGGGCTATTTTGCCAGTTTTTGTATCCCCATTGCTTAACACAGTACCTGGCTTGATTGATTGATTGATTATTGCACCATAAGAAATGAACAGTTTCAGAGAAAACTGAGAATATCTGTATGAATTGTTGCCAAGTGAAGTGGCAGAACAAATGAACAATTAAATTATAACATCATCATAAAGAAAGACAACTTTGAAAGCCTTTAGAACTCTAAGCAACATCATAAAGCCAAAGGACCCTACATGAAGTATGCTAGCCACCTCCTGACAGAGAAGTAATGGATTCAGGATGCAAAATGAGCCATACATTTTTGAGCATGGCTAAAGAGGGATTTTACTTTCCTTGACTATACTTGTTAAAAGGGTTTAGAGTGGTTGTTATTGTGACTGCTGCTGTTGCTGCTGCTGCTGTTGCTGTTTATTTGGGAAATGTGAGTAGGAAGGTGAATAAATGAAGCTTCATTTTAAAAAAAGAGTGTGTAAGGAGAGAAAATAGATTTTTGTTCATTAAAAAAAAAACTTATTTCTTAAGAGTAAAGTAAAAGGTCCCCCCCCCCCCAATAACCTTTGGAATCTCCCGATTCATTAAGGTATTGGATTTAGAGCCCTGAGGCTGAGGTTCAAATCTTGGGTTCACTACTTACCATCACCAAGGTGAGTGACTTTGCTCAAGTCACTTCATGCATCTGGGCCACAGAATCCTATAAAAAGGGGGTACAACAGTACCCTCTAAGGTCTGTTCCCTTCTATCTCTAAATCCAGTGATCCTGTGACTGGATGAGTCTTAGGTTCCTAGAATTCCTAACAGCTGGATGAGCCTGGGCTAAGCATTTAGCCTCTATTGATGCCCTCAGATAAATAAGCTTCTCTGGTTGACCTCCAACATCTATTATATGAGCTAACAAGGTAACATCTGCAAAACCACACACTTTCTGCTTTTTCTAATGAAATGAATAAAGTTGTTTAAATAGAAAACAATGATTTGGGGCCTGTTGTGATAGAGAGCATTATATTAGCACTAAACAAAAGTTATTCTGGTGATACGTACCATGCCAGTGAGTGAGTGCGAAAAATGTCTAGGGGCAGCTAGGTGACACAGTGAATAGAGCACTGGCCCTGGAGTCAGGAGGACCTGAGTTCAAACCCAGCCTCAGACACTTAACACAAAACTAGCCCTGTGACCTTGGGCAAGTAACTTAACCCCAATTGCCCTACCTTCCCCCCTCCAAAAAGCAAAAAAATAAAAATAAACAAAGAATTTCTAGAAAGTCCATTTCAGAAGAATTATATCAAAGTAGGGGGGAAACCTATTCAAGAGTCCTGAAGAAGATCCTTTCCTTTTGAAAGCATCCCAGTGAAGTTTTCCATTTCTCTCCCACATGTTCCAACTTCCCCATTGAGTAGGAAGAGAAGTTATTGGTATTTTGCTCTGCCTGAGAAGGTGAAAGCTGCCTCTAATTGTTTTAGCTCAAGGGTTCAGGACAAAGCTAGAGTTTATCAAATTGAAATGGCCTTTGTTATTTGCATATTTATTTTAATCGGCACCAAGGGATGACAAGGACGAACTAACCCTGACTGACTGCCTACAAGTGGAAAATTCTGAATGTGCAGTCAGATTGAAGCCCTGGGAAACATGAAAGCATTTTCTTCACCTTGTGGAAGATATGACTCTTTCGAGAAAGCAGTCCAACATTTCTATTTGTATTTCAACTTTGACCACGTGAGAGTAACCTTCCAAACCAGCAGGAACTTTCTGATTTTTGAGTCAGCTCAACTTTCAAAATGCTCCTGCGTTCAAGAGGCATCACAAACCTGTCTTGGAAAAGATGGAAGTGCCTTTGGAGAGCAGAAATATTATACCCCTACCTCATTATGAACATCTCGCTCTGAATACTCCCCCTGGTGCATGGCTGCCTGCTCCTTCCACATTTTTTAATTTGTTTCCCCTATGGAATCAGTTCTAATCCATACCACAGACACAGAGCTATACATGTACTTATCTGTGTCCCTTTTCAAATGAACAAAATGTTCATTGGACTTCAGCTGAGCACTGGACAAGGTGCTGGGTGAGTTTACTGCCATGTGGGTGAATATGGCTATTTAGGTCTATTTAGGCTATTTAGAAAAAAGGAAGGAAGGAAGGAAGGAAGGAAGGAAGGAAGGAAGGAAGGAAGGAAGGAAGGAAGGAAGGAAGGAAGGAAGGGAGGAAGGGAAGGAAGGAGGGAAGAAGGAAAAAGAAAGCAATCATGCTTTAGTTAACACCAACCTTCCAGGGTAGTTGTGAGCACCAAGTGAGGTAACATCTGTGAAGTGCTTTAGCACAGCGCCTAGCACATAGTAGGTTCTTAATAAATGTGAGTTTCCTTCCACAAGCCAAGTCATATATGAGATCTAAGAAGATAATTGAATATCTGTACATGTGGGCATTCTGAAAATCTTTGTATGACAACCACCACCAGAGAGCACCCAATCATCATCCAATCAGCCACACTGAGCTACCTGTTCATTTCTGTCAATATTTCAGGGTAGCTATTTGTCAACCAGTCCCTCATCACTCCCTCTTTTGGGGGTGGTATCCAATTCTGGCAACAATACATATGTGTTCGCGGATGCTTCCACTAATTGATTCACTTGGGTTGGCCTTCCATCCCTTTAGTGACTCTTCTTTGCTCCCTTCAAGTGTGACCCATTGAATCACATTTACCAAGATCATTATTTTACAGAAGTATTCCATCAAAGTGATAAAAATAAACACAAGCATGTTAACAGCACGTACAAACTGCATGAATCATGAACTACAATTTCATTTAACTCCATCCAAGTAGGAAAAACTCTATTAGAATTGGAGTCTACGTCTCCACCCTCAACTTCAGCCTCCTACACAAAGTTCTGAGTCACAGAACAGGAATCAGTAACCAGTCCTAAACATCCTACCTCCCAGTAAAATTGAATTTAGACTTAAGAAGAAATGTGGGATGTTCTTCCTGGTTCCACCTATATAAGCCAACAGAAGAGCATGTCCCTGGCTCTCTGGTCTTCATCAGAGCCTTGTCACTCTCTAGAATCTGAAACTTCTCTGGCCTGTTGCCGTAGCCTCAGTGCTAAAACAAGGTAAAATGTTCCAAAATCTATATTCATATGACACATTCTGACTCTCATAATTCTAATGTCCAGTGGCAAGAGAACACACACTCTCATGGGAACCACATCCCTTTCTGCCCTGTCTTTTGTTTCCAAAATCTCACACTGAATCCAGCGTCACGGTCCTCTCTCTGTCATGTCTCTAGGCCCTAGGAGTATCAGGTGATAAAATGTACAAATGAAGCAAATTCCAAAATCAGAGAACCGGCAGAACATTAAATGCCCCACTACTCTCCTTCCAGTGAAGAATTTGTAGGCCCTGGAAATTATATGGAGGCACATATTAACATCTGTAAGCATATGTCATAAGCATCATAAATTAACACAAGGTTTTTTTTTGAATGAGGCAAAAGTCCCTTTTTTATTAAAGATGGGTCTAGATAAGACAAAAAATGAAAAAATACATTTCTTCTTCTAAGATGTTCAATTGCATTCAGGTGATAATGGCATGCTCTTCTTGTCTGTGCAATTCAAGGACCTGAAGCCACTTAACGTATGTTTCTCCCCTTTCTATTCTTTTTCTTCTTTCTCATCTTCCTTTATTAAGCTCTCAATCACATCATCAGTGTTTTCCAGGGCATAATTCTGAGCAAGCAGGGTCTCAGTGACTTCCGAGTTGTTTTGTTGTAATTTGTTAGAGAGTTTGTGTCTATTAAAGGAGAGTAACATGTTATCTTATTGTTTTATTCTGGGGAATAGCAACAGCTGAATTTCAAACACATGGTTTGATTAAAATTCTCATCTCCACGACATGCCTCAATCTTCTGTCCATTCCTTGGCCGGCAAGACCTTGGATAGAAGAACAGGGATGCATCACTTTGTGGTCCTCCTAAGATTGCTTTATAGTTTTCAAGAGACATCTCATTCCTTCTCCAAGTATATGTGAATGGTGGTATTGCAAAGCCTGAACTCAAGCCGAAGAAGAGCATCCATACAGCACAACTGCCTACGACACTGAAGAGGGGACCCATCCGGAAGGACATGAGGCGGGGACAGCCCACGACGCTTAATATCCCCGAGCGGACATGCGCCTGCCCTTCGTTCTCACGATGTCACCCACGAAGAGCGACCTCAGGCCACCCAAAACTCGAGCTATACAAATTGTGTGCTATAAGACCCATGGCATTACCATTTTAAATGTGTGCCAAAAGCATGAGTGCAAATAGATATACAGTATATAGCATATAATAAAAAACACATGACACACATTAGTCCAAAATACAAGACTCATACATCATATAAAATATAGTTACATTGCAACGTTTCTTGTTTTCATTTTTTAAAAATTTATTGATTTGTTCATTTACTTTTAGTTTACAAGATTCAGTTCCAGAATCACTTGAGTTTCAGATTTTCTCCCCTCTCACCACCCCCCCCCAAGGTGGCATATAATCATGTATGGGATCTGCAAACACTTTCACATTGTACAAGAGTCTGGTTGTATAGAAGTGTTGTAACCAATGGAGCAAACAATGGGACAAATAAATAAATAAAAAGAAAAGAAACAAAACCAAACATAGAAAAGAACAATAGCATGTATTGCTTCAGTCTCCATTTAAACTCTGATCTTTCTAGATCTTTCTCTGAATGTAGGTATCTCCTTCCATCCTGAG
>CM053594.1:144173305-144220886 GCA_028646575.1 Pseudocheirus occidentalis | reverse complement strand
CCCCAAAAGTGGTATTACTGAGTCAAAAGGTATGCAATTATTTATAGCCCTTTGGGCATAATTCCAGATTGTCCTCCAGAATGGTTATATCAGTTCAAAGCTCCACCAACAATGCATTAGCGTTCCAATTTTTCTACATCCTCTCCAGCACTTGTCATTTTCCTGTTTTGTCATCTTAGCCAATCTGGTGAGATGTGGTAACATTGCAACGTTTCTTGATGTAACCAGTACATAGATAACATATAGAAACCTAACAATTGTATGTGTATAGCATTAGCACATTAGCATACAGATAATGAGCAAAACACAGGAAAAAACTTATTTCATAGCAAACACGAAAGTCCTATCTGACATATTACATCAGTGGGTATCATCTGGCTACGTTGCTCCTGCAACATTGTAAGTTAACTTATTTAAAGGCCAAATAGCCATGTACTTTTTTTTTTAACTTTTTAGAAAAGGGAAGGTTGGGCAATTGGGGTTAAGTGGTTTGCCCACGGTCACATGGCTAGCAAGTGTTAAGTGTCTGAGGTCACATTTGAACTCGGGTCCTCCTGACTCCAGGACTGGTGCTCTATTCACTGCACCACCTAACCTCTCCCTAGCCCTGAACTTCTACTAGAATATGCTGATAGCTTTAAAATGCAACTGAAGCTTATTGCAGGCCAACTGTGAGCATCTTTGGGCCTACTGGCTGGCTGCTCCCATCCTAGGCTTGGTGATGGTTCAGGTTGGTTATTGCTATCTCCAGCTACTCTAGATGTCCTCTATTCCCTAGGACTTCCCATGGCTAGAGCAAGAAAGGTTGGCCTTTGGCAAAGATTCAAGGACCTCTCCACCTGAGCAGAAGCCCTCTTGGGCCACAACAAACATAGTTGATTTCTCTGATTCTGCAGTGCTTACCAATGTCCAATGTTTTTCTTACTAGAATCACTATCTAGGTCTTTGCTTCATTAGCCATTATCTAGTTCTAAAAGTCAGTCAACTGTTAGTGGGTGGATACTTTCTTAGGAGCCATTTTTTAATGTTTCTCTACCATTTTTTCCTCCTTCTCACCAGAGAATCTAACAAACTCCCCAGTAGGGCAACTAATACTTCTGATGCTTTGCCTTTGTAAAGCCCTGACCACTCTCTGGGAATATTCTGTAGACTGGTAAAGCATCTAGTCTTTCACCTACTTTGTATGAAATGATTTTCCATCATTCTCCTATTGTGTATGTGTAAGGTTAGGATCAAAATCACCCCCACCACATTTTAGCCTTGATATTTTAATTCAGTAAGAATATGTCTCAATCAATCAATCAATCAGTCAGTCATAGACCTTAGATTAAGTTCCAAAAGATCTTCAAACTGTAACAACATTTCTTAAGAATCCTTTTTGGATTAACTGAGGAAACTTGACCATTGCCCCAGGCTTATCAAACCTGAGAAAGGTTTGACTTCCAGAAATCAGGGCAAATGTGGCCTTCCAGAGCACTCCTGAGGAGGACCCTCTTGGAAAGGAAGAAGTCTTTTCTTTAGTCTTTGTTAGTTCTCCTTCCACGCATCCCTCTGACCAAAGCAGGATTTTACAAGCTTCCAAGGTTCTAGAAGATTTTGGCCTTCCTAATCCTCCCACTGTGTCCTAGATGCATCCCCAGATCAGCTGGATCAGTCAAGCATAGATAGCAATAGGTTCATCATGTTTACAGGAAACTTCTTGAGAACCTCATGAACGGTAGCAAAGAACTTCAAGCAACCAGGTGCCACATGGCACCTTTACCACATGGGCTATCTAACTTTAATCCATTTTCTCCTATGTACTTGTAGCAGAGTGCATCACAGATTTTAGAGGAGCATGTTATAATCCAATTGTTATTTTTGTACCACCTCAGTAAATACCACTTTCTAAAAGATGCATAAGACTGGTTAATAAAACTGATTCTCAACTGTTAACTTAGGGGGATTGAGCCAATGGCATTGGAGAAAACTACCCTATTACGTCCCAGAGATACCCATAGAACCTATACAACCAGACTATTGTACAATGTGAAAGAGTTTGCAGATCCTATACATGATTGTATGACACCATGGCGGGAGTGGGGGGTGGGGAGGAAGGGGAGAAAAACCTGAAACTCAAGTGATTCTGCAACTGAATGTTGTAAACTAAAAGTAAACAAACAAGTCAATAAAAAAAGAAAGTAAATGACAAAAAAAACAACCAAATACCTAGGATCCCTAAGAGTCTACCCCATATGGTGGAACTTTTAATGAACTTTCAATAAACTTTGTTTTTCTTTGGCTGAGAAAAAAAGAAAAAGATACACATAGAATCCTGAGGAGATATAGGCTAGCACTGAGAACCCGACTCATCAGTGAGAGTGGGAGTTGGGATATAGATGCCCCACAGCTTACATGGGCTACATTTGTTAGCAAAATTTTCTCTTCTTGTTGAAGTTCTTGACTACATCATAGTGTTGCTTGATTCTAACAGAGCTTTTTTGAACTAAGGCTATTATTCCTAGGTAGTAGGCCTCCTTTGGCTGATCTTCCAGCCAAGAGACATATTGGTTATGGGTCTCTACATCTCTGTCTTCCAACACTCCAAGGCACAACCCAGAAGGTAGAGTTGGCTACCACCCCATCATGAAGGTAGGTAGGGTAAAATCTGTGGCATCATTTATGAAAACACAGTATACATGCACTACAAGTAGCAAATGTTAAATTCACTAAGGCTGTTACAGCTCAGACATCTGAGTCCATAACATGTTCAGAAATATACTCAGACTGTGGCAAGATATTGAGTGTAAATAATGGACTTATTCCTGCTAAAAAACCAACACTACTATGAGTAGTTTGCTCTCAAAGTCTCTATCTTGATCAGAATAAATCTTGGAATTGATGCCAGAAAAGAAATAACTTCTCCCATAACTCTAAGCTGTTTATTAGTATATAAACTTGTTGAGAGTATGGATTATTTCATTCTTTTTTTTTTTTGCTTTTTGCTAGTAAGTGTGTCAAGTGTCTGAGGCCGGGTTTGAACTAAGGTCTTCCTGACTCCAGGGCCAGTGCTCTATTCACTGTGCCACCTAGCCACCCCCATGGATTATTTCATTCTTTATTCTTGTGTCCTCAGGACCTAACACAATGCCTATGTGCCATAGTGGGTGTTTAATAAATCTTTCCAGTCTTCCTTCACCTTACTGTCCTCCAAGTACTCTGCAATGCAGTGACACTGATCTTCTTTGCAGTTTCTTATGAAAGAAACTCCATCCCCCAAATCTGCATCTCCCACCATGCCCAGAGCTCTCTCCCTTCTCTTCTCCATCTCCTGGCTGCCTTAATTTCCTTCAAGTCCCTGCTTAAATCCTACCTTCTATAAGAAGCCTTTCCTATCCTAACCCTCCTGGATGTCTGTGTATGTGTGTGTGATATCAGATATTGATGTAAATATACATAAAACAGAGACTGAGCTGTAAACACAGATGCAGTTATAGATACATATGGATCTTGTCTGTACATAATTATCTGCATGTTGTCTCCTCCCTTAGACTGTGAGCTCCCTGAGGACAGATACTGTTTTTTACCTTTCTTTGTATCACCGATGCTAGGGACAAGGACTGATTCATAGTATGTGCTCAATAAATACTTGGTAAATGAATAATATGATAATATGTTTTACATGATTAAATATGTATAACCTATATCAATTTGCTTATTGTCTCGGGGAGGGTGGAGATGAGGGAGGGAAAGAGAAAAATGGGAACTCAATTTTTTTAAATAAATGTTAAAATTTCTTAAATGCAACTAGGGAAAAATAGAATATTGTTTAAAAATAAATACTTGTTGATTTATTGACTGACTGAAAGTGACTATATTTCTAGAAATTTATAGGAGACAAATTAAAAAGAAAACAACAAAAATATGAGCCAGCAACAGACAGACCCAGAGCTTGGGCCATCTACGTACAAATGCACAAAATAGAGGTTCAGGACAAAGCTACATTTGTTTCCTGGGAAGGAGGGAAAAAACAACAATGGCTAAAGCTTCATAACCATCAGCCTCCCATATTCTAAACCTTTCAACTGCAGCATCCTGTGTAGGACCAAAGCCGCATATGCTGGGCCTCCTGTCAGAGGAACCCTTTCTGAGAGCAGGATCTCAGATGTCAGGCTAACACTAGGCATCAGGCCTATCTTCTGAATGTGTGAGCACATCAGCCATTCTTTGCCATCTTTGGATTAGGGAAAAGAACTGATGATGAGTCTGAGTTCCATCAGGCTCCATGGCTATCAGTCTCCATAGTGTTTGATAAAGACAACACTGATGCCAGCCTTCTGTTCTTCCATCACCGCAGGACCCTCATGCCCCAATCAAATGGCACTTACCGATTATCTGATTAGATTTCCTTCCCACTCCTCTCCTAATCAAAGCTTCAGAATTGAAAAGCACCTAGGTTACCTTTGCTTGACTACCATTCTATCCCAAGTCCCTATCCTACTGTGCCCTCCCCTTCTGTAAGCCCCATTCTATCATTTTAAAACTTCTTTTCATCTTTTATATCTTTCTCTCACAGTCTCCTCTCTAGCCTTCATCCTGTCATGTTGCTATACTCTATCCTGTGCCTCTAATCTGGTGCTTAAGCTTCCCTGGACACTGAGCCCCTGATTGATGGGAGTTCTCCATACCCAGCTAGCTTTAAAACCACTACAGTGCCCACCTGTCTTCTTCTTACCATGCCAAAGAGCACTTCCACCACCTCCTTTATACCTCTTGCTCCAAGAATATCATCAAATTTACAGGGCCATTTCTAGAAAGTTTCACTGTCTAAATGAAAGCTCTACCATAGATCAGGCACAGATAGTTCATGGAGGCTGAGTTTACTATGAGAAGAAAGGAACAGCCACAGTCAAGGGACACCACAGTCACTGCTGGTCCCCATGCTGATTGATCCTACATGTTTTACATATCTCAGGCTCCTCAGTGAAGTGGTACATTGTAGAAAGTCAACCTGCTGAAAAAGGCGGTGGCTTCAAAAGGGCATTGATACATAGAATCACAGACCATCAAATTTAGAGTTGGAAGGCATCTTGGAAACCATCAACCTAACTCCCTCATTTTACAGAAGAGAAGCCTCAGGAGGACCCAGAGAAGATAGATAACTTGCCCAAAGTCACACAGGTGGTAAGCAGGTGCCCTGAGACTTGGACCCAGAACCTCTGACTTCAAATTGAGCATGCTTTCCCTGAAGCAGATAGAAGTCTGGAGCAAGATGAAGAAGACCACAAGTCAGGCAGCTGACTGGAAAGAACACACACACACACACACACACACACACACACACACACACACACACCTCACTTTAGCTCCTGGAGCCAAACCCAAGCTACTTCTAAGTCAGAAGAGATGTGAGTAAATGAGTGAGAGATAAGAGCCTAAGAGCCGATTCATTGGAAATTCAGAGTGCATTCTCACATGTACTTCTATAAAAAAGAAGGTTCATTTTTCATAAAGACTGTTCAATGCCAGAAATGAGCTTACCATAAAGACGTTCCCTGGAGTCTCTCTACTTTGTTGCTTTACAATAGACAAGCTTTACAATTTTTTTTATCTTTGGAGAGTTATGAGTTCCATAGAGAAACTCTATTTAGATGGTACTAATCTGAAGTGGACTAACAGGCCTTTTTCAATGCCTTGAGGATCGGGGATAGTGAGTGGAGTGGGAGCGGTTGCTGCATCTCAAGCAATATCTTTCTCATGCCTATACATGGTTCCTTGCTAACCTTCCCCCACTCACTCCAGTTCTCCCTAACTATCCCCTCATTGTTTTTATGAGGAAAGCCTTAATATATTACACAAATCATTTTTCTAACTCACCCAATTATCTAAGGAAAATTACATTTCTTCTCTCTGCCTCTCTGTGTGTTTTCTTTATGAATACAAATAAAAAATCTTATCGATAGCTGCAGAGATACCGGCTAGAGAGATGTCTTCAGAAGCAGGAAGGCCTGATTCAAATTTGGACTCTGACAGTCCAGGCCGAGCTCTAAGTAACTCTCTAAGCTATAAGAAGCTAAGCACGCCTAGGTGCCCCTTTGGTGGAGAGAGTTTCCTATTCCACAACCAGGAAAACCTGAGGTATGGATTTTTTAAAAAGCATGGATAGTCCTAATGATATCCATGTATCAAGGGAGAGGGAACGCACAAGGCTTTAAATAAAATGAGACAAAAACCAGCAAGGCTATCCCCTTGTGGAATCCCTTCAAAATGCCAGATGGGGCGGCTAGGTGGCACACTGAATAGAGCACCAGCCCTGGAGTCAGGAGGACATGAGTTCAAATATGACCTCAGATACTTAACTCTTATTAGCTGTGTGACCTTGGGAAAGTCACGTAACCCCAAGAGCCCTGCCTTCCCCATCCAAAAAAAAAAAGACAAAAAAATGCCCAGAAGTTGCCTTCACTACCTCCAAACTGTTCCCACCTGCCTTCTCAGCTGTGCTGCAAACAAAGACTTACCAAGAGATCTGTTCCAAAGATAATAGCCAGGCAATAACAGACATAAAGGCTTCATATACACCAAAATATTCATATGACACTTTCTGTGGTAGCAAAAAACTGGAACTGAACTTAGGGTCTGTGGGTTGGGGAAAAGCTGGACAAATTGTGGCATATGAATCTAATGGAGTACTCATACAAACGAAATGATGAATATGAAGAATTGAGGGGGAGAAACATAGGAAGACTTGAATGAACCGATACAGAGCAGAGAACACAGAACTAGGGCTCCAATTATGTAATTTTAAAAAAACAGCTGATTAAAGGCAATGACCCATATTGGTTCAAAGGGGGTGAAACAAGACACGAGTCTATCCTCTCATTTAAGAGATGGAGAAATACAAGTGGTGGGCGTCACATATGCTGGCAGACACAGACATTTCAGCAGTTCAGGTTTACGAGAGGTACATGTGATAATAGACGTAAATCTGATCCTCACCACAAGTGTAAAAGGTAGTTGCTGTTATTATCCCTATTTTATGGAGGAGACATAGAGAAGATACTACTTGCCCCGAGTCACACAAGTCTGAAATAGGATTTGAACTCAGGATTCTTGACTCCAGGTCCTACATTTATCCCTTATGCCACCTAATCGGCTTGTCTTTTTCTTTGTGGAAAGAGAGTGTTCTAGATTGGGATATAGGGAATATCAGGAAATATCTATGTTATTCTTTTTGAGGCAATCAGGTTAAGTGACTTGCCAGGGTCACACAGCTAGTAAGTATCTAAGGCTGGATTTGAACTCAAGCCCTCCTGACTTTAGGTCAAGTGCTCTATCCACTATGTACCTAGTTGACCCTTCTCTGATATTTTTTTAAAAAGGCATCAATAAAACTTATTTTAAAAGGAATGCCTATACCTGATTATGCCAGGACTTCAAAATCCTTCTGCTTTCCTTGCCTTCCAAGGATGATGTTTCAAATTCTGTTGTCTCTCCAATTTCACTTATGCACGTCTTAACCTTTTAATTCAAGGCAACGTGAATGTTTTTCCAATCTATAAATCTCATCCCAAAATTAGGAAGAAGGGAGAAAAAGAATGGACCAATGACCCCTGGAAGTTTCTGATTCCTTGTCCCAAAAGAAACATTGAAAAGAACCATCAAAATAAGAACAATACAATGATTTTGTTCACCCAAAGCCCCTCCAAGAAAATGTTAGTCAAGGAAGGTGTATATTTCTCCCTGCTACAGATGCCTAAAATAATGCCTTGCAGTCCTCTTTTAAAATGCAAATACTCCTAGGAATCATTTGTTACTTGTATATATAACGGGAAGTGCTGCAATTGGACCTTAATTATTCCCTTCTGGATTTCTTAGTGCCTTATTACTATCGCTAAAGACTGCAATGATTTCTGGGATAAAATTTTTCCCTGAGAAATTTGGAAACAATGACGCTGGTGCTTATGGCTTCCTCATCCTGCCTGTTTACTGATACCCATCACTAGACTTTATCTCTGCCTCCCCTCTGTTGATTGTCTCCAATTTATACTGTCTATATCTTGTTTGTACATGGTTATTTGCCACCATTAGACTGTGAACTCCTTGAGAGAAGGGCCAATCTTCTGCCTTTCTTTATATACACAGCCTTAGTATGTGCCTCAAACACAACTGGCGCTTAATAAATGTTTATAGACTAACTCTTTATTTAATTATTACTTAATTCTCCCAACTGGAAAGGCTTCAGGTAGTATAAGGAGTGAGATAGTCACAGAACTTATCAGGACTGTGCAACATTGGTTCATTGTCCTATCTAAAGCCGCTTCCTCCTCTTAGTCAAGAAGCCTGACTTCATCAAGGAAAGATCTGTCTCTATAAACAAAAAGGACCTGGGTTCAAATCCCTCCCAATCTCCCTGGTGCTTACGACCCCCTGTGAGTTTAGATAAGTAATTTAGCTTCCCTGTGCTGAGGAACATCTATAAAATGAGAGGTTCGGACTCCCTGGTTTTAGAGGTCCCGACTCCCTGGTTTTAGAGGTCCCTTTCATCTCCAGATCTATGACACTGATGCAGTTCCTTCCGTAGACAAGAGCGCCATATTTCTAAAAGGCACTAGATGGCACCAGAAAGCTGTAGAGTGTAGAGTAGATGGAATGACCGTCCTTATATGTCAGTCAGTCTTTCCTCTCAAGAATCTTAAGCACTTGAGAACCTTAAGCACTTCACGTACACCGTCTCCAGTTCTTACAGCATCCCCACGGGGGAACATGTTTGAATGCATTCAAAATATCATAGATGGAGAAACAGATAAACCCAACTTCACCCAAGAGAGATAGCGCTAGTGGCCTATAATTCCCTTTCCATAGAAAATATAAGAGCTGGGCCACTTGTGTACATAAGGTCCCGGCATTCGCAGCCTCGCCATTCTCCCATCATCGGCTTGATTCACAGCCTTGGGTAATGCATTCCGCCTAGCTTATCTCAAGTCAGAAATAGAAAGGAGGAATGATGGCATTGGGCCAAGATCATGAAGTCATATCAGTTCAAGGAAGCTGAAAATTATTCAGAGGTTGAGTATCCTGCCTTCTTGGGTTTTTAACCTTCCTTTCCCATCCTAAGCCCATAGGAAGGGCTCTATATAAGCAGTAATGGTCTGCTTTATGAATTTATAGATGATTGCAGGAAAATATGATCAGGGGCTTCCTGTATGAAATCAGGCATATGCATTAAAATAAAGAATCCGTATTTAGTTCAAAGGACTCTGTGTGTGTGTGTGTGTGTGGTGTGTATACACATATGTGTGTGTGTATATGTACATATATATATGTATGTATATCAGTCTCTGATGACAGTTTTCTGAAACTTCAATATATATGGATGTAACACCTAGAGGTTGTTTCCTAGGATAATGGCCCTAGGCTGAAAGTCTTGCTGCTATTCCCAAGGTTCTTAGGTGCAGGGTCCTAGGCTGTCTTTATCAAGGTCTGAGGGAAGATGGTGGACAATGTGGTGATGGTGACTTGATTTGCCTGGCACATTCTGCCTCTTGTCTCTCCTTCTGGGTATCTTGCTGCTTCAACTAGCTGGTTTACCTGCCCTATGGGTGGCAGTTGGTAGGGGTGACTGGTCCCTTCTCTACAGGAGGTGCTTCCCTACTTGATGGCTATGAGGGGTGGGCTAGAAGCAAGAGTGGTAGTCTAAAAAGGGTTGCTGATACTCCTAGGGGTCCTTTGCTTATCTTCCTGATGTTAAAATTAAGATATGATCTCATGGGTATAACTATGAATTTTCATTCTTAAAGAAGTTACTTCATTGGTGTAGTGAGCTCAGGATGAATTTCCTATACCAGTGAAGATCAGTACCTACTTTGAGACTGAGAGCCTGGGATCTCCTAGGATTCTTTGAAGTGAAATACCTTGTCCGTGATCAAAAAGCCAGTTAGTGTCCCAGGACAGCTCTCTGTTTCAATTGATAACATTTATTAAGTGCATAGTATGAATCAGGCACTGTGCTAAGCACTAAGGATACAAAAGTTGGCAATAGCCCCTGACCTCTAGAAACTTACAGTCTAATGAGGAAAAGAACATTAATCAATCAATAGACATTTACTAAGTGACTGCTACATGCCAGACTACTAAGTGTTGGGGACAGGAGACAAAAAGAGGCAAAAGGTGGTCCCTGCCTTAAGTGAGCTTATAATCTAATGGGGGAGACAACATGTAAACAGATGTATGCAAAGAAAGCTGTATCCAGGATAAATAAGAGAGAATTAACAGAAAGAAGGCACTAGAACTAGGAGTTGAGGAAGATTTCTTGTAGAAAATAAGATTTTAGTTGGGACTTAAAGGAAGCTAGGTAGGTCAGTAATCAGAGCAGAGGAGAGAAGAGTGTTCCAGGCATGGGGATCAGCCAGCAAAAATGTCTGAAGCTGAGAGATGGAGAGTCTCCTTCTTTGGAACATTCAGGAGGCCAGTGTCCCTGGATTGAACATGACTTGTTGGGGAATAGGGCATAAGAAGACTGTAAAAGTAGGCAGGAGCTGTTAGGAAGGTCTTTGAATGCTAAACAGAGCATTTTATATTTGATCTAAGGCAATAGGGAGTCACTGTCTGTTATGGTATAGTCTTTCAAGAAGCAAAAATAGCCGGGTGAGGGGAGAGCTAGGAAGACAATGTGATGGGAAACAAATGAGATGGGAGTGCTAAGAGGGAGTCTAGCCCATATCCCTAAGGGTAAGTCAACTGGTAGAAGACAAATTTGAGACAAAGTCCAAGAAGGAGGACTTGCTTTCCCATACCCCTCCTAGACTTTCAAAACTCAGAGCAGGGAGGCGGCTAAGTGGTGCAGTGAATAGAGCACCAGCCCTGGAATCAGGAGGACCTGAGTTTAAATCCATACTTAACACTTACTAGTCATGTTGGGCAAGTCACTTAACCCCTATTGCCCTCACTTCCCCCTCCAAAAAGAAATAACCAACCTCAGAGCCCTCTTCACTCTTTGATAGTTATGGTTCTGATAATGTAGGTGATGAAACTGAAGCATAGACTTAGTAAGTAAGCAACCCAAAATCACACAGTAAGTGAAAGAATGTAATGGGATAAGCTGTGTTCTACACCCTTGAAAACAAACTCTGGCTCACTTTCCTCAAGGTTTTCTCTTGGCCCCAGAGCCTATATCTGGTGAGAGGGTTGGGGTGGGGGGTTGTACCCATCATTGCCATTGTCACACATGGACTCCAGCAGCCATCATCTCCTCCTTATGGTTCTCTAGAATTAAACAAGCCCCTACTCCCTTTTTTTCCTAGAATCACAGATTTAGAGCTAAAAGAGACAGTCTAGTGATCTAGTTCATCCTCAGAGAAAGTAATGGATTCTGAGGCACAAGAAAGCTAATTGATTTACCCAACATGAATCATTAAAGACAGAGGAGACTTAAATCCACATTGTCTCCAAAATCACTACTCTTTCTACTGCATTGCAATGACCAACATTATACCTTTATTAAAGTCCAATACTTCAGCATGTCAAAGAGGTGACTCTGGGTTCTCAGTGTTGATGCCAGTGACGTTTAAATGCTGGCACGGAAGAAACAGCATCATGTTGGGACAAGAGGATCCCAGATCCCCTGCAAGTTCTCCATTGGGTGATAGAGATGCACCACTCTAAAGAGTCACCTTTAGACACCTCAGCCTGACCTGGCATTCCAGAGGTTTCCCTAGAGCCCTGTAGAGATCCTAAGATAAACAAACCAGGGTAGGTTGAGAATGAAGTACAGAGGAGCAATCCTAGGACTCTTTACCCAAGCCTAGCCTGAGTCTTCCCACTGGCCACTGCAGGGAAGTGATTTGGGGGTAAGAGTGTGCTGATACATATTTTAAAACTAGTTCTCTTTTTTAAAAATGTACCCACAAGATACTTTTAAGTTTAATCTGCATTGTTAACATTTCCTCCACTCTAGATTTTCTTGAGTCTAGACAATCAACAAAACAATAAACCAAGCCCTAATTTGTAGCATTTGTTGATTTTTGAGGTGGACCTGCTTGGTCTGAAAATTTAACAATTGACTTTTCTAAGCCAGGACAAGTTGGCTCCAGCATACTTCTGCTTTGGGGTTTTCTGGACTGGTCTAGCATAGTGCTCTTTGCCTAAACCAAATAGCATTAGCATCATGAAGAGGGGTATGAGAGGGGGACATGGGAGAAAAGCACTAGGCAAAATCATGGGGATTCACTGATGCAGTAGGAACCCTTCAGGGAAGTAGACCCTGAGTATAGCAGTAAAGGGAAAGAAAGAAACCCTAGTAAACCTAAAGCAGCAAGAAACCCTTGAGTTCTGTGAAGAAGGATCCAGGAAGAACCTAGGACTGGAGAAGCACAAGTCCTTGAAGGAGGGAGCCAATATGTCACACTATACTCAGGACAATACAGGCTCTGCCCACATCATTAAGTTGCAGACAGAGATTGACCTAACCACAGGTTTCCCATGAACAAATCAAGGGAAACCCAGAATGTCATAAGGATATGTTCAAGGAGCACTAAGCTCCAAAATGAAGAGTGACTCCAAAACAAATCTAGGTATCAATATCAAAGAAAAACCAAAAGATTGAAAAACAGCAGAAAAATCTAAGAAATGCAATAACAAAAATAACTGACCTGGGAATTAGGTCAAGGAAAGACAATCTAAGAATTACCCAGCTATCTGAAAACTAGAATGAGAAAAAAATCTGTATGCTATAATTCAAGAAATTATAAAGGAAAACCTCCCAGAACTCTTAGAACCAAAGGGCAAAGTGAAAATAGAATCTAATGGTAAAATTCTAAAAGAAATCTCAAAAAGAAAATTACCAGCTCATTGTAGCCAAAACCCAAAGCCTCCAGGCCAAAGAAAAAAATAGACTAAGCAGACAAAAAAAGGAATTTAATTACTGAGAAGTCATAATAAGAATTACACAGGACTTAGCAGCTACCACATTACAGGAACAAAAGGCTTGGAATATGAGGCAAGAGACATCGGTTTACAACCAAGGATGACTTATCTGGAAAAACTAACTATAATCTTACAGGGAACAAAATGGATCTTTCATGGAATAGATAATTTCCTTATTAAATACTAGACTTTTGTCCAGAATTGACTAGACATTTTGAAAGAGAAATGCAGGCACACACACACACACAAAATCTAAAAACATACACATATTTGTTTAACTGACACATACGGGAATGTATGATTTACATGTTAATAGGAGGATAGCAAACAAATATCTTCTCAGAACTCTACTATCTTCATGGGTCATAGAGAAAGATTAAAATGACAAAGATTTGGGGGTGATTTTGTTCTATTTTAATGTATTGGGAGAAGACAACAATGTAAAGAACAAAGTACTACACTATTGAAGTTGAATAAGATTTGAAGTATATAATCATAAAAAAAGGAGTTGGGAAAGACATCCCATGAACTTCACTTTCATCCATATTGGGTAAAGGAAGATTGAGCACAATTAGCACAGAGAACTTTTGGTATAGAAATGCTTCAAGGGGCAGCTAGGTGAAGCAGTAAATAGAGCATGAGCCCTGGAGTCAGGAAGACCTGAGTTCAAATTCGGCCTCTGTCACTTAACACTTACTAGACATGTGACCTTGGGCAAGTCACTTAACCCCAATTGCCCTGCCTCCCTCCTCCATAAAGCAATGAATGAATGAATAAAAAGAAATGCTTGTAAATCAATAGAGAAATAGAAAGAGATTGGGACAAGGAAGGAATAGAGATTATTAAAAAAATTTGGGGGAGAAAAGCAGGAAAGGAGGATTTAAAACAGGCTTGCACAACATGAAGCCTACAAGCAATATGTTGTACAGACCTGTTTTACATCCTCTACTTTTCGCAGGCCACCTGAAATTCTTTGGCAGGCTCTAAGTGGTGGACCATAAGTGATATTTTGCATTAGAACCACTCACCCAGTTCAAGAATTATTTAGTCAGTTCAGTAGAGTTCAACACACAGCCAATGGGTGCAGAAAAAGATTCTCTTGCCAGACACGGACACAAAGAAGCAGCAACCAAAAGAAGTAAGACATTTTCAGGGAATGTGACCCTTAGCAGAAGAGAAGAGTGCTACCTGTGATTCCAAGGAAGAAATAGTTCTGGCAATTAAGAGATGAAATACAAAAAAGTGCTGTGTCTGGGAGCCAGGTTGAGCAACCCAACGAGGAGATGTACCTAGCAGGAACTGAATGAGGATCTTGTGGGAGGGAAAGGAGATTGAGACCCTGAATTACTGGAGGTATGAGTTTCCTTGGCCTCATGCGTACTTCACTGCATTGTATTCTAAGTATGTGCCCACTCTTCCCACAAAGGAAATACATATCCAGAAGAAAGTATGCTCAGAGTTCATGGGGGTAATGTTTGCTAGCTACTCTTTTTGTTATGACAACTTAGTAAATGTCTTTACTTTGAGCTAATTATGACTTAATATTAAAGGAAATGCACCTTTGGGGGCTCAAAGATTCAGAGGATACCAAAAGGTAAACCTTGGAGCAGTTGCCTCCATGAGTACACAACCAGTAAACCTGTGAATGCCAAGTTGGTAAATCACCCAGAGGGCTGCTACACTTGAGTTAAACATCCTTAGAAAAATGCTGATAATATTTATCTATATCTGTTCCTTTATCTGTTTCCTTTTTATGCTATCAAAGTCTTATTTAAATAGGTCAGTTTTAAGTTATATCCATTGTATGCCGTATTATCTGAGTTAATGTAATAGTTATTATTCATATTTATTAAGAACTACCATTTTACCAGTTACATGCGGCAAATGCTTAGGGTATCCAGCATTATATAGTGGAAAGAGCAGTACATTTGAAGTCAGGTTAAAGACTTGGGTTTAGATCTTAGCTCAAACCCTCACTAGTTGCACACAAGTTATTTTCCTTCCTTGACCCTATTTTCCTTATTTGTGAAATGATATACCATTTGCACAGTCACAAAGGAAGTATTTTAGGAATTTTGAATTGTTATTGTTATCAACATTCCAAGTCAGGCCAGGAAAGGCAAACAATATTCAGAATATCGGTTGCTGTGTTTCTCCTTCATTTTTGAGGAGGACCCTGACATCAGGGAAATGATGACATGGCTTGCAGTTGACTTTGATTTGAATGAGGGAGGGCTGTGAAAGGTTACCAGCCTCACTTTCTCCTCCAGAGCCATCTGGATCCAGTGACCAGATATTCTCAGTATGACTGGAGATGACCCAGCATGCAATGGGAGACCCTGGTCCTTCTAGGCTAAGGTCTTTTCAAGCACTCATTTAGAGTGAGGTAACTCTCATTCAGTAAATAGGCCTGTTTAAGAAGTGAGTGAGGGGATGGCCCCTTTAATTAGAAAAAAAGGGGAAAAATCAAGCTGGGAGGAGAAGACCCTCAGGGATGCTGTTTCAAAGAGAAAGTTACCTTTGACATTCACTGTAAGCCAGGAGGGCCCAAAGTACAGCCATTAAGTGGAGCTTGAACAGGGACCTATTGGGGTCCAATCTATGAGCTTCAGGAAGGGAGGAAGGGAGGAAGGGAGGAAGGGAGGAAGGAAGTAAGGAAGGAAGGAAGGAAGGAAGGAAGGAAGGAAGGAAGGAAGGAAGGAAGGAAGGAAAGGAAAGGAAGGAAGGAAGGAAAGGAAGGAAAGGAAGGAAGGAAGGAAGGAAAGGAAGGAAAGGAAGGAAGGAAAGGAAGGGAGGGACAGAAGGAGGGACAGACAGAAGGAGGGAGGGAGGGAGGAATAAAACTAGCCAGTAAACTCCAAGTTAAGTGGGCAGCTTCTGTCCATCAAAATTTACTTTCCTTCAGAGTGAAGGAGAGGGAGAAAGAGAGGACAATCTGACTTACCAAACTAGCTGGGTCCCCATTCAGGCAGCCTTTAAGCAAGATGAAGTGCAGTGGTTCATTTGGTTTGGTTTGGTTTGGTTTGGTTTGGTTTGGTTTGGTTTGGTTTGGTTTGGTTTGATTTGATTTTCAGTGTTGTCCAGTAACATGCACTTCAGAAAATCATCACGTAACCAAAACCTCCTGGTGTTTCCTGGTGTAGTGGTCTAGGAGTTGGAATGTTTCCCTTTGCTCCCCTCTGCCTTTCCACCATTGCCCTACCTCAAGGACTTAACAATTTCAGGTTTGGAACACCTTTCCCTAGGCTTCCCACATCTTGGCTGGTTAGTGCCTCATGCAGAACCTGCTCTGCCAAGTTAGCTGCCCCTGCCTCCTTCTCACAAACTGCCTTCCTGCCCATTACATATCTTTGGTATCCCTTTGATTCACATTCATGAAACCACAGTCAAATCACTATTACCACAACCTTATGAGGTACAATATATAAATTCACTTACCTTTGGCACCACTCACCAAACTTCTAACTTTCCAAAAGAAACCCCTCATCTTCACCACTGCTCCTTACCCACATTATCTCTCCCATTAGATTCTCTTCTCAAGAGCAAGGACTGTCTTCACTTTTGTATTCATATCCCCACATCTTCTTTGTCCTTAGCACATAAGTATTTAATGGATGCTTTTTTTCATTAATACTTCCATTAAATGATCTGAGTTCTTATTCTGACTGTCGCTAATTTGTGCCGTGATCTTGGACAAATTAATTCACATTTTTGTGTTTCAGCTCCCTATTCCATAAAATGAGGGAATTGGATTAGATGACTTCTAAATTACTTTCAGATGACCTTTACAGTCACTCCATGATTCTATGATTCCTTTATTGAATTTCCAAATAAGAACAATATCTGTCTAAAAGAATAACTGTGAGCTACTTTCTCCATAGTTCCAAACATCTTTGAGGACTTTACTGCAAAGAGATGGCGCCAGATAGATTGTAAATACTCCTGGACCCCTCAAAAGCCTTCAGATAATCCCACCAGGAAGGGACATGCTATACAAAGGGCATGGTTCTCTCTGTCCAGTCTCCCTAGAATTTCTGCTAATGAAGCACGTTCTAGAGACCACTGCCACTGTCTGCTGTGAAGAAAAATAAAAGGACTTTTCTTTTTTTCTTTCCAGAGAAACAACCAAGAAAACTAATAATATGTAAATAACTTTGGACCTCTGAGAGCATACCCCTGGTATCATGGAGGACTGCACAAAGCCCTGTATACATTACCAGCATTGGTAAGCCTCACAAAGAGCTTAAGCAAACCATAAAAAGGAGTATTCATAGATGAGAACTGAACGGAATCTTTCCCTTTTCTGAGCCATGACAAAACGTGACCAGCTCCTGAGCCAGCCAGGGAACCCCAGTTGGTTTCCACTATATTCTGAATGGTGGTAGCCCCAGTTTCTGGTGCATCCTAATTACAGCTCAGAGTGGGTGGGGAGAGGTGTGAATTTTGGCAGCTGGGAGTTGCACAGACCTCTTGCTTCTGCAGCTAGAACCCATCATACCATCATACCTGGCAGCAGCAGATGCTCAAGATTCTATTCCAGGCTTCAAGAGTCACTGCCCACACAGGCTCTGAAGCCTCAGACTCATCACATTTGTCACTTGGATTCTGAATGGGTTTTCCAAATAAAAGAAAAAAAATTGAGATTCTTTCAAAAGCACAATTTTTAAAAAACATAATTTCAGGTGGATATTTTTGTTGTTCAGTTGTGTCTGACTCTTTGTGACCTCATTTGAAGTTTTCTTGAGAAAGATACTAGAATGGTTTGCCATTTCCTTCTCCAGCTCTCTTACAGATGAGGAAACTGAAGCAAACGGGGCAAAGTGACTTGCCCAGAGTCACACAGCTAGTAAAAGTGTCTGAGGCTGGATTTGAACTTGGGCCTTCCTGACTCTAGGCCAGAGGTGGGGAACCTGCAGGCTCCAGGCCACATGTGCCCCTCTAGGTCCTCTCGTGCAGCCCTTTGACTGAATCCAAACTTCACAGAACAAATTCCCTTAATAAAAGGATTTGTTCTACAAAGACTCAGTCAAAAGGTCACACCCAAAGACCTAGAAGGTCATATGTGGCCTCAAGGCCATAGGTTCCCCACTCCTGCTCTAGGCCCAGAGCTCAATCTACTGTACCATCTAGATAATACAGAGAGAGAGAGACAGAGAGAGACAGAGACAGAGAGACAGAGACAGAGAACAGACAGAGACAGAGGGAAATAGAGCAGCAGAGAGAGATAAATAGATGAAGCAGAGAGAACCTGGGGGGGAGGGGGACCGGAGACACAAAGGAGAGACAGAGAGAAAGAGATTTGAGAAAAAGCATTCCCACACTGTCTCTGCCAGGCTGGGTGACACACAAAAAGGTGCAGCCTGTAATTACTAATGCTTCCCTCAGGACATTGGAATCCAGGGCAGTCTCTGTTTCATAGCTGGCCAGGTTACATACCTGACGGAGCTAAAGGACCTGGGGGATGGGCTAAGTTGGGGTGGCTCCTTGGATGGGCCTCT
The DNA here is from genome assembly GCA_028646575.1 of Pseudocheirus occidentalis. Lineage (NCBI taxonomy): Eukaryota > Metazoa > Chordata > Mammalia > Diprotodontia > Pseudocheiridae > Pseudocheirus > Pseudocheirus occidentalis. The sequence continues at coordinate 144,202,488 of CM053594.1, read as the reverse complement.
GCAGGTTATTGTGGAAGGGAAGGACCTGACTTCACAGAATATCAGAACTGGAAAAGACTCCTAAGACCACGGAATCCAGCCCAAACCTGACAGACAATCCCCTCTTCATTTTTCCCAAAGGTAGTCAGTCATCTGTCTTTGGTAGAGGCAGTCAGATGGGGTCACTGATAGAGTGCAAGGCTTCAGGTTCAAATCCAGCCTCAGACATTAGTAGCTGTGTGACTTTGGGTGAGTCGTTTCACCATTTTTACCTCTGTTTCCTTATCTGTAAAAGGGATAGAATAGCACCTACCTCCAGAGGGTTGTTGTCACAAAGGTTGAGGCTTAAAAAAGATTATAAATAAAAAGTGCTTAACCCACTGCCTGGTCTAAGAAGTGTCGTGTGGATGCTAACTTTTATTATTAACATTTCTTTAAAGACTTAAAGTGAGATGGTCCCTACCCATTCTGAGGCAGCCCATTCTCGTTTTAGATAGCTGAAAATGTTAGAACCTTGGTGGGGGGAGGGGGGGAAGGCTTTGTCTTTTATTTCTGGATTTCAATCCTAAATTGGTCTCTTTGCACCTTCTCCCCATTATTCTTGGTTGCTTCCTTCCAAGCAACAAATTCAGTTTCTTTTCTCAGGCATTCCTTTTTTCTCTCCCTCCATTCCTGCTACCATATATTGAGAGGTCCTGTAAGTGACTCTTTGGAAATTTATAAAAGAAAGAAGCCAACAGGTTCCTGTCCCCACGAATTTCTAGTCTAATGAGAAAAGACAAGCTAAGATTTTCTGTAAAGGTCAGTCTAAATCCACATTTCTAAAGGCCCTGTAGACATGAGCATAATTTTTAGGGCTGATAAACTACTCATTCTCCCCTATTCTTCTTTATAATTGTCAAACAAGGAGGCTTATCTCAAAGATGGGAACATGAGCTCAGTTGCATTGAACTCTATGACCTCTCTCCCATAGATTGCCACAAAACTGTAAAGATTTTTAAATGTTTGAAAAAATTCAAAGGGGTAATGCTATTTTGAATTTTGTGAACACTGTTCTTTGGTTAGATGATGAGTTTTCTAAGTCACAGCTAAGTACACACACACACACACACACACACACACACACACGGAACAAAACAAAGGAAAAAAACAACTGACCATGCTTGAGACAACGGACCAATAAGAGTACCCTGGCCCTATCACTACCACTCCACACTTAACACCAGCCAGTGCCCATCCAACTCTGCATATTCTTTGGGAGATAAGAGAATTCAAATTCCATTTCGCTTCAATCTAGTCACAGACCCCAACTTACAACTGACTTCTCTGATAAAATATTGGCCAAACTGATCAAATATCAGGGTACTGGCAACCCTATTTATAACAGATTCCTGATAGCTCAGTTGGTTTATTTTGAGCTCAGTCAGTTTTCCATGATGCCAAAGCATCATCATGTAGCATTCATAGGTCTGGCATATCATTTCTGTTTGCTAGTCCTTTTCCTTTTGAAGCCACTGAGAAAATGCTTAATAGTGTCCTAGGACATAAAACTTTATCAGATAGAGAACTCTGCTAATTTTTTCATTATTCAAATGCTAGCAATGAAAAAGTTATAACTAGAATGATTGCCAGGAGTTTCAAGCTAGATTTGGTAGTTTCCTCAGCTAGCTGCCTAAAGAAGAAGTTATCACTAACACACAATTCTAGATTCTTCCCTCCCTTGGTGTGAAAGATGTGGGGAGGAGGAAAGAATCATCCACCCTTATCCTCATTTAGACAAAAGAGGGGGGTTGCTCAGAATGCTTTATGATGATTTATTTTCAGCTTCAGAATTCCCCTTGGCATCATACCTCTAAATTTATATTAATTTGCTTTTATTGGTGGTGGTGTTGAGTCATTTCAGGCACGTCCAACTCTTTGTGATCCCATTTGGAATTTTTTTGGCAAAGATATTTGAGTGGTTTGCCATGTTATTCTCTAGATCATTTTATAGATGAGGAAACTGAGGCAAACAAGATAAAGTGACTTGCCCAGGGTCATATAGTTAGTTAGTGTCTGAGGGCAGATTTGAATTCAGGAAGATGAGTTTTCCTGATTCTAGGCACCGTACTCTATCCATCATAACACCCAGTTGCTTTTACCAGCCTACAATTATGTATATGATTGGAAGGAGATAGCAATGACCTAGAGATATCATTTTATACCTATTGGATTGGCTAAAACAGTTGAAGGGGAAAGAGACAAATATTTCAGGGGCTGTGGAAAATTGGGACACTAATACAGTGAACTGTGAATTGATCCAACTATTTTGGAGAGCAATCTGAAATTATGCCCAAAGAGTTATTAACCTGCATGTACCCTTTGACTCTGTAACACCAATTCTGGGTCTGTTTCCAAAGATAATTAGAGAAAAAGAAAAGAACCTATATATTCTAAAGCATTTGTTTATTTAGTTCTCTTTGTAGTGGCAAAAAACTGGAAATTGTGGGAATGCCCATCAACTGGGAAATGGTTTAACAAGAACTATATGATTGTGAAGGAATACTACTATGCTATAAGAAATGATGGGTTTGGTGATCTTTGAAAAACACAGATAGACTTGTATGAAATAATGAAGAGCAAAATAAGCAGAACCAAGAAAACACTGCAAAGAATACCAGAAATATTGTTTTAAGAATAATTTTAAGGGGCTAAGCCATTTTGACTACTACAAATACCCAAGTAAGCTGCAAAGGACATATGAAAGAAGATATTATCTGCATCCAGAGAAAGAACTGATAAACAGAAGTATATAAAGAAAAATTTTACATGTATATGTATATTTACATAAATATATATACATATTTTGTCTAATGGTAGCCATGTCAAGGTGGGGAGGGAAGAAAAAAGAAAAAATACAGATGATAACTTTATTATATCTTTAAAAGGAATGGCAAGTTGTACACAAAAGATTTGCAGTTTCACGTGCAATCATCTTTTTTTTTTTACTATACTAGGCTATGGAAATGCTTGTTTTATTCTTTAAATTAAAAATAAAATAAGTTTTTTTATTGAAAGCAAGGAAAGAGAAACAGAGACAGAGAATTCATAGGAGCATAAACCTACTGTTGGAAGAACTTGGAGGACTTCTGGTACAAACCTGTCATTTTACAGATGAGGAAACTTAGGCCTAGGGGATATGAGTGACATATCCAAAGTCACACAGGTACTAGCTTCTGAGGCAGTATTTGAACACAGGTCATCTGACTCCATAACCAATAGTCTTTCCACTATACCACACTGCTTCTGCAGAGTGGGAAGGAACTGGAGAGAAAACATACAAGGTGATGCTCCCTGTATCTTGTACTTACCCAGGAATGACCCTGTATAGATCATGGCGGGCAAGTTTTATAGGTTTATTTTCTTTTGTTTATAATATTTTCATTTGTTTTATTTTATTTAAAATATGTATATGTAGGGGCAGCTAGGTGGTACAGTGAATAGAGCACCAGCACCGGAGTCAGGAAGACCTAAATTCAAATCCAGCCTCAGAAACTTAATACTAGCCATGTGACCTTAGGAAAGTCACTTAACCCCAGTTGCTCTGCCTTCCCCCCTCCAAAAAGCAAAAAAACAAAAACAAATAAAATATATATAAATAACTTCTATTTATAGGTTTATTATTCTTTCCAGATATGTCCTACAATCTTATCACCTTTCTTTCTCTTTCTGTTAAAATAAGAGTCTTAATATTGCTGGCAACAAAACAAAAAATAAAAGCAAAACCCTTCCAGTACATTTCAATCACTGGAGTCTTTATTAGAGTCTTTGCTGAACTTCTGATTATATATAATCCTAAGGAAAATGGAAAAACTCCTGTAAAAATATACAAGTGTATGCCTGAGTCAGCTCTAACTGGCTCCTGCGCTTGCAAGAGCCAATTGCTAAGTTGTCAACGAGAGTTTTTACTACTCAGAAATCACTACGAATAGGGATTTGATTTATTGTTTGGTTGGTCGTCTAGAAAGACCAAAAACAAGTGTTAATGCTGTAGATTAAGCTTAAAAGTATGTGTGCATGTATTTTTTTCTGCAGAGTCTATTTATTACACTTCTACCAGCACAGACCCCAAAATATTCTCATCTCACCCTTTCTCTATATGCCATCAAAAACTTCCATCATCAATCAATAAACCAATAAACCTACTATGGGACTGACATTGTGGCAAGCACATCAGAGATACCAAAAAAAAGCAACAAAAGCTAGAACATGAATCTGGTTCTCAAAGTGCTTTTAATCTAGTTTCAGAGATAAAACAAGGAAGCATTCATTCATTCATGGCTCAGATGCTACCTTGTTATTGAAACTTTCCCTGATCCCTTCAGTTAGGAGTGATTTCTTCCTTCTCTTGAAAGTACCCTCTATTAACTATCACTCTACCTGTATTCAAGAATAGAACATAAACTTCTTGAAAGCTGGAACTGTTTCATTTTCTTCTTTAGCTCCCCATTACTTAGCATAGTGACTGATGCAAAGTAGGTACTTAAAATGCTTATTAAAATTAAGTTCCTACCATTTGCAAAGCAAATGTAAGAAGTAGTATGACATCATAGATAGAAAAATTAGCCTTGAAGTCATAAAGTCAGGATTTCAAAGCCTGCCTGGAAAATACTGTCCATGCAAACTTTAACCTTTTAAGGCACTAAATCATTCTCCAAGACCATATGTTGTAGAATAGTAAATAACCTGCATTTTTAGGGTGAGTTTTCTCATTCATCAGATGTTTCCTATAAGAATTGGACTATTGGTCTAGACACCGGAGTACCATACCTAACAACCACAGACTCTATTCTCAAGGAAATGAGGATTTTAAAAAATGTAGACAGATTTGAAAATATGAAGTTACTTGAGGAAAGAGACAAGAGACAGAGAGGAGAGAGAGAGAGAGAGAGAGAGAGAGAAAGAGAGAGGGGGGGGGCCCTAAGAAGTGAAGGTATCACAGAAGGCTTTATGGAAGAGGTGGTATTTGAACTGAGTCTTGAAAAAAATAGACATAATCTGAGAAGCTAACATGAGGAGAGTGTGTTCCAGACTTGAGAGATGGCCTGTGCAAATGCACAAGGGTAGGAGATTGTATGTTGAATTCAGGGACAACCTAATAGTCCAGTGTACCTGGTTAATGGTTGAGGGGATGGGAGTAACATGAAATAAAACTAGAAAGGTAATTTGGAGCCAACTTGGAGAGAGACTTAAAATACAGGCTCAGGAGTTTACATTTTATCCTAGAGACAATACAGAGCCATCAAAGGTTTGTGAGCAAAGGAGTGACATAATCAGACATAAAAAATATAGGATAAAATGGTATATGATTAAGTGTCTTCTATATTGGCCTCAGTTTATTCATCCATAAATTGAGAGACTTGGCTTAATCATCTCTAAATTCCCTTTCATCCCTGATATTCCATGAATCTAAAAGCCACCATTTAGTATGGTAGACAATAAGATAGAGTCCATGGCTGGGATACATCCCAGGAAGCTATTGAATGACACATATGGTGATTTGTGAGACAAACTGCATTTTTGGAAATTATAGAAATGAGGGACAAGTGATGGTTTCTCGAGTATAAAAATTCTCTCTTCTGATATGGCATCCTAGGACTTTACCTTGGCTGCTTGTGGAGTTTTATCCAATCCCAAGCATCTCAGGTATCACATGTGCGCTATAGCCTTGACCAGAACTATAACTGAAAGTGATTTCTAAGACTTAAATATTGTTCTGTCTGTGAAATCAGAGGTAGAAGAGAGGAAGAGAACAGAGCTTTCCTTGCCTCTGCTTCTGGAACTGGTAGCTATGTTGAGCTCTAGAAGGAGAACTGGTCTTACACCCATCTCTACCCACTTCTTATCAAACTCTCAGTTAAACAATCAGTAGCATATTGGGGAGGGGGAGGGGGAGGGGAGGGGGAGGGAGGATGTTAAAGTGTTACATGTTGGATCTTTCTGTTGTTATAGCAGTTTGCTCAAATTAATTAATTTAATTTTAAGATCGTGAATTTATTAAAGTCCTACTCTTATGTCTCATCATGGCATGAAGGTGATCCTGAGTGCTGGAATTCTGCGTCAGCAGAAGTTAAACTTTGGCAGAGCCTACCTAGTATGCTGGGAATGGGCGTAGGGTGGAGAAGCCTGACATCAAAGAACCAGCTTAGCTAAATCTAAGGAACTGAGGCTGCCCTACTAAGTGAATATTTTTCCTTCGTTCCTTTTTCCCCTCCCTATTTACCTGCCTCTTCCTTTTCTCCTTCCCTTTACCACTTCCTTTTCTCTCTCTCTCTCTCTACTTCCTTCCTCTCCCTCTTTCTTGTCATCCTTTCTTTCCTCTCTTTCCTTCTATTCCTCACTCTCTTTTTCTTTCTTTCTTCCCTCTCTCATTCCTTCCTTCTCTCCTTTCTTCCTTCTTTCCCTCCACCTTTTTCTCTTTAATCTTTATCCTTCAGCAACTCATGAATACTATCTACTAAGGTATAGAGTTTGGGTCATATTCTATGTTGAAGGAGAGAATTTACACCAAGAAAATCATGGTGTCTCTATAGTATTAAATTATTAACATTATCATCCTGGAGTTATGCTCTTGGAGTGTACCATTGAAATATACTCGAAACTGTACAAATTATCCCATGAATTAATAACTAGAAAAAAACCTGGTAGTCTTTATTAAATTACACTATCAATATTAATTCTTGATCTCCCTTCCTTACTACATTATCTATTCCTAGGCACAAATAAGTGAGGTTTCATTTCTACTCTACTTCTAGGTCTTTATTTATTTATTTTTTTTGCTTTTTTTTGGAGGGCAATTGGGGTTAAGTGACTTGCCCAAGGTCACATGGCTAGTTTTTGTGTTAAGTGTCTAAGGCCAGATTTGAACTCAGGGCTGGTACTCTACTCAATGCGCCCCCTAGCCGCCCCTACTTCTAGGTCTTTAAATTTGCCAATAGCCGTAAGATGTGTGTTTACATTTTATTCCTTCTCTCTGTTTTCCTAGTTCTAGGAAATAACATTGGGTGCTTTTCCTTTACCTTGTTTCTCCTTGGAAGTCATGAATGTTTGCCTCCTTATTTTATCAGCATTCTGTACCATAAAGAGTTACGCTTTTGGCACATAACTTAAGATAAATAGGGTTGGGCCTTGGTTAAGTATTTACAAAAAAATCTCTAAGGAAAACAGAGGGTGGTGGTTTAGAATATGGAGTTCTGCCCTCTGAGTCAGTATCAAAGAAGGCCCTGTTGTGGGCCTGGCACAGCTGTATTTGGAGAGGGAAAGAGGGTTCCTTTTAAACTCAATAATGATTTGTGGGAATTGAGGTTTCTGGGGATCCCCTGGAAAAGAAAGGAGGGACAATCAAGTTCTAATTGGGGTAGTATCAACATTTTCCAACCCCAATCTCCCTCAGCAATATTCAGTTCCTTAAATTACTTTGCCGATGGTTAGGATTAGCTATCAGAAAACAACCACTGGGGTCCACGGCTATCTCTTTGGATCTGAATCTAGCAGCCTAAATGATTTAGAGGTGGAAGAGAGACCCTTCATCTTAGGGGGAGGGAGCCTGGTCTTGGAAGGGGATATGACTTTTCCATGATCACACAGCTGGTGGCAGATCCAGCACTAGCCCCTAAGTTTAGTGGCTCCACCTACATACAAAAGAACATATTTTTGTCATTGAGAACTAGCATCAGAACTGGAGGGTGCCTTAAAGGTCATCTAGCCCAATGTTCTCACAGGCCTAGAGAGATAAAGCAAACTACACAAGGTTGGAAAGACCAGACCTCTTCCTACAAACCCAGTACGCTTTCCATTGTGTACACAGACCTCATGGACACACTAGCTAGAACATGAGCATTTCGGAAGTTTATACCATAATAGAAAGGCTCAGGATCTATTCTGTGTCCTTTCTGTCCCTTAAAGGATGAGTAGTAGATTTAGGGAAAGAAATATGAAAGGAAGCATTTTGAAAGTATGCCATGATGTTCTTTCCTAAAAAAGCAATTATGTTTGTCATGTGTCTACTATGCAGAATGGACTGTCCTGAGCTGTGCTGAGCCACACTTTTTAAGATGAAACAAATCAGCAATTAAAAAAGAAACAAAACCTTTCTATGATGAACTTTAAGGAAGGTGTCTTTGGACTTTAAGATATACGCTATGGAAAGGGAATGGCTGGGCCCTGGGCGTCACGGGCAGGAGACTGCATTAGGAGGTGAAAAGTTTCACCTCCAGCTCTGCGTCCCTATCCTTTCACTTGAAACATAGGCAAGCCATTTACCCTGATCAAGTGTAAAGGACTATGTCAATAAAAAATAAAAAAGGAAAGCCCAATAGACCTAACACAGAGCAAATGCCATAGAACCAAAAAGGTTAGAGCTCAGTCTAGCTCATCTAGTCAAGCCCCAGAGTCCACAGATAAGGAAATGGACATCAGGACAGAGAGCGAAATCACACTTGCTCAAAATCAAGAGCTGGTTAGCAGCAGAGACCAGCTGTGTACTCATGGGTCTTCTGACCTTCAGTCTAGTGCACTTTGAGGGACTGACTGAGCATCCCTAAAAACTCCTGGAAATCTTGCATCCTCTCCCAATGCAATATATAGCCGATGCTTCAAACTTCCTATACTGCACAGAGCCATGAATGTCTCCTCACCTCAAGTAGTTTGGACCCTAACTGAAGCCTTTCCTACATAAACTACACTGAATCATAGGACAGGAAAGGACTTTAAAGATTATCTAATGGGACCCTCTCAGTTTACATGTAGCAGAGGTGATCAGGGAAACTCTAAATTTGTTGTATTGAGGAATCTGCCACAGAGTCGATCTTGCTGAGAGACCCTTGTCTCGTTGGGATAGCACAGGAATCTCCTGATTGGGCCCAAATAATTAGGACTATACCAAAGATGACAGAGTTAGGATGATGGATTCTTATCCACGAACTGATGCCTCTGTGGTCTTTAAGAGGAGTAAGAACAATGCCTATGACTTCATTTGAAGACTTCTCTCCAAAGTCTTTTCTCCCTTAGATTTCTAGTAAGGGGTGTGGCAGGGTGGAAATGATTCTCCTTAATCTTCTTACAGCCCACAGAGGAGACTGGCTGCTGCCAATAGAAGCCACCCTGACTTAACTTCAGTGCAGTTCTAGTCACTGGGGCTGAGTCATCCTAGCAAGGTCCCTCTGTCAGAGTGCATGTCCAGTTCCATGTGAGATGCCCCAGTTCAACAAATCAGAGGTCCTCATCATCACCCTGCTATATAAAGAAGTGGAAAGTAAGGGCCCTGAGAGATAAAATGACCTGTCCCAGTGACACTGGTAGCAAAGTACATGGCTATAACCTAAACTTAGACCTTCTATAAAAAGGGCCCACTTATACAAAAATATTTATAGTAGCTCTTTTTGTGGTAGGAAAAAATTGGAAACTGAGGGGACGTCTATCAATTGGGGAATGACTGAACAAATTACAGTATATGAATATGATGGAATACTATTGTGCTGGGGAAAATGTTGAAAGGTGTGGTTTCAGAAAAATCTGGGAAGACCTATATGAACTAATGCAAAGTGAAGTGAGCAGAACCAGAACAATCTACACAGAATACTGTAAAGATTATCAACTGCAAAAAAACTTAGTAACTCTGATCAATAACAATGACCCAACACAATTCCAGATAAAACATACTTTCTACCTCCAGAGAGAATAGATGGACTCAAAGTACAGATTGAAGCATCTTTCTTCTATTTCTTTCTTGAAACATAGCTAAAGCTGAAATCTGTTACATATCTATGCATATTTGTAATGTGGTTTTGTTTTTCTTGTTTTCTTGATAGGTGAGAGAGGGAGAATAGAATTGGGAATGGAAAATAAAACAAAATTTAATTTTAAAAAAACTTAGTTCTTTTACCCCTTTCATTATGCTGCATTGCCTACCCTATAATTCTGAGTAGTCTCTGGCATACAGACCCCAAACAGAGAATATTCTCATATCTTTCTCATATTTCCACCCCCCATGAACTTAAGGGTGTAGCCCATAGCTAATGCTCAATAAATAGCCCTTAGTTGACAAAACAAGAGGTTTGATTTCATTAGGCAAAACTAGCCTTAAGCAGAATTATAAAATAGACTAGATTGTATTAAGGACTGTACCACTTTCCTTATTATTTGCTTATCGCCCTCACATCCTGCCTCACATCACTCCCCCCCAAAAACCAGCTCTTCTCTTACCATGGCTAGAAATTATCTGCTATTACTACCTGTCTAAAGTATTTGTCATATATTAAAATCTGTGATTACATTCTCTCCTACTCTTTTCTGGAGCACTGGATTGGTGAGTCACCAAGAAAGAACCTGAAGTGGGTGAAGTTGATAATATGAACTGGGAAAAGGTGTGACTCTTAACTGACCTCAGGGGATGTTTGCCACCTCTATTTTGCCAAGGAGCTAAATACTAGACACAACAATAGTCAGTCAGCAAGTATTTATTAAGTATTTACCATGTACCATTGTGCTAAAGTCTGTTGTTGTTGTTGTTGTTGTTGTTTGTCTTTCATTCTTGAACAGGACCATGACATCAGGAAGTTGATGCCATGATTTGCAAGTGAACTGGATTTCAGTGAGGAAGGACTATGCAAAGTCACTGGCCTCACTTTCTCCTCTGGAGCTATGTGGGTCCAGTGGCAAGAATCAGATCAAGATGACTAGAAATGGCCCAGGATACAGTGGAAAACCTTGACCTTTTTAAGTTAAGGTCTTTCCCAGGTCTCAGCTTGACTGGGGCAATGCCCATTCAGTGATTGAGGCTAGGTAAGAAATGAGGCAAAGAATTGACTCTTTACCTAATTTTTAAAAATTGCTATTTATACTTACTATTGAGTCATCAGGTCCCAAACAATGACCAAGTGAGACTTGGTTGGCCAACTAATGAAAGGCAAAATGATTTGGGTTTAAGTTGTGGTCCTTAAGAAAGAAATCTAGCACATAAATCCCAAGATATCTTGCAAGATTTCATTGATCACAATTGCTATTCCTTTGCACAGAGCATCTGCAGATAAGGGTACAGTACCCTATGGGGACAGAGGGAGAGGAGAGGGGGAGAGAAGGAGGAAAGAAAGGAAGGAAGGAAGGAAGGAAGGAAGGAAGGAAGGAAGGAAGGAAGGAAGGAAGGAAAGAAGGAAGGAAAGAAGGAAGGAAAGATGGAGAGAAAAGGGAAAGAAGGAAGAAAGGAAGGAAGAAAGGAATAATACATAATTCATAGTGGTGCTGTTGACAGTAAAAAGAAATTTGGGAAGAGGGGATGGTTGGTGAGGGATGGAGGAGGGAAGAGTATTAGAAATGTTGCTCGCTGAATAAGATATCCTATTTGAGATGGCCAAAAGGAAGCTGGTAAGGTGAGAGTGGAGCTCAGGAAAGAAGTTAGGGTTGGGTATATAGATCTGGAATTCATCTTCAAAGAGATTATAATTGAACCCATAAAAGCTGATGAGGGTACTAAGCAAGAAAGTATAGAAAAGAGAAAGAAGAGGGAGCAAGACAGAACCTTAGGAGACACCCATAGTTCATGAGCATAACTTGGATGAAGAACCATCAAAGGAGACTAAGGTGTGATCAAACACGCAAGAGGAGAACCAGGAGGAAGAGTGAAAACCTGGAGAGGAGTGTTAAAAATAAGAGTGATCAACCATGTCACAGGTTGTGGAAAGGTCAAGAAAGATGAGGACTGAGAAAAGGCGGTCAGATTTGGCTATTAAGAGATCACTGGTAACCTTGGAGAGAGCAGTTTCAGTTGAATGATGAAGCCAGAAACAAGATTAAAGAGGGTTTAAAAATAAGTGAGAGGAGTTGAAGTGGAGGGCATTAAGTGTAAATGGTTTTCTCAAGGAGTTTAAACCAAGGGAAGAGAGATATAATAATTCTGTTATTAATATTTCAATACTTTGAGGAGAAATGCTTTCATTGATATGGACACTCCTTCCATTAATGTAGATCTCAACATGTCTTATGGACTTTTTGAGTTTCTGCAACCAGTAAAATTAACCACCACCTTGCCAATCTGGCAAGCCTTTTTCTGAAGTTACCTAGTCCTGTTCTCAGATGACACATCTGACTTTGCTATAGTGCTTTAAAGCTTACAAAGCACATTCTTCACAAAAACCTTGTGAGCTGGGTATTTGTCAGCTGAGTCTCTTGAGAAAGTTTTCAACACTCAATACCTTCATTTCATTTCCTCTCACTTGCTTCTAAACCCTTTACAGTTTGGTTTCTTATCTTGTTAAATTGAAATTTCTTTTGCTTTTTTTTAATAAAAAGAAACATTTTCAACTTAAATATTAAAACTTAAGTATAAAATAAGAGAAGAAAAAAAGCATTGTCTTGTGCACAGCAGAACTTGAGAAGATTCAAAATATACAGTAATAAATTTCCATTTCAAGAGAGCCTATATAATAAATACTACTGGTGTTCAGAGCTGACTTTGCTTTCTTGTAAGCTTTCTTTTGTTCTCCACTGTGCACTTTTTACTTTGTTCTTCTTCCCCCTTCTCCCCCCACCCAAGGTACAATTAAGAGTGGATATATTTATATACACATATACACATACATATATCTACATATAAGTACACATGCAAACATGGATACATATATACACACAAAGATAAGTACATGCATATACACATACATCCATATATTTAGATATCTATAATCATACTCATATATAGACATATGCACTCATATGCATCTATGCAAGACCATACTGTATTTATTTGTCCTCTGTTTCTCTGAAGGTGGAAAATCTCTTCCTCCATAAGTATGAATCTTTCCATATTTTTCTAAGTCCACCAACTCAGTTTCCTGCACCACAACAATATTCCACCCTTATGCTGTCTAGTTGTTTTAAATAATCTAAAACAGTGTTGATTAATATGGCTGATGTATAATGTCGTTTCCCTGTTTTTCTCTTATGACTAAATCTGTTTTAGCTTTAACTTTGTCTGAGATCATGATTACTATGCATGCTCTTTTTTCCCTGATAAATTCTCCTCCTGATCTTTATTTTATGTTTGTATGAAATTGATTTTTCCAAACTTACTAACAATTACTTAATTGCCAAATAGAATGCTCTTTTCTCAGTCCTCCTCTTTTTTTTACCTCTCTGTGACCTTTGACACTGTTGACCACTTTCTTTTCATGAATACTCTCTCTCTCTCTCTCTCTCTCTCTCTCTCTCTTTCTCTCTTTGTTTCTCTTCCCCCTGTGTTCCAGTCCCACATCACCAAATGCATATTATTGGACATCTTGAATTGGCCACCGTGTAGCCATCTCAAATTCAACATGTCCCAAACAGAACTCTATTTCTGTCAAAGAACACCATGTCCTATCAGTTACCCAGGCTTTCCACTTCAGTGTCATCTTCACCTCCCCACTCATACCCGCCCACATCCAACCTGTTATCAGATTTTGTTATTTCTACCTACACTACACCTTTCCTATGTACCTCCTTCTGCCGTCCATGCAGCTTCCACCCTTGTGTAGGCCCTCATCACCTTGCAGTTGGACAATTCTAGTAGTCTTCTGGTTGACCTCCCTGCCTCAAGTGGCTCCTTTTTCCACTCAGTTGCCAAAGTAACCTTCCTAAAACACAGGTCTGACCACATCAGGCCCCTACTCACTAAAACCCATTGGATTCATATTACCTCCAGGATCAAATAGAAAGTCCTCTGTTTGGCATTTAAAACCTTTCACAATGTGCTCCCTCCCTACTTTTCCAGACTTCTTATACTTTACTTCCCTCTGTAGGATCCAGCCACACTGTCCTACTTATTCCTCGTCACACGTAAGATTTCACCTCCTGATTCTGTCCTTCTTATACTGACTGTGCCCCATGCTTGCAACATTCTTCCCCTTACCTCCACCTGGTGTCTTCCTTCAAGATTCAATTAAAATCCCCCCTTTTGTAGGAGCTGTTTACCAATTCCCCTCATTTTACTCATTCCCTTCCCCCTAAGATTTCCTTTCATTTATATTGCATATATCTTGTACACACTTAGTTGTATGCATGCTGTCTCCCCTATTAGATTGGGAGCTCCTTGAGGGCAGCTTCCAGGCTTTCACCTTTCTTTGTCTCCCCAGAACCCAGCAGAGTGCCTGGAGTGTTATAAATACTAAACAAATGATTGTTGATTGATTGATCTGTGCAAGTAGAGTGATCTTCATTTTGTAGATAAGAGAACTAAGAGTTAGAGAGGCGTATGACTGGCCTATAGTCATCCCTCGTCTAGTGAATGGCAAGTCTGGAAGCCAAACTCAGAACGCTGAACTCCAATGCCAGCATCCTTTTCGTGAAGCCATAACGCCTTAGCTGTCTCAGCCAGAACATGATCAGGACTTCAATCTCCCTCAACTATATTAGAAGGAGTCATGTTAGGGAAGGGACTGGGAGTGTGGGAGAACTGGAAAAGGAGTGGGAGAGCTGTCTTCTAGCCCCTGTTTTCCACTTGTTTCCACTTGTGTGATCTTTGGCAAGTTCCTTGACTCCTTTAAGGCTTAGTTTTTCCACTTGCATAAAGAAATGGCTGGATTCGTTGATCTCTAAGTTTACTTCCAGATCAAAAACTTGATACTGACAGATTCCATGGGCTTAGATTTTTGTCATTTTCAGGGTATTGTTACTTGAGAAATAACTTCCTGGAATAGCCTCAAAGTTCACATGACTAATCCCTCATGTGGGCAGACAGGTTTAAAAAAAATTTTATTCATTTTTAACTTAAAGACAAAAAGAAAAGTCCACGTACACAGCACCACATAAAGAGAGGATTCAATATATAACCATGAATTTCCATTTCAGACTGTTCACTTTTTTTTTTACCTATGGAATTTAGAATATTATCTCATTTGGCGCTAACAACTCCAGAAAGTAAGTACTATTATTATATCCACTTTACATTGGAGGAAACTGAGGCAGAAGTTAAATCATTTGCAAAGGGTTTTTAGTCAGACAATAAGCGTCTTAAATTCAGGTCTTCCTGACTCCAGGCTGGCTCATCTAGCCACTGCACCATCTAGTTTCCTCTAAGGGGAATAATAATAGCACCTATCTCAGCTCATCATTAGCACCTATTTTCTGGCACTCTGGAAATCTGTAGGTGCTATATAAATGCTTGATATTATGAGCTATTATGGTTTCCACACCCCTCACCATCCTTGTCAACCTTCTTCGGCCATGCTCTGCTCTGTCATTGTTCCCCTTAAAACAGCCATTCTCAATCTGTGGGTTATGTTCAATCTGTAACAATGAAAATACATCCTGCATATCAGATAGTTACATTACGATTCATAACAGTAGCAAAATTAGTTATGAAGAAGCAACAAAAATAATTTTACGGTTGGGGTTCACCACAACATGAGGAGCTGTATTAAAGGGTCGCAACATTAGGAAGGTTGAGAACCACTGCCTTAAAACAAAGCATAATTAAACTGAACAAAGTAATATGGAACAACGGAAAATATGCTGGATTTCAGTTTTATCGCTAATATCAAATGATCTTGAAAAATATTATTTATGAATTCCATTGCCATCCAAGAAGTGCCATGACTAAGCACCATGATTATGACTTTAGATACATCATCTGACAAAAGACATTCCATTTGCAAGGCCTTTGCTGTTGTTGTTTCTGTTTTCTAAGACTTGATTTTTTACAGAAGAAGGGAATTCCCAGCTGTGCAACATTTTCTAGCAAAACAGTTCACTAATTCATCTCCAATTTGCAATCTAAGAGAATTATTGGGCACTGAATTTGACTTGTCCAGGGGCTCATAACCAGCATGTATCTATCACAAGAGGGATTTGAACCTCCGGATCCTCCTAAATCTGAGGTCAGTTCCTTCCTCCACTAGATAACACTGCCTTATTTTGAGATCTTATTGAACATAATAATGCCCAATATATGCACGTGCATATGGAAAGTACTTTCCTTGTGACAAACCTGTTAAAGAAAAATTCAGTTTTCTCATAAGAAGGGATTTTCAAAATCTGTTGAATTACATTTGACATTTCAGTACTTAAAACTGAAAGCAATTTGGGCAGCTATGTGGTGCAGTGAACAAAGCACCAGCCCTGGAGTCAGAAGGACCTGAGTTCAAATTTGACCTCAGACACTTAACACAAAAACTAGCCGTGTGACCTTGGGCAAGTCACTTAACCCCAATTGCCCTACCTTCCCCCCTCCAAAAAGAAAAAAAACTTTTTTAAAGGAAACTTTCTTACTGAAAACCTTAGCACATTCATTATATTGCAACCCTGAAGAGGCTATTAATTAATTTTCATCCTACCTAGAGGCCCAGAGGAAATGTTAGTCTCCCCCTCTGACCACCCATGCTGCTAGCTGTCCTGTGTGCTTTCATTTGTCCCTTCATGTTTGGGTTGGGAAATAGAGAATCTAAGCTGGAAGTTTTTTATTTCCTAACCAGATATTTTTTAAAAGCTAAATCAAGCATATTTTTAGAGCATTTCTCTAAAGAAGTTAAAGATAAAGAGAGCCTTTGCCTGGTTCTAAACAACCCCAACAGGCTAGCCAGCCTGCCTAAATCTGGCAGGCAAAGATCTCTTCTGCCTCTAGCAAGTTGGCCTTGGCTTTGATCTGCAGTGCTAATGACACTGTATTCTTTGGCTACTCCAAAGCAGACTGCCAATTAGAGCCAAATGTATCAGACCTACCTTGTAACAGTTGTGATGTGGCCAAGCTTGTGTTCATGGCTCTGGCTGATTGATTGCCTACAAGAGTTGTTTATTTAGAAATGGAGCAGTCATCTTTCAAGATGGAAAGCTAGAAGGGCAAAAAAGTCTAAGACTCCCCTGAATACTTTTTATTCTGCATTAGGGGGAGAGGGAGAAAAGGCGGTCTTCTTATTTAAGGTCAGACGGTATCAGAATATTGAAAATGATCAGTGATTCATGGAAACATGGGGATACTTTCTAGCCGGGACAAAGGCAGGAGAAAGGACTGGGTGAATAATTAGAGTATGAACACTAGTAGCCTGATTTTTAGAATATTCCTGCTGTTTCACAGTGGGCAATGTGATGGGCTCTTTTAGACAACTGACTTTTCTGTAGGCCATCATAAGCTAAAATGGGAAAGGAAGAGCTATGGGTTTAAATGTCCAAATTTCAACCTTTTCATTAGTTCATCAACACCGGTTAGGGAAGCCTCCGCACCCTACCCTACCCCCAAATCTACTGTATTTTGCTACTTTCTTAGAATCTAATCATTCTTCCAAAACCTAAATTCTGTGTGAGGATGAGAGGAGAAAAATAACTTCTTTTTTTGTGAATGAGTCACAACGGCTGCTGTTAAATGTGTGCTTATTGGGAGGGAGGAAGAAAGTTAGCATTTTTAAGCAGCTATTATAAGCCAGGTGCTATACTAAGCCCTTTACAAATATTTTATCTCTTTTGAACCTCCCAATAACCTTGAGGAGGTGGGCGATATTAGATCCCCACTTTACAGTTGAGGAAACTGAGGCAGACAGAAGTTGAGGGCCTTAGCACAGTATCACACAGCTAGTAAATAACTGAGGTTATATTTGAACTCAGAGCTTCCAGTCTTCAGGCCGGTATGGCACTTTATCCATGGCACCATCTTGCTACCAGCTGAAGCCTTTGCCAGTCACCGTAGGAAGCCTATGCTGAACTGACCACAGCAGCACCTGAAATTTCTTTGCGCGATCAACTAACAGAAAATGTGTTGTTTAGTCATTTTTAGTAGCATCCAACTCTTCATGACCCTGTTTTGGGGTTTTCTTAAGAAAGATACTGGAGTGGTTTGCTATTTCCTTCTCCAGCTCATTTTACAGATGAGGAAACTGAGGCGGATGGAGATTAAGTGATTTGCCCAGGGTCATACAGTTAGTGTCTAAGGTTATATTTGAACTCAGGTCTTGCTGACTCCAGACCTGGCACTCTATCTGCTGTGCCACCTAATACCATATACATTATTAAACCAACTTCTTATGCTTTTGAATTTTCTCCCTCTTCTGGCCCCTCCGGTTTTTATGCTTTTTTTCCTCTGAGATTTCCTGTGAAGAAGGGTATGTGATTTTTTTTCCTTTAAAAAAAAAGCTAGCAATTATGGTTTTAAAAGGTCAAGTGCAGGCATACCTGTAGCCTGGCATGGTCCCAGATCAGCTGATCTCTTAAGGGTCTTTCTGGCACAGTAACTCTAAAAAGTGCCTACACCATACAAGGAGTGCCTTGTGACAATGACCTCACTTTTATAGTCAGGCATTCTCAGCCCAGGTTGCCTGGACTTGAGTATAATTTATGTTATTGAGTCTGAGATTCCAGCTTATGAATGCACTGAAAAACAACCAGTCCTGGATACCATAGTCAGGTCTGAAGAGATTATTTAGTTCTTTGATGTCTAGCTAAGTCAAGCCAGGGCATGACTGGAGAGAAGACTTGTCTGGCTTCATCGTGGGACAAATGCCATCTGTGACAGGATATTCATTTGAGTCTCTGGAAGTTTGTTTGGGTTTGGCTGGCTTCCCAAACTCCTATCTCACAGCAGAAGGTTGGAACCACCTAGAGGTCCCTACTCACAGTGTAAGTAGCTGCTGGCAAGACTCAGTGAAACCTGAATCTCGGGAGCATTGGACAAGAGGGTGTATCCTGCTTAAAATCCAACTCTACTGCCCCTGTGCACACACGTGGGCCCAAAATTCCTACAAAGAATTCCCCAGTCATCATCATTACCCTCCTCTTTCTCCCTTACCCCTCATAGCCAATCCGTTGTCCAATCCTGTCCATTCTACTTCTGGAACCTCTCTCTTATATGCCCTTTTCCCTCTTCTGACAGTGCCACCTCCCTGGTTCAGGTCCTCATCACTTCTGGCCTGGACTATTACAATAGCCTGCAGGTTGGTCTGCCTGCCTCAAGGCTCTCCCCACTCCAGTCCATTTTCCACTCAGCTGTCAAATTGCTTTTCCTAAAGTGAAGGTCTGTCCATGACACCTCCCCCCTCAAACTCTATTGGTTCCCTACCATCTTCAAGATCAAATAGAAAAGCCTCTATTTGTTTTCCAAAACCCTATATAATTTGGGCCCTTCCTACCTTTCCAATCTTCTTATACCCTACTCTCCCCTGTCCTTTGCATTCCAATGACACAGGCCTCCTTATTGTTCCTGACACAAAACACTACTTCTCCCAACTCCTGGCATGTTCCTCTAGCCAAGAATTTTCTCCCTTCTCATGTCCTTCTCCTGTCCTCCCTGCCTTTCATCATATCCCAGGATTGGACAACATCCCTGACCTCCTGCAGGATCCCTTTCCTGACTCCCCATTAATTCTAGTGTTTTCCCTCTGTTGATTATCCCCAATTTATTGTATATACAAGACATTCCAAAAATCCTAGTGCAGTTTTATGCTATTAAAGAAAACCTTTTAAGTTGAAAACTGCACTGAGATTTTCAGGATACCTTGTATATCTTATTTGTGCACAGTTGATTGCATGTTGTCTACCTCCATTAGATTATGAACTCCTTGAGCAGGAACTGTTTTTTGCCTTTCTTTGCATCCCCAGTGCTTAGCACAGTGCCTGGTGAATAACAGGGACTTATTAAATACTGGTTGACTAAGTGACAGACTGATTCAAAGATCCTGAAGAGTGGGCAAGGGAGTGGTTTCATTTAGTTTAAAAAAAATAGGACACTGAGAGACTAGAAACCACCATAATTACACAATAAGACAACAGTAAAGTACAGATTAGTGTCTCTCCCCTCCGCCCAAGCCTATTCCCTTCTGGACCAAGCCCTCTCTGAGTAGGGTTCTACTTTCTGATCATGGGAATATATTATGTTTTCCCCTATATGCTCAAGGAAAGCTGCACCTGAATTTCAATAATAGCTTTGCTACTGATACAGTCAGAGAATGTAATTCTTCTCTTCACATTCCCACCCTACCATGTCCCAATTTTTCAAGCTAGAATATCTTCAATTACTTTAGCCTTGACAAATAGCCCTTGTCATTGGTGCTTCAAGTAAATGAACCACCATGGCTCAGATCAAGCATAATGGGGCCAGAAAAAGACTTCTCAGCTAAGAGTTGTAGAATGCTGTAAGCTGAAATGGGCTGTAGCATTCAGCTAGCAGGTACAAAAAAAATGGTGCCCTTTGCATTAATACATCATGGGGGTGGGGGAAGACACAAAGACCAACCGGAGCCTTGTTCTTGGGCTCAAAAGAAGTCAAGCATAGTTCTTACTGACAATTAGTCAAAGAATCTAATTTTGTTCTTATTGTTGTTTAGTCATGTGCAACTCTTTGTGACCCTTGGCAAAGATTCTGTAATGGTTTGCCATTTTCTTCTCCAGCTCATTTAACAGATGAGAAAACTAAGCCAAACAAGGTTAAAAGACTTGCCCAAGGTTACATAACCAGTGTCTGAGGTTAGATTTGAACTCGGGAAAGTGAGTCTTCTGGATTCGAGGTGTGGCACCCTATCCACTGTGCCATCCACCTGCCCAGTGTATCTTAAGCAAATTTTAAATAATATATATTTTCTTCTTCCTTCAGTTGACTGATTTTTTAAGTAAACTTCTTTTTGTAAGGAAATCTCAGGTGAATTTTCTGCAAGTTCATATTTGGATTAGCTAAATTATAACACTATCTAGTTGCACATAATAATAACAACTAGTATGTTTATTATCTTATGGTTTGTAAAGTGCTTTGTATATGTTGATCCTCACAGCAACCCTGCAGTGTAAGTACTATTATTGTGCCCATTTTTGCAGATGAGGACACTGAGGTAGACACAGGTTTAGTGATTTGCCCAAGGTCAGAAAGCTAGTAAGTACCTGAAGGAGAAGTTGGACTGCCTAAAGTGATGGGAATGGGGAGGACAAGGAAGGTGGTTAATGGTTATATTAGTTATAATGTTTCTGGACTCTACCATTTGTGGAAAGCTAGGCAAAGGTAATTTCATTTATGCTACTCTTCAGAAATTTAAAATTGTAGCACATGCAAAAGCTGGCAGAATTGATGTTTCTGGGCAGCCAGAAGCCAGTATGAGGGCCCTGTGTTCCCTGAGGAGGATAAGAAGTGTGCCAAGAGAGCAGAAAAGAGCAAAACTTGAAGACAAATTTGTCTACTTCACAATCTTTCCTTCAGGTGGGTCTAACATTCAGTCATAGGCTTGAGTGAATCAAAATAAACTGCCCTTCCCTCCAAATAACAGACTCATTGAGATGAGAATATAATTAATGCTCTCAGGAAGACAGGCTACATTTGACCTTTAATTGTCACTTTTTTATCTAAAGTTTTTAAAGACAGGGCTTTCAAGGATCCTAACTGAAGATGTAGATTAAGGATTTGCTTCAGGGATGATTTTACATGAAAGAAAAGAATGTGTAGCCAAGTTCCCATTGCCACCAGCAATAAACTAACTAGATAGAAGACAAGAGTAGAAGTCTTTGCCTCAGACCCACAGTGCCATGGGCACTGAGCCCAGTTAAGATACATGAGCCTTTAAGAGGAAGCTCCCCAGAAATACTTGCTAACCACTTCAAGGGCCACCCATCTAACCACAAGTGCTACTCACCCTCCCTAGGTTTGTTCTGGATCAGGAGACTTGGAATTCAAGGGGAGACCAAGTTCTTCACAGGCAATTCAGAAAAGTTAAAGTCCGGGCTGATCCCTGAGCACAATAAGTTTTCTATTTTTTTTTAAGAAGAAAAAGGGGTATTCATGAATAGATGTGGAATTTGGCCAGAATATAACATGCTTCCTTTCTCATCATTCATAGACTGCCATCCAACTGCAACAGGCAGAGTTTAAACAGCTTACTGAAACAATAAGGCCAATGGATCCCAATATTTTCTAGTTAGAACAAAGTGTATAATCAGAACATTACAGAATGTCACTTTCAAAGGAACTAGAGTTTCAAAAATTTTTTTAAATTTCAAAACATGCAAGATAAAAGTATGGTTTGAAGATTACAACTGTTTATACTATTGGAGGAATCTGGCTGCCAAATAGAGAAATAAGTCCACTCATTACATCTTCATAGGGACATCCTTTCCAAAGAATATAGAAGTGTTATGGCCCATCAGGGCAGGTAGGTGGTAAAGTAGATAGAGCACAGACCTGGAATCAGGAAGATTCACATTCAAATCTGATCTCTGACATTTACTAGCTGTGTGACCTTGGACAAGTCATTTAACCCCAATTGCCTCAGGGGAAAAAACTGAGAATCCAAAGTGAAATCAGTTCATCAAACAATTCTCAATGTGTGCCTTCTGGTACTAGTCCCTATGTTTATAGTATCTTTACAAGCTTAAAGTGTTGTATGCAATGTCACTCATAGTAGTTTCTGTTTTCTTTGCTTAATTATTTTTTCTTTTTAATGTAGGAGGGGTGGAATTGCATATCTCAAAATACTGTAAAAATAAAGGACATCAATCAAACTTATGAAAAAATCATACAAATTATGAATAAAAAGGTAGTTTACTAAAGATGCTCATGCTGACTTTGCGTAGGTATCACTGAAAATTGTAGGATGGAATCAATGGTTGAAATATAGCTGTAGAGTATCCTATCTTATTTAAAAACAGGAGAATATATAAAATAGGGAAAGAGAAATAACTTTGTGCATTAAGATCTTCTCATGTTGGTAAATTCTGGAATCGCAGCAAGAAAAAGACCTGAAGAAGAGCATTTGGGTGAAATTCAAGAACAGACATAAATAGAAACAAAAACATCATTTATTTGTAATGAAGACCACCTGAACAGAAAGAGGAAAAAGAGGATTAGGGAAACAGATCCTAAGTCTGGCACAAAGGCATGGTGTAAGAATGAGAGGGTACTTCTATTACCTGCAAATCTACTAGAGTCAAAGATAAAATGATGAATAATTCAGGAAGATCTGAGTTCAAATCGAGCCTCAGATAGTAACTAGCTGTGTGACCCTGGAGAAATCACTAAACCTCCTTCAGGCTCAGTCTCCTCATCTGTAAAATGGAAAAATAGTAGCACTTATCTCCCAAAGTGGTTATTAGGATGAAATGAAATAATATTTGTAAAGATTTTTGTAAACCTTAAAGCACTATATAAATGTTAGCTATTAATTACTGTCTCTGACGTAAATCCTGAGCTTCTTGTTGTTGAGTTGTTTTTCAGTTGTGTCCAACTCCATGACCCCATTTGGGGTTTTCTTGGCAAAAGTGATGAAGCAATTTGCTATGTGCTTCTACAGCTCTTTTGACAGATGAGAAAACTGAAGCAAATAGGGTTAAGTGACTTGCCCAGAATCACATGGCTAGTAAATGTCTAAGGCCAAATTGTAATTCAGGGAGATGAGTTTTCCTAATTCAAGGCCTGGTGTTCTATCCAGTGCACATCCTAGCTGCCCTAAATCTTAAGAATTATGTTCAATTCTGAATACCATACTTACGGAAAGACATATCATAAGATAGAAGTACTTCAGGAAGAAGGCAACCAGAATGGTGAGATAACTTGAGACCGTGTATAGACATCTATTGAATGAATTGGGGATGTTTGACTTGGAAAAGAGAAGACTTAACTGTCTTCAAGTATTTGTGATTCAAGATATAATATGGGGAAGATGAATTAGACTTGTTCGGCTTGGCTACCACACTTGCTTTTATTGGCTCCACTAGCAGATGGTAGAAGTTTCAGAGAAACAGATCTAGGCTCAATATAAAGAAAAGCCACCAAAGATATTCAAAAGTTTGTTGGACCTACTTTAAGAATTGGTGGGTCCCCCCTACCTGGAAGTCTTCATGCAGAGTGTATATGACCACTTACTGGTCATGCAGTCTCCCCTTCAGAGGGGTTTTGGACTAGACTAAATGACTTCCAAGATCCTTCTCTTGGTGACTCTTTGAATCAAAAACTTTCAGCAATAAAATAAAAAAACTCAGAAAAAATAAAATATTCCCTTTAGGCAACATCTTCATGCACCTGACAAGCTTGGCATTCTCAAAACCCTATTATATTTGTAAAACCAAGGGTAAAAACTGCTTTTTAAAAATTATATTTATACCATAGAGTTGTTTTAATTCTTATTTTTAATTTATGAAATAAAACAAGTATTTCCATAACCTAGCACAATAATAAAAAGATGATTGCACATGAAACTGCAAATCTATTATGTATAACTTGTTATTCCTTTTAAATTTTTAATAAAGTTATCATGTGATTTTTAAATTGAAAACCTGATTAACAAAAAAGGCCTACTACCACACATCATAAAATCCAGCTGTCCCACTGATTCTAACTTTATTAGACCTCTTGAATCCCTTTTCCTAATTTCCATTTCAAGTGTAGACAGAGCCATTATAGCCTCCTGTATGTAATATTTAAACAATTCTCTGGCCGGCCACCCTGCCTCAAATCTCTCCCTAGTCTAATTTATCATACACATCTCTGTCGGCTTAAATTTCCACTTCTCTTATTTGTTTTTCAAAGTCCTTTTTCAGTTGATCTATAACTTATAGGAAATCTTCGAGTCTTGGAAGTATTTGGTGTAGGAGTTCTGACTGTGTTGTCTTCTTCCCGTTCCATACTTTGATCCTTTTTGTCCACAAAAAAGGATTCTAGAGTTTTATTGCTGTTCTTATTTTGCTTCCTTTTCCTCATGTTGGCCAGTCAATGAATTAATTGATTTTTTTAGGTCTGTGGAACTCTGCTTCCAGGAGGGAAAGCTCTGTCCCAAATCTCTGGCGTTTTCACAGCTGCCAGAGCTATCAGGGGGGTACTGAAGCCCTCACTAGCTTTGGCTTGCTGAAAGCGCACCCCAGGACCACCACCCAAGACCACAATCCAGATCCAGGCCGCTCAACAGAAGAGCCCTTGGCCCTGATCAATTGTCTCAACCCCCCTGCTATTGGCAGGCCAGGAGCTCTGAAGCAGCCCAGTGGAGGCAGTTGCTGGTTGTAGCAGATCCTGCCGTTCCCACCCCCCACACTATTTTCTTGCCCTGGGGGCAGATCGGCCAAACTGCTTTTCCTTCCCCAAATTTAGCTTGAAAGCTTCACTTTTACTGACCTTTCTCTAATCCTCAATTTTCCTGGCTTGCTTGATGTGGAGATTGCTCCAGGTGCTGCAGATCTGCTCTCTGTAGACTCATGCTGCAGCTGGCCAGACTGCCCTTGGGCCGGCGGTGGTTTCAGTTTCAGGCTGGGCTGGCCTCAGCTCCCAGCCTGCTGCAATGAGCCCCTCCTGCTGAGCTGCCTTCAGCCAGAGATGTGTTTTCTGTATTTTTGTGAGTTTGGGAGCCCTAAAATTTGTTTAGAGTCATATTTTATGGATATTTATAGTGGCTGTGTGGGAGCTGCAAAACTTTACTGCTTCTACCCAAATTAAATTTCCTAAAAGATTTTTCCCATTTTTCACCTCTCTACTAAAAAATCTCTGGTGACTCTCCATTCTCAAAAGAACAAACTGAAAATTATTTAGATTGGTATCCAAGACCCTCCATAACCTGTCCCTAACCTATTCCTCCAACTTCTTCTTTTGTCCTCCGACCAAAACTCTGTTCCCCACTCAACTGTTCTATTTATCATCCGCAGAGTTCACCATGCACAACTCTGACTCTTTCCCTTTCATTCCCCCTCTCAGTAGTGCCCTCCCATAGTCCTAAATACTGTCGTCCCTCCTTAAAGGTCCTACTCATGCCCCACTTCTTCTAGAAAGACTTTGGAGACTATACCATTAATCTCCCTCTTCCTGTGAAGTCCTCATCAAATATTATCAAATTTGATCCCCACGCTTGCTTTAAGTTGACAGTGTAACACTCATTTATACAACTATTTAAATATTTATTCAGCTGATCAGGTCATCTGGCTAATAAGTCTTTATAAATAGAAACAAAGTGCTGCAGATTGTATTTTGAGTGGCTGCAAAAAGCCCAGTGCTGGTGGATTCTCTGACCTGTACCACTCGTCTGACATTTAGTCGATGTAACTTTGTGTTCTGTCTGTCCCCCTACTGCCTATTTATAGAACTTGGAGAGCTCAGTGCTAGCTAGTTAGATAAATAGGTCTCACCTATGTGACAGCCTACATTAATGTCTCTCAGTCTTGGGCTCATGTTTGAGAGGATTATTTTCTGATAAGTATATTCCACATTCACATTGTGAAGCTGGGCACCTGTAAAGTTAACTGGAGCCTAGATACTCAGTTATTACTGGGCTAAGCTTGGATTCAGTAACTGCTTTTATTTGGAAAATAAAAGGAAATAAAATAAACATTTTAGGGACTCAGGAATCCAAATGAGTGCATTCTCACTCTCCAGTTTTCCACAACATCTAGATGAAAGCTTCCAAATTGAAAACTGGGGAAGATCCAAATTTCATTCCAGATAATCTCCCATTGTGCAATGTCCTGTGAACTCTGCTTGCTCAGCCACCTAAGACTTCATTGCAAGGCTGTTTGTCTTATTCAGCCTTCAGCTTCAGCTCTGCTCTGCTGAATTGGAAGAACCTTGTTTTCCTTCCTTTTTCTTTTTCTTCCTCATCATAATGATATCCTCTCACATCTGGCAGAGCAACTTTCAGAAATTCAAAGCCCTGGCCTTCCATTATTAGGCATGACTCTTGAGCTCTGGTACTCAAACAAATGCAGTTCCATTACATTACCTTACAGGAAAGTCTAGGCATCTCCTCATCCAAGGATACACCAAGAGAAAGATACATGCGTATGTATGTATGTATGTATATATATATACATATATATACATATGTATATGAATATGTGTAAATATATGCATATACATATTGTTTGTATACACCTATGCAATTGCTATATTTTCTTCCTTTCCATATTTTGACCCTTGAGTGAACCAGTTCAATGCTATACTCTCCTCTTTTCTTGAGTACCTGACTCCCATTGTACCCTGCCAAGCCTCAACCTTGGATGATTCTCACCATTCACCACCTTCACTTCTACATATATGTTGATGAGTATAAGTAGATAAAATCACCAACTGTTCTGACTAGGTCCACTACAACATTTATATTATACAACCTCAACTGGGTCTTCACCGATACTAGCCAATCCTTCTACACCTTTCTTATGAATTCATTATCCCACTCACCACAGCGGCTCTTCCAGACTTATTCATCTCTTCTCAAACCTCCTTTGGCTCTTCCTCTATCTACCCTCGCAGCTGAAAACCTCATCTTATAATTTACAGAAAGAGTCAGGACCATTTACCAAGAGTTTTTTCTCCTCAACTCACATCACCAAGACCCCTTCTGCCACTACGTCCTCCTCCATTTCTGTCTCACATTTTGAGATGGCCTTTCTCCTTGCTAAGGCAAACTCCACTATATCCACAAGCGATCCCCATTCTACTCCATCTTCTCCAACAGATTGTCCTTCCTCTGTCATTCTTACTCTCACTTATCTTCAGTCTGTTACAGTCCACTAACAACTGACTACTCACCTACAAACATGTCCATGTCTTCCTCCACCCTCAAAAAATCCTCACTTGATTCATTCATCCCTGCTAACTATCATCCCATAGGTCTCCTCCATTTTTGTGTTTAAACTCCTTGAGGAAGCTCTCTATAATAGGCACCTCCATTACCTTTCCTCTCATTCTCTTCTTAACTCTCTACAGTCTGGCTTCTGATCTCGTTCAACCATAACTGTTCTCTCCAAAGTTACTAATTATCTCCAAATTGACAAATTGAATGGCCTTTTCACAGTCTTCACTGTTGTTCACCCTCTTCTCCTTGATACTCTCCTCTTTTCAGGTTTTTGGGACTCTATCCTGATTCTGCTCCTACCTTTTGGATTCTTCCTTCTCAATACCATTTGTTGCATCTTTGGTCAAGTCAGGCCTGCTAACTGTAGGTGTCCCATAGGACTACATCCTAGACCTTCTATTCTCCCTTTATACAATTTCACTTCATCAAATGAAACTTCACCAACTCCAGTGGATTCAATAATCATCCCTTACACTGGTGATTCTCAAATCTACTTATCCAGCTCTAATATCTCTGTTGACCTCCATTCTCACTTCTCCAACTGCCTTCTGAATATCTTGAACTAGATGTCCGGCAGACATATTAAACTCAACATGTCTGAAACTTTACTCATCTTCTCCACCCCCCCTCCCCAACCAAATCCTTCTTTGAAATTTCCCTATTACTGTTGTGGAGACTGCTATCCTCTCAGTCAACCATGTTTGCAATCTGGGTGTCACCCTTGACTCCTCACTCTTTCACCCTACCCATCCCCGTGTTTAATCTGTTTCCAAAGTCAGTTCTGTCTTCATAACACCTCTTACATATTCCCTCTTATCTCCTCTGACTCTGACTCTGACTCTGCCACCATCCAATTCAGACCCTCATCACCTCATGATTAGACTATTGCAATAGCCAACTGGCTTTCTTTCCTGCCTCATCTCTTCCCTTTCTAATTCATCCTCCATTGATCTACCAAAGGGATCTTCCTAAATCACAAGTCTGTCTATGATCCCCTACTCAATTAACTCCTACAAATTCCTACCACCTGCAAGATCAAATACAGAATTCTCTGACTGGCCCTCATAACCTGCCCTCCCACCTCTTTCCAGGGTTCTCATACCTTACTCCCTGCCATCTGTTTCTCAAACAAGTACTGTTCCCTAACAGCCCATCTCCTGACTTGGTGAATTTTTACCTGCCATCCCCACGTTCGGAATCCTCTCACTCTTCGTCTTCACCTCCTGGCTTTCCTGGTTTCCTTCAAGTCCCCAATAAAAACCTACCTTCTACCAAACGTCTTTCCCAATCTCCCTTATTTCTAGTGTCTTTCTTATGTTATTTCCAACTTTTCTCATTTATAACTTGTTTGTACATAGTTATTTACATTAGTTCCCTCATTTAAGACTGTGAGGTCTTCAACAATAGGGACTGTCTTTTGTCTTTCTTTGTATACCTGGTGCTTAACAGAGGGGATGTGCTTGGCACATAGAAGGAGCTTAATAAATATTTATTGACTAAATACATATATGTGTGTATACATATGCATACATATATAAATATGGACCTGTGTATATATCTCCTGTCTCTGGGTTACAAGGCTCAAGGGCATTCCTCATACCTCATATACCCTAACACAATTCTTTGGACACTGTCTTTGCCCAGACTCGTGATTTCATTGGCCTAGGGATTTCACAGTGAGGAAAGTCT
>CM053594.1:144154494-144173205 GCA_028646575.1 Pseudocheirus occidentalis | reverse complement strand
ATAATAGATTCTTCATGGCAAACATAACACTTCTATTGTTTATTGTTGCTGCAGGTTATGAATGCATATTGAGTAAACAGCACAAAATGCTACAGGTTTTAGGGAGATGCTATTAGGAAATTAGGCCATAACAAATAGTCTCAGCTAGAAAAAAATCACTGTGTCCTTTGCTTTAATCAAAGTATAACCCAAAAACTTACCTTAAGTTTTTGTTACTTTGTTTTGTTTATCACGCATTTGTGTCACTGTGAGAGGCAAGGTACAGCCATGGTGATTCATATGTTACTGCCCCAATACAAAAAGCCATTTTCTTTGCAAATAGGGCTGATCAGGTATAGAAAAGCTTGATTTAAATCATATTACGAAGTCCATGTTTAGTCAAAAGTATATATTACACACATGTATATATGTCTGTGTGTCTGTGTATGTATACATGTGTGTATGCATGTATGTGGGTGTGTATGTATGTAAACTTACAGGAAGCATTTAATAAGCACCTACTATAGGAGCAGTGAGGTTGCACACTGAATAGAGTATCAGCCCTGGAGCCAGGAGGACCTCAGTGCAAATCCGGTTAGACACTTAACACTAGCCATGTGACCTTGGACAAGTCACTTAACACCAATTGCTCTGCTTCCCCCCCCTCCAAAAAAACAAAAACAAAATAAGCACCTAATATGTACTTTGCTAGGTGGTAGATATATAAACACAAAAATGAAACTATCCCTGCCTTTGAGGAACTTATATTCCATAAGGGAGAGGGGCACTGCCTGTTGTCCTGACCTACATCTTGTCAGTGGACTGGATAAATCTGGAGGAGAGGGTGAGGCTGATGACTTTGCACAGCCCTGCTTCACCTGAATCTAACTCACTTGCAAGGTAAGACATCACCCTCCTGATGTCTTTGGTCCCCTTTGAGAACAAAGGATGAACAACAATCTGTTAATAGCTCCCTACTGGGGACCCAATTGGTCCCGCTGGGCAATGCTGCTAGATTTTTTTTCCCTACTTATTTATCCTATCATTGTTTTTTTTCTTCCCTACTTATTTATTCTCTTCTTTTTCTGAAAAAACTGGGACAATTAACTCTTTCCTCTCAGTTTTCATTTATGATTTCTTGAAATATAGATCTGAAAAAATAGGCTTTTTAAAGTTCATTGGGATTCTAATGTAGCTACTTGACTGTGTCTTTAAACCCAAATCACTCTGCCCCTCAATGATTAGCCATTAATAGGTCCTAGCCTAGCTTTACTTGCTCATGATTTGGGTTTTTAAGGTTCAGAATGAATGTAAATACAATTGTTTCTGTTCTGGACAGAAATCTGAGGGTCTTTCCCTCCCAGATTGATTCTTTTAAGAAGGCAAACTAGGCTTTTGCCTCAGTTCTTACTCACTAAATGTGTGTTGTCTCAGAGAAACTGGGACCTAGAAAAGATCTTAGCTTAAAAGGCCAAGATTTCTCATTGCATTCAGTGCCATCACCAGTCATCCTGACCTATGTCTTGCCACTGGGCTCAGATGACTCTGTAGGAAGGAGATGACTTTGCACAGCCCTGCCTAATTTAAATCCAGCTCATGGGCCAGTCAAGACATTACCCTCCTGAGGTCATTGGTCCTCTTCCAGACAGAAGAATGAACAAAAATTCTATAAGGGGAGCTTACTCACATGTTAGAGTACATATAGGGCTGGGTAAGCCTCTGGCCAGCCCTGGATTTTCTTCAAGTCTATGCTTTGCTAGTAGCAGGTTGAGTTATTAGGGGGTGATGTCTGGGAGTGGGGTTCTGCTGTTTTCAAAGGCAACAGGACGGTGGATGAGACACACTTCTAAGAGAGAAGAGTTCATTACACACCTGCCAGTCTTCCCTAGACTATCATTATTCCTGAGCTCCTCTTGGACAACAGTCCAAGCCATGCTGGAATTTAGGAGAGAACCATGCAGGGATGTGTGTGGTCTTCAGGATTTGTTTGACTTTGGTCTAACAAGCTGGCTGGGCTTCAAAAATGACATTAAGACTGACCCATAATCCCTCTTCTTATTTCCCCAACACCCAGTTAATACCACAAAAGGACTTTGGGGATGTTATTTTATTTTAAAATGGAAAATAATCAAATGTCATTAATCAATGTAACAATTACAACAAAAATAATCCATCCAGTTCATTAAGGAATAAAATAAAGTGAGACAACTAAGAGTAAACTTTTTCATTTCCTTAACCTATTTCAAGGCCTTTCCCCTCAAAGGACTGAATCCTAGATACTTTAACCAGAGGAAGGGGAAACTGGGAAACTTAGGGCATGAAAATAAATATCTCTCTCAGCACAAAAGGCAGAAAACTGCACTGATAAAACCCCAAATGCAACAAAAGAATTAATTCACTGTAGCACTGGACTTCTTTATACACGTCTTTTGAAACATACATATACACACACACACATAAGCACACTTTATTGATTTTTTGAAAAAAAAATCCACTTCATTACAAAGATCAAAGCCTCCTCTTCTTCACCACTTTAAAGTAGATAAAAGGTCATCAATTCTTCATCTTAAATATCAGAAAACTGGCATAGAACAATCATTTATTTTTGATACTTTGAGGGAGAAAAACTACTCCCCCCCACGGCAATAGTTCATCCTTCAATGCTCCATTTCTTGCCTTTTTTTCTCAAAGAATGAGGTTTCCATAACAATCAGGCCACAGGTCTAAAATACAAATTGGATAAGAATTTAACTGCAGCATTAGTAGGAGGATATTTGGCATCTGTGGTTTCTCTCTCTGCCATGAACAGGAAAAAGAGCTCACAATATCAAGCTTAATTTTAAGGATGGGATATCTAAGAAACCATTTTGTATTGGGAGCAGGTAATTAGTGGGACACTTGGGGAGGCCAAACAGAACTGAAGTGGCAGGGATTCCAGCAGGAAATCATCAGATACATAAGAACCTTTGACATTTTTCTCAAATGAATTATCTCAGCCTTGCTCTTCCCTTCCATTTCCTAGAACAGCAGTTT
Source organism: Pseudocheirus occidentalis (assembly GCA_028646575.1). Lineage (NCBI taxonomy): Eukaryota > Metazoa > Chordata > Mammalia > Diprotodontia > Pseudocheiridae > Pseudocheirus > Pseudocheirus occidentalis. The sequence continues at coordinate 144,170,193 of CM053594.1, read as the reverse complement.
TCAACCTTTGGGTCACAACCCCCTATCGCCTAAGACCATCAGAAAACATATTTCCTATGGTTTTAGGAACCGAGATACCACTCCTCTATCCTTCTCCAGGTGGGTCTGCCTACATGCAGAAATGCCCACATACATGTATTAAAGGGTCTCGGCATTAGGAAGCTTGAGAACCACTCTACTAGAAGATCCCTTGTGCTGGATAAGAATGAGTCTATACATCTGATTGGCTTTGTATGGAGACACAAACAGGCAAAAGTGAAAAATGGTTGTTTTAAAGTATTAGCTACCCCCATCGTGTGATCTAATGTCTATTAACAGATAACTGAGTTTTTAATATTATTTTGTGACTTATGAGAAAATGAGAAAAAAAGTAGCATGGACTTTGTAAATCTGATTGTTCTCAGGAGTGAAGGCACATTAAGCAGAATGATCAACTGTAAAACATTTTATGTTGACAAGACAGCTGGGGACCAGGTTTAAATTCTGACTTGGTCTTGAATGATAGTATACTAGGGACCTGTTAGGGCTCCTTCCAACTTTATCTTGAACTCATCTATAACTTAAATCTTGGAGGATTACCCAAGATTAAATGGTTTCCCTATGGTCACTCGGAGGCAGGATTTGAATCCAAGTTTCTGACTTAAGTTGAACATTTTCTCCTTGATGCTACGCTGCCTCTGCAGTAATAACTGGCATTTATACAGCACTTGACAAAGGAGTACACACTATTATTTCACATGAGTCTCACAAGAAGCCTATGACTTCATGCAAGTATCACTATCTATATTTTATAGATGGGGACGTTGAGGCTGAAAGAGGAAGTGGCTCCCTCAGTGTCTCAGAGTTATTAAGAGGCAGGGCAGGAACTTACAAACAGGTCTTCTGACCCTCTATTCACTGTTTTCTCTGCTATATCTTATACTTCCCATTAACTAACTGGGGAATATTCAAAAAGACCCCTTTCTCTGACTCAGTTTCTTGACTTTTGAAATGCACATGAAACATGTTCTCTCTCACATTGCCTGGTATAAAGATAAAATGAGATGTTTTATGTAAAGTAATTAGAAGTGCTCTGTATATATTCAAGTTACTTTATAGCCAATCTAATAACAACCCAGGGTAAAGAAATAAATGTACTCTGGGTAGTATGGAGCATGTCATTGTTTTGAGGGCCTGAGAAAACGTTTGCTTTCCAGCATACCCAAAAACGTGGAACATACTATAATCCTGATTATCAAATCTTCTTCTGAAATACTTTAGTTACACAGTATTTACATGAAACTAGGGACTGCATACAGCATCGGTTAATCACCAAAGAAGTATGAAGCCAGCTATTCAAGAATTCTTTGGAAATACATAAATTTAAATTTGCTGAACATTTTAGTTCAATTTCTTAAAATTACACAATATTGCTATGCTACAAAAGATCTCATTAAGGATATTTGGCTAAATGAATATAAATGTCCTCCAAGTGATCTTATGAATTTTGCCAAAACTAAGAAAACTTAGAATTATGTTATCTGTTAATTAGAAGACATTATGTTCAGATAACACAAGGAGTAGAGGAACAGGGACTGGGTCAGTGATTTTATTGGTACAGAGAACTCCCAGATGGAAAAAAAAAACCAAACCCGCCACTCCCTCTAAAACTCTGAAGTTAGCACTTTCACTGTTGCCTGCAATTTGTAGTCTTAGAGAAACCTACTCAGGGTCACAGTTTGAGTCAACGAGGAACTTGAACCCAGGTCATTGGGGCTGTTCCAAGGTTGATTCTCTATACACTGTGCCACAATTCCTCTAACAAGAGCAGATTATGATTCATTTAAATTATCCATCCATCAAATCATCCATTAATCAAGAATTACCATCCATGTCTATGGAAGAATACGTGGGGGCTTCCTTTTTTTGTTTGTTAGTTTGGTTTTTTTGGAGGGAGGAGGGCAGGGCAATTGGTGTTAAGTGACTTGTGCAACGTCACACAGCTAGTAAGTGTTAAGTGTCTTAGGCCAGATTTGAACTCAGATCCTTCTGACTCCAGGGCTGGTGCTCTATTCCCTGTGCCACCTAGCCGCCCCTCCTGGGGGCTTTCTTAATTGTAGGAGTAATGTCTAGAATTAATTTTTAACTTGGGATACACAACTCTCCCCCTGCAGGCCAGTTGAATAAATGGAATCTTGATTTCAAACATTACCAAATGCATTTTAAAAAACATTTTTTAACCAATAAAAGGAAATACTAGTTACATTAGTTAACAGTGCTTTCTAACACCTCACAACACAAGCACAAATCAGAATTGATCAAAAATTCTAACAGTGGTTTTCTCTGTAGTAGTTACTCATAGGATTTAGAGCTAGAAGGGACAGTAGATATCGTCCAATCTGACCTCATCCAAGGTCACACAGCTACTAAGTGTGTCAAGTGTCTGAGGCCAAATTTGAACTTGGGTCTTCCTGACTCCAGTCTGGTGCTCTATTCACTGTGCCACCTACCTGTCCCTGTCCTCTTATTTGAGAGGAAGAAACTGAAAAACCCAAATATTTGCCCAGAGGACAAAAGCTGGGATTTGAACCCAGATCCCCTGAGTATAATCATTATTATTATGATGCTTTTTTGGGGGGAGGGCAATTGGGGTTATATGACTTGCCCAAGGTCACATGGATAGTTATTGTGGGTGTGCATTAAGTGAGGCCAGATTTGAACTCAGGTCCTCCTGACTCCAGGGCCGGTGCTCTGTTCACTGTGCCACCCAGCTGCCCCCATGGTTTTATTATTATTCTCACCATTATTCCCTTAGTATAATCAATAAGCAGTGCTCCTTCCAGACTGCCCTCTGCCTCTGGTAGTGCAGTCATTCAGCCTGAAATTCCAGATGACTCACCAGAGCATACACTAGCCATTGCCCCGTTCTTACCTCTTTCCTTTTCTTCAGGGCTTGCATGGACCTAGTTGGCACTTTTAACAAATGTTTGCTGAACCTGAAGGCATCCAGTTGGAGAAGACATGAGAACAAGATTTACCAAGGGGATACTAACACAAACCAGGGCAATTTTATTCAAGTACTGAAGGGGTTTTATTTATTCATTCTGAAGCTCCAATTTAATACTCCTTTGGTCATTTTCTTAAAGATTTAATTGAAAAGGAAGCATAGATGATAAAAGAGAATAAAACAAGAAGCTATTAAACGAATGGAAAAAGGAAAGAAGACAGAAGCCAATATCATTATAGAGATTAAATATGGGCCTTTAAGATCTTCCAGAAATAGTGTAAAACACTTAAAAATATTAATGATGTTCGGGTAAAAATTTGTCCTTCTCAATTGTACTCCTATTGCCCTTAAAGTTATATTTCATTAAATACGTGGATCTATATATATAGGAACAGTCATTTATTTGTAATTTACAAAGAGAAAAAAACCAAACTATTTAGAGATATAAGTGGGGGAAAACAAACAGCAATAATAAATACTCAGATTTTCAATGTTTTAGAAAAGAGAATGAAAATCAGAGGCTCAGAAAAATGATTTACCTACAAATGATAATAAGGTATAGTTTTTGAAGCTGTGGGCAGAAAGCACTATATGAGACCAGCTGCAGCAGAAATCCCTTATTTGCTTTCTCAGGATGCATTTGAAGACTAGAGCAAATAATCAGAGCCAGAACAAGAATTTTTAGGATTCTAAAAAGCCACTTAATTAGGCAACTATGCTCCTGCTTTGCGTCTCTGAGAAACCAAAATAAAATGGATTATTTTAAACAGAAACAAAAGATCAAGGAAGTGCTAAAGAGCTTTTCTAGATGAAATTAATTCATTCAGCAAATATTTATTAAGGGTCTACTAAATGCAAGGCTGGGTGAAAATTTGTTTTTGTTTTTTTTTTTTTAAGTCAGCTCCTGCCCTCAAGAAACTTACATCTGGGGGGTGGCTAGGTGGTACAGAGCACCAGGCTTGGAGTCAGGAGGACCTGAGTTCAAATTCGGCCTCAGATACAACCCAAAAACTAGCTGTGTGACCTTGGGCAAGTCACTTAACCCCAACTGCCCTACCTTCCCCCCTCCAAAAAGAAAAAAGAAAAAAAAAGAAACATTTTACTGGAGGTGAAGGCAATACAACATGCTCTCAGCTAATATTTACAAAGTAAATAGAAGTTAAGGAGAGATCCCAACATAGTGCTCTAAGAAAAACTGAAAGTGGAAAGATCATTTCCACCTTAGAGTGAGGAAGCTGGAAATTAGAGAAAGTAATTCATTAGGGCAGATAAGTGGTACAGTGGATAGAACACTGTCCCTAGAGTCAGGAAGACTTGAGATCAAATTTGACCTCAGACACTTACTGGCTGTGTGATCCTGGGCAAGTCACTTAACCCCAATCACCTCCCCCACCAAAAAAAGGTAATTAATCAATCAATTAATTAAAATAAATCAAGAAATTCATAAATTCTTAGCACCCAAGATGAGAAAGACAAAGAAAAGTGGTACATTCTAGGCACAGATGATGACCTCAACAAATGTACGGTGGTAGGAGTTGGCATGTCATATTCAGGGAACAATTAGTTGTCTATTTTGGCAGGAATATAAGGGCATGTAAAAAGGAGTCATATGAAGTAAGTTTGAAAAGGTATGCTGGGCCAAGTGTCAAAGGCCCTAAATGCCAGGTAACTGAAGGTTTCTGTATAAGGATATCAACTGGTCAGATCCAGGCTTTATAAGATGTTCTCCCCCAGTAGGCATCAGTCTTCACTTCCAAACTCTCTACTGTAATACTTTGAAAATGAAAATCTCATGTTCACAGCACAACATCCTCAGCCATTAAAGGTCATGGCTACGGCACCCCAGGACTAAGTACTCCATGATTTTCAACCCCACCATTCATTAAGAAGCTGACAAAACCAAAACAGAACAGGCTCAAAAGGTCTGTTAGGGAGACAAAGTCCAAATTCATCTTTTCATCCGGCTAGTTAGTATTGTCACATTGCAGGCTTTACTGGAATGTTTACAAATCCTTCCGATTTATGATTAATCCAAGTTGCCAGTACCTTCAGCTATATTTAGAATCTCCTGGCTGCCTTCTTGGCTCAGATTGAGGGACACTGTCTACATAGTTCAGGTCCAACGTTCAAGTCCTTTACCTGCCAAATAATTTGGTTGATTCTGAGATCTTACCTTCCCTCTCTCAGGCATCCTTCAAAATATAACTAGGATAATTTCTTAAAACCTTTGCTCTACCTGGGCTTCTCTTGAGCCTACATATTAGCCTTTTAAAAGTTTTCTAGGTCAATAAATAAAGTCACAGATACAGTTGGAGAAGGCAGGTTCCTGAGGCCTGCCCCAATAATAAATGTTCCTTTCCCCATCTCTTTTCCAGTTCTGAAGGCTCTCTCCTAGTGTAAATAGGTGGTACACTGGAGAAAGTTCCAGACCTAGGGTCATGAAGACCTGAATTCAAATCCAGCTTCATATACCTCCTGGTTGTGTGACCCTGGGTAAATCATTTAACCTCAGTTTCTCCATCTGTAAAATGGACAGTAATAGCACCTACCACTCAGGATTGTTGTGAGGCTCAAATGAGACAACTGTAACTATGCGCTTAGCACATAGTAAGTCATATATAAATATTAGCTATCATTTCTCTTCTTACTAAAATCAGCCCCAGACTCTAGCTGCTTTGCAGCAAAGACTATACCAACGTGTGAAATGTAGCCAGAGAAATAAAGTTACTTTGAGTGCTTGTGACTGTTTTCATCACATAAAGAAACCCCCTTGCCAACCCTGAGATAGGACACTCCAGGGAGGAAACGGTCAGTAACCATTACAAGACAGGACAGAGGAGGTGCCACTGGCAACAGGTGTTTGCCATCTCAAGGGGAAAACAAAGGGAAGGTGGGCAGGGGGACAATGGAAAGCAATGACATTTACATAACTATTCAAAGAGCTTTTGCGTATTTTTGGTTGGAGGCCATGCCATAAGTTTCCCCAGAATTCTAATCCATAACCTTTACAAATCATAAAAATGTGCATGTTTCATATGACACCATCAACTGAGAAGCCTTTATTAAGTGCTTACTGTGTGAGGAGCACTATAGTAAGTGCTGGGGGTACCCTTCCCCCCCAAAAAAGACAAATTAATATCTAACAAGTATGACTTAAAGTGCTTTAAAAATGTATATTCCCACTACCTTCTTGTTTGAGCAAACCTTTGTCCTTTAATAATGCATATGTAACCAACTGGAACCTGTACTAAGGCAATCTTCTTTGTCAGACAGCCAAGTACAGCAGTAAATACTGTATGCCCAGATATTTTTTTAAATAGTCATGAGCTTTAGAGGAAGATAGCCATGAACCTCTAGGATCAGAATTCATTTAATTTTTTTATGCAGTGAGCATAGACTACCAACCAAATATATCCTATAGATGTTCTTAAAAAGTTAAAAGTTATGGAGCCATAGGAAAAGTAGACCCACAAACATCCATAAAGTGAGTGACATAAATTTCAGAAAAACGGTGTTTGTGCATTTTCATCTCAACCAACCTATTATAAACTGGTTTTTAAAATTAGCACCCCATTTAGTGCTTTTCACTTAATGTCCTCTATCTAGAGGTCTCACTGGGTTATAGAGGCTAAAAGGCTGACCAGCTTGGTGGTTCGAATGGGTCCCCCCATCAAGAGATGACAGCCATGATTACAGGCTGAAGGAAAGGCCCCACTGACCTATGAGGACCAACCTAAGCACAGAGAAGCTCATCATCAGAAACTGACCTCTAGGTCATTGGCTTTCTGTTTGGCTACAGACATTTAAGTAATTGCCAACTAATGAGGTGAGACGGAGCTGTAGACTGCACGGACAGTACCATTCTATCCATGTACACTAGAAATTCACATCTTGTGCTCAACCAGTGGGAGAACCTCCTCTAAAAGGAAAATGTTGAGGGAACTAAAAATGCTGCATTCCATCATGGCATGGCACTGGAGCTCTATTCTCTATTACTATGACGATTCAAGACATATTCAGTTAGTAACAGATCTAGTGACCAGTTCAAAATAGAGTACATTCAGTGTGAAAGGGATAATCTCATTTTCATCCTTGTCTTAGGAACTGTTTATCTTCATGATATTTGGGTATTTTGAGACTGGCTTCACATGGATGTGCAATGGGGATTTCTTTCAAGGTAAAGACCAGATGGATATACAGTAGATAGGGACTTATGACCTATATTTGCTGATGGGATTTGCTTTTAGGTCCCATTCTACATTTTAAAGCTTGAAGACTGTAGGGCCAAACTGTGGTGCCCACAATCTTCAATGATGGAGGCTTCAGAGGCTTTTGACCCCTTTTCTCTCACATAAAACACATTTCTAAAATAGGTCCTCTAACTAGAGGACATGGGTCTCCTAGGAAAATAAAACTTGCTAGGAGGAGATGTTGGAACAGGCATATTACCATTACTCTCATTCCATGGATTGTCTTATTCAAAACTGAGACCCCTTCTGAGGGCTTCTCCTCCCCAGGGTGAGGCTACAAGGAAACAACCCAGAACTTTTTAAAGGTATTGTGAACGTGGCACCCTACCTACCAAACACCTGGCCAATTTCTACCTTCATTGAAGAAGCAGAGATACCAAATTCTACAAATTCATCCCCAAGATATATGGTTGGCTCTATGTCTTAGAGCTTTTCTTTGTTAAGTGAATTCTTACCCACCTTCATACTCCCCCCACCCACATACACACACTCACTGAAGATTTTGTGCCTGTCCTTTCTACTGTTTCTGGTAGAAAAATAAACATATCCAGCCAAGACAGCATTTCCAGTTCTCTCCCCCACCACTCCTATTATACATATTATAAGCATGGCAATACAGTTTGTTGTAACAGGAGATATTTCCTCAGGCTCCTACTTCTATCCAGTCCAGGAATCATGGAGCTTCAGTTAAGGCTCCCCCACCACTCCTGTCCAACATGTAATAATCAAGGCAACTCAGTTTTCTTGTAACATGTTTTCCTCAGGCTTCTTCTATTTGGCTGCAGGACGACCAGTCCAGAGATCATAGAGCTTCAGATGACCATTTGATGCTGGTCCTTCCCATTCAATCCCAAAGTTTCTAGACATTCCACATTTGTAATCTGGGCTTCAAAACCAGGCCTTCTTCAAATAGCAACACAAAGCTTAGTCTTTCCCCACACTGAAGACTTGAAAGCAAGTTCAAAGCCTGTAGACAATAGGCACTTCCAAAGGCTGGCAAGGATAAGGAGATGAGTCTGCTAAGGAGGGCACCATAACCAGATCCTCACTCAGGATACCTCACATATCCTGTACACACATGCCCACAAGGTGCAGGATTTTAGGTAGTTGGTGGGTCATGCTTTTTCTTCTTGCCCCGACAGGATTTGCAAACACAGCAGATGATACAGGGGGAGGCCAGTAGCAGCAGAGGAGAGGTCACCAAGGCTATGATGCCCAATCCCACAAGAATTCCTACAACCTGAAAAATTAAAGACAAGAGTAGAGCGTAAGCCAATAATCAAGTGTTCTTATAGTATAGTACACGTGAGTCCACTTCAACACATACACAGGAAACAATAATCATGAGTTTTAGCTGTGGTCCAGCCACAACCTGAGGCAAAGCTGCAGAAGCAGGAATACACAATAAGCAGCCAAGAGTCCAGCTCCAAATCTAGTTCTGTCATTGACCCTGGCATGACCTAAAATGACAACTCCCTTTGCAGTAAGTAACTAACACCGATTTACAGGAGGTTAGGTGATACAACATCACATAGTGGCTACAACACCGGGTTTGGGAGTCAGAGAGTCAGGAAAACCCGAGTTCAAATCCTGTCTCTGAGAATCAGTAGCTGTTTGACCATGAGTAAGGTACTCAATCTTACATGATCTCAGTTTTTTCATCTATAAAACAGGGATAATTAAGATATATTATTTACATATATATTATAATATTTATATTCTATATTGTATATGCTATATCATATATTATATAATATGTAAGTAATAATTAATATTGTGGTATGAAGCTGTAGTGGGAGAACCTGCTCTAAAAGGAAAATGTTGAGGGAACTAAAAATGCTGCATTCCATCGTGGCATGGCACTGAAGCTCTATTCTCTATTACTATGACAATTCAGGACATATTCAGTTAGTAACAGATCTAGTGGCCAGTTCAAAATAGAGTACATTCAGTGTGAAAGGGATAATCTCATTTTCGTCCTTGTCTTAGGAACTGTTTATCTTCATGATATTTGGGTATTTTGAGACTGGCTTCACATGGATGTGCAATGGGGATTTCTTTCAAGGTAGAGACCAGATGAGGTATCTATCAAATGAGATAATATACAAGGAACTTAGGTTGTTCAGTCATTTTTTCAGTCCCATCTGACTGTTCATGACTGGGATTTTCTTGGCAAAGATATTGGAGTGGTTTGCCATTTCCTTCTCCAGCTCATTTTACAGATATAGAAATGGAGGCAAATAAGGTTAAGTGACTTGTCCAGGGTCTTGCAGCTAGTAAGTGTCTGAGGCCAGATTTGAACTCAGGAAGAAGAGTCTTCCTGACTCCAGGCCTGGTGCTCTATTGACACACCACCCTGCTTCACAAAGGGACTTAACGCACTATGTAAATGCAAATTATTGTTAATGACAGCTCTGGCTGAAAAGCAAGGGATCCTTAATGAACCCAAAACAATTCTGGGGGGAAATAACTGAGCCACTATATCTAGGCCTGTTTTATAATTTATATACATATAATTAGAGTATATAATCTATATTATATAATCAGAGTAGCTAAGTGACAGCAATAAACTCAAGGATCTCCTGGGTCTGCTTTAACTTCTCTTAGACATATGTTCATGGCAGGCAACCAGAATAATTCCTCCTTGTGTCAGGGGAACAGAGAACACATGCTTCCAATTCTATACAGAACCACAGTATCATAGATTTAAAGCTGGGAAGAGACCTCGGAGGCCATGAAATCCAATCTTTTTGCTTTACCCATGAGGATAAAAATTAAGTGACTTGTCTAGGGTCACAGGGCTAGGAAGAGTCAATGGTAGGATCTGAATGGAGGTTTTCTTGAATGGAAGCCTAGAACTCTATCCACTAAACACTACCTGTTGCTATGTGCAATATCCAGACCACTCTTCTGCTTCTCTGAGGGCCTGTTACTCTTATCCAGCCTCATAAACGACCTTTTGTGCTAGCCTGTCACCCTCCTCCGTCACTTACTACTAGCCATACTATATAAAAGAGGCAGCTTCCCAGACAGAAATCCTCCCAGATGTAGCACACTTAACTTATTCCATCACTCTTTCAAATCACACTCAGTACCTGTGTTCGGTTCCACATCACAGAGGCTCGGGAGTGACCCAGTTTATTCCGACATGGCCCTTTATCATAATGTCTGAGGAAAATGTCATTCTGAAAGAAAGGAGGGAGTCCCAGTCAGCAGCCCCTTGAAACTGAGAGCAGAGTACATGCCTAATTAAATATTTCCTACCATGTGTCAGAACCATAACTAGGGCTAGAGAACTGGGGCTTTGCCAAGGGCACCAAATGTAGAGGATGCTGACAGACCCTGAAGTCCTTTTAGCAAAATGAGGTTAGCTCACCCTTCCCTGATACTACACCCGCACTCACAGCAGCCTGACAAGCAGAGATCATGCACCGACATCCCATGGCCTGTTTCCCTACCATGGGGCAATATTCACTCCCCTCAAATTAGGGCACCTTTCCTGTTACTTGCCTTGGGCATAGTATGCAGGACTTGACCTCAGTACAAACAAACAAACAAAAATCCTAATTAAAATTCTGCCAAGAGGAGTTTCAGGAATCAAAGGTAAATGTTTTTATCAAATATACCTCCCAGCAAGCCCATGACCTTCGGACGTGCAGTTGGGTGGTTTCAGAAGTTATCACATGTAAATGGATAGAAATCAGAAACAGTTCCTACATATTTCTAAAAGGGAGCTAAATAATCTTTGCACATACCAATCCTCTCTTAAATATATGGTGTCTTAATGGACAGGTCAGCCTATATAAAATAGTGGAAAAATACTTGAATATCTAACATATGGCTATCACTGAGCGAGGTATCATGGGGGAATAAAAGACAATCTACAGGTGCCTACTGGGAAAATAAGATTCACACAAAACAAGTGAAAAGAATAGCACTAAGTCATGCAAATATCTGTATGTGCTAAACCACGTGGTACAATTAGAAAACAAAGCAGTATTTTACAAGCTCTTAATAATGCAGTACAGGTAGTAAGTTCAAAATGAATTGGAGAAACCAATGTGGTCTTGCCTCCAAGCTTTGCACAGATGGTTCTTTATACCAGGATTCCTCTCTCTACCTAACTCTGTGACACCTCCTGTAAGAGGTCTTTCTTGGTTCAGTTCCCCTGGTTGATAGATCCTCTCCCCTCCAATAATGCCTTGTGTATTTATTTTGTCTTCATGCTGTATTTACTCATCTTCAAACATATTGTATATCCTCTCCTTGTAAAATTAGGTAAGGGACTGGGCACACGTGGCAAGAAATGCTCTAAGGATGATCCCCCAATGGAACAATATGGACAAGAGTGTCACAGGACCTCTAGGCAGGTGGGATCCCTTGCTAGGGAGGTTATCCACATCAGTGAGATCCTAGATCGCTTGAAGTAGTTGGATTGATCTAGGATTCAAAGTATCACCACACAAATTGATTTATAAATATATCAAAATCAGCAAGAGAAATCTGAAATCATTCTTTGCTTAAATCTCCAAAATTGGGATTTGGACATTTATACCTGAAGCCCCGTTCTTAGCACATTCCTAGAAGCCAGACACCCACCATCCGAAATGTGCACAAAACAACACAGCTGAATGTGCATCCAGTGCCGACACTATTGGTTTAAACAGAACAAAAATGATGAATAGGAAAATGATGAATAGAACAAGATGCTTCCTTCCACATCTGATGTCAGTGTCATGAGCCATTTCACATCTGCCTCATCTCATCTCAAGTGCCAGAACTGCGTGTTCTTTGCAGCACCATTCCCCAAAACACAAATCAATCTGCCAAAGAAGACTGATATCTGGCGTGCACATTTATCTCTTTGTTTCCTACAGAAGGCGTAAGTATGTCATGAGCCCAGCATCTGAATATGGTCCCTTCTAATAGACTAATGAAATGAAGAGAAAATCGACAATCCTATCATTCATTTATTCTCAAATGAATTCATTTTAATTATTCACGAAGCTCCGTATGCCAACAAGGGGTTATACAATCCTGTTTTAATTTACCTAACAAAATGTCCCATTTTATAATCACAGTAGGCTTCCTTCGACAGTCTTTCTCAAAAGAGTTAAAATCAAAGTACCTAAAAAGCAACAGCCTGGGAAGGAGTTCTGTTGTCATCTTAATGTCTGTATAGATCAAGAGCCTACCCATCAACAATGTTAAAAAAAAAATCTTTGTGGAAGGCGTGCATGATGGGCAAAAGCAGCCATCTGACCAAGCAGGTTATGGTGTCTCTGTCTGGAACCCATCTTGGATAACAGGTTTCATTTTGATGAGTTGGACCTTAGGCAAAGGATGAACAAAAACACTAACTCATGTTACCTGAACAATCAGTTGGTGTTTAAGACTACACTACATACAAGCTGCTCATTTCAATTCAACAATTATTTATTAAGCTCCTATTAAGTACGGTGCCCTGTACTAGGCACTAAAGATACAAAAAGGAAAAAAATGAAGACTACCTGCAGCCCTTAAAGAATTTATTATCTCTTGTCCATCAATTCTAGTCAACCAATTTGGAGGAAATTAATTTAAATACCAGATATAAGGATCAAAATAAGATATGTGGCAAATCTTTCCACAGCAGGGGTTCTTAATCTAGGGTCCACAAATTTGTTTTGCTAGTATTTTGAAAACTGTATCTAATTGTAATCCTATGTCTCTTATAAATGTAAAAACATTATTCTAGGAAGGAGTTCATAGCCTTTACCAGATGTCCAAAGGGATCCATGACACAAGGAAGGTTAAGAATCTCTGGTCTACATAAAATGACCCCAAACACGTAAAAGAAAGGGCTGAGAAACACTCTGCTCAGCAAATACTGCAAACCACCAGATTTGAAGAATGTAGCCCTTAAAGTTTGATTAACATGTCCATGAGTATCAGCTGTAACCTTAGAATGACTGTGTTGTATCATGACTGAACTGAGAGGGATGAATTTTTGCAAGTCAAATTTGTAGTTACTTCTAATCAAACTCAAATCACCTGGACCTCTAGGGCATTGAACCCCATATGGACCTTCTCAACACTCACCCTTCTTTTCTTGGTCTGAAGATTAACACTTGACTATGGGCTAATGAAGGCTAACTTGATTTTAAAGGAAATAAAGGTTCAGTTAGTCAGTATATTGGGGTAGAGAGAGGAGAGAAGATGAAGATGTAGAATGAAAACTGGACCAGAGACTTTTCACCTGGGAAAGGGTTCCTAAATACAGAGTGGCAGCACTGGCTTGTGTGCACATGGTGGGAGAATTACCTTCAGAATAGCTTATAAACTCATCTAGTCCAAGAAGAATTTACCAAGGTCCTATTATAAAATTCAAAGTATTGTCCTAGATGTTAGGAATATAAATACAATCTCCTCCCAAAATGTCCCATCCTCTCAAGACACTTACATTCTATGGGAGGTGGGGTGAGGATAAATGTATTATATTTATGGGACAAAGTGACTTCTATTTCAAGTTCAGAGACAGAACAATTTAGTGGTTTGGGAATATGCCAAAGTATTACCCAGATAATAAGTTATGCTCCCAAAGCAAACTTTATCTTTTGAGCTCACGCCCTGGGAGCCACTCTCTCCATCTTTGAGGAGGATGGACATTGAGAGTTCCTCCCAGATCTTCCATTTAAGGAGGGTACCCAGGGCAGCCATATTTTCCACTTGTACTCCTTTGGATTTATGCCTTTGAGTAAGGTACTCTTCCATTCTCCCTGCCAATTTCTGTTTATGTGTTGTCTTCTCCCATTAAACTGTAAGCTCCTTGAGGGCAGGGAATGTCTGTCTTTTGCCTTTCTTTGTATCTCTAGTGCCTGGCACAGTGCCTGGCACACAGCAGGCACTTAATAAATGCTGATTAACAGTTAAGGCAATGCTCCCAATTCTGCCAGCTGAGAAAGCCTTCAGATAAGGATCTACCAAAAGAGCAGTTAAAATTAGGGAAGTCTTTTTTCTTAAAAAAACAAGTTTTTTGTTTCAAGACCACTAGACATATTAAAAAATGAAAACAGGTAGGATGCCAGCTCTCAGTTAGGTGAATTGAGACAAACAGCCGATGGGATGGGGTCAGCCATGACCACTTACATCCAGGTTCTGGAGACAGTACCAGCAGAACGTGTGCTTACAATTCTTACACATCATCTGAGCACAACCTTCATTCCGTTCAATGTAGACCCGGCAAACAGGGCACTGTTTAATGGGAGCTTCTGTGTCCATTCCAATGAGGGCCCTGAAAAGAGAAAGGATGAGGAGTAGGAAAATAAATGTTGACTATTCAATTAGCAAGAACCACAACTGCATCAACTAAGTAAGATAGCAGGTGAAGAAAGAGGTCTAAGTAAGATCTAAGATCTAAGTAAAACATGGCATCTTTCTTAGAAAGGATCTCTATTGAATTTCCAGGCCCAATGATAGCAATTAAAGTAAACTTTTTGTTATCCATGCTGGTGTATGTTTGTGTTTATGTCTGCACATACCTGCACAGGAGTTACAAATGTGCCTCCATGTGATTTTGCGGGGGAGGTTGGAAAATTGAGGACAGAAGGTCAATGGACCCCAAATACGTCATAGGGAACTCAAAAGTAGAGATAACCAACATCCATTTACATTTGGCTTTGGAATGCACTGTTATTATTTTTCTTGGGGGTAGATTTATCTCGCTAATTGTGATTTGCTAAGCTAGCATCAAAAATGAATTGGTATTCCTTGTGTGCACTGACTGTAAGGGAAATCCCTAGGAGTAAGCTAGGAAGTAGGAGAATTGGGCCCAGGATTTAAAAAACAGTCATCTACATGCGAAGAATTAGAAAGCAAAATCAAGACCTGAATAATGACCAACATATGAGACAGAAATGACAACTATTTATACTGCTTATGAGATAATGAGCTAAATAAATTAACTGTGACATACCCCCTAGACTGAGATGAGATAGGAGGTAATAATGTTGAAATCACCAGGCAAGGGGGAGGAGGTGGAAAGCAGGAAAAAGAAGAATTAATCAGTGCCATCATCCCTAAGACAGCTACAAAGGGCCATCAAAGATATCACAACTACAGTGTGAGAAAGACAGGAATGGCTAGTCAAGGTTTGGCCGGTTAGTCTATTAAACCTACCTGTAATCTGTACTATAATACCTTTAATCCTGTTCATTCTTCCCAGAATATCCAAGGACATTAAGATATGTCAGTAGTAACACTGAGAATCCAAAAAAGCTACACTACCAGTTTGGAAGCAACGCTGGGGTCTTTCCATTGAACGGATTGTAACTAACACTGGTTTCTATGTTCCTGTTAATACAGAACACTCATAGCCCCAAGCAAAACCAAGGATCAAACACAAAGGTCATACTCAGGGAGCTCCTGTTTTAATAAAAAAAAAAAAAAACCTCCTCGAACCAGATGGTACAAGTTTTACTGATT
>CM053594.1:144099444-144145797 GCA_028646575.1 Pseudocheirus occidentalis | reverse complement strand
CAGAAAGGTTTTGAGATTCTTTTTCCATTTGGAAAATTTGACTTTTTAAGGCATTCTTCTCCTCATTGGCTTTTTGGGTCTCTTTTGCTATTTTTAAAGGTGTTATTTTCTTCAGTTAGGTTGGTGACTGTCTTTTCATGATTTTCTTGCATCATTCTCATTTCTCTTCCCAATTTTTCCTCCACTTCTCTTATTTGGTTTTCAAAATCCTTCTTAAGCTCATCTATGGCTTGTAGGCCGTCTACACGTTTCTTAGAAGCTTTTGGTGTTGGAGTTCTGACTATGTTGTCTTCCTCCCATTCCATGCTTTGATCCTTTTTGTCCCCAAAAAAGGATTCTAGAGTTCAACTGCTGTTCTTACTTTGCTTCCTTTGCCTGTTCATGCTGCCAGTGAATTGCTTGATTTTTTAGCTCTGTGGAACTCTGCTTCCAGAGGGGAAAGCTCTATCACAAATCGTTGGGGTTTTCACAGCTGCCAGAGGCTGCTGCAGCCCCCACCAGCTTTGGCTCACTGAAAATTCACGCCAGGACCACCACCCAAGACCACAATCCAGATGCAGGCTGCTCAACACAAGAGCACTTAGCCTCTGAACAACTGCTTGCCCCCCACCCCTGCAGTCTGCAGGCCAGGAGCTCTGAAGCAGCCATGTGGAGGTGGCTGCTGGACCGCTGCTTTTGCCACTTCCTTACCCTGGAGGCAGTTTGGCTGGACTGCTTTTCTCCCCCAGATTTAGCTAAGTTCCACTAACCTTTCACTTAGTCCTTGTTTCTTATGGCTTAACAATTCTGAAAACTGCTACAGCTCCCGCTGATCTACTCTCCTGAAGGCTCCAGCTGCAGCTCATCCTGGCCACCTTGGGGCCAAGCCATAGTTTCAGGCTGGGCTGGTTTTTGCTGCCAGTACACTGTGATGAGCTCTTCCTGCTAAGCTGCCTTCAGTGGGAGATGTGTTTTTCTGTTGTGAGTTTTGGAACCCTAAAATTTGTTTAGAGTCATATTTATGGGTATTTTAGGTGGTTATGTGGGAGCTGCAGAACCTTGTTGCTTCTGTGCCACCATCTTGGCTCCCTGTGCTATGGATTCTAAAGCAGCTAGGAAGTAGAATGGATAGAACACTGTCTCTGGAGTCAGGAGGATCTGAGTTAAAATCCAGCCTCAGATACTTATTAGCTGTGTGACCTGGGAAAGTCACTTAACCCTGTTTGCCTTGGTTTCCTCATCTGTAAAATGAGCTGGAGAAGAAAACAGCAAACCACTCAAGGATCTTTCCCAAGATAACCCAAATGGGATCACAAAGAGTCAGACACAACACAGCACAAGCTTTAGAAATTTTGATTAAAAAAAGGTTTTTTTTTAAAGTTTTGATCCAGAACTTATAATTCAGTGGTTCTCAACCTGTGGGTTATATTCAATTTGTAACAATGAAAATATATCCTGCATATCAGATAGATTCATAACAGTAGCAAAATTACAATAATAAAGTAGCAATGAAAATAATTTTATGGTTGGGGATCACCACAACATAAGGAACTGTATTAAAGGGTCGTGGCATTAGGAAGGTTGGGAACCACTGAATAATTCCTCCTGCTTCTCTTCCTTCTCTGGCACTGAATAAGAAGTAAGTAATAACACTAAAAGCATCATCTCCTGATGACTAATATTCATTCAGAAACACAAGGGCACAGGGGGCAGAATGAAGAGAAAGGTAAGGCAGAGCTCCCCTCTGGCACCAAATGCAGCTGTTTGTTGTATGTGGCAGGCTCCATGTGGCAGAGGAACTTTGAACCTTTTGTCTACACCTACAGTTTATAGAGAGACCACATCAGCTGTCTCATTTTATGAGGATGATGTCATTCTAGGACCCAACTGCATTTAAAGGACCTTCCAAATTTCACACTTCCTTACCTATGGGGATTTCTTATGGGTGAATGACATTTTGGAATAGTAGCTTAGGCTCATGGGTCTTGAATTAGAAGGGATCTTGAGAATCATTTAGTCTACTTCCCTTCCCCTCATTATACAGATGAGAGAATAAAAGTTAAGTTGGTTGTGACTTGGCCAAGGCCACACAAGTAGTAAGGGGCAGAGGGATTTGAACCCAATTCCTCTGATCCCGGTGTGTCTGTGTTCTTTGCATTGTGTGACTTCTTCTCTGCAAGGAAGACTAGTATTCATTTCTCCTGTTTTACTTTGTTACAAGAGATCTCTCATAAAGTGGGAGTAATCTATAAATGTATGCAGTGTAAAATCAAAACATATCAATAAAGTTCAAAGTCACAAAAATGTTTAATTAAATCTTTTTTTGGTTTTCTTCGTTTTTTGGAGGGGGAAAAGCAGGGCAACTGGGGTGAAGTGACTTGCCCAAGGTCACACAGCTAATAAGGGTTACATGTCTAAGACTGAATTTGAACTCAGGTCCTCCTGACTTCAGGGCCGGTGCTCTATTCACTGCACTGCCTAGGCACCCCAAATTAAATCTTTTTAAGATATAGAAAGAATAGCAGGTTGACTCAGAAGTCCTGACTTCCAGTGCCAGTTCTGCTACCCTTGGACAAATCTCTTCATCTCTCAGTGCCTCGGATCCCACAAATGTAAAATAAGGAGGCTAAACCATGTCTAAGCAGTTGAGATTTTTTTTTCAAGGCTTCTTCTTAAACTTTTTCCACTTGAGACTCCTTTAGCGCTTCTTAAACTGTGACCCCATTTGGCCATTCCCCAACTGATAAATGATCAAAAGATATGAACAGTTTTCAGATGAAGTAATCAAAGCTATCTTGGTGGCAAAGAATTAGAACTTAAGGGGATACCCATCCATTGGGGTATTCAATGAGCTAGAAAAGGAAATAGCAAACCACTCTAGGATCTTTGCCAAGAAAACCCAAATGAGATCACAGAGTCAGACGCAACTGCACATACACACAGCAAAGGCTTTAGAAATTTTGATTAAAAGAAATCTTTTTAAAAGTTTTGATCCAGAACTTATAATTCCTCTTCCTCCTCTTCTTCATCTTCTACTGGCACTGAATAAAAAGTAAGTAATAATACTAAAAACATTATCTCCTGGAGACTAATATTCATTCAGAAACATAAATTGTGGTATGTGATTATGATAGAATACTATTGTGCTATAAGAAATGATGAATAGAATACTCTCAGAAAAAAACTGGAAAGCCTTACATGAGCTGATAAGAAGTGAACTGTACTGTGTACAGAGTAACATAAATATTGTAAGATGGTTATCTGTGAATGACTTAAGTATTCTTAGCAATGCAATCAATGATCCAGGATAACTCTAAAGGACTTATGGTAAAAAATGCTGTCCCCAGAGAAAGAGAAGAAACTGATGGTGTCTGCATATAAACTAAAGCATACTTTTTAAACTTTCTTTTTCTTGAGATTCTTTTTTGAGGGGGGTCTATGTTTTCTTTCACAACATGACTATTATGAAAATATTTTGCATAACTACACATGTATAACCTATATCAAATTACTTGCCTTCTTAAAGGGGGAGGGAGCAAGGAAGGGGAAAGGGATTGAAGGGAGAAAGGGAGAGAATTTGGAACTCAAATTTTAAAAGCAAATGTTAAAAATTGTTTTTGCATGTAGCTGGGGAATAAAAAATACGAAAAAAATATTCTAAAGGAAATTGGAAAAAAAACACACCTGAAAATAAGCAAACAGTTCTTAAGATAATCATAAGGATCAAGGGGATGACGTTAAGAAGTAGAAAAAAGGTTGATGAAAAGTCATCAGGATCCTCAGATCATCTGCAATGTTGAGATACAGACCTATCTACAGGTCTGTAGGATAAATTTGGGGAAATAAAAATAAGGTAATTCTGACACAAAAATCTTTGCTTACATAAATTCCAGAACAGGTATGCTTAATGTTTTTTTGTGCGTTGTGGCCCTCTCTGGCAATCTAGTGGATCCCTTCTCAGAATGTTTTCAATGCATAAACCGAAATATATATAACTATAAAGAAAACCAATTGTTCTGAAACACAGATATGAAAATAATTTTAAATCAGTTTTATAAACCCTACTAAGGTTGATAACTCCTGTTCTAAAGCAGATTTCTGAAACACATACAAATTTCTATTCACATATACTATGCCTTGCCTTTCTCCTTTGTTTAAAATACCTCTGCATCTTTGTCTATGGCTATCCTATCCATCCTTCCAAGGTCCAAATAAAGTCCTACCTTTTCCATAAAGTCTTCCCTGCTGATTCCAATTGGTATTGTCTGAATGTCTTCGATATGACCTACATATAATAAGTCACACCTTTATTATTTATTACCTCATTCAGTAATTTATTCCAATCAATGTTTATCAAGGTGATAGATCAAGGTTTATCAAATGGTCACTACGTGCCAGGCCCTTTATTTGTGTGAGTAGGTTTCATTTTCCCAGTTAGATGCTAGGCACGGCCAGCAGAAGAGCATTCTATTACCAATCACTAAAGATCCTGTATCCCCTCTGACCTAACACTACTGACCTCTTATTTCATATAGCTTTTGCTTCCTTCAATCAGTTTACCAGGGGTGACCAGGCTCTGGTTAAATTTTATCATTCTAACAAAACTCTTGAGAGGTAGCCATAGCTGTCATATTAAGCACTGACTTTGGAATTAGGTAAACCCAGGGTTGAGGCTTCCATCTGACCCTGCACAAATCACTTAACCTCTAACTCTTAGTGCCCCCAGGTATCTAAGTAGCACAGGAGATGCAAATCTACCTCAATGAGAGCCACTTCCCCACTAGGAGTTCCCTTCATGGATAAAATCATAGATCTGGTTTAAAACCAACTTGTAAAATCTCACAAAAGAAAAATTTATAAGCCAGAATACCGCAGGCTGGCTTTATGACCTTAGGGAAGTCACTTCAATTTGCAATGCCCCGAGATGATTCTTGAAGACTATAAATTGCAAAGGTGTCAATAGGTGTTTCCTGACTGGAAGTTCCATAATCCAATGAAATCATAGGTCTGGTCCATCCAATGAGAAGTAACTGACATGCAGCCTATAATATTCCCATCAACTAGTCATAACACTTGCTTCCCAGAAGGAGAGAGTCTACTTAGGAAACAATGTCACTGCCAGAAAGTTGTTTGTGTAGATACAGGGCAAAGGGAGAAGGATAACATTCAGGACATAATCTTTTCCTAGTAGCTATGTCACCACCCAACCCATTTCCACTAAAGGCATCTAGCAAACATATCTGAGCATCAGTGCTGATGAATCAGGTATCCACCCTGTCTTCTGACAGTGCTATTCTGTTATGCTGATGTATTTATTTCCTGACTCTCCTTTTCCTAGATTCCATGTATGCCCCACCCCCACTTCTGTTTTTGTTTATAATTAACACGTTATGATTTCCAAGATTATAATGTTTATTATGTTAGTAACCATTATGGTATTTTCTCTGACGCTATTTACTCATCACTTACTTAGTGAGACTCCTGGGAAGTACCCTGGTGTTATGAGCATCACATAAATAGATCGTCTTTTATCTGTCCTTCAAATGGACTGTTTAAACCTCAGATGTAAAATGGATCATTTGCTTATGTTTCAGAGAGTACCATTTTTTGACTTCCTAAATTCTAGGGATACTTTAGAGTACCCCTTTTTTGGAGAATTCAGTTCCCTAGGCATTGGAATAGGAAAGTATTTACAAAGCACTGACTATATGTCAAGTATTGGGCTAAGAGCTGGGAACACAAATAAAAAAAAACAAGCCAGTCCCTGCTTTCAAAGGGTCCACATTCAAATTGGGAGGAAAACACATGAAGGAGAGCTCAACTTCAAGGAGAAGCCCTGGAATATCCCCAAACATACCTCTCCTGAACCCTGAACTCTTTATTCAGTCAATAAATCTTACATCTGACATTCAACATTACAATCTCCAAAACAGAATTTATGCTGTTAAATAAATATGACCCTCAAACTAGATTTCCTACCAAATCCCCCATTTCTATGACTAGAAGTATCATTATCTTAGACTTTTAGCTTCATATCCATCTTTGATTCCCTCATTCTCCTAAATACTTAGATTGGGAGTTGGTCTCCCATGATGGACCTACTAAAGGAGAGAAGCCACATGGAAACCAGCACAGTATATCTGGAATGCCTAAAGAGTGCATCCAAAGGATACTTCACTTCTGGCTGAGGGTAATAGGAGAAAACTTCCTGTAAGGAGTAGCATTTGTGCTGGCGGCTAAAAGCTCGTTAAGATTGTAACAGGCAGGGATTGATGTGGGGAGAATGGGGTGAATGGTATTATGAGGAAAGACAATAACACAAGAAAAGGCACAACGGAGATAGGGGAATTAAGCATATTCCATAAAGGATGAGGAGTTTGGTTTGACTGTGGCTTGTGATGCTTGAAAAAGGTGGTATGGAAAGTACATTCGCTTTGGAATCAAAGAGGATGGGTGTGACTCCTGCCTCTGACACTCCTGCCTATGTAACAAACTCCTTAATCTCTCCAGGGCTCAGTTTCCTCATTCATACAATGAGGGTTTTGGATTAGAGAACTTCTGAGACTCTTTAACAACAGGTAAAATGGTACAATGGAAGGAGTGCTGGATTTGCAGAGAGCAAATCCTAAATTAAAATTCTGTCTCAAAAACTTACAACCTGTGAGTCCCCGGGCAAGTCAATTAATAACTGCCAGAAAGTTGTTTGTGTAGATACAGGGCAAAGGGAGAAGGATAACATTCAGGACATAATCTTTTCCTAGTAGCTATGTCGCCACCCAACCCATTTCCACTACAGGCATCTAGCAAACATATCTGAGCATCAGAGCTGATGAATCAGGTATCCACCCTGTCTTCTCCTGTTATAGCTTCTCTGTAACATGGGAAAAATAATAGCACCTACCTCACAAGGTTGTTGTAAAGATCAAAGGAGATAATATGTGGAGAGTACTTTGCAAATCTTAAAGTGCTCCGTAAAATGTTACTGTTCTGTCATTTTTAAGTGGTGTCCCTTCGTGACCCCAATGGGGGTTTTCTTGCAAAAGACACTGGAGTGGTTTGCCATTTCCTTCTCCGGTTCATTTTACAGATGAGGAAATTGAGGCAAACAGGGTTAAGTGACTTGCCCAGGGTTAAACATCTAGTAAAAGTGCCTGAGGTCAGATCTGAACTCAGGAAGATGAGTCTTGCTGACTCCAGGCCCACTACTCTATCCTCACTACCCCAACTATTATTAGGAAGTTTTTCCTGACATCAAGTCTAAACTGGACTCTCTGCAACTTCTCCCCACTGTTGCTGGTTCTACCCTCACAGGACAAACAAAATAAGTCTGATCTTTCCTACACATGATAGTTATCCAAACCTGAACACAGATATCATAGCACCTCTGAAAATTTAGCATTCTCCAGACTAAACATGCTTCACCCAATCTTCATACCACATAGTCTCAAGGTCATTCATCATTCCAACTGCTCTTCTCTGGTTATTGTCCAGCTTTTCAATGTACTTCTGAGACTGTGGTACCCAAAGCTGAATACAACCCTCCAACCCTCCAAATGAGATCTGACCAAGCCACAACAAAGAAGAGGCAATCACACTTCTCTTAATGGAGTCCAAGATTGAATTAGCTTTTTCAGTTGCCTCACTGTTTCATACCAAGCTCTCAAACCACTAAAACCCCAAAATCTTTTTCAGAACAATTGATACATAAACATTCCTCCCCTGGATTGTATTTGTGAGGTTGATTTTTTTATACCAAAGTATAAGATTTTATATTTATCCTTTCTGAATTTCATCTCATTAGATCTCTTTGGATGCTATTATCTATTTTGTTTTCTATCCCTCCCATCTTTTGTTTTTACCTGTAAAGTGAACGAGCATGCCATTTATGCCTTTATCTGAATTCTTTAAAAAGGACAGCTATGTGGCACAGTGCTTATGGCACTGGGGTTGACGTCAGGAGGACATGAGTTTAAATCTGGCCTCAGACACTTACTAGCTAGGCGACTTAACACCATTTGCCCTTAGTTTCCTCATCTGTAAAATGAGCTGGAGAAGGAAATGGCAGATCACTCCAGTATCTTTGCCAAGAAAACCCCAAATGAGGTCATGGCCTCAACTGAAAAATGACTCAACAATACATTTTTTTTAAAAAAAAAAAGAGTATCTATCTGGGGTGCTGACATAATGGCAATGAAACATTAACAACTACTTTGAGTTTGTCTACTCCACCAGTTCTTTAGTTTGGGACTAGATCATTGAGGGAAGCCTTAGAGTTTGTTCAGTGAGTCATAGGGACATATGGATTTTGGGGAAGAAAGATTGACCTGGTGGTGATATATCAGATGGACTGGTAGTATGAAGCCACAGGAGCTAAAAAGGACGGCCAATAAGTAATTAGGGTCTGAACCAAAGACAGTAAAAATTAAAATTATGCTAAATACATAAATATATCATTTTATCCTTACAATAACCCAACGAAGCAGGTGTGAAGCATTCCTTGAAGAGAGAATCTATAGAACTTGGCATACAACTGGAATGGGTGGTGGGGAGGAGGCAAGGTCAAGGGAGAAGTTAAACACAATTCTAAGGATTCCAAATTTGGGTATCTGGAAAATTAATGACCCTCTTAAGAAAAATAGGGAAGTAATGAAAAGCTTTGTAAGTTCCAGTATTAGGATGGAGTTATAAAAAGCTCACTTATAGAAAGAATAACTTACACTACCCCAGTAGGACCTCCAGATGACTTTATCTTATAGGCAGTTAAAATAAATAGATTTGGATCTTGGGCAAAACCTAGAGATAAATATTTGGGAGTCTCCCACATTAAGCAGACAGTAATCTCTTTCTTTTCCTCTCTCTGTCATATACTTTTTAAAGAATCTACTACATACAAGGAAGGCCTTGTGCTAGTGCTGGGAATACAAAAACAAAGAAATGATCACTATCCTCAAAGATTTTACAGTTCAATTGATGATGTACCTTTATTACAGCTATTCCTTACACATTGCAACTTTCCCCACCTTGGGTTATCATATCTTGAGGTTCAGCATAAGAAATTAAAAGGGACTTTGGGGAGAGTTTTGCAGAAGTCATAGACATGAGCAGGCCATCAGACAACACCAAAAAAGTTTAGAAATTCATAAATGCATAAAATATATGCATAGTGTTATATAATATCAACATGTTTTATCTTTATGAAGGGAAGATTTTCCAGATTGCTGGGGCATTGTGTTCCTAACCCTTACAATGTGAAAGGGATTTGTATTTTCTAATGTTTTCCTGCAAATA
Organism: Pseudocheirus occidentalis; assembly: GCA_028646575.1. Lineage (NCBI taxonomy): Eukaryota > Metazoa > Chordata > Mammalia > Diprotodontia > Pseudocheiridae > Pseudocheirus > Pseudocheirus occidentalis. The sequence continues at coordinate 144,136,530 of CM053594.1, read as the reverse complement.
TACCTGATTTTGTTCACTCTTCTCCTCAATGTACCAAGTACATAGTAAGAACTCAAAAATACTTGCTGAGTCATCAATTTTTATCTTTGTAATTTTGGAGGATGGGGGAGGGGTAGATGAAGAAACACTGAAAGCGATCACCAACTTCAGCTTAAACTTCTTTGAGGTTAATTATTGTTCACTTCCAATGAAAATCTGCCCCAGTGTCTCATTGTGGCTTGGAGGTGATGTTGATTATTGAAGACTGCGCCAATCATACACAAGCTTTGGCAAGTCTTACCCAAAGAGAGAGTCCCAGCAACAGCTCAAACTGGGTTTCTGTTCCCTGAGCACGAGCCTAACTCATTTCAGAGAAAAGCTGGTCAACAAGTTGGCTACGGGGCGGCATGTTTCAGCCACGGTTTGCTCTAAAAAGACTGTTTACCTAGTAGTCAACATCCACAAAATCAAATGCCTTTGAAGCTTCCAGTGAAGAAGTTAAGAACACCACGGCAAGTTAGTTCAACTTGGTCTCCCGTAAAACCACAGAAAAACACAGGAGTGCTCCAATGAGCTCAGATTTTAAAAGGACGTTCATAAGACAGAAGAATGAAAAAGCGCCTCTTCCTCTAGAGCATATGATTAAGGACAACCAAAGCCCAGACTAAGTCAAGGCTTACAAATTGACCAAGGATTGTTTTGTGGATGTTCAGAACAAGAAGGACAAAGAAAAAATCAACTAGCTGCTTGGGACAGATATTTTAATAATAACGGAGGGCAAAAAGAAAGCAAAGCTATTATTATCATTATTTAGACTGTAAATTTTTTTTTGTATCTCCAGAACTTAGAACAGTGCAAGGCACATAGTAGGTATTTAATGAATGTTTATTGATTTATTGATTGACTTTTGCCCACCATGAAAAATGATTTTTAATATGGAAAGAATAGAAAAAACACAACAAGAAATGTAAGGTAATATATAATAACTAGAATTCACATGGCAGTTTAAGGTTTGTGAAACACTTTACAAATATCATCTCATTTGCTCCTCATGACAAGGAGGGAGGTGATGTTATGAACCCCATTTTACCGATGAGGAAACCAAGGCACAGCAGTTAAATGACTTGCCCAGAGTCACATAGCTAGTACCTATCTAAAGCTGAATTTTAACATCAGCCTTCTTGACTTAAGACATGACAGTATGAAGTCACCTTAGCTGCTTTAATTAAATTCAAGTTTCCAGCCTCAGACAAATTATATCCCAAGAATTTTGAAAGAGTTTGGTGATGTGAACTCAGAAAAACACAAAATTTGTGAAACTGTGTAGAATGAGAAAGGTATCATTAAATTAGATTACTAAACTAGATGGTCGAAGTATTAAAACTAACGAGATTATATTTATCCCTATCACATGGTCCAAGTTCTACATAAATCTTTAATCAAATCAACTGCATAAGTACAGGTGGGGAGAGACTTGGCTCAGAATAAATAGACGGAAAGGCCTTTGTTCACTGAGTTTAATAAAAGCCAGAGTGACTTGTGTGGTTACCAAAAGAGGCAATGAGTATGGTATCTAGAATAGGGGAGATGACTATACCAGCATAACTAGACAAAATGGAGGGCAAGTAAGGTGGTACAGTGGATAGAATGCTGGATCTGGAGTCAGGAGAACTCATATTCCTGAGTTCAAATATGGCCTCAGACACTTTCCAGCAGTAGGACTCTAAGCAAGTCACTTAACCCTGCTTAACTCAATTTCTTTATCTGCAAAATGAGTTGGAGAAAGAAATGGCTAACCACTCTAGTATCTTTGTCAAGAAAACCCCAAATGGGGTTATGAAGAGTCACAAATGACTTGAAATACAAATAGCAAAAGGGAATAATATACGATTTCTACAACAGTGTAAAAAAAAAAAGATCACTAGAAGGAAGCTGAACTCTGAGTAATAAAAAAACAAACAAATAAACAATGAAAGCCCCAAAGATAATGAAGCATATTTCCTCCTTCCTTCTGGCAAAGAAGATGGAGGACTGATAGAACAGAATGTTGTTAATTATCATTAGAGTCTCAGTATTAGATGTTTCTGCTTAATTCTTAATGCTTAAATTTCTTAATTAATTGATTAAGTTTACTTAATAATTAATTTTAATTTGTTTAATTTTTTTCTTTGTCACAAAGAAGGATTCAAATTAGGGAGTGGGAAAAGACTATGTTGTAAAGCTAACAGGCATTAATAAAGTGTATTTGAAAAGATCTCCCCTTACAGCTGAAAGTAGCTTTCATAGACGTGGCCCACCTTTGCAATTCTTGGGGCTTTTCTCTGGAAAAGAAAAGAGATCTATGTTTCCTCTGAGGATGCATAGTTCACATTCTTGGGGGCAAAGAACAAGGCAAAATACTCCTCACCTCACAATAATTTGAATTATTTTCACCTATCTTCAGCTATCCAAACTATGCTGAAGAAAGAGATATAAAGGCAGAACACATATACTTGTAAACACGTTGAGCTCCAACTAAAAGGCCTTCCCCTTGCAGCATCCCATGAAATTGCTTTATGTAAGCACTGCCTTCCATAGCACCTAGCACAATGTACAGCCTTAGAAGTAGATACAGAAAGAACTTATAAATGTTTTTATATCTTTTCCTGCATAGTTCCAAACTGCTTTCAGGAACTGTAGGATCAATTCATAGCTCCACCAACAATGTATTACTGTGTCTTTGTCTCCACATTTTCAGCAATGACTGTTCTCCATTTTCTATCATCTTTTTTTAATTTGAAGGGTATGAGAAAGTGGAGTTGTTTTAGTTTATGGCTCCCTTACCGCGACTGATTTGGCAATTTTTTTTCTTATCACTGATGATCATTTATTTCTGTTTTTGAAAACACTTGCTCATATCTTTTGACCACTTATATATTGGGAAATAGATTTGGTGCTTACTTATTAATGCCATTTCCTTATATGTCTATATGTCTGTTTGTCTCTCTCTCTCTCTCACACACACACACATATACACATACACACAAGAGTATTATTCTTGTCGCACAGATTGTGTTCATTAAGAAGTTTCTGAATTGTATATAATCATAACTATATTTTGTCCTTTCCAATATTCCCTATTTTATTTGGTCATGAGATTATGGTTATTTAACTTTTTAAATTTACTTTTCAATTTGGAACGAATTGTAGTATTAATGATGTAAGTTTAAACTTGTTTACTGCCAAAGTTCTTTGTAGTTTTCCTTTCAGATCTTGTAGAACACAGAGTCCTTCTGCCAGTACCTTGTGATCTTTGGATTAACAAACACTGGGCTGCTATGTTCAACTGCTTCTGGCTTACACTTATCTAGTGTGTTCCATACCAACCTACTTTCTGTTTTTTAACCCAAGGAGTGTGGTGCCAAAACATCTTCTTCCTTTCTTCACCAAGATATACTAGAAGTTTAAATGAACCTGAGGATTTAGGCACCATTTCAAGAAGGACTCTACAAATAATACTGGATTTACTTTTGTCAGTTGGTTTGTTTTTTAATCAAAATCTGTGATTTCACTGGTATAAAGAATTTCTCATGAGAAAGCTCCCACCATAAATGCAGAGTAGGGTTCAGTTTACTCCTCACCTGTAAAATAAGGCAACTAGATGAAGTAGTCTTAATATTGGAGGCCTAGAGCTACAAGCCTAGATGCTTCTAGTCTTAGAATGTTGCCTTTGGTACTGAGAAGTTAGGTGACATTACATATGATAGGTGAGACATATTGGGTTCATTACTCCAACATCACATAAAGCAAGAGATTAATAAAAGTATGCAAGACGGTACTACTATCTTGATTGTATTAGTAAGAGTGTAAGTTAGCATGTGTAACCAAAATCTACAACTAACAGGACAACCTTACAGTAGTTTGGCTTTCTCCTCTCACCACATCTTACAATAAAACTAAAGAACAGAAAGGTTAAGGGAGTCTATGTTTAATCTTTAATTTCCTCTTCCTACTCTCTGGGAAGAGATGTGAAGAGATTATTACTATTGTTCAGTCATGTCTGACTCTCTGTGAATCCATTTGGGGTTTTCTTGACAAAGATACTGGAGTGGTTTGCCATTTCCTTCTCCAGATGAGGAACTGTGGCAAACAAGCTTAAGTGACTCGCCGTGGGTCATAGAGCTAGTAAGTGTCTGAGGCTGGATTTGAACTTGGGAAGATGAGGCTTCTTGACTCTGGGCCTGGTGCTCTATCTACTTCACCATCTAGCTATCTGCCCAGAGATTGCCGGAAGTCAATGAGAAGAGGCAGGAGAAAAATCAAGGGCTCATATAATCAAACTGTACATCTTCAAGTTAATGCTGCAACTAAATCCTTAATATGAACCCAGGAGGGAAGTGATTAACTATGACATTTGCTTACAAGAGAGATGGAAGAATAAAAGCAGGCTTTTATTGGAATTTACTTAGGGAAAGCACAATCGATGACTAATATAATAAATCACCATATAAGAAAACAAACTAGTGCTGATGACCCTTCCTATACATGCACGAGATTAAGTTACATGAAGAAGGAAATACTGCATAGAATCATGTGGCTTCTTTTCACTCTACTTCTGTTTTCTGCCAATTCCTGGAAAATACATTCTGAGAACCAAAATGACCATTTCCTTGACCCCAATGTTTTTTTCTTTTCAGTTTTCAGAAATTGACATTGCAGCACCATTTCCCCACTTAACTACATCGGCAGGAGATGAAAGCTACTTATTTGTTAACCATGCTTTATACATGCTCAGTAAACATTATAGTCTTCTTATTGCTTTTCTCCCCCATTATGGGGCTATGCGAGGAAAGGCACTAAATGAAATTTTACTATTATCGTGAGAAATCCTGTACACACATGCTGCTCCAATTGCTGGAGGAAATAAAACACGCCATTTTAACTTTTATGAGCTGCTGAATTTTCAGACATTCCAAGGATTTGGTTGTTCCTGGTATCTCAGAGGAAGAAAAAGGTCTCTGAAATTCAATTCACTGCATTTATAGGCAAGGTACTCTGCCAAGTGTTAGTGACACAAAGATGAAACTGAACAGTTCCTAGCCCCAGGGAGCTTCCTGGCTCATAGTGGCAATAAGATAGAGACACAAATGACCAGAAGACACGTTAGAATGTGATGCAAGGCTTAAAAGATAGTAAACATAAAGCTAAATGGCAAGGTATAGTAGGAAAGACTAAGAAAAATGGATTAAAGTTTCAGTTTGGCCGTTAAACTAGCAATATGATGTTGGGGAAGTCATGACCTCTACAAATTCCAATTTCCACATCTGGAAAATGAGGAAGTCAGACATGAACTCTATGGCCCCTTCGAAGCTTAGTGATTCTAAGACTGGTGTGATCAATCTATGCAGAAAAAAATCAGAACAAGAAAGATTCCACAGGAAGCCGATGAGGAGCTCCATCTTCAGTGAGAAGAATTAAGCTTTTAAAACTGCAATGTAATGCTTAGAGATGAGGTAGTATTTAGGCAGTCCAGTAAAGCCTATGGATCCCTTCTCAAGCCATGTTTTTAAAATTATGACGTAAGATTACAAAGGAAATTATACTGACATACAGTTAATGAAATATTTTAAAAGTTTACAGGTGCAAGGTTAAGAATCCTAGCTTCAGTAAAACCCTCTGTTTTTTGTTTGTTTTTTCTATTAAGAAAACTAAGACTCAGAAAAGTTAAATGACTTGTTAGAGAAAAGAAAAAAACAGAGCTTCTTCATGGTGGAGTAAGGGCTGAATTCTAGCTAACTTTTATTCTTTTTGTTTTTTGATGCTTTAAAAAAATGTCATATTTTTTTAAATAAAAAGGTCTTTTCAATATCTCCCATAGAAATACCCCTTTCCTCCATTTCAGTGGTCTTTCTACCACAAATAAGCTGATGCCTATTTTCCCATCTCCATGGTAACCAATCTTTCTAAACATCTATTTCAATGCCCTGTCTCAAAAAGTCATGCTCTATTCCCCCAGGGCCAAAATGTGTGCTTCTGCAAAGAGGTATTTGGTGGTTTACAGCAAAACCTTCCATAGATCTGCCTCAGATCCTGTCCAAGGGAATTTGCTCCCAAGAGGTACCAGAGAGACCTAATTACAGAAGGTTTCACCCACCTTTGCATGGCATGGATCCCAAGGTCACCTGCCATGAGATGGTCTTGGATTAGACACCTCATATGAAGAACACATCTAGTTATCAATGAGCTCTCTGTCTGGTAAATTGTTAGTAGAGTTTCAGTTAACATAACCCTCAATAATTCAATAACTCTTCTATGACACAGTGACAGCTGCCAAAGCACTGGATTGTGTTTTAGAGGCAGTTGGTGGCACAGTGGATAGAGCACTGATCCTGGAGTCCCTCAGATACTGACTAGCTGTGTGACCTTGGGCAAGTCACTTCATCTCTGCTTCAGTTTCCTCAACTTTAAAATCAAGATAATAATAGCACCTACCCCCAGAGCTGTTGCAAGGATCAAATAAGATGATAAGTGTTAACTGTATTAGCATGGTGCCAGGTACGTAGTAGGTTCTTAATAAATGCTTGTTCCCTTCCTTGGTGTAAAGAAAATTAGATATGGAGTCAGAAAACCTGGGTTCATTGCCTGCTTCTATTTCTTACTCTCTGTGAAACCTCAGACAAATCATTTCCCTCATTGGCCTTTATAATCAAGAGTTTGAACAAAATCTCCAAGGCCCCTAAGTTTAAATCCTAATTATGATCCTGAGGCACTGCAAGACGAGTTATTAAATGTAAAAAAAAAATATACAATGTCCTGAGCCTCAATTTCCTTGTCCAAGAAAATCAATCAATAAATCACTAAGCATTTATTAAATGTCTACTACATGCCAGACTAGACGTTAAGTATATAAAGACATAATGTTGGAGTTGTCTTAGATTATTTCTAAGGTTTCTACCAAACCTACCACTCCATGAATATGTATTCAGCATCAGTTTAGCATGAATTATTTTTACTAGATCTTTAAAATTTTCAATTAACAAGTATTTTAAAAATTTTAATCTGTTCTTCCCACTAGAGCTCACCACACTGAGCACATTAAAAAAAAAAACAAAAATAAAATAAATCCCTCAATACTTTGCCTTCTTTTGTGTCCATAAATTGGTCTTTTATTCTTTTTTTTACAATAGTAGTTTATTTTTCCCTCCAATTAAATGTAAAAACAATTTTTGACATTTGGGGTTTTTTTTAAGTTTCAAGTTCCAAATTCTAGGCTTTTCTCTCCCATCCTGAGATACCAAGCAATCTGATAGAGGTTATACATGTATACGTGTAATCATGTAAAACATATTTCCATATTAATCACTTTGTGGGAAAAAACTCAAACCAAGGGGGCGGCTAGGTGGCACAGTGAATAAAGCACCGGCCCTGGAGTCAGGAGGACCTGAGTTCAAATCCGGCCTCAGACACTCAACACATTTACTAGCCAAGTGACTTTGGGCAAGTCACTTAACCCCAATTGCTCTTCAAAAAGCAAAAGAAAACATCAAAAACTCGAACAAAAAAAACAATGAAAGAAGGAAAGAAAGCAAAAAATAGTATGCTTCTGCATTCTGACTACATTCTCTGGAGGCAGACAGCATACTTCATCACAAGTCCTTTGGAAATGTCTTAGATCATCTTACTGCTGAGAGTAGCTAAGTCATTCACAGTCTGTTCATGAATTTGGGTTGGCTATTCCTCAGATTGCAGGACATACAGTCTCCATTACCTCCTTAAATCCTTTGGCATTTAAATCAAAGCTATCCCTCAAAAACTAACACCCATATTGACCATATTTGAAAATGTATGACTCTTTCTTCATTTTAAGTGATCACCTCTGCCTAGAGGTAAGTGCCATGTTTCATCCTTCTGGACGCCTAGCTTATCAATATGTTGATCACTATTTATTTTTATCAAATTTAACACCCAAATTAACAACAAAGGACATATGAAGGAAGATACCATCTGCATCGAGAAAGAATTGATAAAGGTGTAGCAGCAACCACACTGGCATACCCAGGATGGCTGCTAGTATGTGTTCTTAGATCTACTTACTAGGAAAGACAGCTGTTTAAGGCATCAACAATCTTTTTAAAATTCCATTCACTAGTTCAGGAGAAAAGTCAGCACTGAACTTCAGGGAAAATACAAACAGAGAAACAAAGACCAACAGACAGGGCTCTAACTGCCTCAATCAAATATATACTTTACATACGTCCCTGGATTGAGAGAGACTTTAAATCTGAGCAGTCAGCAAGCTCTGAACACAGAGCCACTCAGAATCTCAACCAGGGAATCACAAGATCCTTCTCATAAGCAAGCCCCCAAAGCAGAATACCAACTCAGAGTAGATATATATATATATATATATATATATATACACACTTCTCAGAGCCAGAAGGCATCATAACCCTTGTGACTCAGTGCCTAATTAGAAATTAGCAAAAAGTGGGAAAGCCCTCCTAGATTCAAGCCTCCCCTAAGCAAGCTTCCCTTAATGAGCTCCACATGAGGCCTATTAATGGTTGGGGAAGACCTTAAATTCAATTAACATTACAAAAGGGAAGTACAAAAAGAATAATTTTACATATATATACACATATTTGTGTCTAATGGCACCCATTTGTGTCTAATGGTAGAGTGGGAAAGGGGAGGAAAGAAAAAAAAGAAATGTACATGATAACTATTCTATATTTAAAAGGAATATCAAGTTGTTCATAATAGATTTAAAGTTATATGTGCAATCACTTTTAAAAATTATATTCTGTTATGGAAATGTTTTATAATCCATATATTAAAAATAAAAGAAATGGTAAAAACATTAAAACCTTTAAATTAAAATCTTTAAATGTTGGAACTAGAAGGTCTCCAAGGTCTTTACTTCACATTGGGGGAAACAGATCAGAGAGGTCATGTGATTTGTCCAAATCCCTCCAGGTACAGTTCAAGACTAGAGCCCAGGTGTCTCAAAGCAATGTCTTTTCCTCTACTCCTGATGATGTGGTATTTTATTTATGGTATATATCATAAATAAATATGTAAATAAGATATTTATTTAGTGCCTAATAAGTTTATGGCACTATACAACAGAAAGCTCATAGGAATTAAACCTTGAAAGACCTTAGAATAACCTAAATTTTATGTATAATCTAAATAAAATTGCTTGCCATCTCAGTGAGGGGCTAAGTAAAGGAGAGAGAAAACTTAAAACTCAAATTGTTTTAAAAATAAATATTAAAATTATCTTTCCACGTAACTATGGAAAAATAAAATATCTTAAAATTTTAATTTAATTTAAAAATAAATGTCAAAAAATTTTACATAAAATTGGGAAATATTTAATGAAATAAATAAAATTTTTCAGTCAGCAAGACAAAGGATACCTATGTACTTAGCATAGTGCCCGGTCTCTATACAGCAGCTATGTGGTACAGATGATAAAGTGCTAGGAAGACCCAAATTCACATCTAGACTTGGGCACTTACTAGCTGTGTGACTCTGGGCAAGCTGCTTAGCCTGTCTGCATCGGTTTCCTCAACTGCAAAATGGGGATAATAATATCTATTTCACAGTATTATTGTAAGGTTCAAATGAGATATCTGTAAAACACTTTCATATGTGCTAGAACAATTTATGCTAAAACATAAGTGCTAAGTAGGCACTGCTTGTTTCCCTTCCTTCCCTAGGAAATACTTAATAAATGAGCTGGAAAGGAACTTTTAAAACACCTAATACAAAGCTTTCATAACAGATGGGAGCATTGAGGCCCAGAAAGGTCAAGACTTGTTTAAGGTTAGATTAGTAATAAGTATCAGAGCCAGTGTTTAAAGCCAGGTTCCCTGTGTCTGACTCCCAAATGAGTGTCTGTTCCACTAACCACGAGGCTCAAGATGATTCTAAGTCACTCCCCTTTAAGACACACATATTCCTTAACCATGCCAATCGATTAAGAGTTCATTGGGGGCAGCTAGGTGGAGCAGCATATAGAGCGTGGGCCCTGGAGTCAGGAGGACCTGAGTTCAAATTTGGCCTCACACACTTAATACAAAAAACTAGCTGTGTGACCTTGAGCAAGTCACTTAACCCCAATTGCCCTACCTTCCCCCCTCCAGAAAGCAAAGAAAAAAAGAAAAAAAAGAGTTCATTAGATTAGCTCAAAAAAGGTCTATTATTCAATAGAAGAATTCTTCTCAGAGTTTGGATCATGTCAGTCGCAGACGTCAGTCCACAGTTAGATTTTGTTACAGTACTTGGGTATGAGCAATTAGATGCCAAGGAGAATAAGAATGCATCCCCACATTGGTGGATGGGCACTATAATTAGAATCGCTATGCAAATCATCACTGGCCCAGAGTCTGAAAGAAATCAAGTCAAATAAAAACTTGTTTTAAAAAAGAAAAGGGAAAAGCTCCAATAAAGATTAAACAGGCTCTTCCAAGCGTTCACTGCTGTGGGACAAAGTCAGAAGTCCTGTCACGCCTTCTTTTAGGTCCAAGAATTAGTACAGGGTATTATTCCCCATACGTCAAGGTATGCAGTCTCCATACAACCTCAGTCCTTCAAGACCTAAAGCAAAGCCCTCCCTCAATGAAATCTTGCCTGAATCATCCTTCCCTTACCTTCCTCAAGACGCTCAGCTGAAATCCATCCATCTACTTCATCAAATTTTAACCCCACTTTATCTAGATCTCTATTTTTCTTATCACGTCTTACATTCTGTCTTATCTTTTTAGTTGAATGATAAATTCCTCGAAAAAAGTGTAATTTTCATTTCTGTATCTCAAGAGGCTAACACTATACCTTATACATAATAAGTACTTAAATGTTCTTGGAATGAATTTAGTCCTTATGACACCAATAAACAGGAATAAAAATGATGAACTTTTTTATAAGTGAATATTTGGAACCCATCTGAAAAAAAAACTAGGATAACAGGTGGTAAAATCAGTTCAGAAAAGAAGTGTCACCTTCTTTTATGTCAGTGTTATTGTAAACCACTGCAGAAGATTTTCCATGGACCATCAGTCAGTCAGTCAGTAAACATCTAAGAAGGGCTCACTGTGCTACAGAAAGCTCTCAAGGAGCTCACAATCTAATAATGAATCCAAGTAAAAGGACACTGCCAACGGAAGAAAAAGATTCATTTGCTCTAGATCTGACCATTCTTTTTTGACTGGAGATGAGAGTATAAAACAATTCTATTGGAGTAAGAACTTCTCCCTTTCAGGTTATCCATACTATTTTTCTGAAAGTGCCTAGCTAACCCATGCCTCTACATCAGTTACTGTGGTTCAGAAAGTTATGTTCATTTTAAAGAGGGTGACAGGGCTAGAAAAGGGTCCTACCTCTTTCGAATTTCAACCGTTGGTAAAGCTGAAATTGATCCACCGACACCAAGCAGGCAATCTGAAACCAAACACAGAAAGGTGAGATTTACAGCCCTGCTCGGGGTTCTGTTTGTTACTACTCTCTAAAGGTCTCTCCTTGTTGGGTTTTCTGTACCATCTAAACACAAATCTTTATGTCTTTCCTTGCTTTTACAATCGTCCCCTACAAGTCATCCCTTGCAGTTAGGAGGCATTCTAGATAGAGTGCTGGGCCTGGAGTCAGGAAGACCTGAATTCAAATATAGCCTCAGACGCTTACTAGCTGGGTGACCCCAGGCAAGTCACTTAACCCTGTTTGCCTCATTTTCCTCATTTACCCAAGTAAAATGAGTTGGAGAAGGAAATGGCAAACCCCTCCAGTATCTGCCAAGAAAACCCCAAAGAGGATCATGAAGAAATTGATATGACTGAACAAACAAGTCACTCTGAGAGAGGGCACTATAGAATCACTGAGCTAGAAAGGACCAAGAAATGACCTAGTCCAGTCTTATTTCACAGATAAGAAAATCCAAACCCAGAGAGAGGTTTATTATATGTGTGCGTTCACATGGGGAACTGGTGATTGCCCAGGGCTTGACCCCAGTTCTTATGAACTCCTCCATCCCATGTTCTGTATACCACACCGCCAAGTGTACGCTCTTTTGAAGCAGGAAATCTTGTTCTTCTCAAATTTTCTAGATACTCACAGCAGTTTCCTGGGTTTTGAAAAGAGTATATACTTCACTTTTTAGATTACAAAGCAACTAAGGTCAACTGCACTGGAGATACTGGGGAAACTCTTCTCCTGAAGAATTCTGATCAATTCTATGACCAACCACAGTATGTGTTACTTTTATCTCTTGACAGAGCAGTTATGGACTCTAGGTGCAGAATGAGGCACACATTTTTGGACATGATTTGCTTAACTACACTTTTTTGTTACTAGGGAAGTTTTTTTCTTTTTTGGTTTTGTTTTGTTTTTTTTTTTAAATTTGGGAGTGAATGAAGGGAAGAGCCAGTGATTGCCATTCAATCCTTTCAGTCATGTTGGACTCTTGGTGACCCTATTAAAGTTTTCTTGGCAAAGACACTGGAATGGTTTGCCATTTCTTTCTCCAGCTCATTTTATGGATGAGGAAAGTGAGGTAAACAGGGTTCAGTGACTTGCCCAGGGTCACACAGCTAGGAAGTGTCTGAGGCTGGACATGAACCCAGGTCTTCCTGATTTCAGGCCTGGCTCTTTATCCACTGTACCACCTAGTCAAAGAGCTCATGATAGTGATACTGTTAAATATAAATATATAAACACACACATGTAGGATCGCTGAAGCATTTTTTTTAAAAAATTCAGAAGAGAACATGAAAAAGTCCAGAAAGATACAGACAAGCAGGAAAGTTTTGAAACTACTGTGTTGAATTTACATACCTTATTTTTTTTTTAAGGCAAACTTTTGTAAGACTGAAGAGTTTTATGTACATTCTATTTTTCCATCCTTTGTATATGGAAATGTTCATGTTTGTTGATGCTTATCAAATTCAGAATAATAATATTTTAAAAGATAAGACAGAAATGTCCTGGTCTAATTAAAAAAGAAAAAAACTAGGTCTCCTGTCCCTTTCCTTCACACAAAGAGCCTAAAGTCTTAGCTATCACATAAAGTCATATGTTTAAATTAGTAAAAAATGAAATACCAACTTGTAACCTTCTTGTTAAAGTTGCCTTTTCCTTCCCAAAAGAGAATGTGAGCCAGAGTTTTGCCTGTAACAATTATTCCCATGAAGCCAAATATCTTTTGAGATTGCTGATGTCAATTAGACAACTGCCTTTCAAAGGTGCTCCCTAGAATAGTTTCAAACAGTCTTGAAAAATAAGATTCCTCTGACATCAAGATTTAAATGTATTAGCAGTGCTTAAAAGATGTATAATTTGAAAGTGAAGGATTTCATAACCAAACTCCAAGATATGAGCAAGCCCATATAGATTACATTCTAGCTTAGTTAAAATAAGTCTTTTAAAACTTTTTAAAATTTTTATGTCTATAGATTGTTGAATTTTATTACTACTGATGAGACAAAATGTGTAATAAAAGAGGTCTGGGAGAGGAAAAGAGGCAGTGAGGTGTATTTTGAGTCAATGCAATAAATAGTGACACATTATAGAATCTAGTCCTAAAGACAGACAAAAATCCAACTGCCCATCTGGATAAAAAATGAGACTGCCAACTACACTGTATGAAGAACCAAAAAGCTCAAGCTATTCGGGATGTTTCCCATTCCTAACAGAAAGAAATTAAACTAGGAACAGTGTTTGAAAATAAAAGCTTTTTCTTCTAAACAATTTTATTCAGTTGAGAACTGCTCTGTGGGCATATACACATGTATGTGTATATGTATTTATGAGTGATTATATGTGTATACATGTATGTTTACATACACATGCATAGGCATATCTGTGTATGCTACAGTTATTAAATTCTATAAATAATAAAGGTTTTTCAAAAGATTCATTATAACATGAACATTCCAAAGAAGACTCAGATTGAGGTTTATATTTTTCCATACAATATATCTCCCCAAACTAAAACGTATAGTGTTTAATGGCAGAACTTTTTTTAAATCCCTTTTTTTAATTTCCTAAAATTCTTGGTGTACTTTATCCCAGCATGGCAGGTCCTCCAAATGTTTGAAAATGATAAAGAAGAGAAAGAATTGATCAATAGAAGTATGTATAAAATGATTTTGAACACACACGTGTCTGTGTGTGTATATGCACATGTGTGTATTTGTACATACACATATGTGTATGTACATAAATATACATTCATATCTAATAGTAGCCATCTGTAGGCTGGGGCAGAAGAAAGAGAAATTTATATAACTATAGTCTATAAAAAGAAGAGCAGGTGGTACATAATAGATTTGCTGTTTCATGTGCAATCACTTTTATTACATTATGTTATGAAAATGCTTGTTTTAAATTAAAATATTAATATAAATTTAAAATAAATTAAAATTTTATTAAATTAAAAATATTTTTAATAAAAGAAGAAAGGTATTAGAAAATAGAGTAAAGTTATTAAGTCTCATAGGCAGCATACATGCAAAATGCACAGAGGATTTGGATTCAGAAAGGCCTTATCTCAAATATTTACTAGCTATGTGACCTTGTGCAAGTCACTTAATCTCTTTGGGCCCTCCACATCTTTGTCTATAAAACAATGGTCTCTAAATTTATCCTCATCTCTAAATCTATAATTCTATGAGCACGTGGCCTGGAGACAAATGAAATGCCTTAGGGAGCGGCAGTTCTAAATTATTATTAGAGTTGTGCAGGAACGGTGCCTGGAGACGACACACTGCAGAGATATCTGTGCCTCACATACAGTAGGTGCCTAATGTATGCTTTATGGGGCAGCTAGGTAGAACAGTGGATAGAGAGTGCTGGGGTTGGAGTCAGGAAGACTCATTTTCCTGTGTTCAAATCTAACTTCACATACTTATGAACTGTGTGACCATGGGCAAGTCATTTAACCTTGTTTGCCTCAGTTTCCTCATCTGTAAAATGAACTGGAGAAGGAAATGGCAACTCATTCCAGTATCTCTGCCAAGAAAACTTCAAATGAGGTCACAAAGAGCCAGACAAGACTGAAAAAATCACTGAATGAACAACAAATGCTTGCTGAATTCAACAGAACATTTCCCAAGCCTACTTTGTTTCATTTCCTTTACTACCTATTCACCTTTGCCAGGAAGCTAAGCTGGCTAATGGATAAAATGAGGGCTTGACGAAAAAAGGAAAAAGAACAGAGGAGAGAAGGCTAAACCATGATTGACTGTGAAGTCTGAGGCAAAGCCACTGGACACTTTCCACTATTGTAGAAAATGGAAATAATATTACCTAGGTCTCACTGACCCCAAGAAAAAAAAATGAGCTAAAACCTGAAAAGTATTCTATTAAATAACTTCAGGGGAGCTTTGTCCTCATAATTTCTATTTACTCTTTTCCAACAAGCCTCCTAGGATCATTTCAATGTCACTTATTATTTTTATGTCACAAGAGAGGTACATGCCATGCATGGAAGAAAAGGGGAAGAAAGTTATCCAAGAAGATCAGAAAGAGAGAAATGCTGATGAGAGAAGGACACCACCAAGCCACAGAGAAATCAACCTGCCCTCAAGTCACAACAGCAGAAACAATCATTATTACCAGAAATGGATAAAATTATGATGGAAGCCCACATTACTAGTGACTGAAGGCTGTAATCTCATGTAGTGACTGACTCTACAGCTTGTTTGGGTTCCCTCTTATCAGCTGTAATTGGTAGCATTGGGGGCTGGGGGGGGAAGAATATTTTTTATAATGACATTGGGATAAGGATCTGCAAGTCAAGATAGAGAATTAATGTGAAGATGTAAAACGAAGAGGTATTTAAAGATAGATAAGAATATTACCAAACAGTTTTCAGAGGAATAAATGCAAACTATTAACAAGTTCATGAAAAACTGTTCCTGCATTACTAATAATTAGAGATGCAAATGAAAACAACTCTATCTCACACCTAAAAAATTGGCAAAGATAACAACAGATGTTTTTAATAATCTATGCTGGAGAGGCAGCAAGAAGACTAATATTTCAATGAGCTACAGATATATCAAACCATTCTTTAAAGAAGTCTGGAACAATGTTTAACAAATGATGATAAATTGGTAAACCCTTCAATCTAGCACTGCTATCCACATATCCTAATGAGGATCAGCTAGGTGGGATAGTACATAGAGTGCCAAGCTTGGAGTCAGGAAGACATCATCCTAAGTTCAAATCTGGCTTCGGACACTTACTAGCTGTATGACCCTGGGCAAGTCACTTAGCCCTGAAGGAAATGGCAAACATTCCAGTATCTTTGCCAAGAAAACCCCAAACGGGGTAAGGAAGAGTCAGAAATGACTAACCACAACAACAAGGAAATGAAAGACAAAGACAAAGACAGAAAGGTCTTATCTATAACACAATATTTATGGTAACCCTTCTTGTGGTAGCAAAGAACCAGAAATAAAATATATAGGTGTCTATCAACTGAGAAATGGCTAAGCAAATCATAGCACATAAGATACTCAAGGGAATATTACCACATTGTGGGAACCAATAAATATGAATTCTGAGAAACATATATGAACTGATGCAAAGTGAAGCAATGGACAGTGGGGAAAATAGAGAAGATGAACAAAAAGAATATAAGAAAACTGAATGTTACGTAATTGTAATGACCAAATTTGGCCCCAGAATTGAAAAAAATATATTATCCTGACCTCACTGCAGCAAGTGGGGAACTACAAGTATGGAATCCTGCCATGTGTTTTCCAGTATGTGGGTTGGTTTTATTAAATTGCCTTTTAAAAAATCTTTATTAGGGAAGAATAGATTTTATAAATGAATATGATGTGAAAACAAAAAGGAATCAATCAATAAAACTAGGAGATATAATGTACAAACTATACCTTCGTAGTGTAGATTATCAAATTGTAAAACAGCTTCCTACCACCTCCAAATGAAGGAAGGCACTGACATATTCCTCACCAAAGACCAATTCTACCTATCATCTTCCCCTCCACCTTCCCTTCCTATGAAACTGTTGTTTGTCCTTGTCCTCTGTTTTCAAAGAGGACTAATGACACCACAGGGTAATGTCTTGACTTGCCTGTGAAATGGATTTAAGTGAGGCAGAGTTGTACAAGGTGATTCATCAGCCTCACTTTCTCTTCCAGAGACAAAAGTTAAAACGATTGGTGATGAAGAGCTTGATAGCTAAAGATGATTGCTAGCACTTTATAGATACTGTCATTTTATCTCTAACTTGATAGAATGTTAAGTTCTGGAAGGCAAGGATTATTTCATTTTTGTCTTGTCTCCCCAGGACCTAGTACACTGCTTGGATCACAGTAGGCATTTAATAAGTATTTGTTGTTATAAGTTATACAACTTATAACTCAATATTGAGTTATAAAAGATTCAAAGAAGGTTACCAAAAAAAAATCCTGCCCTTGAGATGTTTCCACTTTAGTTCCTGTCTAGGAGCAGCCAAACAGATAGAATATGGGAAAAACACAATTCCTAGTCCTGGCCTTCAGTTGAACTTGTATGAGTTATAGCTAATTTCTAAAAAAAAAAATACTTTCTTTCATTTATGTGATTTTTAACAATTTTAGTCATGAAACTACAGGACAGAAAGGTGGAAATGACTTAATTGAGAGTATTGCTGGACCAGGAAGAAGGAAAACCTCAATTCTATTTTTGATTCCAGTCGTATATGGGGTTCTCTTTCTCAGATGACCAAAGTTGGAAGAGCTGTTCCAACAATATTGAGAGGACTAACTGGGAATAAAAAGGGCTTGCTCCCACATGCTAATTATTTTCAAGAGACATGCATTAGGAGTCGAAGTTCTACTAACAAAGCCCAGAAAGAAGAGGAAGCAGCGGTAAACATGAGAATATGTGACTTGAATGCAATAAGAGACAGTTCTCTCTGCTGCTAAGGAAATTCCAAATAGTTCTAATCTTATCGTGTCATACTCTGTTAAAGATGGAAAAATATGCAGGGTGGGAAGCTTCTGCTCCCCTTGCCAAATGGCTCTCCATCGACTCCAATGGACCTTAACTGAATACTTACTTGCTTGACTAAAACCATTGCTGCTTTCCATTCAGCCTCTGACACTGATGTTACCCTTCCTATTTTGAAGGATTTTCACGCTCCCACTGGCTCACGACTACACCTGCTCTAACTATTCCCTTGCAAATACTAAGACATATAAAAAGGTTCCTTAAGAGACAGGTGGTTTTAGACACATAACAGGAGAATGTCAGGGCTGAAATCTTTGGCATGTTCTAAACAGAAAACTGCTTACAATCCATATCCATTAACTTTCACTATGAAATTCCTATAAAGCAGTGGTTTTCAACCTGTGGGTTGCAACCCCTTTGGGAGTCAAACGACCCTTTCACAGGGGTCGCCTAATACCATTAGAAAACATATATTTCTGATGGTCTTAGGAACAGAGACCCTACTCTTCTATCTGTCTCTAGGCAGGTCCGCCCACATACAAGTATTAAAGGGTCACAGCATTAGGAAGGCTGAGAACCATTGCTATAAAGAGTATCTGCATTCACTTTCCTATCATTCCTAAAGCTCTTGCATTCTGGCTTCTGTTCCCACAACACTATAATGAAGGAAGTCACTAATGACCTCAACCTCCTTACTATTAAATTTAAAGGCCTTTTGTCCCATCCTTAATGTTTTTTTGTAGCATTTAACATTATAGACTGGGGCATCTAGGCAGAGCAGTGAATAGAGCACTGTCCCTAAAGTCAAAAGGACCTGAATTCAAATCTGGTCTCAGACACATAACACAAAACTAGCAGTGTGACCTTGGGCAAGTCACTTATTCCCAAATGCCCTACCTTCCCCCCTGCCAAAAAAAAGCCAAACAGATGATCTTATCTTAACAAATGGTCCTAGAGGTAAGAAGTCATTGGAGTTTACTAAATAGAAGGGGTGACATGGTCACACTTGCAATTAAGGAAGATCAAGTGGACAGCTTGAGTGAAAGGTTGACTGGAGTGGATAGACTTGTAGCAGGCAGACCCACTAGTAAGCTATTGAAACAATCCAGGAACAAGATGATGAGGGTTTACACCAAGGGGACAGTAATGCTGGAAGGAAAAAAGGGTCACATAAGATGTTACAGAGACAAGACTTGGCAACTGATTGTTTACATAGGATGAGAGAGAGTGGGTGTAACACCATGCATGAGCAGCTTCCCAAAAGAATGCTACTATGAACAGCTTTTAAGGTTATTACACAGTATAGTGAACACTCCATTTATTCCATAACAAATCAAGGCAAACATTCCCAACAAATCACAATACAATATTCACAACATTACATCTTATCAAAGAAAATCACAATATAATCACAATAGCTTAATTTAATAGCTTAAAAATCACAATATAATCACAATAATCACAACAGCTTAACATTAAAATGGCCACATAGTATTTAGAACAAAGTGGCCACAAGTATTTAGAATAAAGAACAAAAGAATAATCATCTGGTTTCCCTAAGGGGTAAATCCTCCTTACTTAATCATTCAGTCATTGCTGAAGTACAATAGTCAAAGTCTTCCACTCATGGGACAATCATAAGTTAACTTAATCAGTCACTTATCCAGATTCACAATTACTAAGTATCATTAATCACTAAATATAATCATTAGAAAATTATACAAACCCTCCACCCCTTGGTGTCTAGTAAACTTCAATTTCATTATACATTCAATATCTAAGGAGAGGCCTTTTCTTCATCTTGACCCAGGGGGCCTCTCAGATTCCCTGAATCCCCTTCCATGATCCCAGCTCCTACCTGAATCCACCAAACAGTCACCTGGATTCAGGGGCAGACAACTTCCAGATTCTCATCCAGTCCTCCAGGCTGTTCTTGTTACAAACTGAAGTTCACAGGGTTCATTACATTTCAAAACTTTCACAACTTCTGTTGCCAGGAACTTAAGGATCAACCAAGCCAGGAACAAAAAAAGCCTTATCCCAGTCATGCTTCTTCAGTCCTCCAGAAGTTTAGCTGTCCCTGGGATGCAGAAGAAATCTCAGCCTTCCAGGAGGCAGCAACCACTTAGGCCTTCACTAGATTGGGGTCTCATAGAAAACTCCAACTCAGTTCTCAGTCCAGTAGCATCCCAGATCCCAGATGCTGGAACAATTCTGCTTCCACCACCAGGAATAAAAATTCTTGATTCTGATTCTGTCTCTGGAGCTCTTCTTATATAACATATACACACATTGGCTTCCTGTCTCAGCCAACCCCTTCCTGTTATGTCAGCAACAGGAGACAGAGTTCATACCTTCTGTTTCTTTCAAGAAACAGAATTCAATTAATTACCATTACAGTGGGGAATCAAGGATAACATCTAGTTTTCAAACATGAGTGACTGGGAGGATTTACGGTGGTACCTCAAAAGAAATAGGGAAATTAGGAAGAAGGGAGAGTTTTGGAAATATTGAGTCTAATATGTGTACAACGTCCAGTTAGAAATGTCCAACAGGCATTAGAGATGGAAATTTGGAGGTCAGGAGATGGATTAGGGCTAGACAAACAGATCTGGGAGTTATCTTCATTGAGGTGTTAATGTGTGGGCGCTGATGAGACTATCTAGCAAAGTAAAAGAGAGAGAGGGAGAAGAGGAACCCAGACAGGGCTTTGGAGGACACCCATGCTTATGAGGTTAGAAGATTTTGTCTTTATATTCCCAGAATTGAAAAAAATGCCCTGAATATTTTAGATACCTGCAGTGTAGAAATAGCAGCTTTGACCCACTCCTTGAACAAGGAATAATGACTAACCATAGATGTATTAGTGGTTCCAGTAGGTCCTTCCTCTCATTCCTTCTCCTCTTACACACTAGGGGCCCTGGCAGGGTACAGTAAGAATGTAGTCAGTGCTTTCAGGATGGGGAGAAGTAGTGCTATGTTGCTGGTTCCTCCCTTTCCTCTACTCTTGATGATCTCAAGCTGGCAGTAAGAGAGGTTAAATTGCTCAGGGTGCACCGTGGAAGGGAACTATTCAAAAGGTCTTCCTGATCAACAACCAAATTTTCCACTGCCCAACCAAAAGTTTCAGCCTCACCCTAGAAAGTAAATGGCACTCAACTTCCTCAATTATTGTAAGTGAATAGCTTAAAATTAATCATAACTAAGAAAATTAATCATAACCTCTCTTCCCCCAAGGTATAACTTCAAGTCAGGCACTTACCCACAAAGGTCAAAAAAGAAAATTGAGCTATACCTTCCATTACTAAAACAACAACAACAACAAACACCAGGCCTGTGTGTTGGACACACTGAATATAAATTATGCTCAGATTCAAAAGCTAGAAAAGGACTAAAGATATACATAAAGGGTCCAAAGCTAGAGCTGACAGTGACAGGAACTGTCCAGCAGTTCCTTCCTTACTTTGTCCTGCTCCTAAACAGGTTCCATCAGAAGAAATGCCAATCAAGCCATCGATCAACATGTATTAAGTGCCTACAATGTGCTAGGCACTGTACTAAGTGTTAGGGTTACAAAAAACAGCTCCTGACCTCAAGGGGCTTATAGGCTAAAAAGGGAGACAATATGCAAAAAAAAAATACATACACACACACAGAGCAAACTAAACACACAACAGGAAACAACAGAGGAGAAGCACTGGAATTAAGAGAAGCTGGGTTAGGGTTTTCTGTTAGAAGCTCTTCTTCCATGATCTGCCTTAAAAGGGATAATGCCTTTTTCTATTGCTTCCCATTTAAATGGAACCTGGAGTTGGGAAGACCAGAGTTCAAATTCAGCTTCACATACTTACTAGCTGTGTGACACTGGACAAATCAGTTTTCTCATCTGGAGAAGGAAACTGTCATCTGTTATCTTTGCCACTAAAACCCTAAATGGGGTCGCAAAGAGTTGGACACAACTGAAACAGGTGAACAACAACAACAACCACTCTGTGAAGTAGCCACTAAGCTCTGCTTCAGCAATTGAAAGGCAAGTCTCAAAATCACAGCTGTTCCTCCATCTCTGAAGGAGCAAGAGGGCACACACAGCCTGAGGCAGGAGGGATGCAGGAGTATGGGGCCAAGCCAATGTGTAGGCTAGAGTTTTTGGTAAAACCATTAAGAGGAAAGAGGATTAGTTCCCTGTTTTCTTGTATCCCATGGCAACTATTATAGAGAGAGACCTACTATATTTAAACATATATAAAAAAAGCCATTGCAATTTCAAAGAGAACATACAGAAGAGCTTTAATATATTGTTAATAGAAATACCAGCAGGACATTTCCGAACTTCCATTTATGATATGCTAATGCCCTTCCTCAGTTAGGCTCATAACAAAACCAATGAGAATGGTAATGGTCCATTAATGCACGCCCTGGAGCGTCTTCTTGCTCACCTAATGGGAAATAGGCCTTGCTGAATTTCTCTAGCTTAGAGAAAGATTATAGTTTTTCCCCATATCTTATTTTTGTAAATTCTTCTTTAAGGCCCATTAAATATATCTTATGCAACCTTAAAGTAAACTTGCTTTATATAAGGACTGGATCAAATAGGTTTTCTCTGGAACATACAGTCTTCTAACACTGATACCAGGAGAGATCTAAAAATTCAGAAATATATTTTTACCTTCCTAGTTTGTTCATGTGAATTTGTGTAGCATGCAAAGCAGAAAGATTATGAGAGTGAAAGGGAAAACTTGTACAGAGCAAAGGAGGAAAAAACATCCTCTGTCATACCTCTGTTCAACTAAGGCAATTTAATATGACTTATGTCTACATATTAATATGAATATCTGGCTATTCAACATATGGCTATAGGTCCCCTTCAATTAACTATGAAGAGATTCTTGGGATGTGAGGGTTGTATGAGTTTGGTTTAAAATTTAAGATTAAATGACACTGGGCAGCTAGGTTAATAGAGCACTGGCTCTGGAGTCAGGAGGACCTGAGTTTAAATCTGACCAGCCTCAGACACTTGACACATCAACTAGCTGTGTGACGTTGGGCAAGTCACTTAATCCCAACTGCCCTGCCTTCTTCCCTCCCCCCGCCAAATCCACAAAGATTAAATGACATTGATATTACATGGCACACATTTTTCATATCAGGATTAAAATCCCATCCTAAAATTATCTGGGAAAAATATAACACTGGAGAATACTACATCAGAGTTGTAAATTAAAACAGGTCTCAGATTAATGCAAATAATGAATTCCCTAAAATGGTCACATTAATCAAATTTTTACTGCATGTTTCCATTGGGCTGGAACCAATTGCCATATTTACATAATTGTAACTTCGAACTGTACAAATGTGATGTGACCTCTTCAGGAGATTGGATTCATTCTTCCTACTAATTGAGACACCGTTTTTATAGGTTATAGTGGTGCCTTCCCAGAACAAATGCATGTGAAGGTTATAAATCTTACTTCTTTAATCTAACTTTAAACTTCATTATGTTATCACATACATCAGGATGTGGTTCTTGGTAGTTTACATAAATGTTTTCTCACTCAGTTCCATGCCTTACTCTTAATAACTTAGTATCAGAGATCCAGGGCTGCAAGGGACCCTCATTAGAGGCCATTTTATACAACTCTCTCATTTTAGAGATGAAAGAACTGGAAACAAGGGAGGTTAAGTAATTTGCCCAAGGTTAATAAGTCTCAGAGGTAGGATTTGACCTTTATATCCCCTCTAATTCAAGAGCCAGTGCTCCTTCTACTATACCGTATTGCCACTAAAGTCAGTCCATTGGATAAAACTAAATAATGCTATTTTGGATATTTTATTCCTATATGCACACACAAGTACACAAGTGTATGTGTGTATATATACTTTCCAATTTTTCAAAAATATAGCTTTAATATAATTTTACTAATTTTTATTATTTATTTATTTTCCAAAATCAGTTACCTTCAAGCCTGTTTCCTCTTTTTATTCTCCCCTAAATCTCTTCCATGTGGTCTGTACAGTTGCAGTAATGAAATTTTCTTGTGGTGGGTAAAGCATACTCAAGTACAGGCTTAAGAGAATTACTTCCTCTACTCTATGACCTCCCTGCTCATTTCTTTGATGTATGTTTATATGTAGCAGCTGGTGTATGTACATTTAGAGTTTAAATATAATCTTGATCTTCCTGCTGACCAATCATTCATTTATCACTTTGTTCTGGCTTCCCTGCCTCTCCCCAGAGCCCAGAAAGGGACCTTTAATCGCTGACAAGCTGAATCATTATGTCTCTTGTAGAATGATTTCTTAGGTATTTTGATAGTTTTTAGATTCATTCTAGATTAAGATTCATTATCCTACAATCTGCAATTAGTATATTTAAGATTAAGATGTGACCTTAATTGAAGACTAGACCAAATTAATGACTAACCAAAAGGGAAAAGAAAGTTACTGACAGAGGAGAGGGGTTGGAAAATCACTCTGGGAAGAAAAGCAGAGCCCAAGAAAAAGCTATTAAAACTATATCAAAGAAGCCTAGATTTCAAAAACCTGAACATCATTCCTCTATCCCAAGCTGGTAGTGATCACACCTTCATCTGTATTTACTGAAAATTATTTGTACTTTTTTTTGGGGGGGAGGGGAAGAAAGATAAATTTAGAATCCCAAATGTAATTTCATCAGTGTAAGGAATTAACAGTATAGAAACTCCTTATACCAATGTTATAACCCCTGTCTTAGGCTTAGAGAGATGCTTTTAGGAAAAACCTTTAGGAAGATTAAAGAACTTGCCCAAACTAGCAAGTATGAGAAGCCAGTATGTGGGGATAGCTAAGGTGACACTCAGAATCAGGCCTCATATATTTATCATGTGGCCCTGGGCAAGTCACTTTACTTCTGTTTGCCTCAGCTTCCTCATCTGTAAAATGGGAATAAATATTAGCACCTACCTTCCAGGTTTGCAAGGATCAAGTGAGAAAATATTTGTAAAGTGCTTTAATAAATCTCTTTTTTTGGAGGGGGGAAGGCAGGGCAGTTGGGGTTAAGTGACATGCCCAAGGTCACACAGCTAGTGTTAACTGTCTGAGGTCCCATTTGAACTCAGGTCCTCCTGACTCCAGGGCTGGTCCTCTATTCACTAGCACCTAGCTGCCCCTGCTTTTATAAATCTTAAAGAGCTATATAAATGTTAGCTATTATTATAATTATTGTTAAGCAAGACTTTAACCCAGGTCCTTCCTGACTCTAAGACTAGTCCTCTATCCACCAAGTCATGTGCCCTTAATTTGTATTATCAAAATCTGAATTTGGATTTTAGTTATTTATATATACATCTTATATCCCCTCATAGATTGTAAACTCCGTGATATTAGAAGACATGTTTCATCTTCATATGCTCCCTGGTACCTAGTATTGGGATGGTACACAAATGATATTCAATATTTACAGAACACTGTATGAATAACTCTGACTCCCCTCCCATCCCCTCTAAAACTGATCAATTGTTTTCATTTGGATGACTACCTTTTATTTATTATTTCAATATTGTCTTTTGTTTTTAGGAGGTGGTTTCTTCTTCTTTAAAAACACTAAATAAATTATCCCCAAAACAATTATTATTTAGGTTTCTAAACATACACTTTTAAAAAGATCCTTTACAATTTGCTCACTTGGCAAATCTGATTATCAACAGTGGTAGTCTAGGTCAAATGTCAAACACCCCTGAGTAATCCAACTGGATTAAAATATAACTGGGAAATGTTTAACAAAGTAAATAAAAATATAACAAAGAGAATATATTTGGTGGTTTTCTACATCAGTATGTGACAGCAGGAATCCGTTTCTATTTGAGGTTGACACCACTGGTCTAGGGCATCTCTAGCAATAAAAATACCTTCACCAAGAGGGGTGTATAGAAGAAATACCAATGATTAGATGGAAAGAGTCTGAATAAGTCTCTGATAGCCAGTGTTTTAATAAATATTTCTGAATAAATCTCTCTTTCTAGATTGCCTGGAAGGCAGGCTCACTGCTAAGCAGTTAGAGGTCAGAAAGCCCCAGTAAAGAATGACAGCATCTTAGGAGGGAATATTGCTCTTGTCTCTCCGTACCTCTGATTCCTGTAGGGTACCACGATTTAAGCACACCATGTCAGGGCAAGTAATGGGAGATCCACATCCTTCTCGAATTGCCAGCTGTGTGTACTGTTTCAGGCACTAGAAATGGACAAGAAGAAAAAAATCAAGCCAGTGAAATAACACTAAGAGCACAGATGATGCTGAAGAGAACCACCACTACAAGGCAGTCCTGGGGATCAAATTCTCAGAAAATAAATTATTACAAGTGTGAATATGAGGACTGACAACTTTGGATAGAATGCATAGAAGAGCAATTAATTCCATGTAACTTCATCCCAAAGGTATTAAGTGTGTTCAAGGCCACAAGTAAAAGCTTTGTACGCTAACACATCTTGCCCACATGCAGCCTTGGCTGGGTAAAAGGAAGACCTCTCTTTTGCTCTAACAGGGGAAAAAAGAACAAAACAACTCTCTTTTACACTGTAGCTAAGTGGCACAGTGAATAGAAAGCTAGGCCCAGAGTTAGGAAAACATGAGTTCAAATACAGCTTCTGACACTTCTTACCTGTGTGACCCTGGGCAAGTCTCTTAACCTTGGTTTGCCTCAGTTTCCTCAATTGTAGAAAATGAGGATAATAATAGCACCTACCTCCCAAGATTGTTGTTAGGATCAAATGAGTTACTAATTATAAAGTGCCAGCCCCAGTGAGCATTATATAAATGCTTATTTCACTCATATATATACATGTTCTTAATTCAGCTGCTTAATCAACAGTCCTCTTCATGCGTGGGTTGCCTAGAACCAGAACAATGAACATTGTACTGCTCAGTGAGGGTTAGCCTTAAACAAAGGGAGAATTGGCAGTAATGTAAGTATTGTGATTTCAGAAGTATTCAAAGGGGCACCTGGTCAAAAATCTCTCTTCCATTCACTTGACATAGGTAGTTGAAATTTACTCTTGGAGGTTCAGTCCTTAAGCCTGGAATACTACCATCACTTAAGACCATTCTTTTAACTGTACTGAAAAGACACTTATCAGGTGCCTACTGCATGCAAATATCCCAGAGAATATGAATGAACCCACGATACAATCAATCATTAACACCTCAGAATAAATCAGTTTATAGGACTGCTTTCTTTCTTGACAGTTAACTGAAGATGAGAGTATTTTTTGACAGGAAAACTGTTATGTATTGAGATAAAAGTAAGCATAGCATGAGGAAGAGGTAGGGTAATTTTGAGGCATGGGGCACTAGCTAAGACATGCTCAGGTAAGTTACTACACTGGGTAGAATGAGGGTAGAGGTTGTCTGAGAGGGAGGGAAAAGCAGTGTGGGAGGATGTCAATCATATTGCAGTTTTACCTAGGCTTAGCTTGGGCCTCAGCTGTGTCCACAAACACGTCTATTGTTTAAATGGTAGAAGGGGGAACCTCAAAGTGCAGAGACTACTAACTCCTCCCTCCACCTTCCCAGAACTACCAAACAAGAAATTCAAGGAAGAAATTTAAGCATTAAAAAGTCAGTGTTCCAGAAGTAGTTGCCTACTTTTGACCAACAAGTAGCTAAAAACACCCCACCATTTGATTATTTTTCCAAACAAGTAATGAAGAACCTAACTCTCCACTATTACAGTGGATCTACAGATCTGACAAAGCAGCTAGCTGGGAGAGTGCTAGGTCTGGAGTTGGGAAGACTTCATCTTCCTGAGTTCAAATCCAGCCTCTGATACTTACTAGCTGTAGGACCCTGGGCAAGTCACTTAACTTTGCCTCAGTTTCCTCATCTATAAAATGAACCAGAGAATGAAATAGCAAACCACTACAATATCT
The DNA here is from genome assembly GCA_028646575.1 of Pseudocheirus occidentalis. NCBI lineage: Eukaryota > Metazoa > Chordata > Mammalia > Diprotodontia > Pseudocheiridae > Pseudocheirus > Pseudocheirus occidentalis. The sequence goes on along the minus strand of CM053594.1, from coordinate 144,108,712 downwards.
TTGCCAAGAAAAACCCCAAATGGGGATGACAAAGAGTCAAATGTGACTGAAAAAGACTGAACATCCACAGATTGCTATCTTCTCTCCCAGTGCAGATCACAACCTGCATCCATCTTCTTCAACAAAGGATTTACCCATTATGAATACCGCTGTAGTCCTAGGACTATCCATCTATTTTCTCTCTTCTTTCTCCAGAGCAGTCCACCTCCTTATCTATTTAGCCAGAGGGTAGAACAAGGATGAAGAGGTAGAAATTATAGGGAGGAAGATTTCATCTCAACATAATAATTTTTTCTTTAACAAGACACCGGGAAGGTAGCATGGCTCAGTGCTTCAGCATCAGGAACATCTAGGTTGATCAAATCTCTCCTCCATTTCGTATTGGCTTTGCAATGCTGGACCAATCACTTAATCTCTCAGGGCCCTAGGGAGAAGGAATTTCCTCATGAACCACTCCCTATACTAACAAAATGATCTATTGGGTACAGTGATCACAAGAGCTATTCAAAAGTAAAATGGTTTTCCTTGTAGGCACTGAGTTCCCCATCACTGGCAGTCTTTAAGCTGGGGCCAAATGACTTTTTTGTTGGGAACTGTGGACTGTTTTTGTGATATGTGAAAATCTGAGGTGATTTTCAATTCAGATTTGATTCTATTGCTTCAGGGTAACAATCTAAAAATTAACATCTGCTTTCAAGCTCCTAAGAAAAGTCTGAGTGATGGTCAAGTTCCTTGATGTCAGAGACCAGTTTGTTTTCATATTTGGGTTCCCAGTGCCTAGCACAGTGCCTGGCACACATAAATGTTTGCCACTGTTAAATGATATCAATTTTCCCCCTAGGCATGGTGTAAATCATAGGTAATAATCCATAAAAAGGACATCCTAGCTCTAATCCATTTTGAGAAAAAGAAATGTTTTCCTTGAGATTAGTCTCAAAATACTTCTAATCCCAGGACAGTACACTGTGGGAAGCCTTTTGTAAATAAACAGGCTGTTTATAAGGGAAATTATATCCTGCTCCTCATCATAGTATAAAAGCTATCTATGTTATAAGACAGGCCATATACAGAACACTATCCCTTTTGCACACTATCCCCAGATCCACTTGTAAAAGGTCAGGTGGGTCCTACTTGCTTTCAGAGAAACATTAATGCCATTAGCTCTGATTTTGGTTAAGCAAGATAATCAAACCCCTGTCCAATTATGAACTAGTTAAGCTGCCTTTCAACTGACTAAAATCAAATTCTCATAACCTGTAGTGTTAAGAGGTCCATTACTTTATTTTTATCAGTCAAGTCAGGCATTTGAGGACAGAGCCAGAGACTCTGTCCTGAGTGTTTTAACTCTATTATCTTCCAAACTTTGCATCAGGAACACCGCTATCATCATTGGTGGCTGCTTCACCTGGGCCACTTCAGATTTTACTTTATTCCCTAAGCTCCTTCCCTCACGACAATCCTCAAACCATGCCAATGAACTCCACAAAGCCCCAACTCCTGGTAATTTCACTAGTTTTCCAAAAAAGGGGGAAGGCAGACCTTCATGGATACACTCCCCCATGTGTATTGGCTGACATTAGTAAGTCCAGGGCCTGTCTTTGCTTTTGTACTGGTATCTGTAGAATTTAGTACCATGGTTGGCCTACACTAAATGCTTAATAAATATTTTTAAATCATTCATTACAAACCTGACTTAGAAATACACCAACAATTCTTGCTTGTGAGGTTTTGCATTTGCATCAAGGGTATCCTATAATTATTCATAGATGGGAGAAAAAAGGGCAAGAGCCAGGACTGATCCCAATGCTTCTTTACGTAGACTAGATACATTGTCAGATTAAACATGTTCTTTGAACAGGCTTCCTGTTATGCTTCTAAATACTCAAGAATTAAGTTTTCCCAAATTCCTAGACATTGATAACTAAACAGGCTGGGCCATGAACATTTAACAGTTTATCCTGATGTAACTGTTTTCTCTTGGGAATAAAAATGGGAATGCTACCTAATACTTAACAGCTTCCTCATTAGCATTTTAAAAATATTTTTCTGTCCCAGAATTCTGGTCACAAGTCCCTTCAGCAACCTTGACAATGCTAACAGGGAAAGCAAGAATTAATTGTGTTTCTGAGATGGATGAGAGGTACTAGGGAACTGCTTTTAAAACTTAAATAAAAGATTACAATGATGAAAAAATGGGCAGTATCTGAAGAGACCTCTACGGCTATAGAGTTAACTTCACATTAAAAATGGGGTGAGATTAAGCAAAGCCAGGTAACTGAAAATAAATAACCAAAAATAATAGAATAGAGTTGGCCATATGAACAGGCAACATGTATGACAAAGGATCTCACTTTCAGTTAGTATAAAGACCAAAAAGGAGTTTTCACTGACCCTCATGGAATGAGGGCAGCTAGGTGGCACAGTGAACAGAGTGTCAGGCCTGGAGTCTAGATCTGATAGCCTCAGTCATTGCCTAGCTGTGTGACCCTGGACAAGTCACTTATAATCCAGTTTGCCCTCAGTTTCCTCATCTGTAAAATTGGTTGGAAAAGGAAATGGCAAATCATTCCAGTATCTTTGCCAAAAAAAACCCACAGGGGCCACAGAGCCAGACATGAATGAAAACTACTAAAGTAATAACAATGAAATACTATGGACAAGTAATTAGATTCATTCCGCCAGGTAAAAACTAGGTCCAAGAAGTAGAAGTTACAAGAAGGCAGATATTGGACTGAAATAAGAAATATCTCCTAACGTCTAAGGTCTCTAAAAAGAAGAGTCAGCTATCTTGGGAGGTGGGAAGCACTCATCACTGGAGGTATTAATGACCCCTTGTACACCGTGACCTTAATAAATGTTCACTGAATAGAACCACATCCTTAATCAGGAATATTGTAGATACTGGGATTAGACTAGATGAACTCGGAGGTTGCTTCCAACTCTACAAGTTAAGTTCTTAGGAATGGAAGATTTAAAACAAACATTTTAAAACCACTAAGTGAGCTAACCTTCATGGAGACTCTATCTCTGCATTCACTTGTGAGTCCCAGAAGGAGGCACTGACTGGTTCTGCTATTATGCTATTAGTACAAATAGGAGACAAGAGGAAGAAGACTGTGGTGGCCCAGGGAGTAAGGAACAGAGGTCAAGCAGGAAATAAGGAGATGTAGCAAAGAGAAATACGAGGAAGAGAAGTTTTAAAAAAACAAAAACAAAAACCACTCACTCGAGCAGGATTCCATTGGCTAATACCCCAAAGTATGAAAACACATTAGCACTGTCCTGATCCCTGTCATGCCCCCAATCTTTCCTCCTGCCACTGATCTGACAGTATCTGTGACTGAGATGACCTTGAAAATTTTGGGAGCTCTCATCCTGGCCCTGACTGAAGACAGGGTGTACAGGAGAAAAAAAGAGAGAATATTCAAGAAATAAATACTTCAAGGGAATATGATAGTATTTTGGGAGTTTCTCAATTCTAATTTTTACCTTTCAACTTTGGGCTATAGGCTGCCTGAGGAAGAGATTTAGTTCCTTCAACATCTCAGATTATAGTACCTTAAAATCATCCAATTCAACCAATTCAGAAGAAGAAACTGAGGCCCAGAGAAGTTGGCTGACTTGTCCATGGTCAGATAGGCCAGAATTTGAAGTCAGTTCGTTTTCTGATTCTAAATTCCAGTACCTGTTGAGCAAATACCAAATATATACAGAATAGAGTATAGCTAAATGCTCTTTGACAAAGCTCATGATTAGTTTTTTTTTTTTTTTTTTGCTTTTTGGAGGGCAGTTGGGGTTAAGTGACTTGCCCAAGGTCACACGGCTAGTTTTTTGTGTTAAGTGTCTGAGGCCAGATTTGAACTCAGGTACTCCTGACTCCAGGGCCGGTGCTCTATTTACTGCGCCACCTAGCCGCCCCATGATTAGCTTTTAAAAAAAGCATTAGCATTAAAAATGCCTTTTTAAAGATTATGCAGCTTACTAGTTTAACTTTATTCTTTTCATGTTTTTTTTTCTTTTGGTCTGTTTCTTCTTTCACAACATGACTAATATAGAAATGTTTTACATGATTGCACATATATAACTATATCAAATTGCTTACCATCTTATGGAGGAGGGAGGTGAGGGAAGGAGAAAATTTGGAACTCAATTTTTTTAAAAATTATGTTAAAATTGTCTTTATATGTAACTGGGAAAAAAGAAAATACTATTTAAAAAGAAAAAAGATAAAGACTATGCAGCTAGGTGTCTTGGTGGATAAAGTACTGAACTTGGAGTGAAGAAGATTTGAGTTCGAATCTAGTCTCAGACATTTCCTAGCTAGATGAGCCTGGGAAAAAGTCCCTTAACCTCCATTTGTCTTGATTTTCTCACCTGTAAAATGGAGATCTTCAATCTTGTTCAATGTATGTCAGAACATCATGTTCTACTAACAGTGTCTACCATGTTTTCCCCTCTGGTTCTAGGATTTCTTCACAGGAGAATATTCTAAAAATAGAATGGTATCCTACCTCCTTTCCCTAATATCTATTGCAGTCTCCCTAAGAAATATTTTAATCAGAGACCCCATCCTATAATGTCTCTCAATGATACATGTGAGAGATCAAATGTGCTTCTCTGTGCTACTATCTTTAGTCCATCTTGCTTATTAATCACACTTGATGCATTTGTATATATAGCACCTGACTTCCAGGGCTGTGGTGAAGCTCAGAGAAGATCATATTTATAAAGCATTTAGCACAGTGCCTGGCACATAGTAGGTACTACATAAATGTTAGACAATTATAATAATGATATTAATATGATCAGTCTTGCCTCTTGTTCCCTACAGTTACCACTTGGTTAGAGATTCAGAATGAGAATTTATTTCTATGTACACAACCGATTTGTTGGGGGGGGGGGGGAAGATTTTAAGAATCTCTTTATTCAAACCTCTATTTGCCAATATATGGCATACATAGAGAAAGTATGTATATAACAAAACTATGGTGACTAAATTTGGAGCTGGAGAATAGTGACAGAGGAGCATAGCAGAGTGAGAACCAACCTTGAAGCCAGAAAGACCTAGGTTTGAGTCCCAAAACATAGTAAGTAGTACTGAAACTATAGGTAAAGTCACTTATAGTCTTAGCCTTAACACTGGGGAATTCAATTACAGAAAAGGTGCTAATCTAAATCATTAGTACTTATACATTAATGAAGCAGTAAGTCAGGAACATACACACTTCTTTACTGACATCCCAGCAAGTGATTTTTTAAGGCTGCATTCCAAAGAGGTGGGATTGGGGCTGGGGCTGAGCCTATGATTTCATTGCTATACAGAACTCCCCTTTAGGACGAGTTAACTCTCTCTTACCATTGTAGGCCTGCCCCTTCTCTACAATTTGTAGTTCTGAAGACTTGCCAAGACCAGTAGTATCCAACGCAGATATCAGGGCTGCTGCATATTGACTCAGAAAATCACATTTTAACATCATCTGTGTTCAACTGTAATTTTGTTTATCTTGTCAAAGGTTTCTCAATTACATTTTAATCTGGTTCCTGTGACCTTCAGTGTTTTGTGGACAATCTGTTTGATACTTCTGGTCTAGAGCATCCAAACATACAGCATGCAGTTAAATACATAACTTGAACCTAGGACTTAACTTTGAGTTTAGCTCTCTTGAAGTGTAAATTATTCAGGATCTGTTGATGGCCCATAGTTAAGTTAGTGTTTAGAGATACACTGCAGAGCTCAGAAAACAAACCAGATTGGAGGAGAATAGAAGTTCAAAGAACCATGCCCTAAAATTAAATGCCATTTAGCACATGTATCTCTCTTTTGAGTCATAAAGCACAAACATCTATTGAGGAACAAAAAAGGGGAACAGCAAGTCTTGACTGTTGCATTTAAAATAAACTTTAGGATCATATCATACATTCCATTAATTTTCAGTTTGCTGTATACATCAAGCCTTCTGCTCCAATTTGTAGCCTTCAGTAGCATTTCACTAAAACATGGGAGTTACTAAAGAAAAGGAAAAAGGACAAATGTAACCTACCAAGCACAGTAATTATAGTATGTAACAGTAGTTGTCCAACTTCCCACAAAGAGTACCTAATTCTGGAAGAATTATGTTTCTATGATGTAAAAAAAATTTTTTTAATTATTTTCTTAAAATAGTTATTGTATCTGTGTGCTAGGCACCCAGTAGAAACAGTAATCAATCTGTGGGCAGAGGACCCAGGTTTGAATCCATCCTGTCATTTCATATTCATGTGACCTTGAACAGGTCACTTAACCTCAGTTTCCTCAACTGTAAAATTACGTTTCATAAAATAAAACCCTGATACTATTAAAAAGCAGTATATACAAAAAGCAGCAGTTGCTCCTGAAGTACGTCACATTTTTAAAACTTCAGGATGATCATCTATTTTAAATGGATAAGTTCTGCTTTTACATCAGAGCATATACCTCCACCTAATTCACAATTACCCCTTCCACACAGTGGATAATCCCCCCAAAAGTTAAACACAACAGCACAGAAGAACACTGATGGTCAGTGCCTTTCTGGGGTCTTAGTTTCCTAACAATAAAAAGGAAGGGTGGGTGCTAAAACATCAGCAAGTCGGAACCACTATTGTGCATTGTTTTTGATCAGTTTTGTTCCTGTTCAAAGCTGTCTTCATTTATACAGCTGTAGTCATTGTGTATATGGTTTTTTTTTTGGTTCTACTTTCTTTACTTGGAAGATTAATCCAAACATGCCATTTTCAAAACAATGACTGCAAACACTTAGAGGGAAATAAGTGAACTACTCTATTGTGCATTTGATTGAAGTCATTATAATCTAGAACAGAGAGCAGAATACACAAATGGCAGCTTCTTCTGGACAAAAGATTCAAAAGGTCATTAACACAACAATAACAACAACAACAAGGATCCCTTGCAATTACTGAAGCTCATCTGCAGGAAGATTCCTGCCTCTTACAATTTTCAGAGATACTTGTAGAGAAATGCACTGTAGACCAGCTGAACAACAGCTTGAATTTTGGTGGAAATCATATTTCAGACACCCTGGACAAAATTTACCGACAACTTTTTTTTTTAACCCCACTGACAAAACAGAGAGAGACAAAAACATATTGTACCAGGATTTTTTAAAGGAAAGCAAATCTTACATCTATGTTTCAAAATTCCTGAATGATTTATTTTAAGATTAAGGTTGACAATCTTCAAATGTTCACAGGAAGGACTTCAAGTGAAAACTGACAGGAAAGGGGGGTGGGGGAAGGAAGAGAGCCCAGGGCCTAGCTTCAAGGCATCAAAAAGAAAAGGAAACATTATTTGATTCCAGATTTATGCCTTTCTCTAGTATAGACATCAACTGCTTAAAATATAAACAACACAAACAAGGTCTAGGCTGTTTTTGGTGAATTTTTTTTAAGGAAATATTCAGATTTTATTGAATGTGAAAACTACTTGAGTGTGTAGACTATTTCATGTTTCTTATATAATATTGGGATTATTTTATTCAGATTCATCCTTTTATTTTATCCAGACATCCTTTTTCTCCTTCTTACAGCATCCAATGTCCCTGCTTGTATTCACAGTGAGCCCCACCTCCCCTCCACACGCGCGCACACACACACACACACACACACACACACACAGGCACTCTTTTGAAGTTGTCAGGGTGAGCCTTAATAAATGCCTGGTTGAGTGAATGAATGACCTTTCTGGGTGATGTTACTTGTAAACTTTTTCTCATTTTAAACTTAGATCTCTCACCTGGAATTGCTTGTTTCTGAGGATGTAAAAAACAATTTCATTTTGTTTAATGTGTTTAATGGGGTGGTACCTACACCTGATCCCAAGAGGTTTCTAGAGACTCTCCTTTATTCCATCACAGACTGTGTGCCCAAAGTCCTTCAAATACCATCAAGCACCTATAGTAGGCTACATGTCTCTGTACTGCAGGATTTATACACCTTTTAACCTCCACCAAAAGACTAATGAAATTCACCCTCATCTAATTTAAAGGGATTTAGTGTCCATAGTATCAAAAGAACTTAATTGTAAGGTCAGTTCACCTTACAATGGTCACACAATATGATTCTAATCTGTATCATGCATCTTAAGCAATGCTCCGTCTGCTACACCTTACAGCTCTTGCTCCTGTCCCCAGTTTATGTATAAAAAATAGAGCCAGAGGCCTTTAGGGTTGGAACAAACACCGAGGATAGAAAGGGGAGTTGTTTCTAATATTTATGAATATCAGAGGACAACTGCCCTATTTGTAAATATTAACACAGTAAGAATTCTCATCCCTAACCCTACACCTAAACCACACCCAAACCAACCAATGTACAACAGTATCCTGTTTAACATAAGATTAACGATCAATCATAACTCACATTTACATAGTACTTTAAGATTACAAAGTATTTTCTTCACAAGAACCCTGTGAGATAGCAGGTCAGTTGGTCAGTCAGTCAACAAGCACTTGTTAAGTGTCAACCATGTGTCTGGCATTGTGCCATGTACAAGTCAAAAAAAACCCAAACAACTCCATATTAAGGAACTTCAATTCCAATGAGGGAGACAAGACATAAATTACTAGGTGTATTCAAGTTATATAGTAGCTCAAATACCAGCTCCAGAGTCAGGAGGACCTAAGTTCAAATCCAGCCTCAGACTCGTAATAGTTATGTGACCCTGAGCAAGCCACTTAACCTTGTTTGCCTCAGTTTCCTCATCTGTAAAATGAGCTGAAGCCGGAAATGGCAAACTGCTTCAGTATCTCTGCCAAGAAAACCCCAAATGGGATCATGGATAGTCAGTCATGATTGAAATCAACACAAAAACAAATGGTCTCTGAGGAAAGTCCCTAGGGAGTTGGATGTGGGGTGGGGAGGGAAGGGGACTAGATAAATTCTCCTGAAAAAGCCTACTATAAAAGGAAGGCAGGGAAATTAGAAAGCATGAATGAGAAGGCAGAGCACTTCAGGCATGGGGTGCTGTGGATACAAAGGCATAGGGAGTGTTGCAGGGTGGAGAGCATTGGGAAAAGGGAGTGTCTGTCTGTAAGGAAGGGCAAGTAGGTCAGTGGTGGGGTCACAGAATCCATGGAGGGGAGTGTAAAATGTAAGGAAACTAGAAAGGTAATGAATGGCCAGGGTATGAAGCACTTGAGATGGCAGACAGGGAAATGAGGCAGGGAAAAGTTAAATGGTTTGGCACGAGTAGCACAATTAGTTATTGTTAGACTCTAATATTCTGACTCCC
>CM053594.1:144055849-144098944 GCA_028646575.1 Pseudocheirus occidentalis | reverse complement strand
AGAGAGAGAGAGAGAGAGAGAGAGAGAGAGAGAGAGAGAGAGAGAGAGAAAGAGAGAGACCTAATCTGCTAACTTGGGAAAATAGAAGGTCAACCCAGCAATACCACCTCTAGGTCTATATCCCAAAGACATCATAAAAACAGGAAAACGACCTACTTGTACAAAAATATTTACAGCAGTTCTTTTTGTGGTGGCCAAGAACTGGAAATTGAGGGGATGCCTGTCAGTTGGGGAATAGCTGAACAAGTTGTGGTATATGAATGTAAGGGAATACTACTGTGGTATAAGAAATGGTGAGCAGGTGGACTTCAGAAAAACCTGGGAAGACTTGGATGAACTGATGCTGAGTGAAGTGAGAAGAACCAGGAGAACACTGTACATAGTAACAGTCACATTGTACGATTACTGACTTTGATAGGTTTAGCTCTTCTCAGCAATGCAAGGATCATATACAATTCCAAAAGACTTGATGGAACATAAAGAACTATCGAATCTGAATGAATATTGAAGCACATTATTTGCTCTCTCTCTTTTTTTCTTCATTCTCATGGTTTCTGTCATTGGTTCTAATTCTACTTTACAACATGACTAATGTGAAAAATAGGTTTAACGTGAATGTATATGTTGAGCCTATACCAATTTTACATGCCATCTTGAGGTGGGGGAGGGGAGAGAGGGGGAGAAAATTTGGAACTCAAAAATCTTACAGAAGTGAATGTTTAAAACTACAAATAAATAAACTTATTAAAAAAGACCAGGAAAAAAAAAGAAAGTAGAAGTTCAGAACAGATTAACATGTATCCCTTGTGACCAAAAATAACTATCTATTGTTTGATATATTAATTCTCCAGGAGAGAGCTTTTGATCCAAATTACAAAATACTGCATGTTTCCACCGTTAATGGGATTAAACGGTTTCTTGACCTCTATTGATCAAGAAGCATCTAAAATTGGGAATCCCAATGACAGATAACATTGAAAAGAAATATGCTGAACACCTGATACGTTCGACTGCTCTGCGCAAAGCAGACAGTTAAAGATGGCTGTGTTGAAAGATAGAGTTAGCTAGGTGGCACAGTGGATAAGGCACCGAACTTGGAATCAGGAAGATTCATTTTCCTGAGTTCAAATCTGGCCTCAGACACTTGTTAGCTGTGTTGACCCTGAGCTTAAACCCTGATTGCCTCAGTTTCTCCATCTATAAAATGAGTTGGAAAAGGAAACAGCAAATGATTCTAGTATCTTTGCCAAGAAAACCCCAAATGGAGTCATGAAGAATTGGATGTAACTAAAAAACTATTGAACTGAACATATTGAAAGATGGATAGAATCATAACAAAGTCAACCTGCCCATATAAGTCTGTAGGTTGCTGAGTGCTTCAATATTAGTAATTCAGTAACTATCCAGTGGCATTTAAGAAATAATCCCTTCCTCCATATTGCCTCTCCCAAGAACCCTAACCCTGTCCCAGGATAAGGCCCCAAACTCCACACTATTCCCAAAGCAATCCAGCTGTGCCAGGTGTTCTCTCTAAACAGCATACCCAGAAAAGAAAGTGACGATTCCTAGAGAAAGAAACCAAGAGTTGAGCCAATTTTACATCCTTCCATTTCCTCCAAAGAAACCTTAGACTCGAGAAACCACCAGTTCTCAGGTTTGCACAGAGGCCCCAACAATTAACCTCAGAAAGCAAGTTGCCTAAACCAAGAGTTACTTAATAGGAAAAGGAATTCAGTCCTGAAATAACTGTCACAGTACAAGATTAAATCTACTGAATGTTACTTTTTTCTTTTGCTTAAAAAAAAGTAAGTCACAGCAACAGACACTGTACTTTGACTTATTTGGAAAGTATTCATCTGGCTTGTTTGAAGACTTGCAAGGGGGGAACTCACCACCTCTTGAGGTAAACCATCAAACACTAGGAAAAGTCTAATTATTAGAAAATTTTTCCTGATCTCTAGGCTAAATAGGCTTTTTGAACTTCTAACCCATTGCTCCATTCTACCTCTGAGACAGAAGGTTCAAAGAGCTAAATTAATGCAAGACCCTCTATTAACTGCAAGAAGAATGTGAGAAATCTTGCTGATTCTCTCAGGCATCTCCCTAGGGGCCTGTGCCATTGGTCCTGGCCCCAGGGCAGGCTATCTTGAGTGTATACGTATCCAATAAAGAAAGATTTCTTCATATTAAAGGTTTGGCAGTCAATGACATAGACACTATGCTCTTCTGTGGTCAAGGTACTCCTTTTGTCCTCAGGACTCTCATATATTCCCCAATCTCACTCTGAACTCCAGGACACTATTTCTGCCATAACTAAAATTTAACTGTTCACTTATATTTCTAGGGTGCTTCTAGGATTCCTCAAGCAAATGTTCCCTGTACACTCAAGTCAACTAGCAAGCATTTAACAGGTGGGGAACCTGTGGCCTTTTAGGTGCTTGGGTGCCATCTTTTGATGGAGTCCAAGGTTTATAGAACAAATCCTTTTATTAAGGGGATTTGTTCTGTGAAGTTTGGATTAAGTCAAAGGGTTGCACTTGAGGATCTAGAGGAAAACATGTGGCCTGGAGGCTGCAGGTTCCCCATGCCTGATTTAGTATGGGACAGGCCACTAAGTGCTGGGCATATAAAGAAGGACAAAAATAGTCCTGGATGACAAAGAATTTGCAATTTAATGGGGGAATCAACATGGAAAAAACTATGTATAAACAAGATACACACACACACAGAGGATAGCTTTCTTTTACAATGTGGGTGATATGGAAATACATTTTGCATGACCACACAAGTATAAACTATATCAAATTATTTGCCTTCTCAATGAGGAGAGAAGGAAGGGAGGGAAAGAATTTGGAACTCCTTTAAAAAATAAATGTTAAAAATTACTTTGGGGTCGGCTAGGAGAAGCAGTGAATAGAGTATCAGCCCTAGAGTCAGGAGGACTGGAGTTCAAATCCAGCCTCAGACACTTAACACTTACTAGCTGTGTGACCTTGGGCAAGTAACAACCCCAATTGCCCTGCCTTCTCCCCTCCAAAAAAATTGCTTTTATATGTAATTAGACTAGAAGTTGCAGAGAGAGGTAACTATATTGTTATAGAGATATTCTTCACTAAGGAGTGGATGGGTGGATGGTTGGTTGTTGTTCCGGCATTTCAGTCATGTCCAACTCTTCATGACCTCATTTGGAGTTTTCTTGGCAAAGATACAGGAGTGGTTTGCCATTTCCTTTTCCAGCTCATTTTACAGATGAGGATACTGAGGTAAACAGGTTAAGTGACTTGCCCAGGGTCACACAGTTAGGAAGTATCTGAGGCTGGATGTGAACTCAGGTCTTCCTGACTTTAGGCCTGGCACTCTATCCCTTCACTATCTAGCTGCCCCAAGACTCAAAGAACGTGGGTTCAACTCCTACCTGTGTGATCTTGGACACATCACTTATCATCCCTCAGCCTCAGTTTCTTCATCCGAAAAATGAAGGAGTTTGACCTCTCAAAGTCAGAGATTAACCTCTGATCTTTTACATCTTTTTCTTAAAAAAAAAACAACAACAGTAAAAGCTTGAATGATTGGATGGTGCAATCTAAGACCAGAATTGTGCCGGCAATCCTTGCTCTAAAGTAATGTGTAAATAATAAGTAACATAAATAAATTCGTGGTGCTGTTTATGAATGCCAGCTCCCATGGAACCCATGAAACCCAAACAGCTAGAAGGATTTTTAGTCTCTCAAAGGGTTAACTTCATTCAATGAATTTATCTAATGAATGAAATTTCAGAGTCAACTGATCTGTACAATTCCAGGCAGTCCCTGTCCCCTTTCCTCTTTTCTTTCATGGGAGAAGTTTGGGTTTCAATGGTCTAAATGGTGATCTCCATATCCCACATTATTCTGTCTATAGGACACAAGCAGAGCTTTGAATGCACCAAAGATAAGAGGTGGAAATCCCTTCTGTAGGACTGCTCTAAATGTATCTTTTACATTTAAAGAGTTGAACACTCTCTACTATCTCTTTGTGCATTTGTGTGTGTGTGTGTGTTTTATTCTTCAGGATGGGGAACTGGGATGGAGAGACACAAGAAGCCCATATGGAAGAAGTTGAAGAAACTATTTCATTTTCAGGAAAAAGATGATCATTGAACAATGATGTCCCACAGCTTATCAATGTCACCCACAAAAGAATTTAAGATTTAGTTTTCATCAAAATATTTCAAGATCTTGGTTGTTTGGTTGTGTTTTTCCTTCATTTTTTAAGAGGACCATGGTATCAGGGAAACGATAACATGACTTGCAGTTGACTCTGATTTGAGTGAGAGAGTGCTGAGCAAAGTCTCCAGTCTCACTTTCTCCTCCAGAGCCATCTGGATCCAATGACCAGATGCTCGTCAAGATGACTAAAGATGACCCAGGATGCAATGGGAGATCCTGGCTCTTTTGGGCATAGGCCTTTTCATGTACTCACTTAGAAAGAGGTAAGGTCCATTCAATGAATAGGCCTCTTTTAAGAAGTGAGTCAAGGGATGGCAGCTTTAATTAAGAAAAAAAAATCAGACTGGGAGGGGAAGATCCTTAGGGTTGCTGTTTAAAAGAGAAAATGTTACCAGTGACATTCACTCTAAGTCAGGAGGGCCCAATATACAGCCATTAAGTGGAGCTTGGCCATGGACTTATTGTGGTGGAATCTATGGGCCTCAAGGAAACTGTTTTTGAGGTTTTGTGAAAGACGAGAAAGAGAGAGAGAGAGAGAGAGAGAGGGAGAGAGAGAGAGAGAGAGAGAGAGAGAGAGAGAGAGAGAGAGAGAGAGAGAAAGAAACAAAGAAACAAAGAAACAAAGAAACAAAGACGGGGTGGCTAGGTAATGTAATGAATAGAGCACCGGCCCTGGAGTCAGGAGGACCTGAGTTAAGGAAGGTAGGAACGAAGAAACGAAGAAATGAAGGAATGAAGGAATGAAAGAAAGAAATCTAGATGCTAAACCCCAAGTTAAGTGGGGTTAGGCTGACAGAAGAGTGATATGATGAAGCTGCTAAATGACATACGTTGTTGGACATGGCCAACATGGAAATTTGTTTTACTTGACTATGGTTTTTGTTTCCCCTTACCCATTTTTTTTCCCAATCAGGAAGGTAGAGGGGAAATAAAAATAAATGCTATTAATTGAAAACATGGGAGAAAAATTTTAAAATATAAAAAATAGACAAGAAATGAAGAAATGGAGTGTGCCTGATCTATTATTGCATCACTTTCTGGGCACCATGATTAATGAGGTACAAATTAAAGTAAATCTAAAGGAGGGCAACAAAAAATATTATAGCTTGGTATGAAAATAATGTCATCGGAGGAATCACAGAATTTGAAAATTGAAAGGGACTGTCTAATACAACCCATACATGAAAGGACTCCTCATTACAATATACTACCTGAAAAGTAGTCATGCAGCCTCTCCTTGGAGGCGAGATGTACCAGCTCTCAAGGCAGACAATTCTTCTTTTGGCAGCTCTAACTGTTGTAAAGTTTGTTTGTTTTTTACAAATCTTTAGCCTAAACTGACCTCTTAACTTTTACCCAGAGTTCTTAAATTTGTCCCCTAGGGCAAATCCATAAATATTCCCTCCTCTCCTTCAAATAACTGAAGACAGCTATCTTGTCCCCTCAGAATCTTTTCCAGGCAAAACATGACCTACCCCTTCAATCAAAAAGGAACAGGTAAGGAATTGATAACAACTAGTCTAAAGAAAAAAAAACCAATGGAATATATATTGCTAAATTAAAATAATTTAAATGTTATTTGGTAGAAGAAGGAAAAGATTTGTTTTAAATGGTTCCTGAGAACAGAACTAAGACCTCTGGGTAAAAGTCAGAGTAAGGGAAATATCAACTCAACATAGAGAAGAAACCTAAAAATTAGAATTATCCAACAACAGAGGCTGATTCATTCATAATGTAAGTCACTTTCCAACATTAATATTCAATCAGAGGTAAGATAACTTTCTTTAATAGGAGAAAGAATTCCTGTACGGGGTAGGAATTTGAAGTAGGTAGATGAATCTTAATGCTCTGTCTCATATTTAAGGCTAATAACAAATCACCATGGCTTAGCAAAAGGGTTTACTTTTAGCTTTTTTTATTTGCCCTAGACAAGTAATGAAATGAACAGGGGAATAAGGAGCACTGGATATTGATAAGATCTGCAAGGGAGATACTTGAGTCATCTCTAATCCCCATCCCTACCACACGACTGCCTACCATTTTCCAACACTCCTCAGGTGCTCTCTGACCCCTCCACTAATTTCCCTGACCTTGTTTTCAGCATTTAAAAGACAATCATGCCAGCACATTTTCAAACAGGATTTTTAAAAATTATTCAAAGGATTTGCAGATCACAAGACTCTATTTTTTTCCATCTTCTTTTTATTCTAGACTTTTAAAACCCCAAATAAAATAAGCATCCTATATACAGCATGGGCCAGGAGAGGATGGTGAATGAAACTGTAAATCTTGCTTATATAAAACTTGCTTTTCTTAGAGGCATAATAATTCAATGTGTAACTTTCAAAGCTGTGTCAAAGACGTTCTTAAACTCAGGTCCAAGGACTTTAAATGGGGTCTGTGGACAGGTTCAAGAGATCCATGATGCTGAATGGGAAAAAAAATTACATCTCTATTTTCACTAACCTTTAAATTAAATTGAGCATTTTCTTTAAAGCATATAACTACTCCAACAATGGGTCTATAGACAAGTTCTAGACTACCACTTATATGGCCATTTATAGGAACAAACTACTCTCAAAAGAAATGTAATAGGGAGAATGGAGTCAAGATGGTTAAGATAAGTCAGGAAGTTGCCTGGGCTCTCCCCAGTTTCCCTTGGAAACAACTTTAAATCAAGCCTCTAAAAGAATTCTGGAGTGACGGAATCCACAAAAAGATGGAACGAAACAATTTTCTCGGCCAAGATAACTTATAAGGTCTTCAGGAAAGGGCCATCTCACTTGGATAAAAGGAAAACAGAGCCCAGCATAGGTGGTGTCTGGGCAATCCAGCAGGAGGTTCTTAGCCACATCACAGATCAGCAACTGAGGCCCCACAATCTTGACTCAATAGGCCAGCTGTGAGGCCAGCCTCTGAGCAGCAAGCAAACTGCCAGATCCAGAACCCAGGGCACAACTAGGCTGGGTCAACCTAATGCAGTGGGCAAATTGCCAGTCCCAAAGGGCCCAGTACAGAAAGTCAGTGACCAGGCCCCTAGCCCTTAATGCAAGAAGTTCAGGACAATGTCCCCCTGTGCCCCATAAGCAGAGTTCAACTTTTAAAAGTGACCGAAAAGCAAAAAAACAGCCCTAATCATAGAAAGCTATTATGGCAACAGGGAAGATCAAAACACAAACTCAGAAGAGGACAACAATGTCAAAATGCCTACATGCAAAGTCTCAAAGGGGAGTATGAATTGGTCTCATACCCAAAAAGTCTTCTTAGAAGATCTCTAAAAGGATTTTAAAAAGCAATGAGGAAAGGGAGAAAAACAGGGAAAAGAAATAACAGTTATACAAGAGAATTATGAGAAAAGTCAATAGCTTGTAAAAGGAAACACAAAAATTGACTGAAGAAAACAACTCCTTAAAAAACTGAATTGGCCAAATGGAAGAAAAAAAATCCACTGAAGAAAGCAACTCACTTAAAAGTAAAAATAGTCAAACAGAAAATGAGGTACAAAAACTAACTGAAGAAAATAATTCTTTAAAAATTAGTGGGCAAGTGGAGCTAACAACTCTATGAGAAAAAAAATCAGTCAAACAAAATCAAAAGAATGAAAAATAGAAGAAAAAGTAAAATACCTCATTTGAAAAACAACTGACCTGGAAAACAGATCTAGAAGAGATAATTTAAGAATTATGAGTTACCTGAAAGTCATGATCAGAGAGGGAGAGGGAGAAGAGAGGGAGAGAGAGGAAAGGAGAGAGAGGGGTTGATGGGAGAGAGAAAAAGAGAGTGAGAGAGAGAGAGAGAGAGAGCCTGGACAGCATCTTTCAAGAAATAATCAAGAAAAACTGCCCTGATATCTTAGAACCAGAGGGTAAAATAGGCATTGACAGAATCCATCAATCACTTTCTAAAAGAGATCCCAAAATGAAAACCCTAAGGATTATTGTAGCCAAATTCCAGAAAAATTGGGTCAAGGAGAAAATACTACAAGCTGTCAGAAAGAAACAATTCAAATATCAAGGAGTCACAATCAGGATTACACAGCATTTAGCACAGTGGTTCTCAACCTTCCTAATGCCGCAAACCTTTAATACTCATATGTGGGCATATCTGCATGTGGGCAGACCTGCCTGGAGACAGATAGAGAAGCGGTGTCTTGGTTCCTAAGACCATGGAAATGTTTTCCAATGGTCTTAGGTGACCCCTGTGAAAGGGCTGTTCAACCCCTAAAGGGGTTGCAACCCACAGGTTGAAAACTGCTGATTTAGCAGTTTCTACATTAAAGGATCAGAGGTTTTAGAATATGATATTCTGTAAAACAAAGGAGCATGGATTACAACCAAGAATCAATTACCCAGCAAAACTGAGCATAATCTTTCCAGGGGAAAGATGGACATGGAATGAAATAAGGGACTTTCAAAATTTCCTAATGAAAAGACCAGAGCTAAGCAGAAAATTTGACCTTCAAATACAAGACTCAAGAGAAGCATAAAAAGGTAAACAGGAAAGAAAAACAAACAAAGCAAAAAAAAAAAAAAGACCACAACATGTTATTCAATAAGGTTAAACCAGAGTTGAGGAACCTTTGGCCTTGAGGCCACATGTGACCCTCTAGGTCCTCAAGTGTAGCCCTTTGACTGAATCCAAAGATTGGTTCCCCAGCCCTGGTTAAACTGTTTACATCCCTAAAAGACAACAAATAAGCATTTATTAAGTGTTTACAATATACCAGGCACTGGGGATACAGAGGAAAGCAAAAGACAGTCCCTGCCCTCAGGGAGTTTATATCTAATGGAGAAAACAACACAAAGGACATTTAGGAGAGCTAGAAGTTTTGATAGTCCATTAAGGAACCAGAGAACATTAAGTCCAGAGAAGAAAACATGTGATTGTGGGAATGTGGTTGCTATCTTAAGATATTTGAGGGGTTATTGTATAGAAAAGGCATTCTAGTCATCTTGGCCCTTGAGCACAGAAATAGAACTAATGGATAAAAGTTATAAGAAGGTAAATTTCCACTTAATATAAAAGAAGAAGTTTCTAATGATTATAATTGAACAAAAATGGCATGGACTCCTCTAAAATTTAAGTTCTGCATATAGGAGGTGACCCTATCTGAATGATCCTCCCCCTTAGCTGGAGATGTAGCATAGGATATTTGTGTTATCAGACAGGGCTTGGACTAGATGTCCTTTGAGATCCCTTCCAAATGTATTTTATGATTTAGTGGTAAGGAAGTAACAGGTTGGAAATGGACTTGAAGAATGAATGGGTGGGTGGGGGAGGGGAGAAGTATAGGGAAGAGGAATTTGTTAATTGTGAAATTATACTGACAAGTTTTTAGAGACATTTATCTACAAGGAGGACAAAGCAGCTCAAAAACCATTTTGTGGAAGTATAAAATGTCGCATCTACCATAAATGTTCATTTTAAAATCCCAACAGGAAGCATGAAGATCATTATAATCTTTTCTTATCCCTAAGTAGCAGATTATATTATATATGCATATGTATATATGTTTATCACAAAAAACAGAAGTTTATTACACTTATCCATCTGTGCTTTATATCCTCATTAGAAACACCTGACATATCATTTAGCTTCAAAATATTATGGGTTTTGTGTTTTCAGTGTTATACCTTCCATTAAACTCCAGATTTGGTGGTTCAGCTGGCATGATTCCTAAACCCATACTTTGGACTGAATAGTCTCATTCACTGAAATGGACACTCTATTTAGTTTACCAGCATGAAAATATCAACAAAGAAATTCCTATCTCTTCTTAATTGCTAGATTTAGAAATCCTCAGACAAGTGGCTGGGCTGGGTAAGTGAACTTGATTGTACAGTGCCCGAACATAGTTATCATGAAGTAGCTAGAAATCTTTTTAAGGATCACTTTTTTTCCTAAATGTGTTCTTAGAATGTAGACTGGCTCTATATGAATATAAACCCCTGGTATACTTAGAAAGGCTTGATGCAAATAATAAATGCTTTACCCATTTAAAATGGAAAAGAAAATGGTTAAGCAGTGCTATTTTCCTGACACATAAGTCATTTAGAAGCCTGGAAAGACCAGTTACAAGTTCCTAAGCCCATAGTCTTACTTCAACTGAAAGTTACAAAATAATAATAATAAAACAAAAACAAACAAACAAAACAAAAAACCAGGTCAAGATTCAAATCTGACAGCCTCTCAAAGGCAGAATGTGAACTTTCCTTAAAGGTCTCCCAACAGGTTTCATGGGGAGGAGGGTTCAGTCTGAAATGTTTTATATTTCCTCTCACTCTTAAAACATTGGAAAACCCATTTGGCTTGATGGCCTGAATACAAAAGGAGTTTAACCACTTAGTGCCAAGGAGATGTAATGGAAAAAAGCCGAGGAGATGGCTGGACCCTATTTTCTTTTTGCTCAGCACATCCTGTCTTTAATCTGAAGGGTAAATAGGCCAAACCCAAACATACCAACTCTTGTCAGGTGAAATTATCTAGGTTATGAAAACAAGCAATACAGTTTTCATTTTTTCTTAAACTCATGGCTGAGGGAAATCACTTCCAAAACAAACCAGTGAGGCAAAGCATTGCTTACAAGAGAGTCGACTAACAAGTTTTCCCTGCTTTGATAACTAACTCCCAGGGGAAAGTTTGGGTCTCTTCTTTCATTTGTGCTCCAATTTTCAGTCCTGACTTTCAGACAATCCTGCGCCACACAAGGCAAAGAGTTGGGCTCTATCTGTCATATCTACTGCTTAGTGGAAACTAATCTTTTGAAAACTTGTCTCCAGATTAATGTTGAGTGGGAAAGGTTTTTACATGGATTGTGTCATTTCAGGATACGAACATCTTTGATGAAAAATAAATGGTCCTAGGATACTTATCTTAGTGATAAAAAGACAATGTACTTCACAGATGCCCCAAGAAAGTCTTAAGAGTTACTCTTTAAAATAAAAATATCTAAGATTCCAATTGAACAGGCAAAGTCACATGTTTTTGACATGACTAATACTCCACCTTTCCCCAATATTGAGTATATGTTGGCGGTGAGCTGTCATGGCAATAACAATAACAAGCTTCACTACTAAATATATTTATGAATTGTACAATTTCTCAAGTCTTTTAATGAGAAACTAGACCCTTACACAATTATCAAATATTTTCATTACATTCTCTAGCAGTTTTTAAAAACTAGCATAGAATCTCATCTGTAGGAAATCATTTAATATAGTCCTACTTTATAAACTTTGTAAGTACAAACATTATTAGCCATGAAACATTAATTTTTGTGAAATATTAAGTACTCATTATGTGAAAAGCAGTATGCTAGAAGCTGGAGAGAAATACAAGGAGAAGGAAGAAAGGAAGGGAGGAAGGGAAGGAGAAAGAGGCAGGAAGGGTCAAGGAAAACAGAAAGAAAGAAAGGGAGGAAAGGGAGGAGGGAAGGAAGAATTTATTAACAGCTACTGTGTTCCAGGAACTATGCTAAGCAATTTATAACTATTATCTTACTTCATCCTCACAACAACCCTGGGAGGTAGGTGCTATTATTATCCCCATTTCACAGCTGAGGAAACTGAGGCAAGCATAAATTAAATGACTTATCCAGGATCCCACGGCCACAAGTGTTGCAGGCCAGATTTTAACACAGGTCTTCCTGACTCCAGGCCCAGTACTTTTACCTACTGCCCGACTTAGTTGCCTATAAGAATAAGGAAGAAAAAGTTGCCACCTTCAAGGCAGTACATTAGCATTAGTTAGTCTTACAGAAGTGGGAGACATACAGAAATCAGTATCATTAAAATCCAAACATGTATGTAAGGGAGAAAATGTCTATGTACTTAGATGAGGAACCCAAGTGGGAGCATGTTTTTTGTGTGTGTGTGTGTGTGTGTGTGTGTGTGTGTGTGAGAGAGAGAGAGAGAGAGAGACAATGGAAAGGGAAATGCATCAAGAAACAGGACTTGGTTTCCCATCACACAGGTAATAAGTTAGTTAGTTTCCTCTTCTATAAAATGAAAAACTAGACTAGGTAGGGTCCTT
Source organism: Pseudocheirus occidentalis (assembly GCA_028646575.1). Taxonomy (NCBI): domain Eukaryota; kingdom Metazoa; phylum Chordata; class Mammalia; order Diprotodontia; family Pseudocheiridae; genus Pseudocheirus; species Pseudocheirus occidentalis. The sequence continues at coordinate 144,086,705 of CM053594.1, read as the reverse complement.
CAGCACTACATCTTTGATTCTTGGTACAATCTATTAACTTTGTTCAGCAACAGTTTCCTCATCTATAATATACAATAGAGATGAATTATATAAAAAAATCTCTAAGGTCCTAAGTGAAGACATCTTCTCGAATTCAAATCTGTCCTCAGATACTTACTAGATGTGTGACCCTAGGAAAGTCACTTTACCCTGTTTGCCTCAGTTCTTCATCTATAAAATAAACTGGAGAAAAAAGCCACTCCAGTCTCTGCCACAAAAATTCCAAATGAGGTCATAAAAAGAGATGGGCATGAGTGAACAACTAAACAACCAAAGTCCAGATCAGAAATTCATTAGCTAGAGTCCAGGGTGTGTCTTTTTTTTCATTTTAACAAATATTTTGGTAACTATTAATTGCTTTCTTTTACAATCCTATGTATTTAAAAATATTATTCTGAGAAAGGCTCTACCAGACCGCCACGTCAAGGAGTCCCTGACACAAAACAGGTTTGAAACCACATTCTAGATGTATATTAAAAGATCAAATATGAAAAGATATTTCCAGTTATAGAGGTTGGAGGAAGGGAAGTGTATGGATAAATCAGGGAAGAAAATTTAGAAAGAATTCATCTTTATGATAGCACTTGATCAAGGGTCTTAAAGGATGAGAAAGCTGTCACTAGAGATGAAGGGTTGTGGCATGTATTTACTTTATTCCCCACAGAATACCAGAGCAGAACTACAGAACGGTTGTGTTGTGTTGGGAGGAACTAGATGATTTCTAAAAGGTCTAACTCATCCATTTTACAAAAACTTAAGTGACTTAGGTCAAAAAAGAAGGCAATCTAGGCAGAAGTCAAGTTGCCCATCTCCTTGAGCTATTCTCCTTCACTATGCTGCCACCACCAAACCTGTAAGTTTATGCTAATAAGGCTACATTTAAGTAGTTACAATTGTTTGGAATTAAATTTGTCACCACAACTCATGGAATAAACCAATCACTTCATAGCTCTGAGTAGGTAACAGTAGACTGCTAGGTCAAAGAAATTATACTAACCACCATCACACTTGGTCAGTCTTTTCATTCACACAGAACAACAACGACCTGAAGATATCTTTCCAGTAATCTTTCCAGTTCCAAATACAATCTCTGCTACACGCTAATAGCATGACCGAATCATGGTATGGGACAGCTAGGTGGCAGAGTGGATAAAGTGCTAGACTTGCAATCAGGATGATTCATCTTCCTGAGTTCAAATCTGGCCTCAACACTTATTAGCTATGTGAATCTCAGCAAATCCCTTAGCCCTGTTTGTCTCTGTTTCCTCATCTATAAAATGAGCCAAAGAAGGAAGAAGGAAATGGCAAACCACTCTACTATCTTTGCCAGGAAAATCGCAAATGAGTCACCAAGAGTCAGACGGTCGGATGTGACTGAAATGACTGAATGGCATTAACAATCATGGCACAGCGGTCAAACTAGAATATCTTTAAAGTGCCATGAAAAACCATGGGGGCACTAGCACAGTTCTACAGTGATAAGTATGGTACATAGGACTATCCTGTATACCAGCACTGCTATATACCATACCATACGCTAGGACTGTATACCATATACTAAGCATAATAGATGGCAGGGTAAAGTTCCATCTATTTGATTTATTTCCATCCGTTCAATGCTATATTATAAATAGTTGATATCAGTATGTAGTTTTAAGGTTTGCAATGAATTTTATATATGTCTTGTTTAATCCTGACAACATGCCTGTGAAATAGATGCTACTTTTTAATCACCATTATGCATAAAAGGAAACTGAGGATGAGAATGTTTAAGCAACTTTATCAAGGATACATAGTTAGGAAGTATGAGGCAAGATTTGGACTGAGGTCTTCCTGACTGTCTGCTTACTATGCCTCCTAGGTGTCAATAAATACATATGACTTCAATAAAATCAGTCACTACTTCCTCCTCTCAACTCCAATAAGCCTCCCGAGTTGCTTGCTATGTACGTAAGTTTACATTAATTTCTTCATGAGTCACAAAAACCAAAGGAATATTTAAGGTCTTCATACTGTTGGCATGTCTGATTCTGAAGTGAAGAGTTTTATGTGATGATCATGGAGCTTCTTTCTTTGAGCTACCAACAGAAGGGATAATAGAATAGAAGAGGAATGTTCCTGATGGGCCTCACCTTTCTGCACCCTACCCTAAACAAATACATAGACCCACTCCAACTGATGGGCACTTACTAAGGCTGAGTAGCACAGGTTATAGGAGGAATAAAGAAAAGTTGGTTTTTTATGGGTACAGCAATTTCTCAGAAGGAAGAACACTAAAAAGAAGTAAAAAAAAAGGATAAATAGATTTTGAGTTTTCAGCAAAGAGAAGAAAGTGCTCTGATGTCTGAAACTGGGCTGTCAAATATTCTAATTTCACAAGCTGCTGAAGTAAAACTAGGAAGCAATTCTGTTGCTTCAAAAAAAAACAACAAAGGAGGAAATGGGCAGTTATGAAAACAGAGTAAGTATCATTGTTACCTTCTGGTGAACCTAAGTTATAATATAGCATAACTTTCTACTTTATATAACCAGAATCAACTTAATCAGATTTAATGTTGCCCTCAACGCTACATGGCTAAGTTTCATCACAAAGTATGAATTCTACTTCCTGCTTTAGGTATCTGTAAAACCCCTAGAAAAAGGTTCCATTCTGATTTTAGTTAAGTCAAAAAGATTCTTCTTTTAGGGGATAGAAAATCATTATGATGATGCAAACACTGGAAGAAGGCAGAAAATCTGAGACTTTGTTCCAAGCCTGATACTTCCAAGTCATTCAACCTCTCGGAGATCATTCCCAGAACTACATACCCAGTTCCCACTTCTCTTCTGAGATCCAGTCTTACATCATCTGCTGCCTTTTGGACATCTCAAACTCAACTTGTTCAAAACAGAACTTCTTATTTCCCCCCAAATCCTCCCCCTCTCCAAATTCTCCTATTATTGTTATCCTCTCATTCACCCAGGCTTTCAATCTCAATATCACCCTTGATACTCACCTGTTGTCAAGCCTCATTGTTCCTACCTTCACAGCATCTCTCATGTAAGTCTCCTCTCCCCCCTCCCCCCACATAGCAGCCTCTATGGTGCAGGACCTTATCTCTTCAAGTCCAAACCATCTAGTAACCTTCTAGATGGTTTCCCCTCCTTAAGATTCTCTCCACCCCAAACCATCCTCCATACAACTGCCAAAGTGATCTTCCTAAATAAAGCACAGATCTGACCACGTTACCCACAACTCAGATTCCAGTGGCTCCTCATTACCTCCAGGATCAACTACAAAAGCCCTTGTTTGCTTTTTAAAGCCCTTCACAATCTGGCCTCTTTACTCCCCTCCACATTTTCTACAATCCAGGACTTGTTTGCTGTTCACTGCACTCAACATTCCCATCTCCTAACTGTCCTTTTTCGCTGGATGTCCCCAATGCCTAGAAGGCTCTCTCTCCTTACTTTCACCTTTTGGATTCCTAGAAAACTTCCAATCAAATCTCATCTTCTTCAGGAGGCCTTCTCCAGTCCCCATTGCCCACTCAACACACTTTCCCCTGAACTTAAACTGTATTAATCACTTTGACACTTTTTTTTTGTATGTTCCATTCTCCATTAGAGTGTGGGCTTCTTGAGGGCAGAGAACTTGTTTTTGCCTTTCTTTGTATCCTCAGCACTTAGCAAACTATCTGAGCCATAGTAAGTCCTTATTGCTTGTTGAATGATTAAGCATCATTTTCTTCCAAATAAAATTCAAACAATACTTCTCCCAGCTAATTAACATTTCCAATGAGGCTATCATCCTTCTGGTGAAACAGTATACCTCTCGATTTCTTCAAAATCTCAATCTGGAGAACTTTCCATCTCTCCTGAACTGACTTCCCTTGTAAAAGTTGAAACCACGGGACCCTTACTATCCTTCCTATGAATGCTTTTAAATTTGTTCTCCCAAAACCTAGTTATGCCTGGTTTTCTTCTCCTTTTCCAATGAGGAAGTAGTCACTTCTCTGCTTCACTGCATAACAGTAAACAGTTCCTCCTTATTTGAGGAGAATTAGATCCAAAATAAATAGCTCTACTTTTTGTTCTTTTGTCTATTGAAGCAAGAAGCTATAATCAAAGCAAGCCAATAAATGATTTCTCTCCACAGGAGACATGTGATCTGTTTTCTGTTTCTATTTCCCAAATTCCTCTTTCATTTAATTTCTCAGACAGACTTTCCATAGAAATTATCTCTAAATATTTTTGATCACATAGTACTATCAGTAAAAAAAAATTTAACCAATGCATAGACTTACTTATTTAGAAATTTAAACACATTATAAAATTCAGATTAAAATGTTAGAAGGATGAGATAAAAATAAATAATATTTGCTCCTGAAGTCAATAAGGGGCCACTGAAATTCACTGAGTGGAGGAAGTGACTTGGTCAGACCTGTGCTTTAGGAAAGGTGGAGGATGGATTAGAGTAGGGAAAAGTTTTAGGGAAAGAGACCAATTAGGAGGTTACTGCAATAGTTCAAGTGAACGGTATTGAGGGCCTAAGATGGGGTGATGACTATGTAACTAGATAGAGGGGGTTATACAGGAGAGATATAGAGATAAAAACAGCAAAGTCTGGCAACTACTTGGACATGTGGAATGAGGAAGAGGAGTGAAAAATGACTGGGAGGTTGTTAAATCCAAGGTGACTGGAAAGAAGAATGGTGGTTACCTTAATAGTAATAAGTAAGTTTGAAAGAGGGGTGAGTTGGGGGTAGAGATAGGGTGGGAAGATAATGTAATAACACTTGTGATCCATATTAGAAGTGTCCATTCCATGGATGCATTCTATCCCACCAAAAATGAGAAGGTGGGGAGGGGAGGACAGGATCTTCCTCAGTGGTTACTTATGCTAAAAGTAAAACCTGCCCCCTGAGGCAAAACTGCCACTGCTATCCGAGGAACATCCTCTGAGCTGATGTCCAGGTTCAAATGAAGGAAGATGAAAACCTACATAGAAAGGAGAAGGCAGAGGGGGGGAAGTATTAAATAATAAGGGTAGATAATGATTGTTGGACGTAGGCCCCACCATTGCTACTTGTATTCCCAACCTGTGACTGGTGGATCAATTGGTGGATCAACCCCTGAAGTTAAGCCATGGGCCCCCTAGGGGCCATGCCTTCTCTCCACCCCACCCTACCCCCATTTTGGCTACTACTAGTCTACATTGGATTACTACATAATCCAATGAAAACATCTCTTCGTTCCTGCCTCTGTTGATACTAAACCAAATGCTTTCCCAATTTTAGTGCTTAGATTTCCTGACATGGATCTTTATGATATACAGAATTCCTCTGTCTTACTCATACATTTTGCCTATCTTGTTCCTTTAGATAAATACATATCCTTCAAAAGTTATATTCCAGTTAAACGTCTCATCCCCATATCTCAGAAATCCCTGTGGGTTAAGATCTCTATGCCGCCTTGCTTGTTACTCATGCTTTCCATATAGACATCTGAGGTAACAGGTTTAATTGCTGGTTCCTTTCTTGGACTTTGTCTCTTGTAAAATTCTGGGTGTCTCCCATGGGTTCTTCCTACAATGAAGCTGCTCTCTATAGAATATAGAGTGAATATCTATAGACAATTTTCCTATTCCTATTCTTTTTTACTCCAAAGTTTTTTAGATGAGATTTCTAAGATTCCAAACAATACCTTCTTACCATTCCTATTTAGTACACTCCATCCCTGACCAGCGGCCTGTCATTAATATATTTCAAGCCATGGTCCAGAAATCCAAATCTCATTTTAATGTCCCATCATCTTAAATAGCTGTTCACTTCTCAATTCTGACCCCCCCCTTTTCTTAGCCCTTGACTATAATCCTACTCATTGCAGTGGCTTTATGGTCTTAGCCCTTGACTTCAACCCTACTTATGGCAGTGTCTTAATGAAACGGCAAGTTTTAACAAAGTGACCACAGAGTCCAAATAAAAGTTTTAAGGAGCTTTTAATAGTAATCGATTTATCAACTGGGCTGTCTCAATGCCAATTAAAAAAAAGAGAAAAGCGAAGTAATGCAGAAGTACAGAACCTTTTATACCATTTTGCCTTAACTGGGTTTCTAACAATATAATCAGTACCTAAAACTAAATTGGTATCCGGATACAATCTGTAACCAAAACTAATTGGTATCCAGGTATAAGCGATTTATTTTCTATAATTAATTTGTTACTATAACTAGATGACATCCAGGTACAGGGATCTATTCTTTGTTATCAAGGAAGAGTGAACTAGGGACCAGGAGAATGTATTGATTAATGAAGAGTTTGGTACAGGAATCTGGAGAGTGAATAAGGGGTTGTGCATGGGGATGCAGTCTTAGTCACATAGCTGCTCCTACTGATCTCTAGTGATTGATTTCACTCCAAGTTTACTGAGTTCACTGAGTCTGCTGATCTCTGTTTCAGTTTTGGGTACACTGGGCTTCCTGATTTCTAATTTCACAAAGTATTTAACTGTTTCTTGGCTAGTTTCTTGACTCGTATCTTGAGTCCATGAGATTTCTACTCAACTAGTTCCCGGCCACTTCATTTATGGTCTTCAATTCCTTACCTATGATGTCACAATCTTTATCAATGATTTCTAAATTCCTTCTATTAATATTGATTTTGCCCATAGGAATCACCAGAAGCAGTCTGGTGAATCCTGTGGACAAGTCTTGGGAAATTCTCTTTCACATACTTGAAACATGTTCCAGTAAAACATCAGACCTCTCTATTATTATCAGGTAAATAAACAGCTGTTTCAATAATTCTCAGACAGAAGTCACCAACCCTCTACTATTTTCTTCTTCTTCATCTCCCTCTCACTGGGTTATCCCTCACCTGACAACACCTGTGGATCCATAACATCATTCGTAGGAGGAGAAGCTGCTTCTTTCTCAAGTGATACAGCTCCCTCATACTGAGGATACAGAACATTAAAACTTTCATATACTTTTCAGACAAGCTGATGCCTTTCCCATATTCTAACTCAGTATCTATCTACTTACTTCCTAGGCTAAGGATTTAGGAACTGAGATATTTTGCTTTTTTCATCCAACTTTGAGGTGACATTTTTCCAGAGAGAAGATTTTTTTTTGTATATGTCTATATCAATACAAAGAGGCAGAGAAAGAAAAAAAAAACAGAGGCAAAGAGAGAAGATAAATACTGGACCTCTGATTTCATTGTAGCAAACTCTAGGATGAGGATATTCCCTTTACCAATGTTACTCAGCACTCTCTGCAATTCAGTCTTAGAGAGGTATTTAGGGCACTGAGAGGTTGTGACTTGTCCTGGGTCACATAGCCAATCTGTGCCAGATGCAGGACTTGAACTCAAGTCTTCTTGGCTGCAAGATCAACATTTGATCCACTAAGCCATGCTTTTCTCAAATATAAGTAAAAATTTTCTGGTTTGCCATTCAAACTGTTACTTGGGAGAAAAAACATTTCTCCATATAGAGTTGTTTTAGTAATCAAAACTAATGATTTTTAGTATTCTAACAAAAAAGAAAAGCTTTTGACATTAATATGGTAGGTGTGATCCCACTGCTAAGAACATGTCCTTCTAAAAATTTGTTATTCCTAATAGTCAAACCTGTCCAGAGGCAGAATGGGCTACCTTGTAAGGGAAGGAATTTCCCATCACTAGAAGACTTCAAATGGAGAATGGATACCAGAAGATCCCAGCTCAGGTAGCAACAAGATGATCTCTGAAGTTCCTACTCAAAATTGCACTAAAAGTTGCTTTGATCATATGGTCAAGGAAACTTACCGATGTACAAAAGATGCACTGACATTCCTGCAGAGTGGTCATCTTGTCCAGAGAATATTCACAAAGACAGAGCTTGCAAGTGACCAAAGGATCCAAGGAGAGTTCTCCAGTTGTTGGTTTTTCCATTGTTATGGTAGAACAGCAGAGCTCACCAACAGAGCCCATCAGTATGTCTGGATGCTTCTTGGATCTTCTTAATCCCTGCAATCAGATTTCAGAACTTAAATACTCTGATCCATATTATTCAAAATAACCCCAATAGCATTCACATAAATAACCACCAACCCAAATATGGACTATATCAATTTAGGGCATTCTGGGAGCATTACGTACCTTACAAAGTAGGGGGGGGGGGAAGGGTAACAGAGGAGGCTAAAAATTAAACTTATGCACTCATAGAAATTAACAAAGCAATGTGGTTCAGTAGAAAGAGTACTGAACTCTCAACTGTCACATTCAACCCCTAATACCTTAAGCAAGTCATTTCTTTTTGTATCCTCAGTAATGAACATAGTACCTGTCACACAGTAGGCATTAATTAAATGTTTATTGGCTGATTGACTGATCTGACCTCCCTGGGCCTCAAGTTCCTCATTGGTTAAATGATCTCTGAGGTCTCCTTAAGTTCTAAAGCTACAAGCCTATGAATTCAAGGACCAAGCAGACAACATAAGAACAACCCCATTTTATCTATTCCATTCCAACTAACTGCATTTAAGGGAAGATAAAGACATCTAGAATCCCACAGCTTTCACTAAAGTCACAGGAGTCTGACAGCCCAATTCTACTTTGGGAACCTACAGGATGATTGGTATGACTGAAATAAAGTATGCTTGAGCTAGAGGGAGGAGGTGGGGGGGCCATGCAAAAGGGAGATCTAAGAAGTTCTAGTTTAGCTTTGTGGGTTTTTTTTAAAGAATTATATTTTAAAAGATCTAAGAAAATTATATCAAGGAATCCTGAAAATAATTTTCTCTTAGTAATAACTGTAAACTGTACAAGGTATTAAAAGATTAAAAAATCCCCAAAGTTCTTATAGTTTTTAAAAAATATGACCATCCAACTAAACCCCAAATCTCTTTTTTCTTTTTTGACATAACTAAAACTTTCATTTTTGGAATGACTAAGACATTGCACACATTTCTTGGGAAGAACCACTTTTGGCAGTAATGCACAATATTTGATGCACTGTCCCAGTAGGGCAATTGTCAAAAATGTCCAATATCTGATAATGAAAAGAAGTCACAGAATAATGGATAATGTTATAATAGATTTGGAGCTGAAAGAGCCCTTAGAGACTGCCAAGTTCAATTCCTTCATTTTACAGAGGAGGAAACAAAGGCACAGTGACATAACTTCCCATAGTTGAGTATCTGTGGTAGGATCTGAACCTAGATCTTCTGACTTTACACCAAGTGTCGCATCTACTCTTCCAGAGGCATCAAAGAGAAGGCCCATAACAATCCTGAGTGTAGTCAGAATCAGATTAAAATATAATTGAGAAATATTTAACAAAATGAATGAAAATACAAAAACGTAGATCATGTTAACATGCAGCTTTCTAAGTCAATATACAGGGATCCTTATGTATAGTTCTAGGGTCCCTATTTCTATTTGACAGCATTGCCTTGTACCACATTAACTCCCAAGGCATCATCAAATGTTACAAATGGAAGACTAGAAAACTGAGATTCAAAAAAGTTAAATGGGGGCGGCTAAATGGTACAGTGAATAGAGCACCGGCCCTGGAGTCAGGAGGACCTGAGTTCAAATCCAGCCTCAAACACTTAACACTAGCCATGTGACCTTGGGCAAGTCACTTAACCCCAACTGCCCTGCCCTCCCCCCTCCAAAAAGCAAAAAAAAAAGTTATATGCCTTACCCAATGTTGAACACCTATTAAGGACTACCTAAAACTATTATAATTCAACTTGGGGAGAATAGTGAGAGTGAGAGGAGGCTGTAAAGAAGCTGGGAAAGGGAGGCTTTTCCCATCCATTCCCTAAACCTGTGATTACAACAATGCACATGTAGTCCTCAAATACCTCATGGTAGCCACTCAGTTCCATTTCCTGTTGGGGAAATGAAGCCTAGCAACTTGAGGTGTACCCACAGATAATATCAAGGGGGCCTGAGCCAAGCCAAAGGGGACTCTCCCAAATACAACAACCACAGAAAATAGGAACAAGGTGTTCACAAGAGAATGCTTAGCTCATATCCCTGGTTATCATGCACGCAGATCATCAGCTCCAAATAAAACTGCATGTATTTTTCTGGTTTTATGTGGGAAAAGAACCTTAACATGTAGATAGTAAAGTTAATTTAATCACTGGGGATCAAAAGGTATCATTTCTTAAAAAAAAAAAAAGGTATCATTTCTGTTACAGGTAAATTTCTCATAGGAGAAGTGACATTTTACTTAACTAAGCTCCTGCTTACCATTCCAATTATTCAATTAAATATTCAGTCTCCATATCAAATCCAGCACCTAGAGGTTTTCAATTTTCTTTAGGTTCTCTTGAGTCAGTTGAGCGTGGGGAGAATGAATACATATAATTATGTTCATCCCTGAATGAACCAAGTCAAGAGACTACCACCTGTTTTATTTATTCCAAGAAAGCCTCAGTTTCAGGGAAGATACCCTACCTAGTTCCTGGAAAATTTTCACTACACATCCTGGATCTTTGGTCCCATTCATAAGCTTCTTCACCACTTTCAAAAGAAGTGCATATTTAGCACATTGGAATAAGCAATGCTGGTATGTACACATAATAATGGGAAAATATTTCTTCACTAAGTGTTTCTTAAACAAGAAATGACAAGGGAAAAAAAGCAGCTGGACTTTTTGAAGTAGTAAAGAATTGGAAACAAAGTGGGAGCCCATCAACTGGGGAATAACACAACAATCTGTGATATGTGATGGTAATAGAATATCACTCCTCCATAGGAAATGATGAATATCTAGAATTCTCAGAAGCATGGGAAGATTTGTGACTTGTGAAGGGTGAAAGAAGCAGAACCAGAAAAACAATGTATATAATAACTACATTAAAATATGATTATCTCTTCCATATCATGACTTTCCCTGTTGCAATTCTGATACATTGCAGGTTGGCATAAGAAATTAAACGGGAATTTTGGGGGAGTTTTGTGGAAGCCACAGACAATGTATGAACAACACAGAAAAAGCTTAGAAACTCAGAAGCACGTAAAATATGTGTACAGTACTGTAAAATATTAACATATTTTATTTAGACTTCTTCTCTGGTATGAAGGGAAGACCAAAAAAATTTACGCAGATTTTCCATATCATGGTGCTTCTAATCCCTAGGACATGGAAGGGATAACTGTACATGGGGCGAAAAACAAACCTGAACTCTCATTAGTTATAATAGCCAAGCTCAGCCCCGGACAATTAACACAAAAATACACCTTGCCCCTTCTTTTTCAGAGGTGAAGAACTGTGTGTGTGGACCATTGTAGACACAGTCAACGTGCGTATTAGTTTTGATGAATTGTTCTCTCCCCTCTTTTTAAGTTTTTTATTAAATGGGATGACTTGCGGGATAGAAGGAAAAGAAAATATTCAGAAATGAATATGAGGTTTTATTTACACATCAATAATTCTCTGAAGAAAGGACTCTCACTTCTATGATCTCTTTGGAATACAACTCCAGAAGTGGTGTTACTGGGTCAAAGAGTACATAATTATTCATAGTCCTTTGGCCACAGTTCCAGATTGCTCTCCAGAATGGTTAAATCAATTCACAGTTCCACCAACAATGCATTAGTGTTCCAATATTTCCACATCCTCTCCAGCATTTATTATTTTCCTGTTTTGTCATCTTAGCCAATCTGACTGGTGAGATGTGATACCTCAAAGTTGTTTTGATTTGCATTTCTTGAATCAATAGTGATTTAGAGCATGTTTTCATATGCTTATAGATAAAAATATTTATTGCAGCTCTCTTTGTGGTAGCAAAAAACTGGAAATTAAGGGGATTCCTATCAATTGGGGAATGGCTAAACAAGTTGTGGTATATGAATGTAACGGAATACTATTGTGCTATAAGAAATGGGGAGGAGACAGTCTTCATATTCACCTAGAGAGGCTTATATAAACTGATGCTAAGTGAGAAGAGCAGAACCAAGAAAAATTTGTACACAATCACATAGTATGTGTGATAACCAACTTTGATAAACTAGACTCTTCTCAGCAACGCACAATTATAAGACAACTCTACAAGTCTCAGGATGGAAAGAGAGATCTACATTCAGAGAAAGATCTAGAAAGAACAGAGTTTAAATGGAGACAGTAGCAATCTACATGCTATCATTCTTTTTCATGTTTGGTTCTCTTTCTTTTTTTCCACTGTTTACTCCATTGGTACAACCCTTCTATACAACCAAACTAATGTCCAATTTGAAAGTATCTGCAGATCCTACACTTGATTGCACCTCACCATGGCGGGGTAAGGGGGGAAAGGACAGAAAATTTGAAATTCAAGGGATTGTGGAATTAAATCTTATAAACTAAAAGTAAATAAACAAATTAATTTTTAAAAAAAGAGAGGACTCTCAGAAACTTCTCCTATATCCAAAGTGTTTGCTATGTGTAAGAGTGTTATTAGGGCAGCACAGTTTAAAAAGCAGAGTCCTACTGCTCCTACCTAGAAACATACTTGTGAACTTTTCAAAGAAACTGAGACATTAGTCATATTAGTCACAATGGGTAGTAGTCTACCATTACAAGAAAGGCATGGCTAAAAGAAACTAAAAATGCCACATATACCTAAACATTTTTAAGTGCACTATAAAACAGCATGCATTGATACCCTAAGAAGAAATTTAAGGAAGAGGATAGAATTTTCCAGCTGAAATTTTTTTAAACATTTTTAATACTTGAAAGTCCTCTGCCACATATGCCTATAGTTTTCTGAAAATTACAGGAGATATTCCCTTTAGTTTAAATACAGGCCATGTATATGATGAAAAGTACAATAAACGCTGCCCTTTGCTTTTAAGAGTTTCATATACCACATAAAAATCTGGGGAACCAAGAGCATCCAGAAGCAGAATGGGCTTCGTTAAGTGGGTTCTCCCTCATTAGAAGTCTAGTATACTCTTAAAAAAAAAAAAAGAAGTCTAGTATACTCTAGATGTCTGTCCATTTCAGGGGAATTACAGTTGTAAAGGGAATTCTTTTACAAGAGATGGTTGAACTAGATGGCCTCTGAGACTCCTTGTAGATCTGGGATTTGGAGAAAATTCTTAGCATTCATTCATCTCTAAGCCTGGTGGAAAAGAATGAAAGTGAAGCTATGTATTTGATCGTCTAGAAAAAAAGATCCATACTTTGGAAAAGAGTTTGCTGATTCAATGTTAAAAGTACCTTCAGGCTGGCATGGTAAAATTGCCCACAGATTTATGAGTTGGCTCTCTTACCCACAAGTGCAAGATCTATATCAAGAGTAGGGGATAGAAAGCAAGACAAATGACTGTTGATCACTAGTCAGCTCTTAAGTATAGAGAACTGCAAATACAGCGGAGGCAGCAGCATAGTTTAAAGAGTACTTACTCACTTGGACTGGGGAGACTTGGATTCAAATCCTGATTTATACATAACCTTTCAGCTTCTTCATTTAAAAATGAGCATAATAATAACACGTACCAAGCAGCACTGCTATGGAGGATAAAACGGGATCATATTTGCAAAGTAGCACTCTATAAATGTCACTCTCTTTCTCATTATGAGGATAATTCTTTACCTACTTCCATAAGACAGCTATAAAGAAAATGCTTTATAAAGCTCAAAATCTCTATATAAATATTTTAAATTTTATTTTATAAACAGTTACTATAATTGTGGGATCATTAATTCAGGTCTAGAAAAGACCTTCAGAGTCATCTGGCCAATCCCTCTCATTTTAAAGTTGAGGAAACCGGCCCAGATATGTGACTTGCTGAAGTTTACAGTACAGTAAATATCAGGGCCAGACGTCAAATCCAGGTCCTTTGACTCCAAATCCAATATCCTTTCCATTGTGAGTGTTCCCCAATGGCTTTTGTTTCACCAAAGTCTTTCGCCTACGAAAATGCATTGTGAACCCCCAGGGTAATTTAATACTCATAATAATAAGGTGCTTACAATAGCAACAAGGTGTGCGATCATACTAGCTTCAAATTTCTGCAAAAACAGACTTACAATGCTTCAAACATGCATGTGTTGTCACAGAGGAAAAACACATTGGTAATATAAATGGGCAACTGTTTACTGCTTAAGGTGCCATTAAAGAATGTTTAGCTTAGAACCCCTAGAATCATCCCTACAAACCACTAGATGGAAACCGCTACAATGCAATATAAAAGCATGAAATGTGCTCTTTCATGGGCTGCAGCTAGAATCCAGTTGGATTCAGTCAAAGGGCTGCACTTGAGGACCTAAAGGGCCATATGTGGCCTCGAGGCCACAGGTTCCCCACCCTGGGCTACACTATGCCTACATCAGATGCTAATGACAAAGTGGATCTGAGCAGCAAAGACTAGAATTCAGAAGAAAAAAGAAACACTTAAACTTGAGTTTGCTTAAAGAGGACTTCCACAGAAAAAGTTTTATCTCAAAACATAAAAGTTCCATGAGCTTAAATGCCTCTGACTATAGAAATGAGTATGGTGAAGGTGTCATGATGAAAAATGCTATCCACATCCAGAGAAGAAACTAATGGAATCTGAATGCAGATCAATGCATAGTATTTTTCACTTTTTCATGGGATTTTTTAATCTTCTTCTTCTTTCACAACATGACTAATGTGGAAATGTGTTTTACATGACTGTACATATATAACATATCAAGCTGCTTACCACCTTAGGTGGGAGGGAGGTGAGAAAGGGAAAAAGAAAATTTGGCACTCAAAGTTTATTTAAAATAATGTTAAAAATTGTCTTTATGTGTAATTGGGAAAAAATAAAATATTCAAATAAAAAAAGAAATTATTATGGTGTGTTTAGGGTTTTGGGGGGAAGGTGGGAAGGAATAGGTCAGAAAGGAAAGGAGGAAGAAAAGCCAGCTTTTACCCAGTTTGTACTATGTTTTAAAAAGGAGCCCCAGCAGTTCTACCTATGTCTATAAATGTCTTCCGTACTATAAAGTACTCATTATATGATAGGAGCCAAGCACTGATAGCAGAGAACAGGAAAACCATTTTCTCTCCTATGTTTGCATTAAGACTGCTGAAGAAAGGAACACTTCAGAAGCAGGGCAGGAAGCACAGGGTGTATAAGGAATTTTCATATTCTGCTGGCAACCCAAAAAAGCAATATGCTCCCAAAAATATGCAGTGGGTGGGAGAGCTCTGACATTGGAAGTATTTTTAACCAATGTAGCTGCAGCCTGTTAGGCTCGCCAAAATCAGAGGTAGCTAATTTCTTGTAAAAGTACAATAATAAAGGGGGGAGGACAGAAGAATAATGCTTTAACAGGATAATTATATTGAAAACTTTAAAAACTTTTCCATAAGTAGTGCTTTAGGAATAGAACACTTAACGAGAACAATAGGAACATTTATCTATTCACAACCAGATCTACCCAAATTTTCAAACCTTAGTACGTTGCAGCAAACTGGTACTTAAACCTCTATGGAATTCACTGTAAACAAGCTACAAAGACAAATGTAATATGAATTATCTGTGGGGCTGTCTCATATCTGGATAGACCCAGAAAATTATGGGAAGGCTGACTCAGGAATGAAGGACAAAGAAAGGGAAACCCATGACTGTTTGTCTTTAATGAGACAAAGGATTCAGTGCCAAGACTGTGATGTAAATGGAATCACAGACCTGATGAGATAACACATCACTGGGAAAGTGCAACATAGAAGTTTTCCAAGAAAGGAAGACGTGAGCAAAAGGATAAACCACAATAGAGACTGTACCGCCATGGATAGTCAATCTATAACACAAATACTGGAACCTCCCCATAAGAGAACTGCTATATTCTCCCACTCTATATCAAATAAAAGCTGAAAAGGTCCAATCCTTGCAAGTTAGGAACAGTCCCTCTATGGCTCCTGGGACATATTGACACACCTTGCTAAAGTTTACCAACAACCTGAAAATGAGAACAACTTAATGATTTATTTAGCTGGCGATCAGTATCCTCAGTGTAAACTATTAGCCAACAAAATATGTCGAATCTGGCAGTGCAAAGATCACTGTTGGACGTTATGGCTAAGCATCAGCACCCAGGTAAATGTGTATAATAAAGGAAACCAGAAAAGTTAGCTGATGGCAACATGAACACAAATTTCATTTTGAAGGAAAAGTATAAATCTCTTAAATTAGGTTGTATTAAGGCAGGTTACCTTCAATTAAACCATGTATCAATTAGAAGTATTACAAAACTTTATAAGACAGAAAAACTGATGGGACATTCTCACAGATCATAGATCTCACTATATTGAATAGAGAAGCTAATAAACCTTGATCAGAATAGAATGTACATTTGAAGATAATCCTGAGAAACTAGATAATGTTCCCTCAAAAACAGAACAAAAGGCAATAGGATAAAGTGCAAATTAACACACAATAACTACGCACACACAAAAATATTATACAGTTGGGGAATCACATTGCAGACCTAGACTAGGCAAGAAAAGACCTGGAAGTCTTAGCAGACCAAAGCTGAATGAATCAGCAATAAATGCTACTCAAAAATCAAACAAGATAATAATATGTTACAGGTCATTTGAAATAAGTTACACTAACACTGATTATTAATACATGATCCAGCAAGTAATCCTTCAGGAATACTCTACTTCTGTCAGAGCACTGAGGCTTGTTTAGACAATTACCAATTCTACATTTTTTAATATTAATTTATTTATTTTCTTGTTTACATTATTCATTTCCATGAGATTTTGAGTTACAAATTTTCTCCCCATCCTTCCCCTACCCAACACCTCAAAACAGCCCTATCCCACTGTATACTCCCTCTCCCAATCTGCTCTCTCCTATGTCCTCCCCCATCGCCCCTCTGACTTTACGGCAGGGCAGGATGGATCTCCCTACCACAGTGCCTGTATATCTTAATTCCCAGTTGGATGTCCAACTCTACATTTTTAAAGAGGATACAGAAAAAGTATAAGGGATTCAGAGAAAAGTAAGAATTAACGATTCAGGGAATGAATCCATTTTAATAAGGAAGTATGGGGGGGCAGCTAGGTGGCACAGTGAATGGAGCACCAGCCCTGGAGTCAGAAGGACCTGAGTTCAAATCCAGCCTTAGACATTTAACACAAAACTATCCATGTGACCTTGGGCAAGTCACTTAAACCCTTCTCGAGGAGGAGGGAGAGGGGGAAGGAGAGGGGGAAGGGGAGGGGGAAGGGGAGGGGGAAGGTATTGCACCAAGCAAGGAACCTTGGCTCTAAAATTAAAGTGCCTAGGTTCAAACTGCAACTCTGATATTTACTTACTGTGTGACTTTAGACAAGTCATTTAAACTCCTGGGTCTTAGTTTCCTGATCTATGAGATGAGGAGGTTGGAATTGATGGTCTCAGCCATGGAGGTCCTTTCCTCAAAGACTTTAAAGGAGACTAAGTGTTATCATCTCCATCTCCAGAAATTACTTAGCTCAGAGGATGGGGTTAATGATGCCAAGATTCCACATTTAATGTGCTTATACTGGCCAGTTCATTTTGTTTGGTTCAATGGTCACAGACTCCGCCTCAAACCCTGACACCAACAGTCTGGGACAAGGCCAGAGAGAGTGGCTAAGGTCCTACGTATCCATCTCTGTCATTTCTGAATCTAGAAAAACTGAGAATTGGTACATTTTTAAATAAATGGAGAAAAGGCTTTCTAACCTGACAGATATTTCAGAGTAACATTTGCTTGTACAGCACTGACAAAAGTAAATGTCTGCTTTGCTTTGAATTTGTAGTTCATAAGTACTATGACAAAGAAGAAATACTTTCTCAACAAATATTCAAGGCTGAGTCAGGAAGACCTGGATTTAAATAAGGCACCGGATACTGATTAGTTGTGTGATTCCCAGGCAAGTCACATAGCCTACATTTGCCTCAGTTTCCCCACCTATAAAACGGAAGTAATAACAGCAACGGGATTGTTGTAAGGATCAAATGATAATATCTGTCAGGCACATAGTATTTAATAAATGTTCTTCCCTTCAATCCTTCCTCTTCCTCCTATCTCAATGTAAATCAATTACTTCTGAAATTAAGAGTCCTAAAGAATAGGAGAAGGGGGATACAGATAGTGGTTCTTGAATGCCTTTAATTGCAACACTTTCTATCTCTGCTTTCCAGATATCAACAAGATGTATGAAATTGTAACAGATGATTATATTATAAAGTTAACTTTTTCTTGAAATGGAACTAATAATTGAAATGTAGTTTTTATTTCTTCCAAACTCTGCTCCCATAGAGAAAAGGCATTTTAGTACCAAGAATTATGTTTTAGGCCAAAATGTTTTCTAAAGGACTCACTGCTATTGGAACAAATTAGGCTTCTTAGACAACACTAATATCAAAATCCCTGATAATTAGCCCAAACCCCTAAATAATACATTCACCGAGGAACTACATAAAAATGCAATTTTATTAAGGTGAAATATGAAAAAAATCATATTCTGGGATATCAATGTTTAATAGTTGCTCAGAAACCATTATTTTCTGCAAATGACTTGGCTTGACTATTTTCCGCATAGTCGCCTTACTACTACAAAAGAATCAAATCCTGGTCAGGTAGGTATAAATCCATTCCCAGCTCTCCTAACAGAATTAGGCAATCAAAGTAGGTAGGACAATGTGGTTGGCATTTCAATGATTTCTTTAGAAAGATAATTTATACTGCTCCTCTCTACTGGCCTCCTACTTCCCCACCTCCTTGAACACACCCTTGCTTTTCTAATCAGTAATATTCCTTTCTCCTAAAGCTATTTGCACACCCCTACAGAAAAACTATCTTCTTTTTCCTGGCACAATACTCACTTCAAAGCAAGAAATGATACCACTCAGATATTCCGTACATCGATAAGCATTTTATTATTAAACACCTACTATGTGTCAGTCATCGCTAAGTGCTACAGCTATAAAGAAAGGGAAAAGATGTTCCCCACTCTCAAAGAGGTTACTATCCAATGGGAGACAAAGTACAAACAACTATTTCCAAACAGGATACACACAGGTATACATACATAATAAATTGGAAATAATCAGCAGAAGAAAAGCACTAGCATTAAGAGGGAGAAGGAAAGGCTTCTTCTAGAAGATGGGATTTTAGCTGAGACCTGAAGGAAGTCAAGCAAGAATGATTCCATTAATAAAGTTTTAAAGTTCAAGGAGGTGACACAATAGATAGAGAGTACCTGACCTGGAGTCAGGAAGACTCCTCTTTCTGAGTTCAAATCCTGCCTGACACTTACTAGGTAAATCACTTAACCCTGTTTGCCTCAGTTTCCTCATCTGCAAAATGAGCTGGAGAAGGAAATGGCAAACCTCTCTAGCATCTCTGCTAAGAAAGCCCCAAATGGGATCACAAAGAGCAGGACATGACTGAAACTAGTGAACAACAAAGCTCAAGGAAAACATATTTAGAAAGCACCACACAGTAAATCCCCTGCCTCAGTCCCCCCCCCCCAAATCCCCAGCAAAGCAAAGGAGTTGGACCAAAGGATCCTTAAGCTCCTTAGCATCTGATCGATCCTATTTACCAAGTTAAATATTGTTAATTGCCAAAGCATGAATAGCCCTAAATTGCTTAAAGGTACATTAAATGTAGATCTGTTAACTAAATCCCCTTGTTTCACGGGTGAGTAAAATGAGGTATAGGCATATTTTGTAACTAGTGCCCTAGCCGAAACTAGAACCTAATTTCTGACTTCTGACTCCCAGTCCAATTATCTTACCATGCTTGGTCCCTATAAGCCAGCTAAGCTTGGGGAATGAATAAAAGCATACATAAACATGTGAATTTCTGAGGATGTCAGTCTAGGGGCCTAGAAACTTTGGTTCCTGTTTGCTTTTAAACAGTGCTTTTCTAAACATTCAGCTGGTAAAGGGGTCTTCACTACCTTGACAGTAAAATATGCCCCTTTGCCAAAACACAAATTTTTGTAAGAAGGAATCTACAATGCAAGAAAGCAAGGAGGTTGTTTTGTGGCTGCAGAAACAAGCAATAATATAATATTAGAACCAGTAAGGACATTGTTTTCCATACCTTCTCACTATGCTAAAGGCGGTCAGCCAGATTTTGCAGCATCAATCTACTAGCTAAATAGAATGTGACTAAGAAGGCTAAGTGCAAGTTTTCTAGGATTTGGGGTTACCCTGATTTTCAATTCAACATAATGAACTTTGAAACCACTGTTCCTCCAGGAAGGACAAAGAGTTAGCTGGCTATTAGTTGAGATTCAAACTTAGAGTTCCTGAGAACCTGTTAACAATTAACCAGAAATAACTTTCACTACAGACTCTTTAATATTATAACATTAGTGAGGGAGTGAAAGACTACATTTCCCAGGATGCCTGGGTTCAATGGGATACTCACTGAAAACACAAGAACTCTCAACTGTGCACCTGCAGGAAAAAACTGCTTGTTATCAAGACTGCCAAGATGAAGGAAGTGAAGGTTACTGCAGGATCCATGAGCATAAATAGAAGCTTCTAAAAATAAGAGAAAATAATAGGGGCTTTTTTGTTGTTTGTTGTTGGATTAGACATGGATCAAAGAAATGAGATATTCTGGCCATAGAAAAGTTATCAAACTGCTGAGAAGGACCTGATCTAGCCGGTCCTAGGAGTACAAGGAACATAGATGTGAGTGACTTGTCTGTTACCCAGCTAGAGCAAGAAGAGTTTTCAAGGGTGTGTGTGTCTGTGTGTCCGTGTGTATCTGTGTGTGTGTTGGGATGGGAGGGGGAGGTTGCACTTAAGCTTTCAAAGTATAATATACCCCATCGTTTTTTTAGTCATTTAGGGCAGCATAGGTAGTAAACAGAGCTCTGGGCCTGGAGTCAGGAAGACCTGAGTTCAAATTCAACCTAAGGCAGCATACTAGCTGTGTGAGCCTGAGCAAGTAATTTAGCCTATCTGCATCAGTTTCCCTGTCTGTAAAATAGGAATAATATAAGCATCTCCCTCCCTTGCAGGGTTGTAGTGACAATAAAATAATATAATGTTTGTAAAGCATCTAGCCCATAATAGGCACAATATAAATAATGATTCTTGCTTTCCCTCCCTTGTGGACCTTTGAATCTTAAAAGAGTTTGCTTTCTAAAGTACTCTGGGAGGAAAAACAGAAGAGATTGTACTCATTTGGGAATATGTACTCATGCTATTTCCTCTTACTTTGCTACTACAGTTCTTCAGTTAAATGTCACAGTGCAATTCTTACCCTAGATCTGTGAGTACAATGAGCCACCACACATCTAGACCTGGGTTAACTTTGATTTAATTCAATTCAATAAACATTTATTAAGCACCTACAATATGGCCAGCACTGTGCTTAAGCACACTAGAACTTCTGGTGTTCTGACTTGTTATTGCTGTGGAGTTCTTTTTTTTTTTGTTTTTTTTTCCAAACTGAATACAGATGAGCAAGCCAGAGAGAGAAGATATCTCTTAAAAGCCCCAACACTTTTTAATACAAGTCTGAGATATTTCATTGGTATCTACAAACAGACTACAATGTGTACCATAATCCAAATGAACAGATTCATCTCCCACTATATTTAAGGAAGTATATTTTGTATTCAAATGAAGAAAATGACCAGAAACATTCCCCAGTTCATATTACAGAGGCAGACAGGAACTACTTACTTGTTTAGAAAAATAAATAAATAAATGCCAAAAGCTTTTTTTTTTGTTCCCAGTACAACAGCTTTCAAGAATTTTTAAACAAAAGAATCTGAAGTTTATTATGTAATAGCCACACAAAAGGAGATCTAGAAATAAAAAAGACCAAGCTCTCCTGCCCACCAATAAGTATACTGATTTCAAATTGGTAACTTATTCTTATTTTCTTTACTAGGATAGAAACCATGGAAAGACTCCAGTGTGAAGTCAGCAAAGAGTATTTAGACCTATTTCAACATGCTGTTTTTGAAAATAATGAATTAAAGTTGCAATATACTCTCTATTAATTAATTTAATTAAAATTAAAACTGGGAATAGTCATGGGCGGAGGTCCCAAAAAACTGCTGCTCTTTATCCTCTCTTTCCCCTCAACCCCTGTTCAATCAATGGAAATTAGATATAAATTAACACCAGCAAACTTAGCACAGTGTCTCCAGTGCTTAGCACAGCGCCTGGCATATAGTAAGCACTTCATAAAGTCTTGTTGACTAACAACAACAAACCAAAGAGATATGATGACCAGAGGTAGCCTTAAGGGGAAACCTAGCACTTCAGTCATGGTACCTGCATACAAATGTAACTTCCATTCCACGGACAGTACCATAGGGCAGGGTCCAGAGACAGAGCATTTGGCAGCATGATTCCTGTGGTCGCTTGGCCCCTCTCCAATGTCCAAAATAATTGGTTATGCAAAATAGGTGCAATCTCCAGTCATTTGGACTTTGCTCACCCACAAACCAACATCTGGATTCAGCATGATTCCTGACCTCCATCTCAATCTACAGATCTCAGACTCTAAAGGACCTAGCTGAACAGGAAAGTGAGGCCACAAGTCAAGGTCAAGAACACACAGAAATGTGAACTGTCTGCAGAGTAACAGAAGAGGAGTATCTTTTTAAATGTACACATATGTATTTTAATATCTAAAACATTGGGACCACTTCTCTGGAGGGATTAAGTAAACTCACAAAATACTGGCTGTCTAATGGCAAGTAGCTGGCTTTTATGTCTGATGCTTAAATTTCCCAAGAAGCTAAATGGTCATATGTAGAAATGGCAGTTCTCAGTTGCATGAGGATACATTTTTCTTAACTGTAGGAATAAACCCCTTGTTTGGTTCATGACTAGTGGCCAGAAAGCTGTTTTTTAAAAAAATATTTCTTATGTTGACCTATTTTGGAAGCCTAAATTCCCAATAATTACATTTCCAATAAGCTGAAGCCATTCATTAGAATGGGGCTATTGAATTCCAAGGAAATGGTCCTGGGGGATCAGTCCCAAGATATTTGGCACATATTACTGTAAATATTTGTAAAGCACTGGGTAAATGGACAGTGTTTGACTGCCCTCAAACCTATACTTCCAAACTTGTGGCAAAGGCTGAGCTAGGGTTAGAGCATAGCTGGGTTACAATTTCTTTTTTTTTTTTTTTAATAAAATAACTGTGACCTGATTCTGCCTGCTTCAGTGACTGCTCAAAATTTCTCCCATGTTGACTAAGCATGTTTACCTTAAGTGAATTTCTGCACTGATTAAATCTGTTTCGGTTAACCAGACTCTCTTTTCGCAGGAGAGGCTTTTCCTATTACCATCTTGTTCCCAAGAGGGTATCTGTCGCGAAGAATAAAATATTAATGGGGGCCAAAGGTATGGAGGAGGGAGCAGATATCGGTTTCATAAAGCTACAATCTAATTGGCTTTGTAGGTGTAATTGCCTGTTTGTTTACAGATCACTAGGGGAGAGAGACTGTGGAAAAACTCCAGAGGTATATGCTCTCTCAAAAGTAAAAAGGTGGGAAAGAAGAAAAGAACAAGGAGAGAGAGATAAAGTCAGCAAAGGGAAAAGAAGTGGGGCAGTTACAGCCTGCTAAGTGAATGTTGCTCACAAAGAAAGCTAGATCTTGTGATTGGCCCGCTCCGGTGTGAAGACTGGCCGGTTTCCTTTAGCCTCTCTCACCCACACCCTAAAAAACTGAGTCATTTTAAAGTTAGTTTACTTTGCTGGTAGACCTACAGACAGCCAATCTGCTCTTTCAGGAATTTTTAGGTCATGTTACTTGCTAAAGGGATGTTGTTTGAGGGCGGATTTTTAATTCTTGACTTTTGATGCTACAAGACTGGTTTCTTCCAGAAATGCCCAACTGGAAGTCCAGGAATATTCCTGCTGGGAACCACTTCTAACATTCTTGCAAAATGTGTGGGGCGGAGAACAGCCAGACTGGGCTCCAGGCACGAAGTCGGTGCATTTTCTTCACAATAGTGAATTCCACACGAAGAAACCAAAACATAAGAAGTTCACCCTACAGAGGTAGTATTGTAGTTGAATGCCTAAGACAGATAGAGAAAGCGAAAGACACAAGTGTTTGTACTGGAGGAGAAAGCTTATGGAGGGATAAGCAGAAGCTTCCCCCCCCCCCCCATATTTTTAAAACCATTAGGAATCAATTTAATTTTAATCAATAACCAGTAAACATTAATTAAGCGCCTACTATGTGCCATGTATAGTGCTTTAAATAAGCTGACATCTGAAATAAGCAGTACAGGGAATACACAATTTCAACATTCAACTTCCTTTCAGATACGAGCAGCCAAACAATAATCAAGCGTAAGACACAACGGTTGACACAGGAGTTTATTTTACTGATGCCAGTGTTTGGGGGAACAAGGTCAGTTATTACCAAGCAACAGCAGGTAAACATCTGAGAATACGTGACTACTTAAATCACAAGCCAAGGTTTGGGCAAATGCTTTTTACATTTTCCAAATGCACTTCTGAAAAATACTGACTGCCTAGTGTAACAACTATTTCTTTTTTTGCCTTTAAGAAAATCCTTTCAAAATACAAACACAATAACACACTTTCAAGACCTTCACAGCCAAGCATCCATGAATTAATTTAATCACCTCTCCTTGCAAGCGCTGTCTGCAGAAAACTGAGCGAAATATCATAGAAGTCACGGTTCTTGATCAGAGTCCCCTGTTCTGATCCCAAACACTATACTCCCACATTAAGTAAAAGTAAGCAGAATAGAAAGCAAGCTCTCAGAAACATACCTTGCACCAAGAGACTCGTGGCCCCCAGCAGCTGTCTGACTTTCCGACAGCCCCACACTCACTTCTCAGGGCAGCCGAGGAGGTTCATAATAACACCAATCACTCCGGGCTGCTCACCGACTGGAGGAGAAACTGTTTCATTGCTCTCACCGGGAGCTTTGCCCGTGTGCAGCTGCTGACAGCTATACACTTTTCAGGATTGCAACAGGACTCGTCTCTCCCAGACCTTTATAAAGGGATGGTGTAGGACAATCTCCTCCCTGCTCTCCAGACCGTATTGCTATTACAGCTTACAGAGGCAAAGCAGGGTAGCGCAGCCGCTAGCAAGAGGCGGCTTTTTGGGGGGAGGGGGAGAATGAGGGGGAAAGAGCTGCATTTATTTATACAGGAAGCTCCAGCGCAGCACTTCCTACTTCCCATCTGAGACTCACTTCTGCTGCAGGTGACTATTTTAACCCTGTCAGAACCTTGCACCCGCGGTGCACTCCGGAGCTCCTTCTTGCAGGATTTCTAGCAGGTTTTCAATAGGTCCTCCTGCGATAGAAATTGCAAGAAAGGCTGAAAGGGGCACCTGTTAAGCCATTAGCCCTCCAGCGCCTGCTTGTCTCGCCCAGGCTGGGAAACCTCTCTTTACTCTCAAGGCTCTGTTTTTTTCTTCAAAATCTAGCTTGAACTCAGGTCGCTCTCGCAGGTTTCCTCCCCTTCGTCTTTTTTCCCCTTCTCCCACAAGCCTCTCGTGTTGCCTTCTCTTGCACTTGATTTCACCAAAGCGCCGAGGTCCTGTTTAGTATATGCAACGACTCAAGTTAAGTGCTTGCAATTCCGGTAATGCTCTTTAAATATCAGTTATTATTATCATGGTGTTTGAGGTAGCACCAGCCCCAACCAAAGCTGCCTTCCGGCTGTAACCGAAAGCTGTTTTTCATAAAGGCTTCTTCTCTAAGAACTGTCCCATTAAGATGCCTACATGTGCAGGGATGACCTTTCTGCACCTCATTTTGTCTTCTTTCAAACTTCCATGTGTTACCAAATGAAGAAAGTATCCACTTGCTTTTGGGCAGCTGGTTGGTGCTGTGGCTAGAGCACTGGGCCCTGGAGTTAGGAAGACCTGAGCTCTTGCGAAGTGACATCTCAATTCGCTCTTCACCGCTGGCTTGGAAGGCTGGTGCTGTCATTATCCTAATTTTATGGAGAAAGAAACTGAGGTAGAAAAGTAAAAGTCATTTGTCCCCGCAGCCACACAGCTAGTAAACTTCTAAGGCTGCATTTGAATTCAGGTCTTTGTGTCTCCAGGACCGGCTCTCGATCCATTGCGCCACCTAGCAGCCGCCGGTAGACATTACCTACCCAAAATATCCTTTAACCTCCCTTAGGTGAGCTGGGCAGCTATCAGCGTTAGTGTGACTTCCATACACCCCAGACCTTGAAAAGGCTAAATTTTTGTATACTTTCTGGCTTGATACTTCCATACAGTTGACCTGTTAGATCCATTAACTACTCAAATGAGACTATTAGGTCCAATACTGCAGTGTGAGATAGCTCAGAAATGTCACAACTCCAACACAAGGTTCTCTCTTATCACTGCAGTTAAATGCAACCGAAGCAATGAATATATTTGCTAAGGGGGAAGAGACTCATATGGTCCTTTGTGGAAGGGATCTATCTGTTCTTTCCAGTGAAATAGCACCAGTGGGCATTGCTCCAACGGACACAAAGCAAACTGCTCTCAAGGCCTGACTAGAGGAAAAGTTCCAGGTGACAAACAGAGAAGGACAGCGTTTCTATATGTGTGTATCTGGGGGCGGCAGGTTGAGTAAGGAGGACTCGCTTGAGAGAGAGGTGGGGCACTACAACAGAAGGAGGGCTGGCACAAAGTTAAACTTGGAGGACACAGCCAATGGACAGTCTAACCTCATTTTCAAGGTGCAGAAACATAGGCCCTGTCCTGTGCACAAGGTCACATGGAGTTTATTAGCAAGAGAGCCAAGGCTAGAACCCATCTCTCTAGAGTCAGTTTTGTGACCTTTGCTCCAAAACTGGGTGAGAAAAGGCCTCATTCCCTTAATCTACTCCCAAATTCCAGAGTACTGGGGACACTGAGAGAAAAGGAACCTTAATTAGAGCTAAACCTAAGAGTTGGGACAGCCCAGGGCCAGAGAACTAGAAAATGCTAACTAAACAACCTAGGAGATGTACTTTCTACAAATGAATTAATAGAGCTCAATTCTTTTAAAAAAAAAAAACTCAAAAAAATCCACACATTTAAATTGTAATTTCTTATCTAAAAGGTATGTCAACATTCTTTAAATAAAAATCTCACTACAAATCCCTAGAAACAATAGGCTAATTTAGAGGGTAACCTTAGGTAACTGAATAATTTGTTTTGCTTTCTCTGAATAGCTGAGGCTTGAAGTGGGGTCTACAGAACATAGAATTTAGAAGTCCAATGACATGAGTTCAAATCTTGCCCTCAAACACTACGTAGCCCTATTACTTGAATAAGTCAGTATAAACTGAACAAGTCAATTAAATTCTTACAGTTTAAGCTATGCAGCAAGTAATTTGAGGGACAGGCCTAGAAAGCCCTTTCCAGCTCTAAATCTATGGTCCCATGTGCCATGAGTGGAAAAAATTATTGTTTTCAATTCGGTAGACCGGAGTCCAAATCTTAGCTCTACCACTTGGCTCTGTGGCCCAGGTCTAGTGAAGCCACATCACTGGGCCTTAGTTTCAGCATCATAGCATGGATATAATCATCTTTGCACATGGTTACTGTGAGAAGACTAAACATTATAGAAATGAGAAATCTGTATTCTGGTGGAATATAAGCTTCTAGAGTATAAGGGCAGAGAGGTAGCATGTTGGTTGGAGTGGAGAGTCTGAAGTCAGGAAGACCTGAGTTCAAATCTAGCCTCAGATACTAGCTGTGTGACCCTGGGCAAGTCACTTAACCTCATATGTATCAGTTTCCTCATCTGTAAAATAATGGTGAAGAAATGGCAAAGCATTCCAATATCTTTGCCAAGAAAACCTCAAATGGAGGCATACAGACACGACTGAAAAGGACTGAACAAAACCAGAAAACAAGGACAGTGTCGGGTTTTGTTTCCTTTGTATCCCCAGTGACCTTGAACATATTACTACTATAGATTCTTCATAAATATTTACTAAATGAATAAATGAACTGATGCACATACGCATGAATAGTAAACACATGTGTGTTTTAAAATCCTAGTATGGGCAAATACATATGTCTGACTGATATTGTGCAAACCAATACTGTGTAAAAGTTATTATAAACTTAATGAAGTAAGCCCGGACTCTCTTCACATTATTTTTTAAAAGGTCACTTTTGTTTCTTCAAGCTGACAAGTGATATATATTGCTAAAATCTGATTCAAAATTTTTGTACACAGTTATAAACATCATGTAACAGGAGATCCTCTGACTGCAATGACTTTCCTTGAACATAATAACAAAAGGTACTTCCTAGTATGAACTACACAGAACCATACAAAGAAACTCATTTTTGACAGAAACAGGAAACAATGACAAGATGAGTAATTTACTCCCTTTAATCTTGTCTTTAAAGGGAACCCCAGGTCACAATTAGAATGTTCATGCCACAAATTTAGCCATAAAACAGTAACTGAGGCAATATGACAGCACTTCTACCCATATAACGCAGTATTTGTAGACTAGAAGGTATGTTTACAAGGGGAATGTTTCCATTTAAAACCTTATTCTCCTGTATTGGAGGGAGTTTGGCATAGTGGAGAGAGGGCTGGTCTCAGGGCTAAGAGGACTTGGATTCAAGCCTCACCTTTTATATGAGGAGATGTGAGCCCTGGACAAGTCACTTAATCTGGCAATGCTCAGTCTAGACGGTTCTCTTAACATTTAAAGTTCCTGAGAAGGTACTGAGCTACATTGGTAGAAAAAAATTTTCACTACATCAGTGAAATGACAGGTCAAATCTCATTCCTTATTTTTTTCTCCTGGATTACTTATGAGAAAAACAAAATCCATTCCTGTGCTAAGGAATGAATTTAGCTCTTCTCTAATTCTGACTAGGTAAATGAATGACTTGCATTTTAGGTTTGCTTTCTCAACTATTCCCTCTAGCCAAAGCATTATAAAATGGCTACAGTCAAGTATAATGAATCAAATGGAAGAACACAAAAAGTGTTGAGTTTTGGGTTCTGCAATAATGTACAATTCCCAGGACACAAGAGAAAAAAGGTCCAGGTAAAGGGCCTGGCAAGCTGCCATTGGCAGCTAAAACATGGCGGCATCTTAACTGGCACTCTTCTGATGCATTTGGTGTGATTCATCTCAACTCTATGTAACTTAAATATGATCTCAATAATAAAGACTACCCGCAATCTCAGACTACTCAGACCAAATACATTCCCCATGTTGGGGATCCTTTCCCTCTTTATCTCTACCACCTAGCTGCTCAAGTTTCCTTCAGCTTTGTTGCTGTTGATCAGTTGCTGGATCACGTCTGACTTTCATTTATTCATGGAGTTTTCTTGGCAAAGATACTGGAGTGGCTTACCATTTCCCTCTCCAAAAAGAGATCAAGTGACTTGCCCAGGGTTGCATAGCTGGTAAGTATCTGAAGCTGGATTTGAACTCAGGTCTTCCTGACTCCAGGCCCAGCACTCTATACACTGACCCATATAACCAGTGACTCCTTCAAGACTCATCTCAAAGCCCACTTTCTAAAAGAGGCCTTTCCAGGTCCTAATTCTCAACCCTACCTCACCTCTTGCTAATATCTTCCCTCTGAGATTATAAGCAATATACCCGGTATATATCTTGTATATACATTGTCATTTGCACATTGCTTTCCCCATTAGAATGTGCTACCACATCCCTGGGTCTCAGTTTTCCCATCTGTAAACTGAGGGGGTTGGCCTTAGTTGGCCTCTGAGGTCCTTTCCACCTCTAAATCTTGTCATCCTGTCTTCACCAACAGATTGTCTAAATTCTCCTGAGGCCAACGAATGGCAGTGTTCAAGGAGAGGGATTCTGGAGGAGCAGACTGCTTTAGGAGTGATGACATGGTGTATAACACTAGAATGACAGAATTAAGGATAAGGAGGAGATGTGACTCAGAGGTAACCAATGTTATTCACCCACACTCTCCTGCTAGGAAAAAAAAATCAGGTCACTAGGTATGAAGAACTCTGCAACAGTTCAACTTATGTCCTCCATTATTAACTCTGATTCTTGAGTATAGTTAACTTACATGAACTAAGTATAGTTCAAAAGTGGTATGGCAATATCAGAAAACATGTTATAATCTGGTCAGAACATATGATTTCAAGTTTTTTTCCTCCCAGACCCTGCTCCTCCTGAAAATTACTAAGCAGGTGCCATGTGGAAGATACACCACGTTAGGCACTGAAAGTACTGTGTTAATAGCTTTTAACCTCTCTGAATCACAGGCAATTGATAGAGCTAAGTTGTGGAGAAAGTTCCCACACTGAAAAAACCATAGGTCCTTGATGTACTGACCTAAGTGTTGTTGCTCAAGCTCATGAAGTTTGTGATGAGTTATGCCTCTGTAAACATACTCATCTCCTAGACATCTTTCAGATAAGAAAATCAGTGCATAGCCCCACAGCCAGATTAAACAATATTACTATAAGCAATCATCCTTCTCTTCTATCGTTCTATATAATCAGTTCTTAGGATGCTATTGACATTTGAATGACACTTTCAAGAGTTTGCATCCAAACAAAAACTAGTTTCCAACTGCCACATGATAAAGTGAGGACAGGGCTAGAAAGGAACCCGTTTGTGTAAGTTGAAATAACTCAAGAGAAGAGAAAAGGCCTCAAGTCATCAGGACAAAGGGAAATGTTTCTGAACCACAACCTCTTGCAAAAAGGAGGGAAAATTTCAATTTTTTAGGCAGCATGATTCCAAAATCCAGCATTACAGGAAAGGAAGGATGGGAGAGGTTGCCTCAAGGTAACTTTAAAATCAAGAATTCAGAGGCCTGTCCTTCTTGATAGAGTAGATTTTTTGAAGAGTAACCTTGGAGAAAGATGATCATCCCACTGTGACCATCACCTCCACCACCACCA
>CM053594.1:144041035-144055749 GCA_028646575.1 Pseudocheirus occidentalis | reverse complement strand
ATAAATATAGTATTATTATTATTACCTACCCACATTACTACCCAGGAAAGAATCACATTAAAATCAAATCCACAGGAAGGCAGAGTCAAGATGTCAGAGCAGCAGAAAGCAGAGAGCTTCCCTATCCATGCAACATTCCTCCAAACAGACCTAGAAAATGCACCAAATTTGGATGGGAAAATCCAAGAAAGTCATAGTATGTAATTTTTCTAGCTTAGGTCACTATAGGGAGACAGAAGAAAGATCTGATAGACACTAGAGACAAGGCCTGGCCAGGGAAACTGAGGGAGAGGTTGTGCACCAGGATGAGAGGAGGTCCCAGACTCATGCCAAGCTACCTCCTAACCTATGGGAAAAGGTGACAACCCTTAGCTCTGGATTTTGGCTCTAATGTTCCTGGGGTTGTGCCTTTTGGCATTTCTTTCTTGAAGTGATTGATAGATTCTTTCTATTTCCATTTTGCCCTTTGATTCTAATAGATAGGGGCGTTTTCCTTTTAATATTCCTTCAAACAGAATAGTTTGAAGGTCCTGATTTTGGTCATAGTGTTCAGGTAGTAAATGAAATGAGAATTCTAGAAGAAAAAAACAGAAAAAAGAAATTAAAGTTACAGAAGAACAAACTGGCAAGGGAATTAATAGCTTAACACAGGAGATACAATACCTTATGCAAATAACAAACTTCCTGAAAATCTGAATGGACCGAATAGAAGATAATGACTTCATGAGGCAACAAGAAATATTAAAATAAAGTCCAAAGGATGGAAAAAGGGAAAAAAATATAAAGTTATCTATCTCACAACAAAAACAACTGGCCTAGAAAAAAAAAATCAAGGGAAAAACATTTAAGAATCATTAGATTAACTGACCACCATGGACAAAATCTGGGCTTGTACATCCTATTTCAGGAAATCTTAAAACTTCCCAAACCCCTCAGAACCAGAGGACAAAAAGAAATGAAAGAATCTACCACTCACTTCCCAGAAATAAAATCCAAAATAAAAATTCCTAGAAGCATTATAGCTAAAATCTGGAGCAGACCTGCACAACTTGGCAGTAAGCAGGGACCAAAACTAAAATAGGATAAACTTCTTCAAGGTACAGAGAAGTTTTTAGCAGCTCATTTTCCAAGTAAAGGTATAATTACTGATTAAACAATTTTGTAAATAAACTACATTTTTAAAAGGGAAATTTCAATTCATATCAATAAATTACATTTATAACTTCAGACTTTTACTTATCATGAAATCAAATTAATGTTTTAAAAGATTATTTTGCTAAATGGGACATAATCTAGGAACTGCAATCAGCGAACTTTTTTATGAAGTCACTGTAAAGCCATGCACAAACAGCTTTCCAGAAGAATGCTACTGTAAACAGCTTTCAAGGTTCTGATTACACAGTATAGTGAATACTCTATTTATTCAATAACAAATCAGAGCAAAACATTCACAGAAAATCAAGGTACAGCATTCACAATGTTACAACTTATCACAGAAAATCAAAATACAGCATTCACAACCACTTATCACTAAAAGGGCTGCATAGATTTCACCATAGTGGTCACATAGTTTTTAACAAAGTACAATCATTTAATCAATCAATTGCTTAGTAACTCAATCATTCAATCATCCTTAGGCTTGCCTCCTTAAGGGACACAAAATACAAAAGTCAAAGTATTCCACCCCTGGATAGTGCGTTCATTTAGTCAACCACAGAGTCCTTAATTCAATCACAAATAAATTAGACAATTCAGCAGACAGGGCTTCCAGCTGTCTGACCATTACATCCATGTCTAGTTAGTTACCAGAGAGGGAAGCACCAACATCTGGGTTTTCAAAGCCAGGGAGGGGAGGGAGGTCAACAGCTATCCAGAGTGTCATTGGGCCAAATCACACCACTCTTCCCAAAGTGAATCCCAAAGCAAAACCTCCTATCAGGGTCGGTCGCTACTCAGTATTCATGGACAGGACTTTTCATCTTGACTTGAGGTAGGCTCTCAGACTCCCTGGATCCCCTTCCATGCTCCCAGATTCTACCTGGATTCACCAAACTGCCACATGAGTTCAAAGGCAGACAGCTCCCAGTTCCTTGTCCAGTTCTCTGTGTAGTTCCTGTTCCACACTGAAGCTCACAGCATCCAGTCCACCTTAAATCCTTCACAGTCTTTGTTTATGGGAAGTCAAGGCTTAACAAAGCCACCAATATACAAAATACCAATGCCACAGTCATGCTTCCTCAGTCTTCTGCAGCTCCGGTTGGTCCTTGGAAATCCTCAGCAGCTCCAGCTGACCCTCAGACTCAGCAGCTCCTCAGTAGCTTCTCAGCAGCTCTGGCTAGTCCTTGGACTCAGCAAAAGTTTCATCTGGTTACCAGAATCAAAATCACTTCATCCAGGTTCTCAAAATAAAAATCATTCTCTCCAGCCTGAGCGTCTCTTCCTCAGCCTCCAGAACCTGGCTCCAAGAAGATCTGTCTGACCCAGCAGGGGCTCCTCCTCATATACACACACAGCATTAGCCCCTTCCTGTTTCAGCCATTTCCTGTTTCAACCTCTTCCTGTTACATCAGCAACATGGGTTCATACCTTCTGTTTCTTTAACAGAGGCTTGATTAATTGCTAAGTGCTAAGTACCTGTTACCTTTGCCAATACAAAGGGATCTTCACTTTCAAATTATATTACCATTACAGTCACCTTCAATATATTTCCCAACAGCAGCAATTTCTTTAAAAATATGAAAACTAACCTTAGTAGCGGCCTCATTTTCTACATTTACCCAGTGAGATTTTTCAACAATTTTAACTCTTCAATTTGTTTTTCATTAGTGTCCAATTTGCTTAAGTTAGGCTGTTCTGATTTGAAATGGCGACAAAGATTGTATTCCTTCAGAAAGGCTATAGGCAAACAAGGTGCAATATTTTGTTTCTCATTTAAGTAAACAAATATCTATTTGTTCACTCTAGAGTAAAAACTCTATGTTCTGATTCTATCTTCCATTTCTTTTTAATGTTAGAACTAAAAAAATCTCCATAGCAACTGCTCACATACAAAGAAATACTGAACTGTGTCTGACCCTGGAGTGAGCACCAAACACTCATGTAACTTGGAGGGTGGCTACACAGCAATGGAGGAGAAGAAGCACTCACAGTGTTGCTGCTCATCACATAGCAGTTGTCAGCTGCATGGGTGCATAGCTGCACTCACTTTGTCCCTTTGTTCAATGCCAGTAATGATGTAAAACACAGCCAAAAGATACAACTCTCACTCTTCTCAGAGTGACAATGGTTGCTTGCCACAGGTCACATGAGAAATTGGTGAGAGTGTGCAGTGGTTACCCACTAACTAACTTACATGACGGGCACAACAGAGACTAGTGGAAGGCAGGTTAAGAGGGGTAATGGACAAAACACTAGTTACATCTTTATTTTCTTTTAACATCCTCTACATTTTTTGTGGGTCACCCAAAATCCTTCGGTGGGCCACAAGTGGCCCATATGTACAGGCCTGATCTAGAGCCAAATTAAGGTTAAAGAAATCAAGGTCAAAAAAAGATACTGTAAGCAGTCAGAAAAAAAGAATTCAAGTACTGAAGAGCCATAGTCAAAATCACACATGATTTAGCAGCCACCACTATCAAGGACAGGTGAGTTTGTAACACAGCAATCCAGAAGGAAACAGATACTGCCTTATAGCCAAGAATAACTTAACCAGAAAAAATGAGAACAATCCTACAGGGGAAAAGAATGGAACTTTCATGAAATAGAGAACCTCCAAGAATTACTGATGAAAAGACGAGAGATGTGAAAAAACTTGTAAGTTCAAATACAGGAGGTAAGAGAAACACAAAAAGGTAAATATGAATGAACAATGATAAAGGACTAAACAAGGATAAGCTACTCTACTATGAAGAGATGATCCATGTGTTCCTTTTGAACTCTGTCATTATTTGGGGTCACAGAAAAATGGAAAGAAAGGGGAAGAGGAATACACTAAGAGGAAAAGGATGGTTAGGGACCATTGTCCCACATGGTCAATATGCACAAATAAACACCTAGATAAACAAGGAGAAGAGAGATAAGGGAGCAGCTTACTTTCACTAGAACTAGTCAAAGGGAAGAATACATTTATCCATGTATATATGGATATGTCTATATACAATCCTACATGTACATATACAGTCGAATACGGAAATACATTTTATTCACTGGGGAAATAAGACAAAGTGGGGAAAGCAGAATTTAAGGCAGGATAGATTAAAAGAAGAATTGTTCAGTTGTTTAGTCATTCCCTACTCTTTGTGACACCATGGAACACACTGTCTGTGGGTTTTCTTGGCAAAGATATGGAGTAGTTTGTCATTTCTTTCTCCAGTGAATTAAGGCAAAAAGAGGTTAAGTGACTTGCCCAAGGTCACACAGCTAATAAGTGTATGAGGCTGGATTTGAATTCAGGTCTTTCTGACAGCAGGCCCAGCCCCATATCCACTGAGTTACCTAGCTGTCTCAAGAGAAGGATTAGTTTGAAGCAAAACAAACTCTAAGAATGTACAAAAATATTTATAGCTTTTGGCAAGTGACAAAGGTGACAAAGAATGGTATATCTATGGGGGTACCCATAAGTTGGAATATGAAAAAAAAGACAAATACTGGAGGAAATGTGGAAAAATAGGTACAGTGATGTACTGTTGGTGGAATTCTGAACTGCTCCAATCATTCTGGAGAACAATCTGGAACTAGTTCCAAAGGGCTATAAAACTGGGCATACACCTTAACACACCAATCGCCACTACTAAGCCTGTATCTCTAAAAGATCAAAGGAAAAGAGAAAGGACCCATAAGTACGAAGTGGCAGTTCTTTTTGTGGTGGCAAAGAACTGGAACTTGAAGGAATGTCTATAAATTCGGGAATGGCTGACTAAGTTGTGGTAAACAATTGTGATGAAATACTATTGTGC
Organism: Pseudocheirus occidentalis; assembly: GCA_028646575.1. Taxonomy (NCBI): domain Eukaryota; kingdom Metazoa; phylum Chordata; class Mammalia; order Diprotodontia; family Pseudocheiridae; genus Pseudocheirus; species Pseudocheirus occidentalis. The sequence goes on along the minus strand of CM053594.1, from coordinate 144,050,794 downwards.
TAAAAGAAATGGGGAAGACAACAGTTTCAAAAAATCCTAGGAAGACTTTATATAAACTGATAAAAAGTGAAATGGGCAGGACCAGGAGAATATTATACACAGTAACAGCAATAATGTAATGATAATCAACTGGGAAAGACATAGTTATTCTGACTGATACAACGATCCACAATTCCAAAGTCCCAATAATGAAAAATGCCGTCCACCTCTAGGGAGCTGATGTGCTCTGAGTACAGACTAAAGCACTTTTTTCCAGTTTTTTTGGGGGGGTGGGGGTGGGGGAAAGGCAGGGCAATTGAGGTTAAGTGACTTGCCCAAGGTCACATGGCTAGTAAGTGTTAAGTGTCTGAGGCCGGATTTGAACTCAAGTTCTCCTGACTCCAGGGTAGATGCTGTATTCACTGCAGCACCTAGCCGCCCCCACTTTATTTTTCTTGTTTTTTTTCAACATGGTTGTATGGAAATATGTTTTGTGTGACTTCATATGTATAATGGATATCATATGGCTTGCTTCTCAATGGATAGGGGAGGAGCTAGATAGAGAAAATTTTGAATTCAAATTTTTTAAATGAATGTTCAAAAAAATAAATAAATGCTTGTTGGTTGAAAAAAATACCAAGAAGTCCTGATTGTTTTAGGTGTTCATCTACCTATTTGTATGCAGGAGACTGGACCTAATGACCTTTTTAGATTCCTTCCAATCTTGTTACTATATTATTCATAGAGATTGTTGTTTGGAAATATTTCCAAAATAAGTGTCACCAAGCAAGATCTGATATAGTAGAAAGCATAATGATTCTGGAGTCAGTGAATCTGGTTCAAATTCCTTCTCTAAAGTTGACTTTTCGGGTGCTCTTGGGAAAGTCACAACCTCCATTAAAATGTTGTTTCCTCATCTGTAAAATAAGGGAGTTGAACCAGAGGGCCTCTAAGATCCCTTCTAATCCTATATCTATGATTTTACGACTGCCTGTAATACAACCAGGAAAGCTAGACTTCTTATCTAAAAGTAAAGTTTAAAGCAAAGTGGCTCTTAACAATATTTCAATTTTTCTGTTTCAAAATGCATCTAAACTTGTAAATCTAAAACCATAGCATCTCTAGGTGGGTCACCAAGGTAATTAACTGAGTTAACAGTCAACTGATTATGCCACTTTGGAACGAACTTAAAATAAATAGGACATATGTAAGTATGTCCTGAATTGAGCCTACAAAGACCATGTTTGAGCTTTCATTACCCGTCCTGGGTGCTCCCCACCACATACTAGCAACTCTGTAGCCTACTGGACATTACCTGGCAAGGCAGACCCACCGCACAAATCAAGAAGAAAAACATTTGTTTTATAAGTCAAGAAGGCTCTGCAGGATTCCCTGAAACCTTGAGGTTTTAAATACACACAGCAGTGTAAACCCACTGTTTGCACAGAAGCCCTGAAGCCCAAAACTAACTCTGGCCATGACAATCATTTCAGGAAGGAAAGCTTGGATCAAAACCACCAAGGAAAACCCTTATTGACACACATAAAAATGCAAAGCCTATTTTAGAAAGTCCACACTCAGGACCTGGGATGCCCCCAAAGAGGGGAAGCTCCCTATGACACCCTGGAGCCTCTCTAGAGATTTCCCAGCAGCAGCAAGGTGGGGGTGCGGTAGAAAGAGTCAAGTCCTAGCTAGTTCCACCATCTCTAGCCTCATTCCCTTAGACAAGTCATAATTTTTCTGAGTCATTTCATCAATAAAAATAGAGACAATAAATAATGCTTGCACTTCTTGCCTAACAGGGCTGTAATGAGGAAAGTGCTTTGGAAACTTTAATGTGCCATACAGAAATCTGAGCTGTCATTACAAAAAACAACTGAGTATAAAGCATATTCACTAGTATCTGTGTCCAAAAAGGTTCAATTGTTAAAATTTCAATAAGAATCTCTTTGAAAGGTGCTTTTACAGATAAGATAGTTCCAGATCCTGTACACAGCGTTACAACGAGGTTCCTTCATGTTTACCTTTAAGACAAGAAAAATCACCATGACCTAACTGTCAATCTGTCCCTGTCTCTTGAATGTAGAGAACTGATTTAGCCTGGGAAACCATAGCAAGGTTCCAATATTTACGTTTAAGAAAAGAAAAACCACTTTGAACCAAGTATCAATCTGTCCTTAGCCCTTGACAAGAGATACCTGATTCAGCCTGGAGGATCCTTGACAATGACCTCTGTGGTTCACTTTGCCTCCCAACCCAGGTCTCCCCACACAACTACAGAATTTGGTTTATATTCTCTATGAGCCTTTGGCATACCTTGCATGAATTCAGGCTAATAAGACATCAGATACAAGCCAGGCTTCATTTAACTGTATCCAAAAGAAAAAATGCACAATAAGTTTATACCCAAATCCCTTGGCAGTGAGGAAAATTACCTTTTTTCTGGAGGATATCAAGCAACACTCCCCTCTTGACGAAGGAAAATGGGATCCCACCTATACTCGGAACCAATACAATCCACATGCATCATAGTACCAGCTAAGGGATAGGTCCAAGTTACTCCTAAATGTACCCCAGTTACTGATCCTTTCGCTACCCAACTGGGTGCTTTGGGATCACTCAGCAACTTGTGGGTTTAGAGGCCTTTCAATAGGTCCAAGTAAAGCTAAATATCTCCAGCTCCCCTCCTCCCTTCTCTGATTGAAGTTACCAAACCCTTTGCTCTTTTTCTGATTGAATTTCCAGCCCTCTGTCTTTTATCTCCATCTGAACTTGAGTTCTTTGTAAAGGCCACACAAGGAGACACACAGTTTTCTACAAGTCTAGGTAACAGCCCAAGAAATCCTACCTGTGTCCTTCTCTGAATCTGAATATTTGCATGTATGATTGGTGGTTCCCTATTCCTTTTAAAACCCTGGAGGGAAACCAAGTATGTGTACTTATGTATACTTAAAGCATAAATTTAAACTATCCTCATTGCTTCTTCAACTTTGTAGCTATGACCTTGAGCCAGAACCTGAACAAAGGTTAATGGGGGCAATAAAGATCAGAAACAGGGAGAATGTATACTCCATGGATTTTATTTTGTAGAAGAGACAGTAGATGGGAATTTATATTTATTCTCTCAGTGTACACCTCGGTATGCCTAATGCAAACCCTCCAGGATTTGATACCGCGATTTAAAGAAACTCTGATTTCAAACACAGACTTACTGGTATATCCATCCAATGTTTGGCGATATAATCAAGCTATTTTACAGAACTCGTGAAGCAAAATATCCATTCTCTCCTAATAAAATGACCTTATGCAGCTTAATCCCAGCTGGATTTTACTGGGTACACAGTTGGTAGCTGCCTTCCAATTAGGCTGAAAAACTATTTTTAATGAACAGGCAATTTTTGACAAATTACCAGGAAGAAAAGGAAAAAGGCAAGACATTTAAAATGAAAATCAGCAGTCAGCCTGATTTCCCTCCATTATGAGAGGGGAGAAAAATCCTTTTTTGAAAATTTGTGGAGGGGTGTTCTTTGTAGTTTTAGGTAGGGTGACCTGAAAATCATGCTTCGCTATCTCCTCAAACCCCAACATTCAGGTTGCATTTCCCCAAAAAGAATGTGTGGTAAAGAGCAACCATGATGGCCCAGAACTGACTATTTTTGCAAAGGCCCATGTGCCAGAATTTTTTTTAATGACAAAAGAGCTGTATTGCCAGCATTCACAGAATCTTCCAGATCAAGAAGGATTTCAGAATTTCCAGAAATGAAGCAGAAAAATGGCTTAATAATTGTTCTTAAACTTGTGCCAACTCTCACTATCTAGTCCTGAAGCTTCAAAGCAAGAAATGTATTCTATACATATTAGTAAAGAGCATATAGTCTCACGTTTTCCCTTTTAAATGTCTTCTTTTATTATTATTATTCAAGATATTCATAAAAGGGGAATAACCCCTCTTACCTAATGTATCTTCCCTTAGCTCATCCTCAAAAATAAAAAGGCTAAAGAAGAACCTGGGATGAGGTTTCTCTGATTAATTGAATTTATAACCCATGCCAACAGTTCTGACAAGCTATCTCCTGAATTTAATTTGGGGTTTGGAAATTCAACTTGGGAAAAGAATTGAAATTATTTCCTTCCTGTCAAACATAAGAAATGGAAGCAGATCATTCGAAAGGAGACTACTATAATAGTACCACACCAAAGAAAGATAAGAATGGTCACAAGAAGGTAAGAGATCAGTATGGGAAAGTTAAAGAGGGGAGAAAAATAAATATATCCATCCATTCATCCATCCATCCATCCATCCATCCATTCATCCATCCATCCATCTATCTTTGTATATATGTGAAGATATATATTATGCATATATGTCATAAATACATAACAGAAGCATGGAGAAAGAGAGATAGGGAGGAGAAAGAGAGATAGGGAGGAGAAAGAGAGAAAAAGAGAGAGGAAGAAGAGAAAGAGAGAGACGAGGTATGGAGAAGAGAGACCAAAAAAATGAGATTTATTATATAGGCAAATCATCAATTTAAGAATATGAATGTAAAATGAATGAGTCTAAATTTAAAATATTTAGAAAGTATTATGAAATAATATATACGATAATAGTGAGACACAAAATTTAAGACAGGAAGAGAAATCCTAGAATGGTAACAAAGAACTACAATAGACTTAGCAATTTATATTATTTCAGAGACATCATTGTCTTAAAAATTTGTCTGGTCATGGTAAATAGGTTGTCCATAACTACTAGTAGAAGAAATACAAGAGATGGGAAGATGAAGCTGAGAAACATTTTACATGAAGAGTATAACTACACCCTAAGTCCACTAACCCTCTTTTGGCATGTTGTTGGTCAACGGTCTCACCGGTCAACTGTATTCTTTTGGTCTAACTCAGCGGTTCACAATCTGTGGGTTACACTCCCTTTGGGGGTTGAACGACCCTTTCACAGGGGTCACAGGGTCACCTAAGACCATTGGAAAACACATATTTCCAATGGTCTTAAGGAACCAAGACACTGGCTCCTCTATCCATCTCCAGGCAGGTCCGCCCACATGCAGATACGCCCACATACGAGTATTAAAGGGTTGTGACATTAAGAAGGTTGAGAATCACTGGTCTAACTCAATTCTCAACTAGATTAATTTCTAAGCAGTAACTGTGAATGCTAACAACTGATGGAGCAAAGTGGACAGTGGAAAGAGCAGGAGACGTGCAATCTGATTCTCCCAAAATCTATGATGTGACCTTAGGCAAATCATGTAACCTCTTGGAGTCCTAGGTTCCTTATGTATAAAATGAAGGTGTTGAAAACAATTTCCAAAGTCTATTCTGTGGTGGAGGAAATTTCTCAATGTGATCAGGGACCTGACAAAATATATATTAAGATATAAAATATATTTAAATTTCATAGAAATTATAGTGTGAAGAAGTGTTGATTAGAGGAATCTCTAGTCAAATTGAAGAATTCTCCAAACACCCCTTCTCCTGCCTTATACTATGATTCCCATGAAATTGAAATGCCCATAAATCTAACCAATTTTATTGAGTTCCTTATTCTATGCCTGGAACTATGCTAGATGCTTTTGGTATCTCATGGCCAAGCTATTTACCTTCTTATTCATGATAGAACACAATATGGAACTAAATCAAATGGACCTCTAGAAACTTAGAGATGTCTCACCAAGTAGATTATGCACCAGCCACTGCTATCACATTTCTAGCAAAGAGAGATGGTTAAGCAGTCATCACCATGTTATTCTCCTTCCCAGTACACAGAGCCTTCCCCATTAGCACTGTTTCTCCCCCTGTCAATACCATACCATGCCCTGTGAAACCAAGACTTCAGTGAAATAAAAGTTAATTCCTACCTAAAAGAAGGATGTAGTCTTCAGTCTTAGTAAAGATTGCAAAAATCACCAATCCAGAAATTTGCCTAAAACTATTTATTGCCTTTGGCAAAATAATATATGGCATACTCCATTTATTTTAAAAGTATTGTTTTGACACAATATACATCTCCAAGCAAACCTTCTAACAAACCACAGACCTGGGCTCAAATCCTGACTGCCACTAAGTAGCTTGATCTTAGACAGTAATTTGATCTTGGCCAAATGACTTCACTGTTCTGGGCCTCAGTTCCTTTTCCTGCAATATTAGGGGGTGCAACCAGATTACCTCCAAGATTCCTTCAAGCTCTAAATGTATGATTCCTAAATATATAAAATACCTTCCCCCCCAAGTTTTTTTAATTTAAAAACAAAACAAAAAAAAAATACCTTCCCTTGAAAACCAGTTAAGTAGAATTACTTAATAACGTCAACCCAATTAATGACTTAAATTCTGAAATAACAACAAAAAATGTTTGCAAACCACCATTTCTCTGACACCTCTGACAAGATCTTGAAATTCTTGAACACAGATATACAAAGCATATATGTAAAATGTACATCCGGGAGCTAAAACTGGTGAGATGGAAAGGGGAAGAGATCAGTCCCTCAACCTCAAAAAAAAAAAAATGAGCAGCTGAAGTGGCTTCTAATTCAGGGCTTGCTTTATGGAGTTAATGCTGATTGCTTCAACTTAGCAATTCACAAATTGCTCAAGATGTTTCTTTGATAGAATATCAACATATATCTTTCGCAAGACAGCATTATGGAAATGAATACTCCAAACGCACAGGACAGAGAACATCTGAAGCATGCACTGAATGTTAACATTTAGGGTGTTTTATGCTGAATTTGATGACTGTGAGCATAACAGAAAGAATGAGAGTAATATTAATGAGTATAATTCAATTTGGTACAATTCAATAAATTCTCAGTATCGACTCTGTGCTATATCCTATGTTAGGTAGAATAGGGTTTTCAAAGAAGATACAGTCTTGCAAGAAAGTAAGAAGTAGAATGAGGGTGGCTATGTGGCGCAGTGAACAGAGCACCAGCCCTGGAGTCAGGAGAACCTGAGTTCATATCAGACACTTACCACTTACTAGCCGTGTGACCTTGGGCAAGTCACTTAACACCAAATGCCCTGCCTTCCTCTCTGCAAAAAAGCAAAAAAAAAAAAAAAAAAAAAAAGAATTATTTAACACGGGGAATATGACAATGATACAAATAACTATGGTATAAAACAAAGCGTGGTTTGATTAAGTCCAAACAAAGTGTTCTTGGGGTTCAGGGAAGGCAGACATCATATCTAGGTAAGGGAATCTGGGAAATTTTCACTGATGAGGCAACATTTGAACTGGGCCTGGAAGAATGAGCAGGATTTCAGACCAAAGGAGACATAGGACCAAGTACTCAAAGCAGAAGGTGTGAGAACTAGAAGTTCTGGAAGTTCTGAGGGAACAGTGAATAATCCAGTTTGGTTTGGAAGCAGGGGGACTAGTAGGAGATATGATTGGAAAGGTAGGTCTCAGCCATATGAATGCCAGGCTTTGGTATTTAGAATTTATTTGGTAGACAAAAGGGAGTCATTTAAGAATTTTGAGGAGGGAAACTACATAATTATAGCTATGTTTTCAGAATTGTTCTGGTCTGGACCTCTCTCAGACCTATCATCTGGTAGAATAAAAGGAGACACTCACAGGTCTTTATATTACATACAGAATAGATTGAAGGTAATCTGTAAAGGGAAAGTAATAGTATTATGGGGGAATCAGAAAAGGCTTCCTCTATGAGGTAGGATTTTAGTTGGGCCTTGAAGTAAACCAAGGAAGCCAGAAGGAGAATTCCAGGCATAGGGATCAGCCAGTGAACATGCCCAGAGTATGGAAGAGGGTCTTGTGCAAGGAACAATGAATAGGTCAGTGTCACTGGCTTGAATATTATGGGGGTGAGGGAGTAAAAAGCCTGGAAAGGTAGGAGGAAATCAGGTCATGAGGGGCTTTGAATGCCAAACAAAGAATTTTATATTTGTTCCAGGGGATCAAATAGGGGACAAGAGAATGACGGGGGGGGGGAGGAAGAGACATGGTCATATCTGTGTTTTAGGAAGATTCACTTGATAGCTGAGTGGAGAACAGATTGAAATGGGGAAAGACTTATGGCAGGGAGACTAACCAGAATGTTACTGCAACAGTTAGGCATGAAGTGATGGGCAGTGGTGATATCAGAGGGGAGAGGGGATGTAAAGACTAAACTGGGCAATTGCCAATGAGAAAGGCAGCTTCCTCTTTCAGTAAAAAGAAGCCAAATCTAGCCAAGCAGGATGTACTGCAAGTCTTTCATGTGGATTGGTGAAGGCTAATGCCAAAATGGTGGAGAGCCTAGTTCACAAGCTCTTGTTGCTACCAGGAGTCCAGGCCATTCCTGGACCCAGGAGTCCAGTCTCTTCCTCAAGAGGAAGAGAAGATGTCAGACCTAAAGGATAACAAGAGTGGCTACATACAGTGATTCAGAGACAAAATCATGAAGCCAAATGTGATAGCCACAGGGAAAATTTTAATAGAAAATTGTCAGCATCACAGAGAGGGAAATAAGGATAGAACTTCAAGGGCTGGCCACCAACAGAGATGAACTGTCTGGAAGTCAGGCAGTCAAGGCATAACCATAGCTCCAAGAAGGCACCCATCAGGATCTCTTAAAGCAGCCATGACTTAGTAGCTTGGGGTTCCTAACAGGGAAGAGGGAGACACCACTCACAGGAATAAGGAAGCTGAAGACATAAGAAAAGAGGAAATTGCTGACGGAAATAATATTAAGTGAGAAAGAAGAAGCCAGGGACAAAGATTTGGGACTAGTAAGAGAGAAATAAAGAAGAAAAAACCGGAAACATCAAAGAAGCAGATGGAAGAAGGGTGGCATAGTAGAGAGAAAACTACTCATCTGAGTCATGGCTATCATACATACTGGCATACTCTCCCTGGGCAAGTCACTTAACTCAGTATTTTAAGTTGCAGAAGTGTTAACCTGCATTAAGAGAGGGAATTTCCTTACCTGGTAGTTCCCTGTACCAACAAAATTCTATGTCCTATCCCTACCCAGAGAAGCAGAAAGATTTTTATAGGGGAAAGGAAAGAATTTTAAGAAGGAGGAATTTGGGGGCAGCTAGGTGGTACAGTGAATAGAGAACCAGCTCTGGAGTCAGGAGAACCTGAGTTCAAATTCATCCTCAGATGCTTGACACATTTACTAGCTGTGTGACCTTAGGCAAGTCACTTAACCTCAACTGCCCTGCCTTACTCCCTTCAAGAAAAAATTTTTAAAAGGAGAGGTTTATAGGATTTAGAACAAGAAAAGATAATCCAACCTCAGATACTTCCTAGTTGCATGACTATTGAACCTGTTTGCCTCAGTTTCCTCATCTGTAAAATGGGAACAATCATAGTGTCTACCTTTTAGGGTGTTGAGGGTAAAATAAGAAAAACATTGTAAAGCACTTAGCACATAGCTTAGCCTGGTATGTTGTAAATTCTATATAAATGCTAGCTATGATCATTATGAAGTACTTAACCACCTCATTTCACAAATAAGCAAACTGAAGACCAAGAAGGTCAAGCAACTGCTCAGCAGTCATAGAATTAGACACTAGTGTCAGGATTAGAATCCAAGACCTCTAATTACAAATACAATGGTCTGCAAAACAGGAAAATGACAAATTCTGGAGAGGATGTGGGAAAATTGGAACACTAATGCATTGTTGGTGGAGTTGTGAACTGATACAACCATTTTGGAGAGCAATCTGGAACTACGCCCAAAGAGCTATAAATAACTACATACCCTTTGACCCAATAATACCACTTCTGGGGTTGTATCCCAAAGAGATCATAGA
>CM053594.1:144009565-144040535 GCA_028646575.1 Pseudocheirus occidentalis | reverse complement strand
GACAAATTCTGGAGAGGATGTGGGAAAATTGGAACACTAATGCATTGTTGGTGGAGTTGTGAACTGATACAACCATTTTGGAGAGCAATCTGGAACTACGCCCAAAGAGCTATAAATAACTACATACCCTTTGACCCAATAATACCACTTCTGGGGTTGTATCCCAAAGAGATCATAGAAGCAGGAGGAAGACCCATATGTACAAAAATATTTATTGCAGCTCTCTTTGTGGTGGCAAAAAACTGGAAATTAAGGGGATGTCCATCAATTGGGGAATGGCTGAACAAGTTGTGGTATATGAATGTAATGGAATACTATTATGCTATAAGAAATGGGGAGGAGATGGTCTTCATATTCACCTGGAGAGGCTTATACAAACTGATACTAAGTGAGAAGAGCAGAAGCAGGAAAAATTTGTACATAATCACAGACACATCGTATGTGTGAGGACCAACTTTGATAAACTGGACTCTTCTCAGCAACACCCAGTTATAAGACAACTCCATAAGTCTCAGGATGGAAGGAGATACCTACATTCAGAGAAAGATCTGGAAAGACCAGAGTTTAAATGGAGACTGAAGTAATACATGCTATCATTCTTTTCCATGTTTGGTTTTGTTTCCTTTTACCCATTGTTCACACCATTGTTTACAACCCTTCTATACAACCAGACTATTGTACAATGTGAAAGTATTTGCAGATTCTATGCTGGACTGCATGCCACCTTGGGGAGGAAGGGAAGAGGGAGGGGAGAAAATGTGAAACTCAAGGGACTCTGGAACTGAATCTTGTAAACTAAAAGTAAACAAACAAGTCAATTTAAGAGGAAAAAAACAAATAAATACAATGGTCTGTTTGGGTTTGGTTTCTTTTCCCTACTACACCGTCTAGGGAAAGGTCAGCTGCATCAAATGCAGATTAAGGAATTGGATTTGGTGATTAGGAGGTCACCTAGGAGAGAACAGTTTCAAGTAAATAGTAGATGTGGAAATCTGATTGCAAGAATCGAATGAGTGAATACATGGGAAAGGAAAGGGAAGTAGCTCATATAAACTATTCTTAAAAAATGTATCAGAAAAAAAGATAAATGATAAAATAAAAAATAAAAAGTTACAAGTAAAAACAGTATCAGGATTTTTGTTTGTTTTATTGTTCTTGGAAGGGGAGGCCTAAGCACATCTATAGACCAGTAGAGGGAAGGCCTGAAGACATAATGGAGAAAAGAGTTGAATGAAAAAACAAAATTCTATTACTGGACTGAGTCCAAGAAAATAAAATTGAATAGCATAAATATAAAATCCTACATGAGTTAAAAACTGAAAGGACCAAACAACACTTGAGTTAAAAAAAAATAAATGGGAATTTATCTGAATCAGATCTTTCACAGTGTTAGGAAATGCTTATTGACTGACTTGTTTGTTTGTGCCTGACTCTTTATGACCCATGTGGAGTTTTCTTGGCAAAGGTACTAGAGTGGTTTGCCATTTCTTTTTCCAGCTCGTTTTACAGTTGAAAAAACTGAGGCAAACAGGGTTAAGTGACTTACCCAGGGTCACACAGCTAGTGTCTGAGGCTGGATTTGAACTTAGATCTTTCTGACTCCAAGGCCAACCCTCTATCCACAATACCACCTAACTACCCCTTTGTTTAGAACCCTGACTCTTTCTCCAGGACTGTTTCCACTAGACAACAGCAGCTAGAACACCAAAATAGATTTGCAGGCAAAATCTAGCTCCCCATATTTGGATTATGATTTGTCCAGTGGAAAACATTTAATCTTCTCTTGGGGCCTATGTTTTGGAGGAGATGGGAGAAAAGAAAAGAGGGGAAGGACAACATTCTATTTTTAAACCTCCACTGAGCATTCAATGCTGGGTGCCACACAGAGACAAACTGGACAATGCTCCTGGTAGGAGTGGGAGCCCAAGCTGACCATGCAGACAGGCAACGCACAAGTATCAGGAAAAGCTGACATGAAGTCATGCACGTCCATATATTTATATTTTAAGTATAAATATTCTGGAAGAAGTGATTTAGTAAGTTTCCTGTAAAAGTTAGTGAACCATTTAGCATACACATGAGAAGCAAAGGGTATGACTCAAGGACTGTTTCAGCCCAAGATCCTGTTTCGACCTAGTTGTACATCTGTTTGCTAGGAACTTAGAGGTATCTGGACCCAAGTCAGAACAGGAGATGAAATCATCTTCTAAAGAAACCTATGCAGGAGGTCCCCCATAGTCACTCTGTAGTCATGCTCAATGAAAATATGGAAGTAAAAAAAAGAATAATAACAACAGCTTCCCTTTCTGTGGTGTTTCATAGTCTCTAAAGTGCTTTCATGCCCATCATTTTATTCACTCTTGACAATAACCACAGACTCACAGACTCTTATGGTAGAAGGCAGCTCAGAGGCCACCTACCCCCAGAATGAAAGGCCAGCTCGAATTTTAATTATTTTCTTGGAAAATCACACATCCACTTCCTGGCTGGATTTCTGAGCTGTCATGCTGCCTCATCACAGGAAACTGAGTTCAGGGCCTCAGCTACCCCAGCTGGGAGTGCTGTAGGAAATATTCTTAATAAGCAAAGACAAAAGTTTCATGGAGACAAATGAGGTGGAGAGGAGAAAAACAACCAAAAGAAATAGAGACAAGGACAGGTAGTGAGCTTTAAAATTGTAGGCATTCCCTGATTTCTGAATGACCTATTAAAAAAAGCTGCCTGTGCTACCAATTCTAAATATGTTCAGTTGAGATCTTATAATATCTTTCATGTTATTTTCACGTTTCTTTTTAAAAATATTTTATTTTTCCCAATAACATGCAAAAACTATTTTTAACATTCATTTTTAAAAATTTTGAGTTCCAAATTCTGTCCCTCTCTTCTTCCCTTCTCCCCCTCCCTGAGACAGCAAACAATTCCGGATAGGTTATATATGTGCAATCACTTTTGCAGGTGTTTCAGTTAATCAAGAAAGGTGGATATTTCTCTCCCATCCCTACCCTGAGTCTCCTCCTACTGGATGGATTAAGCTGAATCGAGTAGAACTGGAATACCACAGGGTTTCAGGAGAGGTTGGGAAATGGTTAGCACATAGGAAGGAGAAGCTGGGATGTTTTCTTTTTCTCTAGAAACAAAAACAAACCCCAAATATTAAAAGGAAGCCTGCCTAGGGACCACATATGGCAGTTTAGCCCACTTCAGAGGAAACTAGCTCTGTCCGGGATTTGCCCTACTGGGTCTGAAAGAAGTTCATTCATGGATAATTTTAAGAAATCAAGTTGAAGGGTGTTCTGCACCAGGCACAACTTCATATAGGTTTTCTCCATGACACCTTCCATCCTTAGTCGTTTCTGACATACCTAACCTTCCCCCCCAAACAAAAAATGCATACACGATGATGACACCATACATCAGAAGCTGTGAACAATATTAATGAGTTTCATTTCTGTCTTTGTTTCCATGGTGCCTTGCATGTAGTAGGCAACTAATAAATAGTGGATTAAATTAGCTAATGACCATTTGCTGAGCTACAATATACTAGGTACTCTCCGATTTGGAAACAGGGAAGATGAAAAGTAATGAGAAGGCACAGTTCTGGCTCTCAAGAATAACACACAAAAAATGTTAAGACTTCCTCATTTAAACCCTTTATGAAGGTGTTTATGTATATAATTTGCAGCTTGTACCACCACTTGGGGTATTGAGTTCTTTCAGTTTTCTACCCACTGTGAAAAGTGACATTTCCTTCTATTCCTTATGTCAATTCTATGACAGGTGGTTCAAAAGTTACATTGTAAAAGAAACAATGCATTTGATCTATTCTTAATCACATTCTTTAGAAATCTGGAATGCCATGAGTTAACAAGTACAGCTTATGAATCTGTCATATTCATTTTTGCCCACTTAGAACACTGACATCCCTACCCTTGAGTCAAAGCAAGAAACATTTGCACCAAGAATGAAACATAAAAAGCTCTTCTGAACAATGAGTAGTCATGTGGCTTTGTTTGCTTGATAGATTCTGGAAGAATGATTTACAGAAGATGCAAAAAATGTTCTAATCTGAGAATTCATCATCTTTGTTATGCAGTATGTCCTAGGTTTATAGCCAAGGTTCCAGCTGTTAATGAACCCAATGATGAAAGGGGGAGGAAAGGAGTAGAAGAAATAGAAGAGTTGGAGGGGAGCTGGCTGAGAAGGCATTAAGGCAGGCAACAAAAAGAGTTTTTGCAAAAATGAAAATAAAAATAAAAATGGACTGTTTTATGTGGTTAGCAAATGTAAAAGTCAATCACTTCCAAAATTTTAAGTCTCTTTGGGTGTGGATAATGTGGGAACATCATAGCAAAGTTATAAAGTGAGCTAAGCTCATTTTAGAAGTTATTTTTTAAAATCCTTTTAGAAAGAGTTGATATTTTCTTTATGTTCATAGAAAGAGGGCACACCTAGAGTTTGAAAGGAGATGAATGGTTTTTAAAGAGAATCATGTTGATATGCAGTCACTGGAATGGATTTAAATATAAGCACTTTGAGCTCTCTGACAGCACAAGCCCAGGACTCAGAGCTACTTCTGCCGGTTTCTCCCGTGTGACCTTGCACATCTTACTGCCTCTGGCTGCCTGTCACTTAATCTGCAAAATGGACTTGATGATGCATAATTGCTTCTCAAGTGCTAAGAGCCTTAGATGGGAAGTGCTAAGAGTGACGACCATTATTATACAGTTAACTCTTCATGATTCAGGCCCAGATTATCAGCACTAAAGATTATTCTGCTTATTTCCTGTTAGCTCATTCAGTATGAACTGGAACAACTCAGAAAAAGCCAAATTTGAGAGCTGATTCCTGGGACGTTATTTCAGTGACTTAAAGTTGTCTTCCTTTAGTCTAACTAGGTTACAAATATATGTGTGTGTGTGTGTGTGTGTGTGAATATATATATATGTTGTTGTTGTTAGAGAAAAAAATACTTAAATATATAATTGGAAGAAACCTCAGAAGTCATCTAGTTCAATGCCTTCATTTTACAGATAAGAAAATTGGTTGGTTGAAGTGATTTACCCAGATAATAATAATGCATAACACAGCACATCTGCAAATCCAGATCCTCTGACCCCAGAGCCAGTGTTCTAATGTGATGGGTTCATGTTGTTGATTCCACCTCTATCAGAATCATCGCCTTCTCAAGGCCATCATCCTAATATTGTAATAACATCCTAACTGGCCTCCTTGACTCCAGTCTCTCCCCTCTTCAACATGTCATCCATATAGCTATCTAAAATCAAGGCCATACCAGAGCTATCTCTTAATGGCCTCATAGGAACTTATCATTAAATCTTCAGTGTGAGCATTTATACCTCAGAAATTTGTAGATTTTCAGTTTCATATGCAATCATCCTTTTTTAAAAAATTATACTGTGTCATGAAAATGCTTATTTTATTCCATAAGTTTAAAACATAATAATTTTAATTTTTTTAAAATTAAGTACTTCGAGGGGACCGCCCCTAGACGCGTGGGGGCGTGTCCCGGCCCAGGTCTTAGCGTTCCCTCCGCCTCAGGTCCTGAAACAGAGGACTGCTTCCTTCTGGAGCTGAGCGGCCTGCTACCGGAGCTGCACTGCCCAGACCGGACCCTCACTACGGGGAACCCGACGGCTCGGCTTGGGACCCCCGGCAGCCGCCTGCGCCTGCTTCGCTTCCTCTGTTTAGAGCTCCAAGCAGCTCACCTCCTGAGTCTCCGAAGCCCAGATGACCCCTCCCATGCTGAGACAGAGGAGAAAGCCCAAGGAAAGCTGACCCTGACTCTCCAGGCTCTGGGGATGCCCCAGCCGGAGCCAGGAACCCCAGCCAGCCATTTGCTGAGAGACGTCCATGCAAAGATCTCAGATTTGCTTCCCTCACTGCCCGCTGGACACTTGGATCCCTTGCTCACTCAGCCTCTGGATGCTTCCCGATAGGAGGCCCTGAGTGTCCTCTCCAGCTGCCTGCGGGATCAGTATTGCTACTGCCGCCGTCTCATGCTGACCAGGCTGGATCTCACAGCATCTGCCTTCCACTGGACAGAGCGGGCCCAGACCCAAGGTACTGCCATGACAAACGTCTTGAAGCCCCTACGTCAGAGGTTGGCCCCCGAGTCTGAAATCTCTCTTGCCCACGTCTTAGCTTCACGGGCTGACTTCTCCCGACTAGTCCCAGCCTCAGGTCGGGCTGCCCGTCTCGTCACCTGCTGCCCCATCAACAAGGTACTAATGGGCCCAGTCCCCGACAGAGAGGGCCGGCCCAATGAGCTGGAAGCCCCTATGCCCAGCTGGCAGAGCCGGAGGGAGCACTGGGGACGAAAAAAGAAGAGACGGTGAACAGGATGCTACCGCCCATTCCGGGGCCCATCTGGAGCCCTCTGTCACTGGGGTGGGGGCCTGAAGGACCCCAGGGTTTGCATTCAGCTCCCCCCAATATCCATTCCGACCAAAGCCAAACTCTCTGGAAAAATAAATTTAATTTACAATTAAAAAAAAAATTTAAGTACTTCCTTTATGTTCAGAGCTATGTTAGGAGCTGAGAATCTAAAGATAGGAACATAATCAACCCCTGCCCTTTAAAAGCTTATATTTTACTTGAGGAAAATAACCAATACAAAAATGGAAAAGCATAAAACACAAAGCAAATGTTACAAATCAGGGTTTGATTTATTGTTTTCTTAATTGCCTAAACTTAAAAAACATTATAGAGAAAATGTTAATAACGCAGGTTAAACTTTAAGGTGTATGGCTTATATTTTTTTCCCTGAGAGCTGACTCTTAAATAAATATTTATCAACACATCCCTGCCAAAAGCACAAGTCTGACCATACTGCTCAAGAAACATCTGAAGCTCCCTATTGTCTCTAGGATAAAATATGAACCATTCTACTCAGTGCTTAAAACTCTTCACAACATACCTCCAACTTCTCTAAACCGATTTCATATTTTTTCCCTTCATGCCCCTTAGTTCCAGCTAAACAGGCCTACTTACCATAGATGACATTGTGTCTCTCATCTCCATTCTTCTAGAACAGCTGGAATCCTCTTCCTTCTTATTTTAATTTCTTGGAATTCCTTGATCCCTTCAAAGCTCAGCTTAAATGTTGCCTCCTACACAAGTTCTATCCTGACCTTCCCCCCTTCCCCAGCTGCTAATGCTGTCCTCACCCTAAGATGACTTTGCATGGATTTTATGCTTTTCCATGTTTGTACTGGTTATTTCCATCCAGTAATATATAAGCTTTTGAATGGCAGGGGTTGATTATATTTATATCTTTAGAATCTCACCTCCTGACATAGCACTCAACACAAAGGAAGTACTTAATTTTTTTTAAATTTAATTTATTATATTTTTAATTAATGGAATAAAACAAGCATTTCTATAACACAGCATAATAAAAGAGATAATTATACATGAAACTGTAAATCTATTCTTTTTAAATATATAGCTATATATATTTAGAAATATATACAAACATATTTATATATAAATATAAATATATATAAAGTTATTGTGTTAATTTCTTTTTCTTTTTTCCCTTTCCCCCTCCCCACCCTAGAGATGGCTACCATTAGACACAAATAAATATATATATAAAATTATTCTATACATACTTCTATTTGTCAGTTCTTTCTCTGGTTGTAGATAACATCTTTCTTTATGCATCCTTTATAGTTAATTGAAATATTTATTAAGTCAGCTAGGTGGCACAGTAGAAAGAGTGAAGGAGGTCCTGGGGGCGGAGCCAAAATGGTGGCACAGAAGCAGCAAAGTTTCACAGCTCCTACACAGCCACCCTAAATACCCATAAAATACGACTCTAAACAAATTTTAGGGCTGCCAAACTCAAAAAAATACAGAAAACACATTTCTCACTGAAGGCAGCTCAGCAGGAGGGGCTCATCACGGCAGGCTGGGAGCCAAGGCCAGCCCAGCCCAAACCTGAAACCGAGGCCAGGCCCCAGGGTGGGAGAAGCCAAGCCACAGCGAGTCTACAGAGAGCAGATCTACAGCACCTGGAGCAATCTCCACATCTATCAAACCAGGAAGAATAAGGATTAGAGAAAGGTCAGTGAAAGTGAAGCTTTCAAGCTAAATTTTGGGGGGGAAAAGCAGTTCAACTGATCTGCCCCCAGGGCAAGGAAGGGGGGGGTTGGGGGAGAAGGGCAGGACCTGCTGCAACTAGCAACTGCCTCCACTGGGCTGCTTCAGAGCTCCTGGCCTGCAGATCCCACAGGGGGGCTGAGACGCTTGATCAGGCCAAGGGCTCTTGTGTTGAGCAATTACAAATGTATATAGATGTGTACCTACACATATGTCTATATAGGAGGCTATATATGCATATGAATACATATCTGCACATGTGTGTATATGTGTACACAGAAGGTATAGGATCAATTGAATAGGAAGGGATGATACTTTAAAAGGTAAAATTCTGAGGTGGGAGAGGACTAGAATGAGAGGAGACAGGGAGAGACAAGATGGGGTTAATCATCCCATATAGAAGAGGCAAGGGATAACTGTTACAACTTTACTCTCATTTACTCTCATTGAATTTGGCTTAGGGAAGGAAATGACATAAACTCTAAACTGGGTATCATGCCACACAGGAGAATAGGGGGGACAGGGATGAGAGGTGGGATGACAGAGGGGAGGGCAGGGTCTGGTGGAGGGTTGCTGGAAGCACACACTTCAGTAAAGGGACAGGGACAGGGTAGAGAACAGAACAAGAGGGGGTGAGATAGGAAGAAGGGACATATGATCGTATTGTCACAATATGTACACTGTGAAGATATACTGTGTAATTACACATGCACAGCCTGTATTGAATTGTTTGTCCTTCCAGTGGGGGTGGGAGACAAAAGAGGAACCGAAAGAATCTAGAATTTAAAGCTCTGCAATACCGGCAACTAGGAATTAAGATATACAGGGGCTAGGGTAGGGAGACCCTGCCTGCCCTACCAGAAAGTTAGAGAGCAGATCGGAGGAGGGGCTTTACTGTGGGATCGCTGTTTTGGGTTTGGGGTAGGGGAAAGATGGGGAGAAAATTTGTAACTCAAAAATCTCATGGAAATTAATGATGTAAAGAAGAAAACAAATAAAAAATTTATGTTGAATAAAAAAAGAAAGAGTGAAGGGCTTGGAGTCAGGAAGACCCAAGTTCAAATCCAGCTCCAGAAACTTATTAGCTGTGTGACCCTCGGCAAGTTATTTTATTTCTATCTGCTTCAGTCTCCTCAAAGGTAAAAGGGTATCATAATAGCATCTACTGTCCCAGAGTTGTTGTGAGAATCAAATGCGACAATATTTGTAAATTTGTAAGGCCCTTAGTAGAGTGGTTGGCACACAGGAGACAATAAATACAAATTCCCTTCCCATACTGAATTGAAAAGTCCTGACAAGGGGGCGGCTAGGTGGCACAGTGAATAGAGTACTGGAATAGGGCCCTGGAATTGGGAGAACCTGAGTTCAAATTTGGCCTCAGACACTTAATACTTACTAGCCGTGTGGCCTTGGGCAAGTCACTTAACCCCAACTGCCCTGCAAAACAAACAAACAAAACAACAAAAAGTCCTGACAAGGTTATGAATATCTTTCTCTTTTAAGTTATTCTCAGTCACCCTCCTCTAAGGATGGAAACCAGAAGCAAATTCAGCTGGTAAAATTTGGATAAGAAGTTTTAGAAAGGCTTTTCTATCTCACCATGCCTACCATTTGCCCCTACTCAGGCATGTGCTCTGCATGTATGGATTCTAGTAACATGAGGCAACACCCCTGTCTGATATCAGCATCAGGGAGTCCCTCCATTGTACACACACTGATGTGTACACCACAATACTCACTCAAGGGAAGGAGACTCAACATAGTACTGTGATGCTGCTTCTCCCAGGTCCCTCCACTCTCAACACCCTATCATTGCTCCATTCTTCCTGAACATAGGCCAATCCAACCCCATTTTCCATATATCAATAATCATACTACTTCCTGTTGTCCCTACATGCCCCAACAGAACTGCACTCCATCCCTGCCATTATCAGTCACTACACAATGGCCAAGTCCCTGTTGGGGATTGTACCTTGGTGATACTACTCCCACCAACTCCACAGCGTCCCAATCTCTTAATTCTCTCTCCAAGGACCAGAGATATAAATAACTAGAACCAACTGGTTCCAGTCCAATGGAAATAAGCAATGAAAATTAAAATAATGCAGCCACTTTGGGGGATTCCTTATTCTCACTCACTGAGACCAGCCGTGGTCCCTATCATGTTCTTTCCTTCCACTGTGCTCTCTACAACTGCCATTCTATAATATATAAACTTTGCTGTATCTCAGGCCTTTTCGTCCCATATTCCCGTCATCTTCTTCCATTCATGAAAGCTTGGATTCCCAAAGAAGATACCATATCCCTTGACACCTTTTTCAACACTGGCTGCACATTCTCACATGTCTTATAAATGTAGTGGGCTCCTTCTTCTGCTGTGACTCAGCAAACTCTCCTTTGAAGGAAGTTCCATCTGTCTCTACATCAAGTTATCTAAATCCTTGTGGCTGTTACTGCCCCCTCACCCCAAGATAAGTCTCCCTCTTATTTCAAGAAGTACCTGGCTTACCATCTTTCTTTCCCTGCTCTCATTCTTGGGGATTTCAAAAGACATCTTGATGTTCCTTCAGCCCTCCTGGACTGCCTCTTCTCTGATCACTAGTTGCATTTCCATCCATACTTGGAGCCCAGTTCTTTGGCCATGGAAAAATCTGAAAAGCCTAGAAGCATAAACCTTTGAGGGAATGCCAAGTTGCAGGGGAATGGGATAAGTAGAAGCATCCACAGCAAGGCATAGTTTGGGATGCTGCCTCCCTTCCTGAACATCGACATGCTCCCATTCTCCAGGGCAGAATGTTACTGTAAAGTAGGCCAATCATGATTAGTGCATCACTCCCAGACTACCTCTTGGCAAACACAGCCATGTCCTTGACAATCCTCTCTGAACTTCCCCATGATTGCTCCTACATAAGAGGGCAAGTTCTTCTATATTAGAGATTATGAGATACCCACCCAGAACCAACTCCACTAGAAACAAAGCTTGGCAGTGCCACCCCATCCATCAAGGCTCCAAATTATTGCTTCATTATTTCTAAGTTTTGTGGATTCTCATAATGGCAGACCCAACAATATTAAAATATGAATACCAAAATTCATTCAAAAGCCAAATACAAATGGTCTTTAGATTGCTTTTTATATTATTCATAGGACTATTTGATTTCATTAGCATGAATAATCAAGAGTCTACTTCATTTATTAATCACATCTATTTTCAAAGTCCCCAAAGCCTAATTCCAAAGTCATTTTAAAAGATTACTTTCAATAATATCAATAATAATTAGCAGTTTATATAGCTTCAGTAATTCTTGGTTCACCTCTGCAGTGAGCATCCTATAATAATCCAGTAAGTATATACTGGTCATGAATACTTATAAAAAAAGGAATTTACATGATAACTTTGTTGCATATTTAAAAGGAACAGCAAGCTATACATATGAGATTTGCAGTTTCATGGGCAATCATCTTTTTATTATACTATGTTACAGAAATGCTTGTTTTATTCCATAAATTAAAAATAAAATAAATGTTTTAAAATATATATGCCCTATGCTTTTAAAATATTTCAGGAGAATGGTACATAACTTACAAAGGAAAAATTAAATTCTAATATTTCATATTATCTTAAAAGCCAATCAGACTTGAGAAAAATCGCATATATGTTATGAAATGTAGGCATAATACAATTTGAATACTCTATGGTATACATACAATGAAAAAAGCATTTATTCCTCTAACTTCTTGTACTTAATGGTCATATAAGATGTGATACTCAAAAATATTGTTGTAATTACAAGTTCCATATATTCTATAGTTTGTATTGTTCAAATATCTCTAGATCAGCGGTTCTCAACCTGTGGTTGCAACTCCTTTGAGGGTCAAACAACCCTTTCACAGGGGTCACAGAGGTTTGCCTAAGACCATCAAGACAATATGTACATAAAGAGCTACATGCCAAATAAATGCAATATAAATAGCAAGTAAACTTTCAGGGGGAGGACACTAGCAGCTGGGGAGATAGGGAAAGGCTTTATGAACTTTTTTATGTCATGCATGTCCTTGGGCAGTCTGGTAAAGTTCATGAACTCCTCAGAATAATGTTTTTAAATACATAAAATATAATATGCCCTATTACAAAAGAAACTAATTATATTGAGATGCAGTTATAAAAGAACAGCTAGGTGAATCAATGGATAGAACACTGGGCTTGGAGTCAGGAGGACATAAGTTAAAGTCCAGCCTCAGACATTTACTAGCTGTATGACCCTGGGTAATTCACTTAATTCTGCCTCAGTTTGCTCATCTGTAAAATGAGCTGGAGAAGGAAATGACAAATCACTCCAGTATTTGCCAAGTAAACCCCAAAAGGGGTCACAAAGAATTAACCACAACTGGAAAAGACTAAACAACAGTGGTTATAAAATATTTCTTTTTTTTTTTTTTGCTTTTTTTTTGGAGGGGGTTAAGTGATTTACCCAAGGTCACATGGCTAGTTTTTTTTGGTGTTAAGTGTCTGAGGCTGGATTTGAACTCAGGTCCTCCTGACTCCAGGGCCAGTACTCTATTCATTCTGCCACTTAGCTGCCCCTAAAATATTTCTTTAAAAACAAGGTGACAGACCCTAGGTTTAAGAACTCTTCAGTAGCACTTAAGCATGAGATTCTAAGAGGTAGAGGTGGAGACCTCACCTGATCAACTGATAGGCTGAAAATGTGCAAGGCTCCATGCAAAGACAACCTGGAGCTCACTCCCACCTAGAAAGACAAAGGGATTCTCCTGCTTAACCTGAAAAAGGAAAACGGATGTAGAGCCTGTATCAGATTGCATGTCTAAGGAGAGCGGAAGAAGGGAGAGTGAGAAAATTTAACACTCAAAGTCTTGTGGAACTGAATATTGTAAACTAACAATAAATAAATTTTCGAAAAGAAAAGGAAAAGGGAGACAGTGACTAGCTCCTGCAGAGTAGTCAATATGGGGGGAGCAGTGAGCGTCACCAACACCTGGTCATCTTGTTAAGTCATAAGTGTAGTTAGGAGCATTGATGGTGATGAAAACTATTCCTTCAGGATCTACATATACCAACTAAATCCATCCAAGGGAAGAGGAAGGCAAAGACACCTCCATGGTACTAATAAAACAACTATTATAAGATATGTGCTGCCCTGCCCCTAGCAGGGGCATGCCGAGGGTAGGGGGATCAGGCCTTTGCTCCACAGTGCCTGACACCTACAGTCCTCCCCAGCCGAGTATGTTTCCTCCCTGTGGCTATG
The DNA here is from genome assembly GCA_028646575.1 of Pseudocheirus occidentalis. Taxonomy (NCBI): domain Eukaryota; kingdom Metazoa; phylum Chordata; class Mammalia; order Diprotodontia; family Pseudocheiridae; genus Pseudocheirus; species Pseudocheirus occidentalis. The sequence goes on along the minus strand of CM053594.1, from coordinate 144,027,144 downwards.
CCATAGATTCTTGTTCCTTTGTCCAGACTCAGGCCATCACCCCAGGGGCTCATTCAGTGACACTTTCCTCTCCTGTTTTCTAACCTGCCTTCGCTCCTAGCTCCCCTCAGTGACAACGATCCCATTTTCTGATGGGAAAGCCACCTGTCTCCTGGATCAACAGTACCTGTCATCAAACTGTCCTCTGCATCCCTGCCAGAGGAAACGAATTTGGAAGTAAGCTGGACTGTGCCGTTACCCAGATTAACTGTCCTAGATGGACCTGATAGAGTTCAGATAAACTATACTACACCGAAATTACATTGTTACAATTGTCCTTATCACTGTCTTGTACTGGTATATGCTGGAGTTGGGGAGGTCACTTACTAGTAATCAAACCACAAGCCTTGCACATACCTTTTATATACTCATCACCAGTTTCCAGTGGGGAAATGGATGAATAAAGATCAGGAAGTGAATGAATCAATGAGCATTTATTACATGCCAAGCACAGAGCTAAGTGTAAGGGATACAAAATAGAAAAGTAAGATTATCCCTGCTTTCAAGGAGCTCCCATTCTAATTGGGGGAGGGAATACAAAGCAAATATGCCAGCTTTCTGGGCCCACAGTTTCATACTATCCCATTTTCCTTGTAGTCACAATGAAATGCACACACACCCTGCAAACACATGCCAAGGCACCACTGCCTCTCCTTCTATGTTCTAACACTCATAGCATCTATGCTTCCATTCAACAATGCCTTGATACATACATAACATTGAGCCTGTTTCCTGAGAGTCCTAAATACTGTGCCCCCAATCCTCAGCCACAACCAGGAGAGGGAGGCAGTACAAGTGCCAGGATCTACATCGCAGTTCCATCTCCTACCTTACATAGCTGGATACTGATTGCCCAGGCCTCTCCACCGCAGTTATGAACATGGCATGGGGCAGCAGTGTATCATACTGTTGTTTTATGACTTCCTTCCAACCCTCACTGACCCTTAGTTGAAATGTAACTGCCTTGTGTCCCATTTCCTTTTGGATAGCTTTGAGTGGTACTGTTAATCATACCTTGGTATCAGCCAGCTAAGTTACTTCCCTTCTTAGGTAATGTAATAACTTTAACCCATCGGGGGAAAAAAAGACAAACAGATTTTCCAGTAAGCCCTCAAGAAGTGAGTCTAATTGTGTATATTTTGAGAAATGAGTCCTTTTTCTTCCCTGGTTGAGATCAAGGAAAGCTTTACTATGTCTCAGGGTGGGGAAGGACATCATGGGGACTTAATCTCTACACCCAGGCCCACGTGTGGCTAGGAATATACACCTGTTCTTTGATTCTTGTCCTTCTCCTAGGTGAAGGAGTATTAGACCATGATGAGATCTTGTGAGCTTCAAAAGGCCCAGGAGTTGGAATCTATTATAGATTTTGTTGACAGCTGAGTCTGGTGAGGAGTGAAGTCTCAAGAACTCTGCTTGAACTAGCACAGAAGGGGATGAGAGGAAGTTGAGAGGGAACAACATTGACCCGTCCATTAGCTACACCACATTCACAAGTGAATTGGGGTAGAAGAGGGAAGAAAGCATGCTATCTAGAAACTGATTTAAGGTTGAACACACTGTCCCTGGGTTACTGAGGTGTTACAAGTGTGCTCCCAGGTGTTGGAGGAAATGGTTTCTGCTTCTGTTCTTGGTATATCTTCTCAGTAAAAGAACACTTTTAAAAGGTAGGGTTGGGGGACAGGTAGGTGGCACAGTGAATAGAGCACCAGTCCTAGAGTCAGGAGGACCTGAGTTCAAATCCAACCTCAGACACCTGACACTCGCTAGTTGTATGACCTTGGGCAAGTCACTTAACTGCAATTGCCTTGCCTTACCCCCTCACAACCTCACCACACGCGTGCCACTATCTACTTTATCTACAATCAAGTCTGTGCCTAGTCAACCAAAATACTTTCTTACTTTCTACAAGCAACAAGACATAGTCTAAAGACTGAAGTACCCTATGGATGTTTCAACAGAAACTGGTTCATAGGATGAGAGATTTAGAGCTGGTAGGCACCTTGGAGATTATTTACTTAGTTCTACCCCAAGATGAGACACCCAGAGAAGTCCCCCGTAAGTGATTTGCCTAAAACCACACAGGGAGCAAGTTCGCATGAGAATTGTGCTAACCCATTTGGAGCCTGACTCCAAATCTGGAGTCTTTTCCAGACACCAGGCTGCTACTTCCTTCACCACCAGCAAAAAATGAGCAAAGCTTCTATCAAGCTATTTGAGGGGTATTCTTAAGAAGCCAGAAAAGGGATCTTGTTGAGCTGACACAAACCAGAAATGAGATCTTTATAGTCTTGGGCAACTTGACAGGGGAAGCTCATAGGAGAGATAACCAGCTAATGAAAATTTAAGTAGCATCATCTACAGTAAATAACCAAGTTTTTGTGCTGTCCTTTCTGTCTGAAGGAGGGCTAAGTGCTTGCCTGAATAAACCATGGTACCTTATAATTAACTAATGTCTCCTTTTAATTAGTTTCAACTTGCTGCAGGCTCCCCACTGCCTCTTGGTTTTAATGCAACCCTAAAAGCACTGCCAGCCATCAGTTAAAGTTAAAAACAAACAATGCTTCCTTGACCCAGACAACAGGTAGGCTCACTAAATTGTAAATGCCTAAATGGTATGCCTGGGTGTGGCTGCTGGGAAGGCTACAGTTTCTTGGAGCCACAGGTGAGAGTTGAGTGCCAGGTAGACACCAAAGGTTAATGAAAAGCCTTGAAAAAGGCTTGGCAAGCCTTCACACTGGCTAGCCTACTTGAACGCCCCACAGACCCCCTTGATGTCATTGGTCCTCTTCAAAAGTCATAGGCAAATGATAGTAAATGGCAACCTGGCTAGGTAGCCAAAATGTTTCAATAAACCATTTGTCCTTGGTCTTATCATCTAACCAGATAAATTAATGTGGCTTTCCAAAAACCCAAACACATAGTCTACTGAGTTACTGCCATTGACTCAGAGCATTTAAATACATGACAACATATTAGAAATAATCTGTCAATCAATTGTTTCAGGATTGCTGGGTAGGAAATACAATGAATTTAGGGAAGGCATATGAATAAAAGTATTTTCGGTTTATTAGTCTGAAATGAAAGGAACCAATATTTTCTTCATATGTATTCAGCAGTTCATCACAGTTGCCCATTATGATCACTGATAGCTTAGCAGAACTTTTCTACCCTTAAATAGAGAACAGTTTACTTATCCAGAAAGCAATATGGTTTGAGGTATAATTTTACCCAGAAACTTATCATCTAGTATGAGAAGTAATGACAAATTCTGATCATGTTATTCCTTCAAGGGTTTAAGCAACATGTGAGTCAAAGAGAAGATTATGTCACACCTTAATCACAATCCCTCTACCACCACAGTTATTGCCCAAACAAGAAATTGGGTTCCAATCAATGTAGCCTTTCTCATCCTTGATGAGTAAAAGTCACCAGGTTCAAGGTAGGAAAACAATCGGTATCTGTGATTCCTAAACCATTGTCAATGATCTTTAAAAAGTCACAGAAAACAGCACAGTTGCCACAGGACTGGAGAGAACAAATGTCCTGATTTTTTAAAAAAAAGAAAAGAATATAGTCTACAAACTACAGACCAATGAGTTTGACTTTATACTCTAGAAACTAATTAGAAAACATCTAGAAGAGGAAGCAGTGACCAAAAAGTGGCAATACAGCTTCGTCAAGAACATGTTGTGACAGACTAACATTATTTCCCTTTTTTTCCAGGATTACTGGACTGGTAGCTACAGTTGTACTTACCTAGATTAAGGAGAGGTACTAATGAAACAGTACAGATGAATTCAGTACTGCTTGAACGGCCTGACCCTTACTGAAGTGGGGAAAGTCATGGTTTGAAGTTAATTTGGACAAAAAGTTTTTTAGTGGAATAACACAAGGATCTGAACTCTTTACTGTTTAACAATGACTTGGATTGTCAGTGACACAAAACTAGGAGGACTAGCTAACGCATTGGATGACAAAGTTAAGGTCCAAGATGACCTTGTCAAACTAGAAACATGAGCTAATTAAGATGAAATTTAATAGAGATATACATAAAGCCTTTTACATGGTTTGAAAAAACTCAACTTCCCAAGTACAAGAAGGGGGGTTTTGGCTAAATAGTCTGTCGGTCAGCCGATAAACATTTATTAAATACCTACTATGTACCAGCACTATGCTAAGTACTTGGAGTACAAATAGAAAAAAGAAAGACAGTCCCTTTCCTCAAAGAGCTCACAGTTTAAAGAGGGATGACAACACACAAAAGAAAGCTGAAAAAAGGAAGGAGGGGAATATCAGTTTCTCTGCAAAGTGTCTGGGGCTTTAAAGAACTCTGAGCTCAATATACTATTGTAGACAGCATTAAAAGTGTCAAAATATGGAATGTGATAGTCCCTCTCTACCCAGTTGTGACTGGACAACATCTGGATCATTATTTTCTGTCTTAAGTGTCATATTTTAAGAAGGATATTGACATCCTGGAGAGCATTCAGAAGAAAACAACATGGATGGTTAGGGAACTAGAGGCCTTACCATATGAAAGTCCGTTGAAGGAAATGGTTCTGACTAACCTGGAGAAGAGAAGCTCTATCAAGACATGTTAATGGTCTTCAAATATGTGAAGGGCTGTCATGTGCGGGCCATTAAATTTGTTCTGTACAGCTCCACAGGGATAGGAGTTAAGAGTATTGGAAGGGAATTGCATCAAGTCAATGAAAGGAAAAATTCTTAATTAGAAGACTCAAAAAACGATATACTCTGCCTCAGGAAGGTCTTTCAACAAAATCTGAATGACCATTTTCTAGGTGTCTGTGTAATGTATTCCTGTTCATTTTTGGATTGGACTAGAAATCAGGGGTGGGGAACCTGTGGCCTCAAGGTTGCAGAAATCAAATTAGGAATTTGCCCCTACAGACTTGGATAGACAACGCGTAGTAACCAATCACAGAAGTGGTCAGATAACCATCAGTCCTTCAAGGTCCAGTTCAAATGCTACCTGTTATTTTAAGCCATCATTGATTCTTAGAATTGAACCACAGAAGTTATGTCTTCCTCATCTGACTCATAACACCTTGAACTCCTCTCATTAATATTTTATTTAACTACGTATTCTGTTACACATACACACACACTGAACAGATTCTAAGCTCACTTGAGGCAAGGTCCTTTTCATTCCCCTGAATCACCTGGAATGTTTCATTGTACACAGTAGGTAATTAGAATGGATGAATGGATGAATGAACAAATGAATGAACGAACAAACGAACGAATGAATGAATGAATGAATAAATGAATGAATGACAAATATCACCTAAATCTACTAAGTAAAGCACTAACATCAGCATATGGGGATTTGGTTTTATAGAGCTGGTTGTGGAAAAGTCATGCTCAGGCAGGATGATGTTGGGTAGAAACTTTCACTTTGCTTTCAGTGACCTGGGGAAGGCTGAAGCAAGGAGGTGGGATTTCAGATCTTTGAACAGAGGAAAAGGAGGTGACTTATTTAAGTCATCAAGGATGGGCAGTCCATGCATACATAGGGTGTATAACATACACTAGGCTTTGACAAGTCAGGACAAATGTCCTAGGACTATCCAGTTTGGGAAACCACATGGAGTTAGCCTTAACTGAAATTTGTAGTCTTCATCTCATAAAGCAAATTGAGGACTAAGAAAGTTATGTTGCCAACTCAATCAGAGAATATTTGAGCATTTACCCAACAGCCCATAGGAATAAAATTTTCTCCTGGAAAAGTATGAGTTAACTGGTTAATGAGTTTTCTCTGACTTAAGCAACATCACATAGAATATAATCATTCCCCAAGAACTTTACATCATGGACTACTCATTATCCTCCTCCTTACACCTGCTTCTTTTCCAAACTTCCCTATTTTTATTGAAGGCACCATTATAATTTCACTCATATTTGTAATCACAAGGTCATCCCTGGTTCCACTGATAGGTTTACTTGACTTGTAGATAAGGAGAATATTCTAGGTATATTTTACCCAGATTTTAACTAAGCATTTAACAATTTTTTAAAGATACTCATGAGAACAAGATAGGGAGATGTAGGTTTAATTAGGTTTATTCAGAAGTAAGTTGTTGAATAGTTGGACCCAAAGAGGACATATTAATGACTAACTGGTAGCTTAAAAGAGGTCTTCAGTGGAGTGTTCCAGGAATCTGGCTTGGTCTTGTGCTATTTAACATTTTATCAGCGCTTAAAAAGGCGAACGTCTCCCACGACATCTGTGACTATTACCAGTGGTCCTCTTGATCTTTGTGTTACTACTGGACTTTGATTACTCTGGAGGAAAGAGGGAGGCTGGGGACCTTGCACAGGTAAGCCTCACTTAAATTCAATTCACTTACAAGTCAAGACATTACCTTCCTGATGTCATTGGTCTTCTTTGAGAAGGTAGGATGAACAACAACAATGCCTTGAACAAAGGCAAATATTACACAATTACCAAGAGTTGGAAGGAATAGTTGACATACTCCCAGGGTCAGGAACCTAAGTATCTGGCACTCATCTCCACAACACCCTAATTCAGGCCATCCTCATCTTTTATCTAAGCTATTATAATAGCTTCCTAATTGGTCCCTTGCCTCAAATCTCTCACCCTGTCCAATCAAGTCATCACACTACTCCCAAATTAATATTACCAAAGCACAGGTCTGAACATGTCATTCTCCTGCTCTTGAAGCTTCAGTGGAAATAAAAAAAGCACTTATTGAGTATTTAATATGTGTAATAATGTGCTATGAAACACAGGAGAGTAAGAAGATACTAAGGATAAAATACAAACTCTTCCATTAGTTTTTTTAAGTATTTATTTTATTTTATTTTAATTTATGAATTAAATCAAGCAATTCCATTATAGTATAATTAAAAAAAGATGATTGTACATCAAATTGAAAATCAATTACGTGCAACTTGCTATTTCTTTTAAATATATAATAAAGTTATCATGTAAATTTCTTTTTTTTCCTTTCCTACCTATTTTTAATTTATTCCTTACCTATTTTTCCCATCCCTACCCTAGGCACGAATATGTATATATATGTAAAATCATTCTCTACATACTCCTATTTATGAGCTCTCTCTCTGGAAAGACAGTCTGACTCCAACCTACTTTTACCAGGTCTTTTCCACACTTCCCTCCCTCACACTCCCTATTCCAATAAATTGGCTTACCTATTGTTTCCTGCTCAAAGTATTATAACTTCATTCTCCTTGTCTTTTGCACAGACTGGCTCCGTGCCTAGTACTCCTTCCCTCCTCATCTTCTACTCAGAATTTTTAGTTTCCCTTAAAGCTCAACTCAAGTTTTACTTCCTATAGAATGTATAGGAATTCTGATTCCTCCCCCTAGAATGTGATACCCTCCCCCTAGAAATTACTTTGCATATATTTGATATTTAATTCTCTGTACAAATTGTTTCCCCCAGTAGAATATGAATTTCTTTAGGGCAAGGATTGTCTCATTTTTATCTTTTTATTTCTAGCATAGCACAAGTAGACAACTGATAAATGTTTATTGAATGAATAAATGACAAATGTATTATATATTACATTATATTTAGATAAGGGAAAATTTGTAGGAAAAATAAAACCTTATACTTGAGGTGAGAAAAATCAACATCATATATACAAGATGGGGATGCATTACTAGGCACCAGTGCTTCTCCAAAAAACCTAGGGGTTTTAGTGACTTCATTACAAACTCATTATAAGTTAACACTGTGATATGGTGTAATGGTAATAGATTTTGAAGATCTTCCCCACCCCTTAATGGGTCTCTTACTTGGGGCCCAACTACACAAACTTGTTTAGGGAAGGCTTGTTGTTCAGGTAGGCACATATCCTTTTGTTACTTTGTAATTAGGCAGTGGGTCATAAGGGTTGTGATGTTCTCTGAGCCTGGAGAAGGCTATATATACTCCCTGAGGTGAAGTTTTGCTTTGGGGTTCACTTATGGAAAGAGTTGTATGATTTGGCCAGATGAGACTCTGGGCAGCCATTGAGCCCCCTGGCTTAAAAAACCCAGATGTTAGTGCTTCTCTCTCTGGTAACTAACACTACATGTAGGTAATGGTCAGACAGCTAGAAGCCCTGTCTGTTGGTTTGTTGAATTGTGTTATTTTCTCTGCCTGTATTTTTTTGTCTGCTTGTAATTTCTGTTCATATTTTCTGAAGTTCAGGGCGCTGACTTTTTCCCCTGAACTAAGTTAATTTCATATATACATATACACACACACGTAAAGTTTGTTAACCCTTTTTGAGTTCCTTCCCTTTAGAAAAACAGATCAAAGAACCTGTGCTAGCAGCCATCCTGGGTATGTTAGAGTGCTTGCTGTTACATATGGCAGACAAAAAAGCTAACTGATCTTTCCCTACGTTAGGAGCATAGCTATATGGTTATGAACCTGAGCAACTAGGAAGATGGTGGTAAACTCAACACAGCTACAGAAGTATGGAAGGGGTGGCTTTTGGTGAAAAGGGTGGGAGGGAGAAGACAGAAAACTTCTACTTCTCAAGAAGCTAAAGAAGAACCATGAGATATTTGGAGGCTTACCTATCCAAATTGAGAGTTCGTTTAACTACCTTTTAGAAATTAGAAATATTCAACAATTCACAACTTAATCAGATAGTCATTTGAGATATTATTTCAGAAGTTCAAATTTCTTTTAAGAATCAAATTATGTTGATAATTTAGCATGTGAAGACTCTCCCAACTCCACCCCACTCCCACACTGGTGGAACTGGCAGATGAGAACAATTTGTCCTCAGAACAATCTGCAGCACTTAGAATGTGGTCAGACATTGGAGACAATAAGGTCATATACAGCATCCCAGGCCATCACCAGTAGTCTTGACTTTTGTTTCTGGAAGAGAGAGTAAGGTTGATGACTTTGTGCAACTATGCCTCAATTTAAATTCAATTCACTTGCAAAAGATCAACTTATGATGTCATTGATCCTCTTAAAAAATGAAGACTGAACAACAGAACAACGACATTAGGGGAGGCTACATTATTTAATTTATGTTTGCAGTAATGGGTACCATATTTTAGGAAGGACATTAAAACTGGAAAGCATCTAAAGGAATGCAACAAGGATAGTAAAAGGCCTTAAGATCACATCATCTGAGTACAATTTGAAGAAACTGGAGAAGATTTGGCCTGGGGGGTGTGGGAAGTAGGGATAAGATGCCTACAGAGATCAATTAATGTTTGATAAGGAAAAACTTAGAGCTATCCAAATGTGTAATAAATAGGCTGCCTGAATAGGTAGTTGGGGTCAGCTAGGTGGCACAGTGGATACAGCGTCAGGCCTCAAGTCAGTAAGACCTGAGTTCGAATCCAGTTTCAAACACATACTAGCTGTGTAACCCCAGGCAAGTCACTTAACCCTGTTTGCCTCACTCCTCATCTGTGAAATGAGCTGGAGAAGGAAACGGCAACCACTCCAGTATCTTTGCCAAGAAAACCTAAAATGGGGTCATTTAGAGTCAGACATGACTGAAATGACTGAACAACAAAACAGGCAGTGAGCTCCTCCTCATCAGACATCTCATAAAAGCCAGATATCCTCGGATAATGTAGTTTAAATATGGGTTAGACAAGGTGGTCTCTGAAGTCTCTTCCAACTCCAAGACACTGTGAGTCTATCATTTTCTGATCTTTGCCCTCTGATCCATGTACAATCATTCTTTTTTTAAAATATGGTTCTCGGGGCGGCTAGGTGGCACAGTGAATAGAGCAGCGGCCCTGGAGTCAGGAGTACCTGAGTTCAAATCCGGCCTCAGACACTTAACACAAAAAAACTAGCTGTGTGACCTTGGGCAAGTCACTTAACCCCAACTGCCCTCCAAAAAAAAAAAGCAAAAACAAAAATAAAATATGGTTCTCTATTTTATTTGATTTTAGTTTATTTTTGCTTTTTGGAGGGGGGAAGGTAGGGCAATTGGGGTTAAGTGACTTGCCCAAGGTCTCATGGCTACTGTTTTTGTGTCACGTGTCTAAAGCTGGATTTGAACTCAGGTCCTCCTGACTCCAGGGCTGGTGCTTTATTCACTTCGCCACCTAGCCACCCCCATGTCCAATCATTCTTATTGATTTTATGGCTACATCTCTTGAATCCCTCCTTCCTCTCTACCTAGCTCAGTTTTCTCTGATACTCAACACCTCTCACCTAGGATGCTATTCAAATATTCTCCTATTTGGTTTCCCTTCTTCACCTTTCTCTGTTTTATTCCTTCTTCCACACAACTGCCAAACGAATCTTCTTAAGACTCCAATCTGACTATATCATTCTTCTACCCAAAAACTTCCCTGTTGACTCTAAGATTTTTAAAAAAAGACCCCCTCAGTCTACAACACAAAACCTTCCATAGTCTGGTTCTAATCTACCGTAACAGATTCATGCCTTCAGCCACTCGACACCCCAGCCAAACTGGCCCACACTCAGCCTTCCATGTCCTATGTCCGTATCTTCACTCAGACTGTCACCCTCTGTGCCTGGAACGGTCTCCCTCTTCACCCCAGACTCTGAGAATCTTCAGTTCCCTTGCAGTTCTTGTCCAGGCACAACTTTCTGCTCTGAGCTTTTGCTTATCTCCCTACATCCCCCACCCTCCACTTATTAGCGCTTTCTTCCCCCTCAAATGCTTAATATTTACTGAACATTTAAACGTTCTCTCCTTTCCCCCTCTCCCACTCAGAATGCAAGCTCCTTGAGGCAGCAGGTTTTCATTTTTGTCTTTGTGTCTCTAGTGCCCAGAACTGTGTTTAGCACACAACAGGAAATTAATATGTATTATACGAGCTGAACTGAATCGCCCTTAAAAAAATCCTGCACTGTTTGCAGGGCTCCCAAGGCATCGTGGCTGAGTCTGGATTCTATATATACTTTGTCCGTACTTATTATATGTTCATGGTATTTCCCCTGCATAGACTGTGAGCTCTTTGAAGGCAAGGATTGTTTTCTCTTTTGTCTTCATATCACCAATGCCTAGAACAGATCATAGCAGGTGCTTGATAAAGGCTTGGGGGTTAAAGGACTGACTGGGACAAATTGCAGTAAGAACTACTAGGGCCAAAAATTCAGTTAATCAGGAAGCTCCTAGAGGACGTTCAGGGCTAACACTGAAGTAGCTCTTGTTCACCATCAGCAACTGCTTTATGCCTTGGGGTATCCTGGGGGATCAGCAAATGTGACAGTAGGGGGTTTCCTGATGCTGCCCATGAACTGCTTATAATGTATACTGACACTGTTGTGAAAGGACATTAGTTGGAGCAATGTTATATGGGGTGCACTTTTACTCAAAGTCTGAGCAAACAAGGTTTGTAAATCAATGGAGGTAAGCCAAGACAGAAAAATACGCAGGTTCTCTATAGACCCAGGCAAGCAAAGGTCTGGGTCTAAAGAGGTCATTTGGGGAGAGGTCCAAGCAAGTAGACAAGCAAGATCCAAAGTCCAGTAGGCCCCAGTGTCAACGGCAGGATCTTTGACAGAAAACTGGCAGGACCCCAGTTTCTGACCAGAAGAAAGTCACAGGGGAGCCAAGGAATCCAGCAGAATCAGCCAGCATCTAGCCCACACCTAGGCTATTTCTCCTTGTACCCAGAGGAAGTAGCACTGTGTTCTGATGCAGATAGGGAGGAAGAAGACACCACCCACTAGGTGGAAGAGAAACCACCTAGACAGGATGGAGCCCTTTTGCTAGATAAGATGATCACCCTAGGGTGAGACGCTCAAGGGCAGCCTTGAAACTGCTCTAGATAAAAGGCTCTCTTTAGGGGATCTAAATTCCACTGGTATAACAAAGGCTTCTGGAGGACACCCTAGTTGCTATTTAAGACCTCTGGCTTCAACTGGAATCTCCCTTGACCTCAACTTATCAGCCATGTTCCTGTTTATCTGGCCTACCTCTTTGACCATTCCCTACCCAACCTCCACCACCCCAATTCAACCTGCCAACTGCTGTGGTCAGCCCCTGTCAGTGTCCTAGTCCTGAGCTCCAACTCTGCCTGAAATGACCTGATGCTGCTACCTGTATACTTTAATTCTGGTCCTTCTCCAACCCTGCTTATCCAACCCTGGGATATACACTTACCCTTAGGATCATCACTACAACCAGTTCTACCTTTGTCTGTGTATCATACTGTGAAAACCTACCCTAAGGGCAGGTCCCAGGTTGGGGCTAAGAAAGAAAGAGGCTGATGGTACGGTCCATATTCCACTGGCTCCCTAGGGCCAAATACAAACTCCTCTGGTATTTAAAGCTCTTTACAACCTACCTCCAACCCACCTTTCCAGTCTTATTGTCCATTACTATCTCACGCACACTTATTGTCCGGCCAAACTGGCCTTCTTTCTGTTCCTCACATACAATGCTACATCTTCCATTTCTGAATCTTTTTTACAAGCTGTCCTGTGCTTCCTACTCATTTATGTCTCTTAGAATTCCTACTTTCCTTCAAATATCATCTGCAAAGATTACATTCTACCTAAGCTCCTCCAGCTACTAATGTATAGTCACTTGGCATTTATTTTGTATGTATCTGGCATACCAATATGCCCACACTATCTCTTCCAAAAAAAGTAAACTATTTGGGGGCAGGAACTATTTCATTTTGTTTTTGTATCTTTAGTGACCAGTATAGTGCCTGACATATCACTAAATGCTTGGTTTGACAATTAATCATCAATAAATGATTATTTGATTGAACTTTCCTCTATTTGAGTATCAATGACAAACTCCACAGAAGGTCCTCTGAAGGTTAAAGTCAAGAATGTAATGCTAAAAAGTCCAAATCTAAAAATAGATTAAATCAATGAACTTGGAGGGTAGAGGTGAGATCATAGATTCAGAACTAGAAGGGGCTTTATAGATCAAAAGATCACAGATTTGGAGCTGGAAGAGACCCTAGGGGTTGTCTTATCCAACTCCCTCTCATTTTAGAAATAAGGAAACTCAAGTCCATAAAAGTAGTAGAGCCAAGATTTAAACCCATGTTCTCTGGTTTAAAATCCGGCACACTTATTCAATGCACCAACCATCTGGAATCTAAAGCAGTGGTTCTCAACCTTCCTAATGCTGCGACCTTTTAATGCATTTCCTCATGTTGTGGTGACCCCCAACCATAAAATTATTTTTGTTGCTACTTCATAACTGTAATTTTGCTACTGTTATGAATCATAATGTACATATCTGATGTGCAGGATGCATTTTCATTGTTACAAATTGAAAATAACCCACAGGTTGAGAACCGCTGGTCTAAAGGAAAATACAAGTCAAAGCTAAGAATCACAAATATACCTAACCCATATCGAATTGTTTACTATCTCAGGGAGGGGGGAGATGAGGGAAGGAGAGAAAAAATTTGGAACTCAAAATTTTTGAAAAATGAAATGTTAAAAATTGTCTTTGCATGTAACTGAGGGAAAATTAAGAAAAAAAAAAGAATGGAAGTAAAAACAAATGAACAAACCAAGAATCACAACAAGGCCTAAGAAGCTGCAATGGTTTGATATTTGGGGGAAAAAAATAAGGGTACAAGTTAGAGAAAAGAATGATCTCAACTTGTCATACTTGTCAGCCTCACAGGTACCTGAAGGTTTTTAGATGTACAAGACTAAACTCTTCTCTTCAATGCCACCCAAATTCCCTTCAGTCAGGGATCTTATCACCGTTGCTGTCCTACAGCTCATCATTAAAACCTACATCATGCTTCTCTCAACCATCCCCTTAATTAATGCCCTCTATGCAGACCCCACCAATGGCTGCCAGATTCTAGCCCCTTTCCTCCCCACCAGGCCATATGCGGACTCAAAGCCTTTTGTCTCTGAAGTCATCAAGAGCAGCACTCATGAATGGGGTGGTGAATCCTAATCCTAGGGTAAAAACTATCCATTCTCTCTATTATAGTGCCTGCTTGGTGTGGGCAGCCCAGCACCTATAGGTGATGACTATAGTCAGAAGGTGGGGAATGATGATGATAGCCAAGTGAGAAGAACCCTGCCAGCAGAGGATGACTAGGAAGAAACAAGGAAGAACATCCGGGAGAAGAAACAATCAATATAGAAAAACATGGAATAATTTTAACTGAAAAGCACAAAAAAGAAGAGAATGGGGTCAACCAAAATTTCAAATAATATCCACACTTTATTCATTTACTCATTCAAGAGGGAGCTAACTATTATTTACCATCAAGGCTTCAGATTAAGCAATATCATTTTAATTGACTCCAGAAGATATACCTAATCAAAATATTTATTATTCTTTACAACTTTCATGATCTCTATCTCTTTACTTTCAGGAAAAAATAAGGTTGAGAAGATCATATCCACAAGGCAAATGAGACTTAATGCTTTGATTTTTTAAAAAATCCTCTCTCCTTCCCACAAAAAGAATAATAGTGGTTAGCATTTATAATTTAATATTGTTTCAAGGCAGATTGTTCTCTCATTTTCTACCTACGGTATGTGCCATTTCAAATTCAGTTCTATTGTTTTCTCATCATGTACCATTAAATCGTATTTCTCTTTATGTGTTTTTACTGATAATGACTCCTCTGTCTGCAAACAATATAATACCTTTTTAGGTATTTGATACCTGCTACCAACTATAGGATTTTTCAAAGCAAGAGGTAAAATTAAGTCAGAAAATTCCTGAGCATCCTTTATTTTAAAAAATCTTATTTTTTCCAGGAATTGTTTTCTTACTATCCAGTAGAAATAAGTTTAGTTTATCAGCATTTTAACATTTATTATTATTATTATTATTATTAATGATCATGCAAATTATGATGAAGAAATAACAATCACATAATAGTAATAAACAGACCAATTACCTCGCTGTTTAAGAAAATTATATGTTTTTACTTAGAGAAACTATAATATTTTATCATTAAACTACCACAAATTAACTCTTTATAGCTTTCATGATATGGTTCAAAAGTCAGTCATTATTTATTAGACTAAGCTAAAGATTTAAATGGTTATTTTTCACCAATTTTTTAAATTAAATTTTATGTTTATTTTTAGTTTACATCATTCATTTCCACAAGATTCCACAAGTTACAAATTTTCTCCCCATCTTTCCCCTACTCACCACCCCAAAACAGCGATCCCACTATATAACCCCTCCCCTAATCTGCCCTCTCCTATATCCTCCCCCATCACCCCTCTGACCTTCCTGTAGAGCAAGATGGATCTCCATACTCCAGTGCCTGTATATATTATTTCCCAGTTGCATGTAGATAATGATAATGATAATAATAATAAGATAGATAGATAGATATACATATTTAAACATTTGATTTTACAACTCTGAATTCCAAATTCTTTTCCTTCCTCCCTCGTCACCCACCCTTACTGGGAAGATAAGCAATTCAATATAGGTTGTGCATGTGTAGTTATGCAAAACATTGCTGTAATGGATATATTGTGAAAGACTGATTATATTTCCCTCCATCCTATCCCACACCCCACTTATTCTATTCTCTACTTTAAGCCTGTCCCTTTTCAAAAGTGTATATTTCTTACAACCCTCCCCACCAACCTACCCTCCTCTCCATCATCCCCCCCTCATCCCTTTCCCCTCTACTCTCCTGTAGGGCAAAATATCCAATTTAGTGTGTATGTCATTCCCTCCCTAAGCCAAATTCAATGAGAGTAAGGTTTACCCATTCTCTTTTGCCTTCCTGTTCTTCCCCTCCATTGTAACAGTTATCCCTTGCCTCTGCTATATGAGATAATTTACCCCATTCTGTTTCTCCCCATCTCCTTTCATTATATTCCTCTCTCACCTCTCAATTTCACCTTTTAAATATCATCCCTTTTTATTCAATTGATCCTGTGGCCTCTGTCTATGTATATACCTGATCTTTTTAAAAATTATTATTAAAAAAGATAAATCCATGTACAACCATGGCTAAATGCTGGAATTTTATAATAATAAATTTTACAATTCAATATATTTTGATTCAAGAAAATCAAAGCATGCAGGCATCCATTAAGTTTTTATTATGTGAAAGGCTCTTAACAAGGCTATAAAGATATAAAGATAAAATGACAAAATCTCTGCCCTCAAGGCATTGACTTTCAATGACAAACTGCTATGGAATACTTAAGAATGCATCTCCAAGACAGACTTCAATGAACCCTATCTTTGAATGAACTATAAATCAAAAATTAAATCAGCAAATGAAAGTTTAAAGTTGCTGATGGTTTAATGTTAAGTCAGTAAAGAAAGTTGACTACATCTCTAACTTCCCTCCATGTTCCCTTCCATTGATTGAACCCAAGAATATCCTAACATGAGGACACAAAACTCTGGGAATATTAGAGCAATATAAGGCATCAATGAATCCTCAAATTATGCTTAATGCTTCCTTTGCCACCTCACAGCTGGGAGGAGGAAAGGGACTTCCAGCATGGAATCCAGCTGGCATTCCCAAATTGGGCAGTGCTCCCAGATGCCCCAGTGTAGTTATGACTTTTGGACCAAAAGTCCTTTCCAAAACAAGTATACAAAGATTGTTATTTGATTCGTCAGCTGTTACTATAAGCAGAGCCAGTTGATATTTATAAGCCCCAAGCTTTCCTTACCCCTTAGTGGCATGCTTTAGTTCAAAAGGAAATACCATTTCTGATAGCTTTTTTGGTATGAGAACATGAGGACCCTTGAAAACCAATACTGGCAGTAGACAAACATACTGGAATAATAAACTGAGTACTTCCCATCAGGAAGACTTGGGATTCAAATCCTACCTCTGACACAATTGCTCTATGATGATAATTAAGTCTCTACTTCTCTAAGTCTTAATGTCCACATCTTTAAAATGGGTACAAGGTGCCAGCAGTCCCTCCCTCATGGATTATTACAAGGCTTAAATGAGGTCATATATATAAAATACCCTGAAATTCTAAAGTATTTCACAAATATCAATTACTATTATTATTACTGCTAATAATAATAAAAAGAATACGACGAAAGAAATCACTGAAGAATTTCCAAAAGGAAATAGTTAAAGAACAGATAAGTTCTCTTGTATTATACAAGAATAAATGTTCTACATGAACACACATGTACCATACGCAGAACTGAAAGACAAGGGCACCTGTGCATAATTGCTCAAATTCTCCTTGGTTAAAACTCAGAAATGCTAATGGGTTCCATGAGCCTCTTTCAGAAGATGCCTACGTTTAATTTGATCATATCTACTAGTTGTGTGACCCTGGGTAAGTCACTTAACCCTGTCTGTCTCAGTTTCCTCATCTGCAAAATGAACTGGAGAAGGAAATGGCAAACCACTCCGAGAAAACCTCAAATGGAGTCACAAAGAGTCAGACACAACTAAAAAAGGACTAAATTATATGACATGACACCTTTTAGTTGGGAGGAGGTTATTCCCTGCAACAAAAAAATCTCCAATTCCATCCCACTGGGGGGGGAAGGGAAGAGCGTAGGAGAGACGGAGGGAGGGGGAAAGAGAGACAGAGATAGAGAAAGAGACAGAGGGAGGG
>CM053594.1:143944824-144009065 GCA_028646575.1 Pseudocheirus occidentalis | reverse complement strand
ATTAACTCAGTACTTTCTTTAGATATTCATGAATTAACTCAGTACTTTCTTTAGATATTCATGAAACCAGTAAGAGCATCCACCCAACAAGATTATACTTTCCTTGCATATCTGCCTAATGACCTTTGTAGAACTGGGGACCCTGAAAGTTTTGGCCCACAACAATGAACCATATCAACATTGCCATGGACATAGACAAGTTCAAAGGTTATGCAAATGATCATTGTGAGCAAGAGGACTCCATTTCCAGTCCTACAATCAAACAAAACCTTCTGCAGGAGTGCTCAGCACCTGCTGAGGCTGCTACTATAAGTAGCACTCAGGGAAAGATTTGATTCCATTTGCTTGTCTTCTCCATTATGTGGTATGAGCTACTTAAAATGCACATCTTCTGTCTCTTATGGAAACCTTCCAAAACACTAGGAATTTAACAGCTTGGAAATGTTCAACCCTAGAAATAAAAATATCAGACTTTTGTGGCATCAGCCTTAGGTACAGGCAGAGTCTATGCCTGCTGCCATGTTGCAACCAGGGCTGGAGAAGGCTCTCCTGCCTGAAAATATCTCCACCCACATGTCACAGGGTCTGAAGTTCCAGTATTATGACTTCATTTCTCTGGGTTCCTTTTTCCTGTGATCTTCTTTTAACATGAAACTATTCCTGAATGGAGAAGGACATTAAACTAATTCACACTAAGACATTTGTGACTCATCAGCTCTCTTGTCCACCTGATAGGTGGAACAGCCAGGCATTAGAGCACTGTGTACCTGGGCAAGGGAAGAAAGCTAAAAAGGGGAATGGGTATATAAAGAAGAGGTGTAGAGCCCTGTTTCAACTTCACAGTTTTCCTGGGGCTGAATAGCAAGAGAGGCAATACTGTGATATTATTGGCAGCTATATCCAGAGGTCTCTGGCATGAGATTGCTGGGAACATAGGGTCATGATTTAGTCACAGTTAAAAGCTGGGTTATGACCAGAAGTGTAATTATGGCAGAAAACATACTCTCTGAGTATGTTGAGGAGGGTGGGAAATTGGTATTTCCTCCCTAAGGGAGTCCAAAGATAGTAGTCCCTCTCCCTCTTCTCTCGGTCTGAATGACCTTTCTCCCTCACCCAGCCCCATCACTAAAATCCCATCAACATGATACCAATGCCCATGAAGAATATGGGTGAAGAAGGAATGAGCCACCTATGGACCAATTTCACCCACCATTAGATTGTCTTCTGTACTACTCTCAAAAAAAATGATGGGGAAGTTAGGTGGCACAGTGAATAGAGAACTGGCCCTGGAGTCAGGACCTGAGTTCAAATCTGACCTCAGATACTTAACACTTACTAGCTGTGTGACCTTGGACAGGTCACTTAACCCCAACTGCCCTGCCTTTCCCCCCTCCAAAAAAGCAAAATAAAATAAGATATTTTTTTTTAAAATAGAAATCTTTGTCTTTGCCCCAGATACCTACTAACATATCTGGTGGTTCCCAAGGAGATCAATGCCAAAGTAATGGGACATGTTACGTGGTATGACAAGAAAGGAAATCAAGGACCAAAAACTAAGGAATCAAGCCAGGAGTCCAAAGCACAGAAGAATCATTCGGGGATCATTGGAGGGATTGCTCACTCAGCTTTCTACTGCCTGGAATTTGACATTCTGCTTAAACTGGCCTGTGTTCTCTTAAAATACCCCACAACTATGGAAGCTCCAGAGTTTGTTCACCTACTTCCAGACAGATTCCTTCTTGTAAATATGCTTCATTTCTCTGTGCTTTCCTCATGACTGAGCCTGAAATTTTGTTCTCCAATTGTTAGTAAGATCATGATTCACCTTGGGATAAATCACAGTCATGTCTGTATACTCAAACACAGCCTCTTCTTCAATAGAAAACTTTAGTGAAACACTGTAATATTTCATCACCTTGAGGGCACAGGCATTTCTGTTTCTGTCTTTGTATTCCCAGCATCTAACACATTGTTTCCTCTGACAAAAAAATAAACTCCTCTTATTTGTGACTGTTTCATTTCTGTCTTTATATCCCCAGCTCATAGCTGGGAGATGGGATAGGCACAGGAACTTTGGGAATGGCAGCATCTACCAGACCATTGGTTTTGCTTCTAGCCCAGCCAACATCCAGGGAAACAGCAGCTCCTTTGGAGAAGGGACTAGCCATCCCCACACAGAGCAGGCAAGTCAGCCTAGCTGAAGCAGCAAGGTCCCCAGGGGGAGAGACAGGAGGCAACGTATGCTGGGCAAGTCAAACCATTATCATCACATTGACTGCCATCTCCCCAAAGACCTTGATGGAGACAGCTCAGAACCCTAACAAAAGAGCCTTGGGATTAGGCAGGTTTCCAGCCCAGTACCCTCTGTCATCATCTTGGTAAACAGGTGTGCTACAGCCACAGCTACTAAAGACCCAGATAAGAAAGTTCTTGTTCCTATCAATGGTTCATCATTAGAAGCTCATCTTATTTTATCAATAGAAATGACATTAAAGAAAGGGCATTACCATCTGCTTTGCTGCTGCTGCACCCTAGCTAGGGACCACTAGACCTTTCCATATGACTTGTAGCTGAAATCTCCCACACATGTGGTCTTCTCCTTTAGAAGACTAGCTTCTAAAGAAGCTAGGAGAGCAGGCACTATCTGACTTTTCTATTTGTATCCTCACACTTAGTATGATGCTTTGCAGACAGTAAGTACTTAATAGAGACTTAATACTCATTGATCAATAGTCAATAAATATGTATTAAGCACCAGGTACTCTGCTAAGCACTAAAGACACAAATGCCAAAAAAAAAAAAAAAAAAAAAAGACTGTTCTTGCCCTCAAGGAGTCTGCAATCTAAAGCAGGAAGACAAAACACAAAAGGAAACCGAAAAGAGGGGAAAGGGGAGAGAAATCCCAAAATAGAGCAGCCAGGTGAGAAATAATCAACTGTTTTGAAGGTTTAACAAATTCTGTTAAAGATATTCTTAAATTTTGTGCTAATGATAATAATTTGGTTCGTATGCACTATGACTTTGAAGAAAACAAACAGGTTGTGGTCTTGACCCATAGAATTCCAAGATAAAAAGGAGGGAGTAGACCAACATGCCATAGCTAGGAAATTGTCTTGAGCAGACATGTTGTATGAAATAAAGCATAATTTCACCAGGCTTGCTCGGTTTTCTTGACCTCCTTCATGTCCATTACAGTCCTACCTCATGGTGATGTGGAAGGTACTTTGGGTTCTCAATGGCTATACCATTATAGTCCAAGCTCTGCTAGATCCTACCAAACTGGAAATTCTTCAAAGATGGAGAAATGAATATCTGCTGTCCAAAGACAAGCCTGGATAAATTCTGAGTCTCATCACCAAGTTGAATTCAAATGATGCATTTTTTTACCCACAACAACTCTCAGAGACCATCCACTGAAGTAATCAAAGGTCTGGGATAGGCACCAGTAGAAAAAACTACAGATCTAACAGAATGTAAGCTCCTTGAGGATGGAGTCTGTTTTGTTTTATACCTATATATCTCTAGCAGGGGTCAGCTAAGGGGCACAGTGAATAGAGTGCTGCTCTTGGAATCAGGCAGACTCATCCTCACGAATTCAAATCTGGCCTCAGACACTATGTGACCTTGTGCAAGTCACTTAACCCTGTTTGCTTCAGTTCCTCATTTGTAAAATTAGCTGGAGAAGGAAATGGCAAACCACTCCAGTATCTTTGCCAAGAAAACCCCAAATGGGGTCATGAAGAGTCAGACAAGACTGAACAAAAAAATTTCTCTAGCACCTAGCAGAGTGTCTAGCTCAGAGCAGGGCCTTAATAAATACTTGTTGATTGATTAATTTGAAACAGTGAAGAATTTATAACCTGTTCTATCGGATCTCCCTGATAGAACAAGCCTGAAGGAAGTACAATCTAACCTCCTTGCTCTCCCTAATGAGAAACAGTTGTGTGAAGGGAAACAGCAAACATGTAGAAAAGCTAAATCTAAAATGTTGTCAGGACTTACGTTTAAAAATGCATTTCATGAAGAAAGAAATTGAATAATTACCATTACCACCACAGATGATCATACATGGAACACTTACTATAGTTTTGAAGCAAAGCTAAAGTCAGTGAAAGAATTTTTCAAGCCTCCACTTGCCATAGGAAAATTTATGGAGAAATAAATAAGGCATCAGCTCAATTAAATAGCTTTTTAAAAGAGATATAGGTCATCAAAATTGCCCTCCTAAGTTTTAAGAAGGCTGATAAAAGTATTATTTATACTTCATCAATGATTACAAGTTTGCATAATAGGTTTAGGTCAAATCTAAGACACTTTGATACTTTTTAAAGTGCTGTAAATGTAGCATATATTAAATTAGAAATCCTTATGTAATCAACAGGTTGATTTTATGATTATGTGGCATAATTTTACTAGTTTTAATTATAATGGAGGTTTAGGTATGTTTGCTTTTATCACATACTGGAGGTCATATCAATGATTTATTCTGAAGCCAAGGTCTTTTTTAGGAACATAACACCCAATTATAACATTATTCCTATTCCTGTTCCTAGGGAAACACTACCCACTTAACAACCATCTGTTTTATGACACAGTTTCCAAAAATTGATTTCATAAAAAGCTGGGTCATGGTTGTTTATACATAGATATGATACAGAAAAATCAAAAGGTCATTAGTAACTTTACCAAATTATTCACAGCATTATAGGGACTTTGTATTGGAAGGAACCTCAGACCTAAAATCTCTACTTTAACAGGAATCCCCTACTATCCCTTAAAAGCAGCCATTCACTTTTTTTGGACACTTCTAATTCTTGGGTAGTTTCTCATCATATCAAGCCAAAATCTGCCCCTTTGCAACTTCTACCCACTGTTCCTTGTTCTACCCTCTGGAGTTAAATGGATCAAGACTAATCCTTCTTCCACATGACAGCTTTTTAAACACTTCCCTTTCCCTAAGTCTGCTCTTCTCTAATATTCCCTGATTCCTCCCACCAAATTTTAGCATGGTTTCTAGTCTTCTCATCATCATCACCCTCCTCTGCATTTATTTCAATTTGTCAACTTCCTTCCTAAAATGGGGAGCAAAGAACTGAATACAGAG
Organism: Pseudocheirus occidentalis; assembly: GCA_028646575.1. NCBI lineage: Eukaryota > Metazoa > Chordata > Mammalia > Diprotodontia > Pseudocheiridae > Pseudocheirus > Pseudocheirus occidentalis. Next base: position 144,003,961 of record CM053594.1, on the reverse strand, counting down.
ATATGGCCTATCCGGGGCACAGTGACTATCATAGTTATCATTGGATCATAACTTGGGGGCTAAAAGGAGCCTTTGGAGTCACTGAGACTGCCACCTTTTTCAGTATACAAATGAGGACAATGAGGCCCAGAGAAGGTAACTTATTTGCCTAGAGATTCTCAGTCCCTGTGCTGACACTGTCTAAAATTCACATTAGCTTTTTTTTTGTTCCCACATCATATTGTTGATTTATTTTAAGCCTGTAATTCCACTAAAATCCCCAAACACTCATCTGATGATGCCTCCCCCACTCTGTACTAGCACAATTTATTTTTTTCAACCCATGGTTAGGACTGGGGTTGCCTAAGAAAGTAGCGGATTTCCCCTTGTTATGTAGTATGATCATTTGCTAGGGATGTTAGAGAGGGGATTCCTGGTTGAAGGAGAAAACAATCTAGTTTTCTCATTTTTTGATTCTGTACATTTATATTTAGCATTGTTAAGATCCATTTTATAAAATTCAACATGTCCTTAAGACCTTTTGAAATCTTTTCCATCCATATTCTATTCATCCATATCCAAAATATTAATCTATCCCTCCCCTGCTTCCTAAATTCCGAAAATGGCAAATATGATTTCTATGGTTTTGTCCAAGTTAGTGATTAAATGACTCCTGGGGCTAATAGGGACTTCCCACTATGTACAGTAATTGAACCAGTCCCAAATCCACCTAACTGTACAACCAGCTAGCCCACATCTTTCCATCTTGTCCAAAGAATACCTTGAGCAACTTTGTCAAAAGCCTTGCTAAAAATCCAAGCACACTATGTCTGTGGCATTTCCCTAATTGACCAAACTACAAATCCTGTCATTTGGCAAAAGAATTCATTTAAAGAACAACACAATGTCCAACCATGATTCCAGAGAATTGATAATGAAGAACACTAACTACTTCCTAACAGAAAGGTCATGATGCACTAAATAGGAAGAATGAGACACATTTTAAGACAGGATCAATGTAGGAATTTGTTTTATTCGATGATCTATATTTATTATAACGGTACCTAGGGAACCCACTGGATAGTGCTGGGCCTGGAGTCAGGAAGACTCATCTTTCTGGCTTCAGATACTTACTAGTTGTATGACCCTGGGCAAGGCACTTAATCCTGTCTGCCTCAGTTTTCTCATCTGTAAAATGATCTGGAGAATGAAAGGGCAAACTGCTCCAGTATCTTTGCCAAGAAAATCCCAAATGGTCTTACAAAGAGTTCAACACTACCAAAAATGACTCAACAACAATAAGGGATTTTTTTTTCAGGGGTGCAGGGGAGAGGTTGGAGGAATAAGAAAAAAGTGCTCCTTAATTGAAGCTAGTGAAATTTAACTTTTAAAAAATTAAAGGAACAAGTCCCAGCAAGCATTTATGTGTTGGTTTTCAGTTTATTAAAAAGGATTTTCTTGACAAAGAATATAAGGGAACATAAAGGATACATGCTGATGGCCCATCAGTCAGAAATGATGATCAAGCAATTCTGAAATTATAAATTACCAAGAGGGTATGGTTTGAGTTATAGATATTTGATTTACACATAACTTTTTACAAACTATTTTGTTTGGTAATTGACTTAGGCAAGGTGATCTGGAGTAGATGAATTAATGAGGCAAATAATTATTTTTTTTTTGCTAAAGACAAATAGTAGAAGTATACAAACAAGGACTCAGCAAGTATAAACATTTATTATCGCAGGTTTCCAGACCCGGGGTGACTGAGATGCACACAGATCAATAACAACAGCCTGTTGCAGGAATAAACAGTTCATTAAGCTCAAAGTTCTACCTTCCCTTCTTGATATCAATCAGTAAATAAGATTCCCTCAAAAGGCATTGAGCCTATCTCTGTTCTGGGTCTGCATGTCTACAACTAAAATAATTCATACTATGCACTCTAATCAATCCTTTTCTTAGAATTCAAGGTCTGGGTAAAATTAATAATGTCTAAAAGCAATCATTTAGTTCTGAAAATGCACATGTGAATTTACCACAGATAATAAAAAAAAAAATAAGGGCTTGGTACATTGATTTGAATTACTCCCTCTTATCTTCCACCCTAGTTTCTATGGAAAATCTCTTTCTAGGGAAGGTTATTTTCTCCCTGATGGATATATAATCAGGAGGACTACAGTAGCCCAAAGAACTTGTGATCTGATCAGTGTGCCTGCTTTTCATCTTCTTATTCACTAATTCCTCCACTGAAGATCAATACACTCAAGACCTTATTCTGGGTAGGGCTCTAAGCATTGTGTACCAGAAGCTAGACTGTCTATCAGTTCTCTCTTACACTCATAACCCATCTGGCCCAACACTTCTGTACACACATTTCCTGATATCTTTTCTACCTCTTTTCTTTTGTCCTCATCATTTTGGGTAACATGTAGCAACCAACCCTCTCAGAAACACAGTTAAACAATTACCAGTAGGTGGTGCAGTGAACAGAGCACCAGCCATAGAGTCAGGAGTACCTGAGTTCAAATCCGACCACAGACACTTGACACACAAAAAAACTAGCCACGTGACTCTGGGCAAGTCACTTAACCCCAATTGCCCTCCAAAAAGCAAAAAACAAAAACAAAACAAAAACAAAAACAATTGCTTGGAGGACAGGGATCAATACAGGAGGGCTGCAACATTCCCTAGGACCCCCCAACTAGATTAAAATGTAATTGGGAAACATTTAATAGATAAAGATACAATAGGATATTTTAACCAACCAGGTAGCAGCCCACTTATAAGCTCCGCCTCCACTGTGGGGCTTTTCTTTACTCCTTGGTTTACCAAATACTGACTTTAATAATGAAGTGTTTCTTGATTTGAAGCCAAATGGCCTTAGCTGCCACACTGGGAGAATATTGGACTTTCATGATTTAATTAATTAACTGATTGATTAATTGGTGCTAGCTATTATAATGAATTAAACAGTACCTCTCCAAAGATTTTCCAAGCAGTTAAATAGGTCTCAAAGGAATTTTCTATAGGTAAGGCTCAAATAACATTCCCATTTTGTAACTAGTAAAAATCTAATTTTAAGCTTTTTAGTAGACTCTAAGTTAATATAGTGTCTCCCACAAGGTAGTATCTAATTACTACATAAATGCTGACTTAAAAGAATTTTTGGAAATATTTGGAATTCAATGGAATTACTTTTGTGGAAACAATTCTTCCCACCCCCACCTCACGCTCCCCCAAAACACATGAGGCTCATGTTTAAGGTAGGAATTTTCATAAAGTCATATTATCTCAGCAATGGAAGGGTACACAGAGGCCATCTGGTTCAACAATTTCCTGCAAAGCATCCTACACAAATCAGCATCCCTTTAAAGATGTCCAGTGAGGGACTGCTAGGTAGGAATGGATAGAGTGTTGAGCCTGGCTAGTTCAAATCTGGCCTCAGACTCTAACTAGCTATGTGACTCTAAGTAAGTCACTTAATTCTGCTTGCCATGGAGACAGCTAGGTGGCCCAGTGGATAAAGCACTGGGCTTAGAATTGAGAAGATTTATTTTCACAAGTTCAAATCCAGCCTCAGACATTTTATTAGCTGTGTGATCCTGGAAAAGTCACTGAATCCTGTTTGCCTCAGTTTCCTCATCCATAAAATGAGCTAGAGAAGGAAACAGCAAATCACTCCAGTATCTTTACCAAGAAATACACTTGGGGTCAGACACGACTGAACAACAGCGATGGGAAACCCCCATGAAATAGTTAAACAACAACAGAACCCTAAATTACAAAATTAATGGCATAAAAAAAAGTTTAGAGAAGAGGCCAATGTGAGCCAGACTAATCAGCTCTGCCATGAATAGAGAAGAGTTGGTGAGTGAGAGAGAAATAGCATTACAGACAAAAGAAGAGAATAATTAGCGAAAGAAGAGATCTAAGAATATTACATTTGTGGGACCGAGGCTGGCAGAATGGGAAGAAGCAGGGGCTGGTTCCGATTGGGAGGATGACAGGTGATAGAAGACCTTAAAAACAGACTAAGGAGTTTGGAGTTTCTAGAAAAACAAAGAATACTCAAGAAAGACATTAATAATATAATGCCTTAACAGGAGATCAGGTACTGAATACATCAGAGAAAGGGCATCTAGGTGGTGAAGGAATAGAACACTGAGCTTGGAGTCAAGAAGACTCATCTTCCTGAGTTCAAATCCAGCCTCAGACACTTATTAGCTGTGTGCTCCTGGGCAAGTCATTTAACACTATTTGCCTCAGTTTCCTCATCAGTAGAATGAGCAGGAAAATAAAATGGCAAAACATTCCAGTATCTCTGCCAAGGAAACCCCAAAGGGCGTCATAAAGAGTGGGATATGGTTGGAAAACAACTGAACATCAGAGAAAGGAGAGGCTAAAGACAGAAACTATTGGAGTTATCTTAGTATCACCGCCATGAGATGATAAGAGCCTGGTCTAAAACAGTGGCACTGTGATAAACAGAAGGACAGGCTGACATGATCCAAACAACTCCACTTCGTGACTGATTGGACACATCTGATTGCCTAGAACATAATAGAGAATATAGTCAATCCTCAATCAATACCTGATTTCTCATATTTTTGTTGGATTTCCCCCAAGTCATATGACTACCAGAAAGGGAAGATGTTCTAAGAGGATTTACTAGTCCTCCCACAAAGTTTTCTACCTCCAACTTGGGGCATCATTACCATTTAATTATTCTGTGGTCAGCATAGCTCAGCCTGGCAGAGAAGCCAATAAAACCCAAAGGGGGATGATTTTAGAGCAATAAAACCACCATCAAGAAGCAAAAAAAAGAAAAACAATAGTCAATACTAATACCTCTCAAAGTGCTTAGTGGTCATTTTGATATCAAATACCTCAAATCCAGCCTCCAACACTTGACACTTAATAGCAGTGTGACCTTGGGCAAGTCACTTACCCCCAATTGCCCTGCCTTCCCCCCTCCAAAAAAATAAATGTAGGAAAACTTAGAGAAACCAGAATATAAAGGAAAAGAAAAAGGCAGACGACATCAAAGGCTGTAAAGAGGTCAAGAAAGATAAGGATTAAGAAGACCATAAGATTTGGCAATTAGGATATCACTGGTAACTTTAAAGAGAGCTGTTTCAGTCGAATGACGAGGTCAGAAGTTAGATGACAGAGAGTTAAGAAGAAAATGAGAATAAAGGAATCAGAAGCATAGATTATAGTCAATCTTCTCAAGTTGTTTAGCCACAAAAGGGAGGAGAGATATGAGATGACAACTAATGAGGATGGACAGATGCAGTGAGTGTTTTTGGAGCATGGTGGAGAAATGGGTTTGCTTGTAGACAGTAGGGATACAGTAGACATGGAAGGACAGAAGACAAGAGAGTAGAGATAAGATAAGGAGTAAGGTTAGAGAAGATGGAATGGGATCACTTGTGTATGGAGACAAGATTTGCCTTGGCAAGGAAAAGAGTCACCTCATCATCTAAGACCAAGGTGAAGGACATAGCACCACTAGAAAGCATTGGAGTGTTGAGAGGTAAGGAGGGAAGAGAAGAGAGAACTCTTGGAGAATGACCTCCATGTATTTCAGTTAAATACCAGGCAGATACACCACAGATGTAATGTTGTTTAGTCATTTATCAGTCATCTCTTATTCTCTGTGACTCCTTTTTTTGGGTTTTCTTGGCAAAGATACTAGAATGGTTTACCATTTCCTTCTCCATTTCATTTTACAGATGAGTAAACTGAGGCAAACAGAGTTAAGTGACTTGCCCAGGGTCACACAGCTAGTAAGTGTCTGGGGTTGAATTTGAACTCAGGTCTTCCTGACTTAAGGGCCTGCACTCTATCCACTGTGCCACCCAACTACCCCAATAGTGGACTATTTTGGACATCATTTTTAAAATAGTTTTCATAATCTCTAATGCCATTATAAATTTCAGAATTCCTTATTCAAAGTAAGTAACTCATCCGAATCCTTGCTGAATTGGTAGGCTTTACCCAAGTACTTAAATTGTTACTTTCAAATAAACTTTTACTTCTAATCTTAAAAAAAGCAAAATAATAATAATAGCTAACAGTTATATAGCACTTACTCTGTACCCATCACTGTTCTAACCATCTTACAATTATATTTCATTTGATTCTCACAACTCTGAGAGTTAGATGCTATTATTATTTCCATTTTACAGATGAGTAAACTGAGGCAAAGAGAGGTTCGGTGACTTGCTCAGGATCACACAACTAGTAAGTGTCTAAATGGATTTGAACTCGAGTCTTCCTGACTCCAACCAAGCCTCATGCTCTATTCAAATTTGTAGCCATAGGTCATGAATTTACTCAGTTTCTCTAATATAAAGCACAAAGAGTCAAGAGAAATAGAAAGTAAAAAAAAAAATCTCATAGTTTTATGTGAAAAACAAAAAAGAGACCCTGAAAAGAAAGTAAGAACCACTGCAACATGAAGAATTAACAACTGCAAACTAATACACAGGTATATGTCACTTTATGAAAACAGAACATAAGAAAAATCTGAATTCCTAAGGTTGATAAAACTAGAGGATGCATTATAAGAAGTATCCTTTAGCAAAGAATTAATTTGCAAACTCCTTCTTAAGTTTATTTACAGTATCTCTCCATTTATACATATACTATTGGGACATAACTTCTCAAGAACACAGAGAAAGGACCAGTCGCTGCAATGAACTACATAATTACCAAATGACACCAGTTAAGGGGATTTAGAACAAGGAAAATTATCAGAGATGACAGAGTTGTTCTAGAATGGCTTCCTGGAAGAGGTGTATATTAAGCCTTCAATTTTTCTTTTTTAAGGCAATAACTGTCTTGGGTTGAAGGCGGGGGAAGGTGAAGAATGCCAAGTGGAAGAAAAGGATGGGTATGTAATCAGAGTTGACCTTCTCACTCAAGAGTTTCCTAGCAGCCCATGAGCTGATATCTACTGATATACTGTGTAATACATGTGGCGAGTATATTTTTAAAATCTATACATAGAAGTTTTCACATAAAAAGATGGCTTTTTATGTTTAAAGATGCTGCTGACATTGTGATTTCCTATCCTACCCTTGCTACCATCAGCAAGACTCTCAGTCTCATCTCCCTGTGAAGAAAAACTGAAAAATACAAATGGAATGACTTATTCAAGGTCAGGTACAAAGAGTCAGGAGTTTTATCTTTGCCCTTCAACAGGTTCAATGAGTAAAAAAGGCGTATGTATGGAGAGGGGGGAGGAAACATTATATTTATTCATCAGAAAGCCTCACCTATCAAACACAGGACCAATCACATCTGGACACAATATACTGATTCCTGAGCTGATATCAGAAACCTTATTCCCAAAAGTTATGTTTATGAGTTTCCCATGACTCCCAACAGAGTGAAATATATAAACCTCACAGTTGTTCCAGGGAACAGAAAATACAGCTGTGAAACTGTAAGAAATCTGACACCTGCCAACAGCTGTATAACAACCTGGTCTCAGCCACGACAATAGCACCTCTGAGTGAGATCAAATACTACTTGAAATTGGTTTTCGCCCACCACTGTTATTAGGATTCCTGAAGCAAAAACAAAAGCATGAAATGTGCAGTACATTAAGAAGGCACCCACCATATAGCAACTTCTCTTCATTGGCACCAGGTTTAGCACATCAGGACATATATTAACTTACTGCTGTCAGCATGAATTTCATGTGCTGATTAGTTTATACAGGTGTGTATATTTAATACTTAAATGAAAGGGAATATTCACTATTTCTATATGAATAGATACCCATGAGAAAATCTGTAGATCAAATATTAACTTAGTCAAACATTCAGCCAAATGAAGAATCCCATTCTAGGCAGTTCCTCCCAGGGAGGTTCATTTTCACATGGTACATAAGGGGTATACTTTGCAAACCTATATTCCTCCCATTCTCCACCCCACCCATGCTTCTCAGAAAACACTTACATAATGGTGCATTCAACTTTCCCTACATCCAAATCCATTATTTCTTTGTGAAATAAAGTCAGTATAATTTCAAGTCAGCATAATTATTGCATAAGTTTTTGATCTGCTTCTGATGCAAACATATGTCAGTTTTTATATATGTCAGTAATACAGTTCTTCATTTCAATATTTTTTGCTTTTGTCATATGTGGGGAACTCCCAGTGCAGAAAATCCCTTTTATTGTGTATTCACAACTTTTTGTAAAATAGTGTTGGAAAATTGCCTGAGGTTCTGAGATTAAGTTTGGGGTGTATTAGAGACAGGGCAACAAGGTGCCTCAGTAGATAGAGTTGCAGGCTTGGAGTCAAGAAGCCCTGCGTTCAAATCCAGCCTCAGACACTTAAACTGTATGACCCTGGTCAAGTCATTTAATCCTGTTTGCCTCAGTTTCCTCATCTGTAAAATGAGCTGGAGAAGGAAATGGTAAACCACTCCAGTTATCTTTGCCAAGAAAATCCCAAATGGGGTCACAGGGAGTAAGACATGACTGAAATGATTGAAAAACAACAATATGGGTGATCCAGTTTGATGAAGAGTTAGATTTGGAGTCAGGAAGAATTGGGTTTGATTTCTGTCTCAGACATTTCCTATCTATGTGACCTTGTAACTTAATCTCATCAGCCTTAGTTTACTCATCTGTAAAATGGAAATGGTAATAATAGCACCTACTTCACAAGATTATTATGAGGAAGAAAAGGAGAAAATATGTGGGGTGTATTTGGAAAACCTTAAAGTGTTATATAAATGCTATCATCATTTATAATAATAATGACAGAGACACGACAGAACCCAAGCGTCCTCATTCCAGGTCAATGCTCTTTCATTACCCCTTGGTGGCTCACTGAACCTTGAGATTATAGTATTAAAGAAATGAAATTAGAGGTAAAAGCTGGGTCAGAAACCTTGTTATTCTCCTCTTTCTGGCAAGGGAATATTTTTTCTTCTATAAAAAGAAAAGGGAATATGAATATGCTGTTAGTGTGCCACTTGCTATTCAAAAAACACATCCAAGTTCACAAATTCTGAAATCTGGCTTCCTACAAACAATAATTTGTCCATTTGTTGTAAAACCATTTTTATCCTGATTGCTTATGTTTTTCCATTAGTTCTAAACTATGGGTTATATAATGTATACACTGCAAATATTGTTGTCATCTTTCAGTCATTCCAGTCATGTCTGAAGCCCTTTGTGACCCCATTTGGGGTTTCCTTGGCAAAAATACTGGAATGATTTGTCATTTCCTCCTACAGTTCATTTTACAGATGAGGAAACTGATACAGACAGGGTTAAGTGACTTGTCCAGGATCATCTAGCTAGTACATGTCTGAAGTCAGATTTGAACTCAGGAAGTTGAGTCTTCCTGACTCCAGACCCGGCACTCAATCCACTGTGTTGCCTAGATTCTTACATATTACATGTGCATGCATACATACATGCATATATAAAGAGCATATGTTATATATGCAATATTACATATACACAATACCTATTATATCTTACAGATTATACTATATATAACATGCACTACTTATAGCATATACTATTTATAGCCAGGAGTGAACAATTATATACATAAACCAGAAAGACCCACTAGACTACTGACAGAGGGAGAATGGGGAATCCCAAGCTTTTTCTGGAGGGGAAGCTGCTTAGGTATGTGTTCTCCATTATCCAGCCTCACTTCCCACAAATGACATCTTATAGAATATGTACTATATGTGCCATACTACATAGTAGATATTACATATTACATATATACTACACTCCATATTTACCTATACATACATAGTATGTATGTGTGCATGCATATCACATAGATTTAAAATACATTAAATAAGCCCCTTCCTCCATGAAGTTCCTTATCATTGAAAAAGCCTTGAGGTCTCCAAAAGCTAAGCCAAATGAATGTAAACTCCCTCAGGCCCTACCATGTTGAAAGACCTTGATATAGGACCAGTAATGGACATGAAATCTGTCATCAGAGGACCTGCCTTGCTAATCTCAGGGTGCCAAATTCCACAAATAGCAATTCCCAAAGATCATATGCTAAAGCAAAGAAGGGCTGGAATGTGCACAAACGAAATCATAACTCCTTGACATATTGAAGAAATTAATAAATGTCTTATACGCACATATAAATAAATTCCCAGCCACAGGATACAGCCACATAGTTGGCTTCACATTGCCATAGGAAGCCCACAGCTCTGGAATTTCCTGACTTCTGACTGCTCCATTATTCCTACCTATTAAACATGAAAACCTTATTGAAATGAACCACTCTTCTCATATGATTATTGGTAGAAATAAAAGCAAACTCCAAGTTTAGTAGAAACCAAAGAGGAAATACAAAAAAAGTACACTCTGATTCAAATTTAAAAGTTGTCTTTTTGTGACATCTCAGCAGAATCCAGGAAGCAGATGGTAAGCTTTTTCACTATGTACTCTGCTGATTAAAATTCACTATCAATCAATCAGCACTGATTCATTTATTGAGAGCATATGTTATATATGCAGTAATACATATTATATAGATATATGTACACATATATATTAAATAAGTCTTTAATTGAACATTTTAATTAAATAATTAAATATTTATGCATAAATATAGGCCAAGCTCTGGAGATACAAAGACAAAAATGAAACAATCTCAGTCGTCAAGGACTTTATATTACGTAGGGAGAGATGACACTTACACATATTAGTAGATACAATATATACAGGATAAATACATGATTATTTGAGGCCAGATATAGGGAGCTGAGCTGGGAGGAGGTAGTACATGAACTGGACTTTGGTGGAAAGTAGGGATTCTAAGAGGCAGAGGTGAGGAGGGAGTGCATTCCCAACATCCCATGGGGTAGGCTGGGGTGGGGTTAACTTGTATAAAGGAAAGGATGACGCTTTCCCTCCCCTCCTCTCCCCTCTTTCCTCTGATCCACTGGGCTTCACCACCTGCCTTCTTGCTACTCTCCAGACCACTGTCTTAGACACTGGGAACACAAATACAATGAATGAGGTAAACAGTGGTCTAGAGATAGCATTTTACTTGCCACTATGCAATGGGGGCCACCAGACCTTTCCTTTCTTCTGCCATCCCCCCTAAAAGAATTGGTGGCTCAGTGGATAGAGTGCTAAGCCTGGAGTCATAAAGATTTGAGTTCAAATATATGCGTAGCCTCAGGTACTAACTGTGTGAACTTGGGAAAGTAACTTTAAGCACTGTTTGCCTCAGTTTCCCCAACTGCAAATGGGGATAATAATAGCCCCTCTCTCACAGGGTTGTTGTCAAGATCTGATGAGATAATTTTTGTAAAAGGCACTTAGCACAGTTTCTGACTTATAGCAGGTGCTGTATTAATATTTATTCCCTTTTCTTCCCTCCCCTCCTGCATCTGAACCTTCCTCAGCCCACCCACACCTGAGCTGCCAAAGAGGTCTGATTGCAACATCTCCCTACTCAAGAAAATTCAGTGGCTGTAATCCAGTTAAACTGGCCTTCTTTTCTGGTCTTCATATATAATATTCCATCTCCTGTCCCTTCGCACTGCCTCTAACTATTTTGTTTTACTTTTATTCAGCATGTTCTTAGGTACGTTTTGTCTCTTTTTTTAAGATATAAGCTGCTTTTGAGGAAAGTTTGCCTCATTGGTTGTACTTGTGTTCCCAGTGTCTAGAACAGTGCCTGACCCATCATAAATGCTTCATAAATGCTTGTTGATTAACTGACTGGTAGGATATAAATCCTATTTGCTTCAGTACTGCAGGAGGAAGATCAGTTTCCATTCATTTATTTGTAGATTGTTCTGGATCCTTATTGCCCTACTGAGGAGGGTATTGTTCTGGCATGGAAAAAATCCTTAATTATTCTTATCCTCCTCATCTCTCCCCATACCCCAGTGGAGACACTCCAGAATCTTAAACACAAAAGCTTTGAAATGAGCAATGCTTTCCAGTCTACGGCCCACACCCATCATTCTGGGAAGCAACCATGGTGGAGATACATACAGTCTGATTCTTGCCTAGCCCTTAGCTAAAGAATGGGCATTGCCTTATACAAATTGAGACCTGGGAAATGACCTTGATTTAGAAAGGCCAAGGTCACCCACCACATCCTGGGCCATTGCCAATTGCCTTGACTTTTTTCTTGCTACTGGACTTTAATGACTCTGGAAGAGAGAGTGAGGCTGATGGCTTTTTACAACTCTATCTCACTTAAATCCAATTTACAGGCAAGTCAAGATGCTTTCATAACGTCATTAGTCTTCTCTGAAAACAAAGGACCACTACCACTACCCATGGAAACAATAGTCTAAGAATTGGTCCTGTAAGAGGTACAGACACAACTACTGTAAACCTGGAAAAGAAAGTACTTGTCATGAAAGTTCTTGGCATTGCCAAATAGTTCACCATCAGAAACTGATATGATTTTTCAAGAGAAATGATGCAAAATAAAAGGCATTATCATCTGCTTTGCCACTTTATCCAAAGAAGCAGAAGATCTTTCTATCTGACTTGCAACCAGACCTTTCATATGGATTGTCTCCCTCATTAGAATATGAGTTTCTTGAAAGCTGGGACTGTCTTATTTTTTTAATTTGTGTTCCTAGTTTAGCACAGTGCCTGGCACATAGTGGGCACTATGTAAACATTATAGGAGGAGGAGGAGGAGGAGTCTATTGGGAATACAAAGATGAGTAAGAAACAGTCCTTGTCTTTGCACCCTAGAAAAAGAGAGCAGCTAGGTGGTGCAGCGAATCAGGTGATGATCCTGAAGTCAAAAAGACTCATCTTTATGAGTTCAAGTATGGCCTCAGAGACTTATTATCTGGGTGACCCTGGACAAGTCACTTAACCCTGTTTGCCTTAGTTTCCTCATCTATAAAATGAGCTATGGAAGGAAATGGCAAACCACTCTAGGATCTTTGTCAGGAAAATCCCAAATAGGGTCACAAAAAATCCCACACGACTGAACAACAACAAAAGATAAGAAATGTAGACACATAAATATAGTAGATTAAGTAGGTTAAGTACATAAGAGAGGTACACATCTCTGCAACAATTCAGAGGATGAAAAGATCACTTTCAGTTTGGAAGATATCAGAAGATTTCTCAGGCTTACTGGCTGTAGAGTTTAAAGTACAGGGAGGAGAATTTGACAAGACTTCAGTCTGAAGTGAGCTTGGTGTGTTAAGAGATGAGAAATCCAGAGATAAGTCAGCTAACATAATAAAGATAAGCAAAAGCTAGCCTGTGTCAGACTACAGGTTTCATCATTGCTCATTTCCCTGATTCTGGTGAATACTCTGTGACTTCCAGAGGGGGCTGGGACATGACCTCAGGCTCAGAGCCATGCATGAATATTCCCAACCCCACCACGAACACACAAGAACAAGGGACCCAGGAGCAAAGGACCCAGTATTACAGTACCCAGACTCAGCTGGTCTCTCTCTTGCATACTACAAGTATATACCAGCTGAATAAGTTAGCCCTTATCTGGCTCCCTTAAATGCTCCATGAAAAAGTGTCAGTAAAATCAGCTATGTCAAGTTTCCAGTATTTCCTGTAGCTCTGGCATGGTGCTGAGAATTCAGATATGCCACCTATTTTCTCTTCTACCTCTGTGTCCCATGGAGTCTTGGGCTCCCTATCATACTAACATCCTCCCTGGGTAGATATCTAGGACCTTTATAGACACCTCAGACAAAGCACCTTCCTGATTCTGCCCAGTTCTCTCTTCTCTTTGTCCCAAAGCTGTTTCTCAGAAATATCCTCCCCAGTTGACCTTCAATGTCTGGTGCATAGTAAATGATTAATGCATGCTTACTGACTGACTATCTGACATCCTGCACTTCCTTAGCTTTTTCCCAAGGCCTTAGCTCTGCCTCAATCCTTTACTCTTTGAGTGAAAGACTGACTTGGAGGCACTTAAGCTATGGCTCAGTAAATGGACCTCTGAGCCTACAGTCAGGAAGACTTGACTTCAAAGCCTGCCTGAGACACTTACTAGCCCTGGAACCTCAGGCAAGTCATGTAACTTCTGTTTCCCTCAATTTTCACATCTATAGGATGAGTATAATAATAGCAACTACCTGCCAGGGTGATAGAATATGATATTTGTAAAGGTCTTTGTAAACCTTAAAGTACTATATTAATGTTAGTTACCACCACCACCACCATCACCACCACCACCACTACCACTACTACTATTTACTACTACTACTACTACTACTACTACTACTACTACTATAATAATAATAATAATAATAATAGCAGCTAATATTTATACAGTGTTTACTATGTGCCAGACACTGTTAAGCGCTTTATAATTATGATCTCATTTGATTCTGGGAGGTACAACCCTGGCAGGCAAGTGCTACTGTTATCCCGACTTTATAGTTGAGGAAATGGAGGCAAACAGAGTTTAAGTTGCCTCAGGTCACCCAGCTAGTAAGTGTCTGAGGCTAGGTTTCAATTCAGGTCTTCCTGACTCCAGGCCCCAAGATATCTCCTTACACTGGGAAAGATTTATCCTAGCCAATCCACATTCATCCTAAGCATCTTCACTAAGGATTAGAGACAATGTGGCATAATGCAAAATGTTCGACAGTTAGAATTGGAACAATTTTTGCTCCATTACACCCTACCTATAGGACCTTGAGTAAGAGTCTTCATTTCTCTGGGCCTTTTTCCTTATCTATAAAATAAGGAGACTGGATTAGATGATCCCTAAGGTCCCTACCAGCTCTAAAGCCTAGAATCCTACTCCCTTGGGACTCCTACTTGGTTACTTTATTAGCTCCTATGGGTTTAATTATCATCTGTGAGATGATTCACAGAATTCCAGGATCTGATTTAAAATCCTAGGTCCTGAGTTAGAATCCTTGGCTGTATCACTCATTGACCTTAGGCAAGTCATTTAACATCTATGGGCCTAAAGGTGACAAGAAAACATGAAACCAGACTCACTACCCATTCAAGAATCCTAGAAAATAAAGTACTTAATCATGGACAGTGAGAAGAGATGGCAGCAGCACTTCAGAAGCCTCTTGAAAACAGCTTTTGGCATATCCTGATCACATATACCTCCCCTATCCCCAGTTACTAGCACCATCCCTTACCTCTCCACCAATATCAAAATTACTCTACATATTGTCTTATCTATGTATGCTGTCTCCCCTCCCTCCCATAGAATGCAAATTTCTAAAAGGCAGGAACTTTTTCATTTCTTTTCTTAATATTCCCAGTGCCAATACAGCACCTTGTAATCAATCAGCTTCTGTTAAGCACCCACTATGTGCTAACCTTGTGTTAACTGCTGGGGGTCCAGAGACAAAAAGGAAGCAATTCCTTCCCTCACAGAGCTAACCATGTACCTGGGAGACATTTTGTACACATTTAGTTAAGCACAAAAAAAGACAAGGCAGTTTTTAAGGGAAGGGCACTAATATCTAGTTGCAGGGTGGGGAGAATCATGAAAGGTTTCATGTAGAACAGCAGTTCTCAACCTGTGGGTTATGTTCAATTTGTAACAATGAATATACATCCTGCATATCAGACAGATTCACAACAGAAGCAAAATTACAATTATGAAGTAGCAATGAAAACAATTTTATGGTTGGGGGTCACCACAAAATGAGGAACTGTATTAATGGGCCGTGGCATTAGGAAGGTTGAGAACCACTGATGTAGAAGATGGCAAATGAGTTTGGTCTTAAATGAAACTAGGGATTCTAAGAGACAGAAGCAAGGAAGGAATGCGTTCCTTGAAGGTCATGAGGGACTGTCATTACAATGGTATTAGGATGGGAACTGGAGTATCATGCAAAAGGAACAGGAAAAAGGCCAGTTTGGATGGACTAGAGTGAGTGTGGTGTGTGTGTGTGTGAGAGAGAGAGAGAGAGACAGACAGACAGACAGACACACACACACAAAGAGATAGAGTTAGAGACAGAGAGTAGTGTGTAATAAGTCTAAAAAGATAAATTGGGGGCAGCTTGTGAGGGACTTTAAATGTCGGAGGAGTTTATACTTAATCTTATAGGCAAAATGGAGCCAGTGGAGTTTATTGAGTAGGAAAGTGACACAGGCAGTTTTACATTTTAGGAAACATTATTTTGACAGCACTGTGAAGGATGGACTAGAGAGGGTAAAAGATGTGAGTCTAGGAGATCATTTAGGAAGCTATTGGAAAAATCCAGGTTGAAAGATGATGAGGAATCACCACTTGAAACAGATCCCAGGAGCAAAAACTTATGAGAATACCATCACCAAGTTTCAAAGCTCCCAAGACAAGGAGAAAATACTGCAAGTAACAAGGAAAAAAAATTAAATATCAAGCATCTACAGGAAGGATTACACAAGACTTAGCAGCTACTACTTTGAAGAACCATAGGTCTTGGAATACTATATTTCATAAAGCAAAAGACCTGGGGTTACAACCAAGGGTAACTTACCAATCAAAATTAAGTACAATCCTGAATGAAAAAAAAAATGGACATTAACAAACTGAAAGACTTTCAGGTATTTGTGACAAAAACAGCTGAACTAAATGCACAATTCTATATATAAGATCTAGGAGAAATATAAGGTAACCATTAAAGACCAATAAAAAGGGACTCGATAAAGGCAAATTATTTACTTCTTATATGAGAAAATGTTATCAGTACTCTTATGACTGTCATCATTATTTGGATAGTTTGAAAGAAAAGCTTGAGCTGAGCAACATATGATGGGGTAATTCTAAAAAAAACAAAAATTATGTAGGGAGAGATAAAAAGGAATAATGATCTCATACAAATGAGGCATAAAAGGAAGAACTGCTATAGAAGAAGCAAGTTAGGGGCAGGGTGGGTGGTGCTGGAACCTTCTTCTCATCAGGAATGGGTTAAAGAAGGAACAACCTATATATCCAGAAGGGTATAAAAATCTTCTAAATTCAGAAAGAAATAAGAGTTGGTAAGGGTGGGAGGGAGAACATAGGGGAGGGACAGGGTGGGCAGGGAATAGAGGGCAAGGTAGCAGGTAGAAGTAAATTAGAGCAATGAGGAAGGATACAGTAAATAGAAGGATAGTGAGTAAAAATAGGAGAAAGGGAAATACACAAGTAATTATAGTTTAGAACGTGAATGGGATGACTTTACCCATCAAACAGAAACAGAGAGCAGATTAAGAATCTGAATTCAACAACATGTTGCTTTCAGGAAACACAATAAAAATAAGAGAAACGTACAAAGAAAATAAAGGGTTGGAGTAGAATTTATTAAATAAAAAAAGTAGGGGTAGTAAACATGGTCTCAAACAAAGTTAAAGGTAAAACAGATTTAATTAAAAGAGAAAAATAGGGAAACTACACTATGTGTCATCAATATTGTTCAATATTTTTTCAGGCCATTTAAAATAGCTAGACAGTATGAAATACCTAAGAATATATTTGCCAAAACAGACATAGGAACCAGATGAACATAAACATAAAACATTTTTATACCAATAAAGTCAGATTTAAGTAACTAGAATTATATATATTTATATATATATATATATATATAGAGAGAGAGAGAGAGAGAGAGAGACAGAGAGAGTTCATGGGTAGATAAAGCCAATATAATAAAAAATAATAATTTTACCTAATATATTTATTCAATGCCATCCCACTTAAATTATAAAAAAAATGTTATTGAGTTAGAAAAATAATAATAACAAAGTTCATCTGGAAGAACAAAATTGATCAGGAATTTCAAAGAAATAAAGGGGAAAGATGTAAAGAAAGGAGATTCAGCAGTATCAGACCTTAAATATTACTACAAGGTAAGAGCATTGTTGAAGTGCAAAATGGATAATTTCAATTATTTTAAATTAAAATTTTCTTGTATAAATAAAAACAATTGGGGTGGCAAGGTGCCGCAGTGAATAGAGCACCAGCCCTGGAGTCAGGAGGACCTGAGTTCAAATCTAGCCTCAGACACTTAACATTTACTAGCTGTGTGACCTTGGGAAAGTCACTTAACCCCAATTGCCCTGCCATTCTCCCTCCCCCCAAAAATAAATAAATAAATAAAAACAATGTAATCAAGAATAAAAGGAATGTAGAAAATTGGGAAGAAACTGTCATAATCTCTCAGACAGAATACAATGTGTTGAAATACTGCTGTGGTGTAGGAAATGAAGAATTGGTAGATTTAGAAAAACACAGAAAGACTTGGACCTATGAAGAAAGAAACTATCCACCTCCAGAGAAAGAGAGGACAAGTGGAAATATGAATAATACGGTTTTACAAATATGTATATGAGTGTATATGTATATATATATATGTGTGTGTTTATAGATATCTATGTATATATCTATATATATACATATCTCCATATATATCCTCATTTATTGTATTTCTCTGTCTCTGTCTCTGCATCTCTCTCTCTCTATCTCTATACCCTCGTTTATTGTAGCCTTTTTTAGAAGGGTTGAGGGGAGGAAAAAATAAAGTAAAAAGTACACAGCAGAGAACAAGAAAAAACATAAAAGGAAGCAAAGAAAAGCTGAGTTGCTTTGAAAACAATGTGTAGTATTATATGGGGGTTTTTGAAATGGAAATGTATTGTTTTATACTTAATCCTCTCGTGTTCTGCTGTGTACATGGAAATGTTCTTGTTTTTCTCATTTTGTATTAAAATTTAAGTGAACTTTTTAAATTATATTAAAAAAAAGAAAGCTGATGAGGTGACGTGAATAGTGAGAAGAGAAAGTGAGACAGTGAAAGATATAAAGGTAGGGATGGCAAAATTTGGCAGCTGACTGGATAAGGAGAGTGAGAGTGAGTAAAGAGTGGAGGATGGCCTTGAGGTTACAAACCTGGGTGATGGGAAGGGTGGTGGCACCCTTGCTAGTAATAAGGCCAGAACACTGGTAGATTTGGGATAGAAAGATAACGAGTTCCATTTTGGACATGCTAAATATGGGATGTGTTGTTGTTTAGTCATTTCAGTCATGTCTGACTCTTCATGATTGGCTATCACTATTACTAAGCAGAACCTGCTTCAAGGAAGAGTGAACAGGAATGCAGATGGGGAAAGCAGAGGGCCAAGCAGCTTCTCCTGGGTCAGGTCTTCACAGTACGACTGACTTTATTGTTTGGTTTGAGATTGATTCATCTATTCGTTCCTCGAATGTTTATTAAGGCTTTGTGACGTTCATTGTACTTCTCTGGGCATTGAGAAAGACATAATCAAACATTTACACTGGTAAATATAATAAAACTGAGAAGTGCATACCTCAGTGCTTTGTTCAGTCTTTCTAGATCTCTTGACCAATGTAGCATGTGGTCTGTCCCCTTGGAAATCATCTAGATCCCTGCCCTCATTTAATAAAAAAAAGGCCTAGAGGGATTTGCCCAATGTCACACTGGTAAGTAAGTGAAATGATAGGGCCAGGATTTGAACCTGATACATGGTAAGTACCTAATCTTTCATTAATATCTTCCAATGCCTCATCAATGCCCAGAATTGAGGCATATGGAGGACTTCAAATCAATGGTGCTGATTTAACCCTTTGCAATTTGAGAAGGGGGAAGAGGTGAGATTTGTACTTGAGAACTTCTTATGAAGGTAGAGGGTTAAAATCATGGCGCAAACAAGTTGATATCAAGAAATGGTGAAGTGAAAGGGCTACACATGGGGTGGTGGTGTCTGAAGTAGTAGCAGGGTTGAGACCAAAAATCACAGTAAGTCCTCAAAAAGTACCGTCTGAGAGATGAAGAACAGGGTTCAGGTCATGCATAAGTAACAGAGTGCCAAGCTAGAAAATGAAGAATTTTCATTTGCCATCATCAGTCTGGGACACAGGGGTGCAGAGAACATGTGCCTAGCTCTATGGTACATCCTGGGGTAGCATTTACATTGGCCTTTCCCATTCCCTTAAAGGAAAGGGACAATAGGAATGTTCCCACAGGATGGGCTCTGACACCTGGACCACTGCTCTATGTCTTGACTTCCTGTTTCATCCAACTTCTTTTCAAATGGAAAGTTTCTGCTGCCAGCACTGCCCTTATTTCCCATTATAAAAGCCCAGTCCATAAAGGATCAGTTGACAAATGTGGAGGCTGACTGTGAATTCTGAAAGGCCATGTCAGTAGACTCCAAGCTCTGACAGGTCCTATGAAGCAGGAAACATTTTCACCTCCAGCCTAGACACTGACTATGTACCTGTGGTCTGATAATTAGTCTTGCAATATTCAAAGAAGTTCATCACCAAAGGGTTAGATGAGAATGAGAATTAATTTTTTAGATGACAATTAATTTTTTAGCCACAGCAACTCAAGATGACTGCTTTCTGAAGTATGGAAGGGTTGCAATATGCACCAATGGAGAAAATGCCCACAACAATGAGATTATGGATTTTTTAAAAATATGATAAGGGGAAAAGAACACTGAGTCCTGAATCAAAGCACCTAGGTTCAAATCCCACCTTCCATACTTATATCTATTATGACCTGAGGCAAGAGCTTCCTAGGTCTCAATTTCCCCATCTGTAAAATGAAGACTTTGGTCTCTGAAGTCTATCTCAGCCCTAGAGCCCTAACTCTGTAGTTCTACAAAGTTAGCACAAATGACCATTATGAAATGTTAGGATTTCTTAGATCACACAGAGTCATAACCAGAGTTAAGCAATCAAATTTCAAAACTAGCTGCAAAGGATAGAATCACCGAACATCAGAGTAGAAAGGAATTTGTGGGATAATTTAGTCCAACTCCATCATTTTATTGATGAGGAAAATAAAACCAGAGGACAGTATGTGATATTTCTGAAGTCAAACACTCATTTAGGAAAAGAGTCAAGACTAGGTAGGCCCCAGGCTTGCTAACCTAATTCTTCTCCCACTATATATCACTGTCTCTACCAGAAGACAAGAGTATCTGACTCTCAAGCCAACCCTCAGTCTCCCATGCTAATGTAGAAGGGCAGAGCTACATTATAATCTAAAATAGAACCCTCTGCCACAAGGAAGCATAACATGGCCATCAAGGTCATCTCTGAACAAGAAGAAGGATGATGAAATGGTTTTATTGCTGTTGAGAGTACACCCAAATCTCAGTGATGAGAGATTGCAACCTAAGCCCTGCCAGCAATCACAGCCTCCAACGTTTAACTGAGGGAAGGAAGACTGTTTTCATTTTTAAGTAGGAAGGTGTTTATCTTAAGAACAATAAACACAGGGGATTGAAGTTTTCAAAGCTAAAGTGAGTCATTTAGCCAGTGAGGAACTGAGAATGCTGCCTGACTGACAGGTTCATTCCCTAGGGCTCTTTCACTAATTGTCCATGAGGCATAAATTCTCTATGGTTCCTCTCTTGAATGTTTTGTGTAATCTGAGTCATATTTCAAGATTTTCTCCTGTCACTTGTTGCTGTAGAAGTGTTAGTGACTAAGAAAGGGTTTAGAGAGAGGCTCAGATTGACCCATTTACCACTGTCTATTCTAAAATGCAATGAGAGAATGTTTGGGCCTAGAAATACTACAAAATGTTGATCAGAACCACTAGTAACTTTGAAACACTCAAAACACATTTGGCTTGGAGAGCTCAGATCACAGCAGTTCCTAGAGGAGATGCTGAGTCTTCTTCATCCCAGAGGGCAATGTTGTAACTCATAAGGAAATAGATTTTAACTCAACCCAAGAAAAAACATTCTAACAGTAAGGGTCGTTCAACAGTGGAATGGGCTACCTTGGAAGCTGGGACTGGAAGTGTCCAGGCAGAGGGTTGATGATTACCTGTCAAGCTATAAAAGGGATTTCAGAACAGGGAAACAAGTCAGACAAGTTAACAACCTTTGACACTTGTTATCACTTTAGAAAATCTGTGATTAGGCTATGTCTAAGTATTTCCTAATTCACACATAAATAATATTAATTTTAGACATATTAACTATTGAACTTTGTTTTGTAAATTATTTAATCACTAGCTGTAATACAAAAAATGGATAATGCTCATTTCTTTCCTGTGTAGGCATGTTCCTGTATTATAAGTCTGAGGAGCCATCTAGTGTCTAGACAGAGAAAACCTTAACCAAGATCAAGCAGAGGGAAGTACAGATTAAGATGATATCCACATTACATGCCCACAATCAGAATGGAATGCACTCTGATAGGCTTCCAGAAATAAAGATAGACTTCTATTAATCCAGTCACCATCCATTATTTGATTTCTATTATGACCAAGGGTTTGCATTTGCTGAGCTACTGGCAAAAATTAGGCCAAAAAGAAAGTAACAACTATGATATTTATATAGCACTTTAAAGTTAAACAAAGTATATTCCTCCCTAATATAGCCTGTGAGGTAGGTAGTATAAGCAATACCAACATTATAAAAAGGCTCTGGTATCAGCAGACCTGGGTTCAAATCCCGCCTTTGATAATTACTACCATGTAACCTTGTGTAAGTCACTTTAACCTTTCTGGGCCTCAGTTACCTAATCTGAAAAAAAAGTGGCCTCTGAGGCACCTCCCATCTCTAAATCTGATCTGATGATCCACAGAACTGACTAGATGACAGAGACATAAACAGGAATCCCAGCACCTGGGACATACAATTGAGCAAGGGTGAGGGAAAGGCATGATTATTCCAGTCAATGGCTGAAGTAGACTTGAGGAAATTGGGCACGTTGTAGGACTGGCCATTCAGAGAGTTTAAAGGGAGTCAGAGACAGGAGTGAAAAAGACATGGACTAGATATGAAGACTGAGAAAGAAGGTCCATGAATGACAGAATCGAGACTCTAGAAATGACAGAGTGAACTTTAAAAAAAGAGTAGTTACTGAATAATTGTGAAACTGAGAGGGCTTGAAAGTGACAATGAGGAACATGGGGTATTCCAACCCTTTTCTCCAGCCCTGTTTGTATACAGATGTGATAGGCAGAGTGGCCAGAGATAGTGGTGTCTTCAAGACAAAGCTGGGTTCCAGTGAGTGCCGGATGGAAGCAGTGTGAAAGGAAGAGATCTAATATGGAGAGTAAGGGAGGGACTTAGTAACAATCAAGGAGAGTTCCAGATGACAAAAGGAAAAGGGAAGGCAGAGGAAAACGGGGTCCGGGGAAGGACAGAGCTGGATAGGGAAAAGAGTATGAGGAGAGGGATCAGAGTAAGAGGCTTTCCCCTCAGCCTTGCTGAACTGGATTTGTCCCAGGTGCTGGAATTCCTGGCTATGACTCTGTTATCTAGTTGGTTCCTCAGAGGCCATCTAGTCTCACTACTTCTTTTTACAAATAAGCAGAAGATTGCTTTGAATCACCGGTGTTAGAACAGCAGGAGGTAGGAATTTGCTAGCCATAATGTTTGAGTGCTACAGTATAGAGTCTACAAACCATCGAGGTTCTAATTAGGGCAATGGGAAGATCCTACAGTACTAAGTGATATGGATAATGACTCTGAGGTGCAGCACTCTTTGGTTACAGTGGGGGAAGGGTGCTGATTATTTATTAACAGGAAATAGATAAACTGATATCAAAACCAACAAATGTATTATTCTCTGTGTAGGGTATTACTCTCAGTCCTAGGGACAACAAGAATCTAGCAGCAATGGGATTATTATGAGGATGGTAGTTGACATGACACCATTAGCACAAATCATGCAATGAATGAAGGCAGTTTTTGAGGCACAGGAGACATAATGGAGGGGGGGGGTTGTGAATCTGTCCTGATAGTAAGGCATCTCAGGAGAGAGGTAGAGTTGCTATATAATCCTTGGTAGTAGCAGCTGAGGCCCAGGTAAATTAACAGGGCTGAGAGAGTAAATAGTCTGCCAGGAGAGGAAGAAGTATGCCCCCACCAGACATTAACACTTAACACAAAGTCTTGGCCATGCTAGTTCCAACTATACTAGATAAGGAAGACTCAGAAGCAATCAGACACAGCAGTCCAGTTTTCAATGAAAACCAAGAAAACAGACTACTAGGGAAAAGTCAAGAACCACTGGGAAAACTAGAAAATGGTTTAGTAAAAATTGGGTCTACATCAGCATCTTACACCACATATCACAACAATCTCAAAATAGATAAGCAACCTAAATATTAAAAAATCACATAAAAAATTAAAGAAAAATGGAAGGCAGTACAGTTTATGAACATGATTGGGGAGGAATTCTTTTAAAAAAGAGACAGATGCAACCATGAAAAATAAAACAGGTCATTTCAAATACGTAAAATTTAAAAGTTTTTATATAAACAAAATGCAGCCAGAATCAGAGGGAAATTGTCACCTATTAAAAAAATCTTCACGTAAAACACTTCTGATAAAGGTCTGAAATTTAAGAAATAAAGGGAATTTGCACAAATATATTAGGCCAAGATGTATGTACTAATCAATAAGTATTCAAAGGATATAAATATAAAATTAGATTGCAAAAGAGGAAATGAAAATGATTAAAAAAAATCCTCTAAATCACAAATTACAGAGGAAACGAACATCAAAGTAAGACTGAAGTTTCACTTCATTATCATCTGGCAAAGGTGACAAATGGAAACAGTTGATGATAAGAGGAGCTGTAGAAAGGCAGACAAACACACACAATGGGCAAAACTATGAATTGGCCCAAACTTATGAAAAAGAAAACTGAAATTATGTAAGAAAAGTTACTAAACTACTCACACTTCCTGACAAAGTCATCATACTACTAGGTATACAAACACACGCACGCACGCACGCACACACACACAAAACCCACACATACAGAAGTGTGTGTGTTGATATACAAAAGGAAGGCCCCATAAAAACTAAAGTAATAATACACCTGGTAGCAAATATCAGAAATAAAGTACATGACCGGTGACCAGAGGGCAGCTGAACAAATAGTGATATGTGAATTATTAAAATACCATAAGAAACAACCATAAGACTTCGAATCCCATCAACAATGTGATTATTTCCTCCATAGCCTGACCAACATTAGATTTTTATCCTTTTCCTCTCTTTTTTTGACATTCTTATAAGGTATTATCTTAAGGTTACCTTGATTTGCCTTTCTCTGATTGCTAAAGGATTTGAGCATCTTTTCAAGTAATTATTAACTATTTATACAACTTACAAAAATTGTCTGTTCATGTCCTTTGACTCTGCTCCACTGGGGAGCTCAGCCTTCTCAATATGTATTTTTTCCTTGTAGGCTCTGGATGCCAGGCCTTTATCTAATACACTAATCACAAATATTTTTCCTAACCTGTTTTTTTATGTTTGAAATATATTTAGGTTTTCATAATCAAACCCATTGGTATCATTTCCAATACTTTTTTTAAATTTGGTGAATAAAAATGTCTCTCCTCCTCTCCCCCCTCCATAAGTGGTAAAGATGTATCAATAATTTTTCTTCCAAGTTTTTTTAATTTGCATAACTAGCATCATTATAGCATATTGTGGTGTCTGGTGTATGCAATCCAAATTGTTTTCATGCAGCAATTCCATTTTCCCAATAGTTTTTATAAATAGAAATAATTATTTCATTCCTAAGTATTTTGAAACATGGCTTATGAAATGCTAGTCTTTGAAATGAGAGGCAGTAAAGTGTAGTGGGTAAAAAGCCAACGTTAGGGTCAGGAAGATCTCGGTTCAAGCCCTTCTCCTGACACATAGTTTATGTGACTGTTGTTTAACCTTTAGCCCTGGGAAGCTTCTGAGACTATTATTGAAGAACAGGTGCTATGTCTGTATTGGTAGGGGTAGTTTCCTTGACAGGAATTTCCTATAACAAATGAAATAACAAATCCAAGTCAAAGGATGATTCTTTTCTACATACTGCATTTTCTATCTTGATTCTCCATCTTGTTCCAATGGTCTATTTCTCTACTCTTTTTTCCAGGATTAGAAAGCTTTTATAATTATTGCTTTACAATGATCTTTAAGATTGAATGGTACTAAAAATTAAGATTGAATGGTTCTGATTTACCTTTACTAGTTTTATTTTATGGGTCTCCTTAATATTCTTTATCTATTTTTCCATATGAATTTTGCTAATTTGACCTGAACTTTACCTAATTTGACACATTTTATAATTATTATAAACACTATTAATCTTTCCATTCTTGAAAGTGGTATACAGAAATGCATTTGGTTTTGTGAGTTTATCTTATATCCCATTACTAATGTCATTTATTACCTCCGTTCATTTTTTATTAACTGTCTTAGATTTTCTAGGTATATAATCAGGACTGCAAATAGAAAGCAACTTCTTCACTGCTAAATTATATTCCTTTAATTTCTTTGATGTGTCTTAGTGTTCTTGTTAAGATTTTTATAAAATGTTAACAGTAGTGGTAGAAGTAGATGTCTTTGTTTAACATCTGTTTTAATAGGAATGTTTTTAGTGTTTCTCCATTGCACATAATATTAGCTTTTGGTTTCTAAGATGCCCTTTTCTTATACGATATGGGAAATATATTTTAAAATTAATATAAAGAGTACTTTCTCTATTTCTAATGATGGACAAGACTTATTTTGCTGACTGTTTTATTCAATTTTTGCTTCCCTCTTATAAATATGATTTACTTATGAGCTTGGGAAAATTAGAAAAATTCACTTGTGAATCCTTCTAGGTCCAGTATCTTTTTGTAGAGCAGTCCTTTATTAACCTCTTATTTCCTCTAGTGAGATTGTTCTATTTAGGTTGTTGCTTCAGAATTTGGACACTTAATATTTTTATGGACGATCTTGCATTTCATGATTGATAAAACTTCACCAATTCTAGTTCTTCCCTACCCAGACTTCTTTCCACCTTTAGCTTGGGGAATAGTTATAAAAACCATGTTACCCTTCCTGGAAAGGAGTAATCAATAAATTACTCTATGATTCAATCATTGCTATGACTTCCTTGCCCAAAATACCAGTTCCCTATATGTCTTGCCCTATTAGAATGTAAGTCCTTTATTAGAGAGGATGGGTCTCATCAACAGGAAAAGGGGAGGGATATTTGGAGAAATTTTGGTGATGTAAAAAATGTTATAACATTTTTAAAATAAATAAGAATGTAAGCATCTTGAGGGCAGGGACTGATTTGCTTTTTTAGTTTGCATGCTCAATGCTTAGTATTAGTTTCTAGCACTTAGTAAGACCTTGACCCTTTTTAATTCATTCATTTCTTTTAGATTCTCAACTTTATTAGCATAAAGCTGTATACCACCATAAAGCCAGATTTTTTAAAATGCTTTTTTGGTTATCTCTCCTTTCTAGTTCATAATTTTGGTGATTTGGGATTGTTTTCTTTTTAAATAAAATTACTCCTGCTAATTGTTTAATCAATTTTGGTAGTCTTCTTTTAAAGGGTAAACACATGTGCCATTTTGTTTGTTTTCTTACTTTTACTTAGATTGATCTATACTCTGATTGTACTTATCTTTACATTTATGCTATATTCTATTTTACTCTGGTTTGTTGATTTGCTCCTTTTCTAAGTTTTTTAGGTACAACCTTAATTCAATAATTTTCTCCCTCTCTTTATTACTGATTGAGAGGTTGCTTGCAATAATGGGTAGAATTTTGGCACTCAAAGACAGGAAAACCTAGGCTCAGGTATTACCCAAAATCCTTTCAGGCTACATGACTCTGGGCAAGACCTCTAACCACTTAGTGTTCTAGGAAACTCTAAAATCATATGATATAGAGAGGAGCTGACCTGCTTTGGTAGAAGGAGTTACCCCTTCCAAAATTTCCTAAAACCAATTAAATCACAGGTTTACTCCATATCCCTATCCCTTTCTTTATTGAAATGGGCATTCAGTACTTCAAATTTGCTTCATAGTATTGTTTTGGCTGTATCTCATAGTTTTTGTATGTAGCATCTGCCTTTTCATTATTTTTAATGCCATTTATTGTTTTTGCAATTTCTTCTCTAATGTAATGTTTTTTACTTTTCATAGGGTCTTTATACCTTTCAAGTATTGTAGCATTGTCATTACGATTTTTAAAAATTATTAGCCTTCAGGAAATCACAAAGCTCTTTTATGACCAAAAGCTTTTCTTGGAAACAAAAGAATTAAGAGCAATATTCTACCAGTATTGCAGAAGAAGAAGAAATAAATAGGAGGAGGAGGAAGAAGAAGGGGAGGAGGAGGAGGAGGAGGAGGAGGAGGAAAATTTATGTCGTGCTTTATGTAGAGTTTTCAGAGTGCATTACAGATATCTCATTTTATCTTTACAATAATCCCTGGGGGTAGGTACTATTATTATCATTCTTACTTTATAGAACAGAGAAGGAAAGTGAGGCAAAGAAAGGCTGGGCGATGTGCCCAAGATCATACATCTTTAGTCCCAGAACAACAACTGTTTATTATGCATTTCAATGAATGTCCTGAAGACATCTAAAATTCAACATGTCTAAATCAGAATGAATTATGAGTCTGGTCCCCCAAACCTTGTCCCCTTCCAAAATTCCCTATTTCCTTTGAAGGATCCACAATTCTTCCAGTCCCACAGATCATACAGGCCCTAATCACTTCTGCCTTGATTGATGTAAAAAAAATGACTTGACTCAAGCCTCTCTCTATTCCCATCTATCCTCCCTCAGTTGCCAAAGTGATTTTTCTTCATGCCACTACTCTCCTCAATGAACTCCATGGGCTCCCTGATGTTTCTAGGATAAACTCCTTTTTGAGCCTTTTACAACCTAACCCCAACTCATCTTTCTAACCTTATCGGACAATATTTCCCATTCTGCTTTCTTCAATACAACCAAACTGGTCTTCTCTCTGTTCTTCCATCTTCCATCTCTTCAATCTTCCACCTTTCAATTGGATCCATGCCTTCCCTCCTCATGTCTGCATCACAGAATCCTTCTCTTCCATCTATAGGCCACTCAAACACCCACTTCCTTATCCCCCCAAACTGCCAGTACATTACCTTGTGCTTAATTAACTTTGCCTTTATTTGCATTTATTATCTTTAACTTTTCTGCATATATTTATGTCTATGTATTTGTCTCCCTTGTTAGAATGTAAGCTCTTTGTGAATAAGAATTATTTCATCTTTCTATTTATATCCCCAGTAACACTACCATATAGTTAGCACTTCATAAAAGACCTATTGATTGATAATGATAATTAGTGGGATTTGTACAGGACTTTAAAGTTTGTAGATACCAGCTTTGCAATCCTTAAAAAGCACCATAAATAGATATACACATATGCATACATACACATATATGCATATATAGACACATATATAAAATAGTCATTCTATTATTGTTATTACTATTGTAGCTACACTTATTACCTTATCTGAGCTTCATAACAGACCTGCAATGCAGGTATTAGTATCTCATTTTACAAATGAAGAAATCAAGGCTTGGAAAAAATTAACTCACTTGCCTACGGTAATCTAGCTAATAAACTATTAGTGTCACCATTTCAACCCAGGTTTTTCTGGCTCCAGTTCCATGACTCTCTTCATTATGACACGCTGCCACTCTAATGCAAAATAAAATGTGCCGACTGCAAGGAAGGGTGCAAGTGTCTGAAATATGTGAGGAGAGAAAGATCACTTTTAGCTGTGTGAGATTAAATGGATTCACACTATAGGAATCAATAATAAAAACAGCTAGCATTCATATGACTCCTTAAGGTTTGCAAAGTGTTTACATATATTACCTCATTTGATCCTCACAAAAACCCTGGGAGGTGGGTCAAAACCCAGCTTTCTCCTAAAGACACCACTGTCTCTTGGACTGCTCTTTTATTTATTTTTTTGTTGTTGCTGCTGGGTTTTTTTTGGAGGAGGAAGGCAGGGCAATTGGGGTTAAGTGACTTACCCAAGATCACATGACTAGTAAGTGTTAAGTGTCTGAGGCCAAATTTGAACTCAGGTCCTTTTGACTCCAGGACCGGTGCTCTAATCACTGTGCCACCTAGCTGCCCTGGACCCCTCTTCTTAAAACTAGTTACTCCTGTTACATCCCTATATACACAGGACTAGGGAAAAGAGTTGGCATACCCAATGTCCCTCATTGCCACTTTCAAATTATTATCCCCATTTCAGAGATGAGGAAACTGAGGCTGAGAGGGATTAATTAACTTGATCAGTTAAGGGCTCCAGAGCTAGTGTCTGAGTGAGGGAAGATTCAAAGGTCTTCCTGACACCAAGTTCAGCACTCTATCCACTACCACTACCTGGATGCCTTCTAGGTCTTTGTCATATTCGGGCCAAGTCCTAAGTGTCCACAAGTATTCCTTAAAAAAAAAAAAGACACAGTAGAAAGCTATGTATGTGTACTTTAGAACAGTGAGCCTGGGTCAAGTGTCAGCTGGTAGTTCATCTATTTATTTATCTGAAATGACTGAGATAGAATACTCCCCCAAAGGTAGAGAGACAGGAGGCCCATTCCAGCGATCTAATTTCCTTTCTGTCAACAAATAATATAAACATCAACTGCCTAGGAAGACAAGGTTCAGATCTAGCAGTAAAGTCTTTCCAAAAGCAACAATAGCCAAGAAGGATGGTTGTATATGTTTACACACCAACTCCAAAACAAAAACCACAGCATAAGACTGGGTTTAATTGCATTCATGTCAGTTTATGAAAGGTTAGTTTGTACAAATGTTTTATTTAAATAGTTAACAATTCAAAGACCTATCCAAAGCCTTTACCTATGAAACATGTGAGGAAATCCTAGGGAATAGGCACTGTTGAAAAGGAAACATTCATTTTTGCAGGGTCTAATTCAACCTTAGAACACTGTTTTCTGTGTATTTTGCATTTTCTACTTCTTATCCTTCTTTACTTTCTTTTTATAGGCATCTAGGTGGTATAGATGGTATAGGTGGTATAAGTATAGGTATCTAGGTGCTTGTGACAGAGCAATGAACCTAGAGTCAGGAAGACCTAAGTTCAAATCCAGCATCAGACACTTACTAGTGACCCTGGGCAAGTCACTTAATTTGTTTGCCTCAGTTTCTTCATCTGTAAAAAGAGAATAATTAATAGCACCTACCTCCCGGGGTTGTTGTAAGAATCAAGTAAGATAATAATTGTAAAGCACTTAGCATAGTGCTTGGTATATAGCAGATGCTATATAAATGCCAGCTGTTGTTATAAATCTTTTCTGAGCTCATGAGAGATGCACGATGTTCTGGGCTGGGCTTGACTCGGGCTGGTGCCTTAGTAGTTTAAGTTCAATACTGGAACAAAACGAAACATTCATACATCACTCAACAGTAAACAAAAAGAGACTTGATTGGGCAAAGTAGGAGGAAGAGATCTAACAAGAATACGCATTGAGGACACCTCAAGTTTATTCAGATGAGTAAAATTCTGTTGTCTGAAATGCCTATTATGATCCAGCATCCAAGCATCAGAAAACAGGCCTGGAGCTCCTCATGGTTGTAACGTATTCAAATAAAGAAGAAGATAAGTTGTAGTCTGAGTCCCTGAACTAACCTAGTCTCAAGGATGGCTTCAATAGCTTTTAAGGAAAAATTAACCTAAGTTGCATCAGAGGGGAAGTGTTAGGATTTTAGTCCTACATATAAAAACTTTATGCATGAATTTTACACTTTATACATGAAAATAATTTCTAAACCAAGTTTAATCTTTGTTTTTAAAACCAATCACCTTGACATTGTACAATTTTGTCCAACATTGATTTATTCTAGCTTTTGGTAACACAAGGTCCAGGGCCCTACAAGCTCTGTATTCACACAAACTAGGTTCAATCTTGGGGGCTAACCACTAAGAGTCATTTGCTGTTTGGCTCACTAAGAGGTATCTCGGTGAAAACTCCAAATATACTCCAAATATACCCCTATAGCAGGGGTTTAAATACTCAAGGTAACAAATGCATATCAGATAGAAGATATCAGATATTTCATCTCACAAAAAAAATACAAAAAGGCACAAAGGATATAGAGGAGAGAGATGGAAAATACTGAAAGTATTCATAGCAGCCCATAACTTTATGCTTGTACTTCTACAAGAACTCTTGACAGTCTACCATTGCCCTGGCCGTGATTTCTTGTTGGGCTAAGAAAGTGCACTACTAAAAATTTTCTTCTCAAGCCAAGTGGGCAAGAAAATTGTGGGTGATATCCTTCTGACCCAAGTTGCTGTAAGTTGCCAGGGTATTATTACAGAACAGAATAGAGGGGGGAGGATCTCCTTCCCATCTTCTACTGTAAGCTGGGGGGAAAAGTTAAAAAAAAGAAAAGCATTAGCTCTCTTAAAAGACCCAGCAAACTAAACACCTTTGGGGCAGCTGCAGTCATTGGAAACCAATCAGAAGTTATTTCTATCATCTTAGCAAAGAGGCAATGTGAATATTCATGTTCTATAAGGAAAATTTGATATTAAATTTATTGAGAAACTCTCCCCCTTTACATGTAATAAAAAAAAATCAATTCTTTGGTTAATTGTTGACTCTATATAACACAGTAACATTTAGTCAAACCTCTATTTTACATATATAGGACAGGAAAAAAAGTTTTTGAGGCATATGTGAATGACCTGTTCCACCTAAGGCCACACAGCTTGGGACTATTCTATACACTTAGCCAAATTCACCATAGTAATAGACAAAAGAATGTACCTTCATCTAGATGTGAAGTGGGAGAGGGGGGCCTAAAATGGAGCCTCACAGTAAACTCAAGAATTTGTCACTGAGGTTTAACCAAATAGTTCAATTGATGCTAAATCCTCCACCTTGGAAAAATTGCAAGAATTTCTATGGTTATACCCTAGGTGGGTCCTAGAGAGCAGTGAAAATAGCAAATGCAGCTGTCCGTCTCCTTTCCATACAGTTCAGTGTCCTAATGGCCATGTCATATGATGCTTGTAACTAAATACAAAAACCAGAACTACTATACTACCTTGAAATATTCTTTTCTGCCATCAGTTTTCTGCTATGCACTTGGAGTCAGTGTATAGAATAGGCCTTTGTAATGCCTTTGTCAAAGGTGAGAAAACTTTTCTACCTAAATCCTTCAGATTCAAAAAGTTGATTAAGAGCCATGTAGTAGTAAAAAGGAGCTTAATTTATTTAGGATTGCATTTCTGTGTTTTCAGGACTATGTGCTTGGTGGTCAACTCTCTAGAAAAGGTCAGAAATATATTTCTATCCTCTGTGTTTGCTAGCTTCTTAATATGTCACCATCATTTGTTATAGTATCTCAGAAGATCAAAAAGTGTCAGTGTTAGAAGGAAGCTTAGGTTATCTTTTTTTAACCCCCCTGTTTTACAGATTAATAAACTGGGGTACAGAACAGTTAAATGAGGGTGAATGATTTGACCAAGGTCACAACACAAGTCAGTGACAGGCCAAGAATACAACCTGATTCTTCTGATTCTGTCTAGATTTTTTTCTGCTATAACTTTAAGAGCCTTAAGTAGGACACTTACGAGGCAGCTTCATGTAGTGGAGAGAGCACTAGACCTAGAGGTAGGATGAAGCAGGTTCAAATCCTGTCTCTGATATGTGCTAGGTGTGTGGCCGTGGGCAAGTCAATTCAATTCTCTGCTTCTCTTACAATTCTCTAAGACTAATCGGCAAAGTTATAAAAACGTTTGCAATCCAGTGACCTAGTAGAATCGGGAATCGGGGCCAAAACTACAAGGCATTTAATTTTAGATAAATGAAGTTCCCCACTATTAACCATTATCGGTCATTTACACTTTAATATGAGTGAGTTTAAGAACCATTTCTTAGAGCAGATTTTAATGGGAGGAAGGAATAGAAAAGACCATAAAGGGATTGGGAATTTATGGTGAGGTAGTGGAGGTCGGAAGGAGGGATGGAGAAAAGTAGGAACTGGGAGAACCCAAACTTCATATTTTGAGTTTTTAACTTGCCTTGGGTCAGATATAGTTTAAATCCTATTACAAAAACTATCATTTAAAAAATCTCTGTATAACAAAAAGATCTCCAAAGTTCAGTCCCTAGTTTACTTATTTTATGTAAAAGTCAACACAAAAGAATTCTCATAGAGCAAAGAATTTGAAAAACCCTGTGGAGTCCTTAATCAGAGTATTTGAACTATATTCAGAAAGGATTACTTGAACTATATTTCTCAGTGTGTTAGAGGTTTAGAATTTCAAATCCAATCTCCCAAATATTCCTGGTGACAAGAATACTTCCTTCTAGGATGCTTTGTGGGGTGTGGAAGAGATTACTGCCCTAGGGTAAATATGCTTTGGAATTCAGCGCATTTGTACGCTTCATTCCGCTCTCTTTCTCTCCTACATAAGAAGGGGAAGCACTATAATTGTCCCTGATTTAGAAAGGGATATAGGATGCCTTGAAAAACAGGCCACTCAGAATTGCAGCAGCCTCAAGGGAAGGAAACCTAAGAAAATGCTTCATTCTTGCCTCCCTCTTTCCAACCCCAAGACCCAGAACAATGTACAAAGGAAAAAATAGCACGCAGGTGATAATTGTTATTTCCTGGTTTTACTTAGTACTTTTAGCAGTGTAAAACCTCAGACCTATTATTGTCAACATCCTCTTCAATGTGCTAGCCACAGTTACCTACTTCACTGGGAGACGGGGAGGGACCAAAAGTCGAGTAACCAAAACACCAATTCTGTGTGTACCGTGTGAAAACAACAATGAATGTACAAGTCGGAGCTCACCTCAAACTGTTCTGTGGTTCAAGGACACGGAGCAATCAGTTTACTCATCAAATCATAGAAAATATATTAACCTCAAAGATCACTGTATCAAGCTTGTCTCCAAACACATTTTATAGACGAGAAAACAGAGAGGAGACCCTTCACCCTGAAGTCCTATGAGTTGGAGACATAGCAGAGGGTAGAACTCAGGCTTACAGGCAGCAAAGAGTAGAACTTCTGGGTTCATTTTACTATATAGCATATTGCGTTTTTAAGTATGTAGACTTATACTGAATTCATGCACAAGTCAAGACATCACCCTCGGGACGTCACTGGTCCTCTGAGAATGAAAGAGGGAAATCTATGGGCAGATTCGTTAGAAAAAAGGCTGATGCAATTTACAGTGACTGGGATTTTGTTTTGTAAAGGAGTGCTCAAAAAACCAATATTTCTTGAAAAAAATAACATGCAGGTGTTGTGAAGTATACATGAATTATAAAATATGGTCTCTACCCTTAAGAAAATTATAGTCTGAAAGAGCTGTAACTAGAAGAAACAAAACTCAAGGCAATTTTAGCTGGTTTGGCAAGTAGCACAGTAAGAGTATGTGTGCCCACCCCACGGGCACAGTCACGTACGAAGGGAGAGCCTGATCACTGGAAAGATCTGTGAGGGACCTCGGGCCCTATGCCACCAGAGGATGAGGAAGAGGAGCTACGTGATGCCCCACTCACGACAGAGTTTCATTAACCCAGTATTAGTTAAAGCTCTCCAGCTTACCTGGGGAAATAACATGAAGTAAGACACATGAAAAATTAAATAATGATGTTGCTGTTCAGTCGTTTTTCAGTCACATCTGACACTTTATGACCCCATTTGGATTTTTTTTTTTTTGGCAAAGATACTGCGGTAGTTTGCCATTTCCTTCTCTGGCTCATGTTACAGATGAGGAAAATGAGTCTTCTTGACTCTAGGCTTAACAGTCTATCTTGGCGGATGTCCATTTAGGGGGATGCCACCTGGAGCGTGTATGATCAGTGTCAAAATGTATAGCCCAGTGGTTCTCAACCTTTTTAATGCCACGACCCTTTAATACTCGTATGTGGGTGTATCTGCATGTGGGCGAACCCACCTGGAGACAGATAGAAGAGTGGTATCTTAGTTCCTAAGACCATCAGAAATACGTGTTTTCCGATGGTCTTAGGCGACCCCCCCAAAGGGGTCACGACCCACAGGTTGAGAACCACTGGTATAGCCAATTACTAGCTGTATGACCTTGGACAAGTCACTTAACTCCAATTGCCCTGTCTTCCCCCCTCCAAAATGACAAAAAAACAAAGAAACAAAAAATATACAGTCAAATTCAGTAGGAGCTCTAAGAAGGATGTGTTGATCACTATGGGTTAAAGAGACCAGGTATATCTCAAAAAGCAAAATCTGGAACTATGACCAAAAGACAATCAAACTGTGCATACCCTTTGAACCAGCAATATCCAACTAGGCCTATATCCCAAAGAGATCATTAAAAAAGGAAAAGGACCCACATGTACAAACACATTTATAGCAGATCTTTTTGTGGTGGTAGAGAATTAGAAAATGAGAAGATGTCCATCACTCAGGGAATGGCTGAACCAGTTGTGGTATATGAATGTAACAGAATGCTACTGTGCTATAAGAAATGATGAGCAGGTGCATTTCAGAAAAACCTCGACTTATATGAACTGATGCTGAGTGTCGTGAGCAGAACCAGAGGAACATTGTACACAGTAACAGCAATATTGTGCAATGATCAACTTTGATAGATTTAGCTCTTCTTGGCAATACAATAATCTAAGACAATTCCAAATGACTCATGATGGAAACTGTTATCCACATCCAGAGAAAAAGCAATTGAGTCTGAATGCAGATTGAAGCATGCTATTTTCTCTGTTTTTCTTTCTCAAGGTTTTTTCCTTTTGCTCTGATTCCTCTTTTAAAACATGACTAAAGTGGAAATATGTTTAATATAATTATATGTGTATAGCTTATATCAGGTCTCTTACCATCTCGAGGAGGCAGGAGGGGAGGGAGGGAAGGAGAAAAATATTGAAACTCAAAAATCTTATAAAAGTGAATGCTAAAAACTATCTTTACATGTAACTGGAAAAAAAGTATGATTAAGTATGGGAGGAAAGCAAATATTTAGGATGTGCTTTAAAAGATGGGGAGGATTAGAAAATATGGAAACAAGGGAAGGGAGAACGTGCTAAAGGAAAGAAAAAGGTAGGAATACAAAACTAATATTAAGCTGCTTGTCTAAAGGAAGGGGTTTGTACTTGGATACATTGGGAATGTGAGTTAAAGCCATATTATCATAGTACTGTATGAATGGCAAACCAAAGATGTGGACTTCATTAATTGTCATTAAAGGTGTTTGAGCAATGGAGTGACAGGATTAAAACTATGTTTTAGAAAGCTAAATGAGGTTATGTTGTGCAAGAGGGATTGGAGATTCGTTTGGAAGCTCTTAAAATAGTGTAGGTATAAGATTGTTGAGGGCCTAAATTAAGAGTACAGTAGTAACAATGAGAATAAAAAGGAAGAAACAGATACATAGGGAGGGGGAGAGAAAAACAAACACTTATTGCACCTACTATGTGCCATGCACTGGGCTAAGTACTTTAAAATAATCTCTCATTTCAGCCTCACAAGAACCGTGGAATGTAGGTGCTGTTATGATCCTTACTTTGCAGTTGAGGAAACTGAGGCAGACAGAAGCTAAGTGTACTTGCCCAGGTTCTCAGTTAAGTGTCTGAGGCTAGATTTGAATTCATCCCTGAATCCAGGCCTAGTTCTCTATCTACTGCACTACCTACCTGCCTATGAGAGCAAAGAATCAATGGAGTTTGGTAACAGATTGGATATTGGGGGAGGATGAGGGATGAGAGTTAAAAGTAACAGAGATTCTGAGATTAAGCGACTGGGAAAATGATGAAAAGACAGAAACAAGGTAGTAAGATCATGGTTTCCATTTGGGACCATAATAACAAAATAAATAATGAATGGGGAAAGAACATCACAGACATCCATGTGCGCATGAGAAAAGCAGCTAGGTGGCCCCGGAATCAGGAAGACTCATCTTCCTAAGTTAAAATCTGGCCTCTGACACTTAGTAGCTGATCTTGGGCAAGTCATTTAACCTGGTTTGCCTCTGTTTCATTATCTGTAAAATGAGTTGGAGAAGGAAATGGCAAACCCTTGCTGTTTCTTTGCCAAGAAAACTCCAAATGGGGTCATTTAGAGCAGGACACCATTCCAACAACTGAACAACAAAAGCGTACATGATGTGTATCATGGCAGTAAAGCAAAAGTGATCACTATTTTTAGTACTTTTTAAAACAGTATTTTTTATTTTGGAAGGTTTGAAGGTTTTTCTACTGTTCACTTTCAATTAGCCCAATTATCTCTTCAGCCTGGTGTAAATAAATATAGTAAACCTCATTTTAATATATGCAAAACTCACAATTTTTATGCAAATCTACCCAAGAAAACCTAAATCATAGGAATTAGCTGCTTCTAAGGGGAAAGGCAAAAACAAATCCAGAAAATGCTCATGCTTGCTATCTTAGAAACTCAGGAGAATTTATTTCAAACAACCAGTATTCTTCTTAATGAAAACCATGAGGAAAACAGATGGCCTTCATCTTTGAAAAATCTGAACACTTTTAAGGAACGCCCTTCTGGAGTCTTTTCATTTACTCACTCACCCATTATGCCACCAACATAATGGCATTCACATTCTCCATTAATTGAGCCTGTTATATTCAACCTGGTAGCCCAAAGAAGGTTCAGTGGAAATACCTGACCACGCATGCCATTCCTACCTGCCAGGTGACCACAGAATCGTGGTTTGCCAGCACACAGGAAGACTACAGGACTTCAGCTTACTTCTGCTATTTACTGTTGTTCAGTATTTTTAGTCTTCCTGATTCCAGGCTCAGTACTAGACCCACTGAGCCACCTAAGTGCCCTGTGCATATGTATATGTATGTGTATGTGTATGTGTATGTGTATGTGTATAGGTATAGGTATAGTCTCTGTCTCTCTCTGTCGCTCTGTCTCTCTGTCTCTGTCTCTCTGTCTCTGTCTCTCTCTCTCTCTGTCTCTCCCTCTGTCTCCCTCTCTGTCACTCTGTCTCTGTCTCTCTGTCTCTGTCTCTCTCCACACACACATACACACACACACACACACACACACACACATACACACACATACACATACACACAAACAACTACATATATACAACTGCAATTATTTATAATGGCTGAAGGAAAACAAAGTATGCCATATTATAGTATAGTTGTTTAGATAATGATACTAATATAGTGACTATTATGTACCAGGCACTTTGCTAAGCACTATGCAAATACCTCATTTGAGCTTCACAACAACTATGAGGTAGGTGCTATTATTATTCTCAATTTACAATTGAGGAAACTGAGGTTAAGTGACTTGCCCACAGTCACCTGGCTAGCAGTGTTAGAGGCTGGATTTGAACTTCAGGTCTTTCTGACTCCAGGTCCAAGTCATTATCCACTGCTCCACTTAGTCATCTTTATGTTTATAGGCAGTATAAACAAAGCCTGATTGAAACTGGGATTCAGTCATTATGATAATTTAAATTTCTTCTGCCTCTTTGTAAGAACAAAACAAAACAAATGCCCATTATACCCTAAGTTATAAAATTATAAAATTTAGAGCTGGAAAGAGTCTTAGAGGTTGTGACTTTATGATCTGCTCAAGATTGTGCTGTTAATAAGTAACAGAGCCAAGGGATTCAAACCCAGGACTTCTGACTCCAAATTCTGTGTTCATTTTTTCCATTACTATGGTTTTTTTTCCCCACTATTCCACTACTCAGCCCTTTGGCATGACTAGTTAGGAAAAATATTGGTTTATGTGTCACCTCCTTTCCATTCCTCAGCCCTATATTCTGAAGGAGATGATTTTAAAAAAACATCAAAATGTCAAGACAACATACCCTCTGGATAGGTAAAACTTGATGGACATTATGATGTCATAAATCACTGAGTCCTGACACTTTTATCTTTACATCTTTATATTTATTTCCTTGCAGGTTATTACTCACAAGTATCATTTTTGTTGTTTTTCACAATCTGACATTTTTTGAAAGTAATTCAGTGTTGTATTATTTGAGAATATGCGTATGTGCATATTTGTGAATTTAACAAAAAATGAATATTTCGATCTATTTGGAAGTGACAAGGATAAAAAAAAGTGCTGGTCATAAGAGTAATTTTCCAAAACAAGCTCAGTTTAATATGACATTATGAGGAATTGTCCTAGAAATTGCATTAGTCTCCTAAATGGTCTCCCAGCTTCTGTCTATTTCCCTCCCTAATCCATCCTCAGAAACAGCTACCAAATTAGTGCTCCTAAAGCACATGACACTCCCAAGCTCAAGAAACTACAACAGGCTCTATCTTACCTTGAAGACCAAAAATCAATTCTTCTGTTTATCTTCCACAGTATGGTTCCAGTTTTGCTGCACGTTACACTCCTTGCAACACTCCACAATTCCATCTAAACTGGTCTGTTTTCCATTTCTCCTCTCCATATCTTTCCATAGGCTATTTCTCATGCCCAAAATATACTCCATTCTCACCTCCACTCTTCCTTCAAACCTCAGTTCAAACATCCTCCTACAGGGAGTCTACCCTGATCTTCTCCAGTTGGTAGTGCCCTCTCCCTGCCATCCAACATTATTCCGAATTTAATTTTCTAAGTATATGTCATCTCCCCTTATAGAATCTAGGAAGGTCAGCTGGGGACAGACAGTTTCATGTTTGGCTTTGTATCCCTAGCATAATGCCTGGTATACATACAGTAGGCACATAATAATTCTGGTTGAATAAATGAATGAATGGGTAGAAAGAACTCCTGGCCCTATCATTCTCAGCCCTTCCATAAAGTTTTGACAGTCTGGATTATTTCTAATTTTGTGATTCCTCCTTCTACTCTCCCAAGAAATGCAGGTGGTATATGGATAGATGTATATGTATGTATGTATATGTGTATATTTATATATATTAAGAGAAAAAAATTATAAAACTTATATAAAATAAATACTGTATATAATTATATGTTTATTTTTGAAAGAAAATATTTATTTAAGAGATATATTTAATTTAAAAATGAAATAAATGTGTTATAGCACAAGAATTTTGTAAAAATAAATTGGGATAATACATAAAGCCTTGAGGTATCACAAAACCCCAGCTGGGATTCACTGCTCTGCCAATAGACTATAAAGTATTCAATGGTACTGGTTCCTTCCTTGTCCTCCCCAGGCCACTTGCAGCCATCTTGGGCGGGGACTCTAACCCAGCCCATTCTTTGGGTTGTGACCAACTCAACCCTGGGCGCAAGTAACAGTTCCTCTCTGCTGCCTTTGTAGGAAATTAAGGTTTCAGATCGACTCACCCAAGGAGCTTTGGCAGAAAGAAGAGTCTCCCTATTTTCTAGGGAATACTAGGGGTCTAGGGTCTTCAGTTAAGTTCCTTGGCTTGCTTAGAATTCTTCGACTGCCCACTTCCTAGAGTGGTCTACCTTATCCTCAGGCAGGTAATGTACACAGCCAACACATTGAGTTTAGTATTTAATTTTTTTTTAAATAATGTTTAACAAGTTTGGCAATCCTTCAATCAGTTCCTCTGCCCAGCTCCTCCCAAACTTCTCTGTCCTCACTGTGATCTCCTTCTCTTTGTCCCTTCCTACAGTCTCAGCCCTGGCCTCACTTCCTTCCATTCCCAAGCTTGACTCATTCACTAATCTTGAAATTCTCCACAAATACTTTTGTCCTCTTCCCAGTTGTCTTGCAAAGTCCCATGTACGTGTTCCATCTGCCTTGTCTGGTACTATTCATATCCTGCTGAACACTCTAGAGGAAGGCAGGAAACCTGATGGTGTGTGCTAAAAATTTATGCTATCTAATCTTAATTGGAGCTCTCCCCACTTCACAGCACTAATTGACTGGCTAGTTTGGTCTTCTCAACAGCCTTTTACTTTCTCCTCAAACTTCCTAAACTACCTTGTTTATTCCTCCCTCTTAG
The DNA here is from genome assembly GCA_028646575.1 of Pseudocheirus occidentalis. Taxonomy (NCBI): domain Eukaryota; kingdom Metazoa; phylum Chordata; class Mammalia; order Diprotodontia; family Pseudocheiridae; genus Pseudocheirus; species Pseudocheirus occidentalis. The sequence continues at coordinate 143,962,290 of CM053594.1, read as the reverse complement.
CAGAAGAACTCACCTCCTACTTTTACTTAGAATAAAGGGAATTGCTATCCAGGGCTCCCCATTCTCTCCTATACCCTGCTTTAAAACTCCTCTTCATTTTCCTTTATCCTCTCTTCTTTTGCTTCAATCTCTGAGGAAGACAAGAAGTGGTCCTTCTCCTTGCTATGGACAACTCCTCCACCTGTGATCTATCTATCTATCTATCTATCTATCTATCTATCTATCTATCTATCTATCTATCTGATCTATTTGTCTCTGTCTGTCTATATGTGCATAGATAGACAGATATTTAATTTAGTTTAATCAGCCAAGAGCTACCTTGTCACCCTCTTACTCCAAACCCCTCTCTTCCCAATTGAAAACACAGAAAAACAAAGCCCATTACAAATATGTATCATCAATCAAAACAAACTCCAACATCGGCCATGTCTAAAAAATATTTCCTCATTCTGCATTCTGAGTCCTTTGCATCACTATCAGGAGGTGGGTAGTATGTGTCCTCGTTAGCCCTCTGAATTCACGATTCATCATCACGTTGCTTAAGAGTTCAGCACAATAAAATTCATCACATATATATATATAAATATATATACATATATATATATATTACAACTAGTTCTTTTTTCCAATTTGTGGTTGCTCCCTCACATTCCCATTCTCTACCCCTTCAGAGAAAGCTATAAATATTTTTGTACATCCTTAGTTTGTTTTGCTTAAGACTAAAACCTTTAATCTACCCTTTCTCTAAATCCCTCTCCTCCTTTCTCCCCTTTCCTTCCTATTTCCTTTCTGAGTGAAATGTATTTCTGTACCTTAATTCTAAGTGTATGTGTAGTGTTCCTTATTTTAACTAGTTCAGATGAGAGGGAGGTTCAAGTATTTGCTATTTCCTCTTCCTCTTTGCTTGTATATATGTCTACTTGTACACCTTGATTATGTGAGATAATTTTCCATTAACTTCCTTTTACTTCCCACCCCACCCCCCAGTGTGTTCCTCTGTCCCTCTTTTTCAATTCTTTTCTTAAGATCATCAAAGTAGAATAGAATGATTGCTAGGCCTTGTCTAATCAAACTCCCTCTATTATCCTAATGATAAGGTCCAGAAGACAAAAATTTATCATCTCCTCATATTTGAATGTAAACAATTTATCCTTGGTTAGTCCTTTATCATTGCTCATTCACAGTTACCTTTTTATGTTTCCAGACTCACAAATCTACATATCTAGCACTCATATTTCTCCTGAGTTCAAGCCTTATAATACAACTTCCCTTATGGACATCTCTACCCAGAAGTCCTATAGATATCTCAAACTCAACATGTCCAAAACTGATTTTATTATATTTCCTCAAATCCTTCCTCCAATCTCCTTCATTCTCTTGAGGGTATGTAATGGCAAGCAAAGTAGTACTTTGCTGCTTGTTTCCACTGTTCAAGTGCCTGTGAGCCTCATCTTTGATTGTATCAAGAGTCTTTGTTGGAAACAGTATACAGAGTGTTGCCCTTAATAGACCTAAGGGAGTTTGAAGACCTTCCCTGCCCTTAATAGGCCTACTATAATCACAGAAAAGCCCACAGTGGGAAAAGCTTAATGAGAGCAGAATAGGAAGGGTGGAACAGGAAGAGCAGAACAGGAAGGAGCAGAGCACAGAAAAACTCAAGCAGAGCTGGGAGCAGGCAGAACTGAGAGAGGATGCTTGTGATTTCAGTGCTCCGTTGATCTATGTTATTTTCTGAGAGAGAATGTTTATGATGCCAGCACTTTACAGCACCCTGTCTGTTGTTCTGTCAGACAAAAGCCTTGTCTGTTATTCTGTCAGATGGAAGCACCTTGTCTGTTGTTCTTAGACAGAAGTCCTGAAAAAGGACTTTACTGTTCTTACAGAAGTCCTGAAAGAGGACTTTACTGTTGATTTTTGTTTGATTTCTCAGATAGAAGCCTTGTTACTCTATCAGACAGAAAGTGAATTCAGATGATAGTACTGTTAATGTATGTAAATATTGTTGTAACTCTGTTAAGCTTAATGTGTATAAACACTGCTGTAGCCCCATTAAGTTTTGTTTTCCTAGAAACAGAAACCATGAAGAACTTGGAGTGGAGCTATCCCTGTGAACTGAGATATGAACCAGGAGTAGAGAGCTGCCTACATGTGAATCCAGGCAAGAGCTGGGAGTGGTCAGTCTATGGAAGAGGAGCCATGGGGTTTGGAAGTTATCCTCAAGTTAAGATGAAAGAAGACTTTACTTAGGTACTCTGTATTGACTCAGGAGATTGTAACTTACTGTGATCTAGGAGTGGATGTTTAAGACTATGTGGCCACATTAGCAATAAGATGTTATATTATATTGTTGTGAATGTTGTGCTTTATAGTTTCTTGAATGTTATGCTTTAGTTTACTGCTGAATAGAGAATCCACTACACTATATGATTAGATTCTTAAAATCATTCACAGAGCAATCCTTAGGAGAGCTGTTCATGATTGGCTTTACAGGGTATCACCCTTCTTCCAGTCTCCCAAGACTGTAATAGTGGAATGATTCTGGTGTCTTGCCACTCTTACTTCCCATACCCAATGAGCTGCCAAGTCTTATAGATTCTACCTATATACTGTCTACAAAATTTTTACATCTGTCCCCTTACAGTCCCCGTTATTTACATAGACTCTATTTCAGTTCAAGTTCTCACCACACCTTACCTAGAGTATTCTGTTAACTTCTTAATTGGTCTCCCTATTTCTCTTCTCTCCTCTCCCTGACTCCAGTTCATCTACCATATCAATATTTGTAAAGCAGATTTGATTGTATCATTCTCCAACTCAAAAAGTTTCAATAATGGTCTCTAATAAAATGCAAATGCCTCCTAGCTTTAAATGTCCTCCACAATCTAACTCTTGCCCATCTGCTGACTTCTGTTTCATTTTACTTCCTTTCATTAATTCTCCATTCCAGTCAATTTTGGGGTTTACTTGATACATGCAGCATTACCTCTCCAACTTCTGAGATTTTAATACAGGTAGTCCCCTGTGTCTAGAATAACTCTTCCTCTTGGAATTCTTAGCCTCCTTTGAGACATGAAATGTCTGTCACGTCCTTCCAAAGGTCTTACCTTATTCTCCCTGTCTCTGTCTACCTATTTCTCTGTCTCTGTCTCTGTCTTCACACACACACACACACACACACACACACACACACACACACCCCAAATAGGTCAGCCAACAAGATCTCAGCACTTACCTAAGCTAATATTACTCAGACAACAGACATAAAATTCATTATCAGGCCTATACTTGAATCCTTTTATAGCCTGTTAGGATCTGTCTGAACTGGCACTTGGATGGCAAAACCTCCAAGAACCCAAGGTTACCTGTTAGAGGAGGAGAATTAATCAGGACCCCCCAGAATAACTGATTTCTCCCCAGTCCATTTGATGATATCACAGAATGTAAAGGACAGGTAATAGAGACAAGGCCAAGGTCTTAAAAGAGGTTTTGACATTTTTTAACCATTTTATACAGCATGAAGTTCTTCAAATTTGACAGAATTACAGGGCAGCTAGCCACTGACTGGCCAAAAACTCAATCACATCATTTGTCTATCTTTAAAAACCAGTCAACTAAGGAATGATACTGGAGTGTTTTTAAAAATAGAGAAAGAAAATGAGTCTTGAACATTAGGAGTTGAGCTGCAGAAAGGAACAGGTCCAGGGAGCCCAGTTGATCAACCTGACCAATAGAGATACTGTCCCTAGACAGGTCATCATGAGGATACCATAGAAAGACTATCAGGGCCCTACAATGCCAGAAGTATGAGTTGCATGGGCCATCTGTGTTTTCTATATGCATGCCTCTCTACTACTATTTTACGTGTACACCCATTTTGTGTGAATATTTGTGGTATAATGTACCCCAGGTTTATAAAAGGAATGATTTTGTGGCTGTTGTTTTCACTATGCCATTGAACTAAACGCCTTTATCAAGAGCTATATCAAGTGTATCAAGTGGTTGACTATAAAAGGTAAACATATCACTGGGGGCTCATGAGCTATAGTTTTAGGATTACAAACACACAGAGTACCTTAAATCAGGAAGTCATCTCTCAGGGGAACTCAACCTACAAGTAAGAGCTGGAGGATAGACCAAGGCAGATGCCATACCTGTATAACACAATAATGAAAGGATGTAGATCTCTAGGGAAATCTCATAAAACTTTGTCAGGAACCCATATTAGTTTTTTTTCTCATATCCCTATAATTTCCATTTCCCCAATCAGTTTTTCTTTATTGATCAGAATCACAATCAAAATCAGTTTCTTCCAGTGTATCCTCCTCCTTTTAAAGTAGGAAATTATGAGCAAGCAATTAAAGTAATTGTAAACTTCTCTGTTTTGGCAGAAAGAAACCACCAGAAGATATCTGGATTAAGGGAGACTACCAGCAGATACCTAAATCACTCAAGTTCCCCATTACAACTATAACCAGTCTCCATGCTAGATTGGCATCTGCATTAAGAACTAAACATTCAATTTATCTTTCTGACTAGGTGGTCTGTAGTATAAGCCCACTATGCTATCTTTTTTTGTCTCTTCTTCCTTTTGTACTAAGATATGGTCTCTGTCATTCTTTTTGCCTTAGATGCATAGATTTCCTCAAAGCAGTCATTAAAGAAACAAAGAAAAATGAAGTTTTCTTAATAAACAATGCCACATTGCTTCCACTTTTATTTAATCTTTCTGAACTGAAAGTATACCTTCTGTTATATTTTAGTAATGGATCACATTCCATTATATCTCAATGATACCCATCAATCCATATTTCCTTTCTGGTATTGAGATCTCTCGCTCATTTTCTTTATTATCCATATTCTCAGCATTGGCATAAAGACAACAGAGGCCAGGAGGATCATTCCTTTTTGCTGATTATTTTCTCCTGCCTTTAAAAAAATTCTTCCACCATAATTCTTCCTATGTTATACATGTCACTCTTTAGTATCTAGTTTACTACTTGTTTGTAGGTAATCATTTCCCTCCTCTTTCAGTTTTTATTTAAAACCCTCTGGATCAAACCAACAAATCTCTAGGAAAATCCATTCTTTCTGGTCTATATTACATGGACTTTGTTCCCAGCCAAAAGTTCATTATTACTTTATCTTAACTTTTGATCTACAAAATCAAATTCCATACTCTTACACCACCTTTTTACCAATATACTTCTTTCACCAGCTGTTCACTGCACATATACCCATATACATCAATCATTACCAAAGATGAAAATACCACCTGTTGAAATTCTTCAGTTCTCTTCCCAGGATTTTGTAATCCTTTAAAATAGGTTGCTTATGTTCACTCATTCTCATATTTACCACCAAAAGTGAGAATTGATCATCAGGTATTATATTTCTCAGGAAGTTCTCCACCTCATTTCAAATGTAAGAAAATGGCTCAGATCTAAATTGACTATGGCTTTCAGTCAGCTTAAAGCTGTCTCAGTACACTGTCCTGGGAAGTCTCCAACTACAATGATAGATCTTTTGTTCCAAGCTAAGAAGTGTCTAATAACAGGTATCTTTGATATTAGTGACCTCTTTGAAAGGGTGTGCTGGTAAATGCTTAACAACCAGTTCTCCTCCTCCTCCCTCCCCCAAATGTACACAGCATGCTTCAGGTTTAATCTGAATCATTAATATTTTCTTCATCATATTCTTAAGCAATGAACAAAACAATAAATCAAACTCTAATTTGTAGCATTTGCCAATTTCAAAGGTATAAATGCTCACACTGAAAGTTTAACAATGGGATAAGCAGGTATGAGCTGGCTCCAGCAGACCACTGCCTCCCAGGCTCCTTTCCCTTTGGAGACTACTTCTTCCTCAGAAATTCCAGATGTCTCCCACCAACACCTCAAAGAATTACATTCCTATTATAAAACTCTATGGATTCAAGTCTTTTTTTCTTCCTTCTTCTGTGCTGGATCACTGAACATATAAATAAACTGTTAGTATTAATGGGACGTGATTTTTATAATGTTAAATAATGCCTGATTGTCTAATAGAACTTTTGAAGGCAATAGAGAATATGGATAAAAGAAAAAAAATGTGCAACTTACTCAGACTTTCAAAATACATCTGATAAAGTTCCAAATGAAACAACTGAGAAGCTGTGGGACTCAGAGCAGTGAAATTGTCTTAAATTTGAAATGCACCTGGAGACTTGGAACAAAAGGTAGGAATCCTTCTTGTGGCAAATTTTAAAATGCAGCTTACCTTAGTACTTCTGGGACTTGAGATTTCATTTGTACTTTCTCCACTGGCATCTATTACCATCCCTCCATAATCTAGGAGACGGTCGTCAGGTGCTGCTGAAGTAAAAAAAAAAAAAAAAATTGATCAAAGATTTGTACAGATTGTAATCTCCTCTCCCCTCCCCAGCCCCAACATTTGGAATGTATGCTTTTTTTCATTATCTTTATATTCTCAGTGCTCATCAGAGTGCTTTGTCCATGGTAGGAACTTAATTAGCTGATAAATATTTATTAAATGCCTACTGTATGCAAAGCACTGTAATGTGCACTAGTAATCAATCACTAGTAATACAGCAATCATCAACAAGTATAAACCGAGTCTCAGAAACTCACTAGCTATGTGACCATGGACAAATCCCCTAACTTCTGAATCTTAATTTCCCTATTTGTAAAATACGGATAATAACAGACTTGCCTCACAGAGTTGTTGTGAGAATCAAATGAAATCATACACATAAATTGCTGTATAAACAATAGCTATTACTACGGTTGATTGTTGTGATTGTTTAGTCATGTTCACCTCTTCTTACTCCCATTTGGGGTTTTCTTGGTAGAGATACTAGAATAGTTTGCCATTTCCTTCTCTAGGTCATTTCACAGATAAGGAAATTAAGGCAAATAGGGTTAAGTGACTTGCCCAAGGTCACACAGCTAGTAAATGTCTTTGGTCAAATCTGAATTCAGGTCTTCCTGACTCCAGGTCTGGCACTCTATTCACTGTGCCATCTAGCTGCCTTATGATTGATAAAGAAGAGTAAAAATAGTTTAGCTTTACAACATACCTTGACCACCTAGTGATGAATCTTTCTGAATTTAGCTAAGTTGATCCTCAGAAATAGAATAGACACCCAGCGAGTCACCAGACCTGTACCTAGAGCTTGTCTGCTTCAGGAGCAGCCCCATTTTACCTCCACTAGCATAGCCTATGAGAACCTGAATTCCATGATCATGTCTACTCCACCAGGAGGAGGCACGATTATTTAGAAAATTCAACTGATTTATCATTTTTATAAATTATCAGGCAGAAATCATGTATAATGGAATTTCTGGTTCTACAGATGATACCAAGCTTTTCTGGATAATAAATAGTGGACTCAGTAGGGCTATGTTGTAGGAAGATCTCATAAGGCTGTGAAAGTGAGCAAAAATTAGCTGGTGAATTTAAATGTGTCATTTATTTAGGGGAAACTACACCAAGCACTCTACCCCAAGGAAAGAATCTAAGAAGTCACCTTAGCAGACTTTTTGCTGCTGCGATTGATGTGGCCAAAAGGACTTAGAGAATTTTGACCAATGTCATAAACTTCATTGGAAACAAAAGAGAAAACAACATTATCCTCTAGTACAAAATCATGGCTCATTCAACTATACAACACTTCAGATAGGTCTGAGTCCTGTACTTCAAGAGACAAATAATAGAGCTGGATAAAGTCAATATAAAAGCAATTAAAGTGATAAAGCGGAAGGGAAAGGAAAAGGAGGAAAGAGTTTGATGTGAGAGCAAATGGGAGAAGATAACAACTCATCAGTATGAAATTATTAACTCTGAAAGATAGTATTACAAAAATCTATGAAATCTTGCAAGACATAGCACCAGATTTTCACTCCTTCGTTTCTCTCTGGGCTCCCAGTCCTGACAACAGACTTCTTTTTCCACAACAATCCAGCAGCCTTCTCACTGTAGATCACTGTACCCCTGTAGCCCCTTATTCTGATTGGCCAGTTCCATCTGGAACTTCATTTTATTTTATTTTTTGAGGCAATCAGGGTTGTGCCTTGCCTGGGGCTACACAGCTGGTAAGTGTCTAAGGCCAGATTTGAAATGAACTGAACAAATTTAAACAGTTCATCCTGAGTCCAGGGCTGGCACTACCCACTGCCCCACCTCACTGCCCTTAGAACTTCATTTTAAAGAAAGTTCCCAAGCCAATCATGTTCAATCTCTCATTCTTTCCTAGGCTCCTTTATTGCCTCTTCAGACTTCTTCCTCTACCACAGTATGTGGTTACCTTGACCTTCCCCTTTTTTTTTTTATATTTTCTTCCCCCATTAGAATCTAAGCTCCTTGAGGGTCTTTTTTCTTCTTACAAGGCATCTTTCTTTTTACATGTATTAATACTTCCTTTATTTAGCATTGTAGCTGGTGCATAGTAAGTATTTAATAAATTCTTGTCTTGATTAGATTGATTAGACTCAGAGGACCTGCATTTAAATCCCAGCTCTACCATTTACTACCTATGTGACCATGGGAAAAACAATTCTTGTTTCCTCATCTACAAAATAAGGTGATTGGATTAAATGACCCTTCTAGCTCTTGATTTTAGGGTCCAAAATAATCAGATGAATATGTACCTATTTGCCAAATTCTAGAATTCTAGAATTAGGCAACCATACTGGATGCTTCAAAGTAAATTTAATGCAAATAAAAGGAAGTTTTACCTCTCAAAGAAAATAATAAACTTGCCAAACTGATTACTCCTAAAAGGTGGTAGCAAGGTTGAAAATATAAACACTTTCAAAAAAATTTAGATAAATTTATGGATGATAGAACCAGAACAAATTTTAAAGTAAATGAGTGTATATTTGAAGTATTTCTCTAATCCTATGAAACTGATGTCAAAGAGGCCAACTCAGGCCCTGGGAAGAGGTTGAGGAGGAGAGTCTATGGTGATAAGTCCCCAGAAAAAATCTCATAAGGCTGTGTAAGTGGACAGAAATTGACAAATGAGAGAAGAGGCACCATCACAGATTATGGGTCTGGCCCAGTATGGAAGTTCTTTTGCTCTTCACATCTTAATTAAATAAACACTGAAGGTGAGGCATAATGGTATAGTGGGATAAGTAATGGACTTGGAAACTTGGGTTTGAATCTCAGTTCCAATACTTAGTCAGATCTGTGTTCATAGACAAATCATTTAACCTTTCTGAGGCTCAGTTTCCTTATTTGTAAACAATTATTAAAAGACTCTCTGATTTCAGTTATTCTGGGGAACTCCTTCACCCAATACAGATGGTAGGTAAATTGCTTATTACTTACTAGATAAACCACAGGGTACACAGCGGATAAGGCCTGATATACACAGAGGTTAGGTAACTTGTCCAGGGTCACATAGCTAGTAAGTGTAAGAGGCAGGATTAAATCCAGGCCTTTCTGATCCCAGGACTGACATTCTATCCAATATATTATCTGTTTCTCACATCTGCAAAGTGGAGATAATAATATACTACCTATATCATCAGGCTATAAGAAAAAATATTTTGAAAATAGGAAAATACCATATAAATGTGAATTTGTTATTTTTTTTCTTTTATGTTAGCCACCTATGTAGATAATCCTATGAGGGCAAGGATTATGTCTTATCTAATTTTTCTATCTTTCTTGTAACACAGTATTCTGCACACAGAAAAAACTAAAGAAATGTTTGTTGAATGCATGAATTTTAGAATTTAAACAATTTAATTCATTAATTTAATTAATAAATTAAAAAATTAAAGAATTTAAACAAAGCAAAACAGGGCACAGTATCCCATGTCTGATCATCTGTTTTCATTTTTTTTAAAACTGGGTCTCCCCATCTCTTGAAGGCTGCAAATGTAAGGACCTACTCCCACCCACTGGGAGATTTGACCTATCTATTTCTAACCTGAGTTGGTTGAATCTCCTTATGTAAGTTGGTAGTCACCTGCTCCTGAGAGCATACTATATTAATAAACTGAATGTGCACAACTGATCAGTACAGTTCCCTGAAACTCAGAATTTGCAAGCTTAAGAGATCTGCTAACCTCAGGCTCCATGGTTACTGGGATTACAGGTTCAGGCAACCACATGTGGCCATAATCATTTGTTAAGTGATCTACAGTTCCCTCCTCACCGCCACTCCCAGAAATATTAAAGAAAGGGGTTGTTCCATCAAAAGGACAAAGGCCTATATCCCAGCCTTCTTTCTCTACCATGGTATGTGGGTACAGGTACCTTTTTTCTAGCAATGGCTCTTTCCCCCATGTACTCTACTGATATTCAGCAGATATTTCAAGTACCCAAGTGAAGCAATGTGAGACTAAAATAAAGCAGCACTGTGATAGCTTAAAGGCATATCTCAAGTTACTTTGCTGACTGTACAGGATGAAAGTATTGGCTAACACCATATTACTGCAGGTAATGCTCTAGGGTTAAAGTACTAACCAGTTCCTTCCACATAGAGCCTGTCATGACTCTACTTTTATCCACAGAGTTTTCCACTTTGCCCTGCTTCCAGTCAGGAGACTGGGAAGCTCCTTGGATGAGAGAAGACAGATGCAAAGGTTGCTGCTTTCAGAAGATAGTTTCTCCCCTTTTACAGTTATGATCACAACCAGAAAGGGGAGCAACTGACTACACTTTACATGGGGTGATAATTAACATCAGGGATGGAGCCATTTCTCCTATACAGTTATTCTGTCATGGGAAATAAGGATAGGGGTACATAGTGGTGCCTAGACTGGTGACCTGATTGCTAGACCCTCATATAGTATATGTAAAGTACTTTGCCCTTCGCCAGTCTTTTTTTTTTCTTTCCTGGAGGCAAGGCAAAGCAGTTGGGGTTAAGTGACTTGCCCAGCTAGTTCAGTGTCAAGTGTCTGAACTCCTGACTTCAAGACCAGGGCTCTATTCACTACACCACCTAGCTGCCCCAATACTTTGCCAATCTTGAAGTGCTATATAAATGTCAGCTCTAATTATCTAGTAATTTATGGTAACCTACTTGTACCTCCTCTCTCTCTGTGTCTCTCTGTCTCTCTCTGTCTCTCTCTGTCTGTCTCTCTCTGTCTCTGTCTCTCTCTGTGTCTCTGTCTCTCTCTCTGTCTCTGTCTCTCTCTGTCTCTCTGTCTCTGTCTCTCTCTGTCTCTGTCTCTCTCTCTTTCTCTCTCTCTCTCTCTGTCTCTCTCTCTCTGTCTCTCTCTCTCTGTCTCTCTCTCTCTCTCTTTCTCTCTCTCTCTCTCTCTCTCTCTCTCTCTCTCTCTCTCTCTCTCTCTCTGTGTGTCTCTCTCCTTGTTGGTATGCACTTGTGTTTTAAAAGATATGGCAAAAGTCCAGTATCTTACACCATTTACTAAAATAAGGTCAAAATGGATACATGACCTAAATATAAAAAGAGATATTACAAGAAAACTAGAAGAACATGGAACATATTACTTGTCAGACTTATGGATAGGCAGCCAATTTATAAATAAACAAGAGATAGAAAGCAAAGTTAGGTATAAACTGGATAATTTTGCTTACATTAAATTTAATAATGTAATAAAACAAATAAATAAAAATGTAGCCAAGATCAGAAAGAAAGCACAAAACTGAGGAAAATGTTTTATAGTTTATCAGATAAAGGTTTCATATAAAAAATATATAAAGAACCTTGCTAAATCTATAAGAATATAATTCATTCTCCAACTAATAGTCCAAATAATTACCTTTTAAATTAGACTGGGGATGAAAGAAAGAGCCATCAGAGAGGCTAGATGTGAGTGGGTAACACCCCGGGTATAGACTGATCAGAGCATGAAGAGGAGGAGGGACAGGGAAAGACAGAGTGTTACCAGCTGGGAAATTGAATTCATTCTTTATCCTATTCTGAGGCTGCCTGTGAGTAGCAAATAAAAGAAGGGAGACTCGAAATCTCAGGCCTACACTTTCTAAATTGTCCCTTATGCTGTGACTACAAAGTCTTGGACAATGTCACATAGTACTTTGCTTTGCAATATTCAAATGCAGTTTGTGCATTTGTGTAAGTACTATATTTAATGTTGTATCTCATCATCCTACTAGACTATAAGTTCATTGAGGCCAGGAACTATGTCTTATCTAAACTTTTTGAATCTTTTCCAGAATCTAATACAATCTCTACACAGTAGGCACTAGATGGTACAGTGGAGATAATAGCATCTCCTTCATAAGGCTATTGTGGGGGTCAAATTAAATTATATTTGTAAAGTATTTTGCAAACCTTCAAGGGTGATACAGACATTAGCTATTATCATTATTAGTTAGATAAATGACCATCTGCGATGCCATGCAGGCAAGATGTCAGCCATTTATGTATGCTGTATGATGAAATTACAAGGACAGCCACAGAGCAGGGAGGTGGATCCTTCATACTCGGTATCCCTCACCAACTGTAACACCTGAAGGTCCCAATGAACAGATTTAAAGACAAAGCAAGAAACTAGTAATAAGAGAACAATTGTTTTCCTTATTAGTTAAAACTCCAGAAAACCCAAAGTGAAAGAAAGAGTCAGACTTAACAGTCCATAAGGAAGAAAGGAATATCAGAAATGGATAATTAAATCTGTGTAGCCTGCCACCCTGTGGAAAATGCTGGTATGTAATATCAGAGTAGCCTCTGAGTAACACTTCACAGGTCTGGAGAGACCATGCATGCAGGCCCCCACGCAGTCCTGTGGAAGACTGAACCAACTCCCATCTTGCACCCTAAATTACTCCTGGAATACAATTGTCTATATCCTTGGATAAAACTCAGTAAGCTGTAAATAGAGATATTTTTTTTCACTTTTCTGGTAGGGTCACAGAAATCTGAGTAATAGGAGATTAGCCTTAGAGACTAAATTACTTATATCCAAGGTCACTAACCCTGACTCACCACAGCTGGTCTTTGCAGAAAAATTGGAAGATGGGAAGTGCACAGCTGAAGTATTGATTACAGGGGATATGAAAAGAACTGGAGAAAGGCCTCTTATAAGAAGCACTGAGATCTTATAGGAAGAATTTATGGAAGGACATTATATAGGTAAAGAGGAGGAACCAAGGAAAAGTTACAGGATATATCAATGGAGGGAATATATACATGGACGAGATTATGGATCCCCATTAGAGTGTATGCTACTTAAGAGTAGAAATTTTTTATTTTTATTCCTAGTGTCTGGCACAAAGACACAAATACTTAAGAAAAACCTGTTAATAGAATGCTTAATCCATCCAAGCATCAAAGTAAAAAAAATTCTTTATTTACATTTTAACATAGACACTTCAGCCTGCCAGTCAGGTCAGAACCTACAAGCCACAATCCCTCTTAGAGAGGGAAGAGTATGAAAGACATCATCCTGATTGTAAATTTCACAAATTCCAGGAAGTTCATCTTTGTTATCATCATAGTGAAACATCATCATCATCATCATCATTATCATCCTTATCCTAGCTAACAACTATATAGCACCTACTACGTGCCTGGAACTGTGCTAAGTGCTTTACAATTATTATGTCATTTGATCCTCACAACAACCTTGGGAGGTAGGTACTATTATTAGCCCCATTTTACAGATGAGGAAACTGAGGCAAACAGAGGTTAAGTGACTTGCCTAAGGTTTTATAGCTAGTGAGCATTTGAACTCAGGTCTTCCTGACCCCAGTCCTAGAGTTCTACCTACAGTGACACCTAGCTGCCATATCTTTGTGACACAGACATCATTAATTCTCTTTCCAATACCTGACTAGGAGGAGAGTATGAATATACAGTGATGGATTCAAGAAACAATAATGCATTGATTTTTTCCCCTCCCAAAATCCTGATTACCACAATTTATATATTTATATATATATATATATATATATATATATATATATATATATATATACACACACACACACATATATACATATATATACATATACGTACATATACATACATATATTACACACACATATATTCTCTTTCCTTACCAATAAACATGCAACATATTGATTTTTTCAAAATAATAGGCCAGCACAAATCAAGCTTAGTATATTTTGTGAAAAGTTATGCATAAACATTGTTCAATGAGGGACTTTAAAATGAAAAGTGAATTTGAGTCAAATGATTTTGGGACCTACATGTAATTACCATCTATACGTGCTACCTCCATGTTCTCACCACCCACTCACTCTTCAATCTCTTGTAATGTGGTTTCTATTCCCATCAATACTCCAAAGTTATTAGTGAATTCTTAATTGTCAGATCCAATGGATTTTTTTCCAGACCTCATCCTTCTTAATCTTTCTGAAGTATTTGAGAGTCAACTACCCCTAGTCCCTTGAAATGCCTTCCTCTCTTACTTTTAAGGACACTTCTCTCTAAATTTGCCTTCCTGCCTGTTGACTCATCCTTTTCTGTCTCTTTTGCTGCGTTATCATCTTTGTCCTATCCCCTAACTATAGGTGTCCATGGCCCTCTTTCTTATCTTTCTCTATTCCTATTCCCTTGGCTTCAATGATCACCTCAATGCTGATGAATCTTAAGCTGATATTGCCACACCAAGATACTCCTAGAGTTCCAGTCATTTATTTCCGGTTTCCTATTAAATACACACGGACTTACTACTGACACCTCAACATGTGCAAAAATGAACCTATAATTTTCTTCTGAAACCTGCCTCTTCTCATAGTTTCTGCTGATGGAATTTTCCCCATCACTCATCTTCAGAATTCCAGTTATCTTTGCCTCTTTTCCTCCCTCATCCACCACATTCAATCAACTGCCACATCCTATGGATTCAACCTCAGCTGTTATCTCATATCAGTACTAAACCTCTCTGATCATACTTCTACCACTTTACTTCTTTTCCTCTTTACATTTTATATAGGATCATAGATCTAGAGAAGGGATCCTTAGGCTGGGAGTCCCCCAAATTATCCTCTAATATTTTGATAACTAGATATCAATATAAGTTGTTTCCTTTGTAATAATGTATATTTTAGTTTATGCACTTAAAATCATTATTCTCTAATAGAGTCCACAGGCTTCACCAAGCCGCCAAAGAGATCCAGAACACAAAAAATGTTAAGAATCATTGATCTAATTCTGGAGAGCAATTTGCAACTATTCCCAAAGGGCTATAAAATTGTGCATACCTTTTGACTCAGAAATACCACTTCTAGGGCAATATCCCAAAGATATAATTGTAATAGTAAGAAATAGCACCTTGTTTCAGTTCAAGTTTCTTTGAGGTTGGCTGTGATTATATCAAGTCTTTGTTAAGAAACAGAACGTGTGAGTCCCACAGTGGGAGGGACTTGCCAAAGACAGGAACAAGAAGGACAAAAGAAGTAGGTGGAACAGGAAGGAATTGATGATACAAAAGAAGGAACACAGCTGGGACTGAGCAGAACAGAAGAGAACATTTGTGGTGGCCAGCACTCTGTTTGTCTGTTCAGTCATGTTGATTTGTGTTTGTGATACTTTGTATTTATCAAACACTGTTTGTGGGTCTGTGTTGATTTCTTGCTAATGATTTGTGTTGACTTCTCAGACCTTGTTTATGGGTCTGTGTTGATTTCATAGGCAGATAGTGAATTGATGATGGAGCCGGCAATGTGGATGAATGTTATATTGGCTCTGTTAAGATTTGTCTTCCCAGAAACAGAAACTGTGAAGGACTTGAGGTAGACTGGACACTATGAGCTTCAATAAGGAATAAGATATGGACAAGGAGCTAAGAGCTGCCTGCCTATAAATCCAGGTGACAGTGGGGTGAATTAAGGCAAAAGCTGGGACCATGGAAGAGGAACTATGGAATCTGGGAGCTAGCCTTGAGCCAAGATGAAAAGACCTCTCCTTAGGTACTTAGTGCTGACTGAGAAGATCATGATTTACTGTGACCTAGGGGTGGGAGAACTATGTACTTTGTACATTGTACCCCTTAAGAATGACTGAGTTAAGGATGATTGGAAACTAGTCTCCAATCAAGAAGAAAGAAGACTTTTTGACTGAGAGATTAAGACAATGTGACCTAGAGGTGGGAGACCTTTGTACTTTGTGATCCTTTATGGAGGATTGCTTCTTAAGGATGATAGAGTTAAGGACTTACTGAATGATATCTTTTGTTTAAAACTATGTGGCCACTTTAGTGATAAATTGTCATGTTTTATCATTGTGAATGCTGTACTTTGGTTTCTATGAATGTTTTGCCTTAGTTTACTTCAGAATAAATAGAGTTCACTATACTACGTGATCAGAACCTTAGAGCTATTCATAGCAACAGTCCTCTGGATTGCTGCTCGTGTTTGGCTTTACAATAATAAAAACAGGAAAAGGACCCGCATGTACAAGAATATTTACAGCAGCTGTGTAGGTAAAAAGTGGTAGCAAGGAACTGGAGGGCAGCTAGGTGGCATAGTGAATACAGCACTGGCCCTGAAGTGAGGAGGACTTGAGTTCAAATCCAGCCTCAGACACTAGACATACTTACTAGCTGTGTGACCTTGGGCAAGTCACTTAACCCCAATTGCCTTGCCTTCCCCACCTCAAAAAAGAAAAAAAAAACAACATTGAAGGAGTACCCATCAGTTGGGGAATGGCTGAATAAGTTGTGGCATATGGTTGTCATGAAATATGTAATAGCAATTAATTTTAGCAGATACTTAGCATTTAATAACTTAGGGCTAAGTAGCACTTAGTAACTTAGGGCTAGGTATGAAAGGTGTGAGCCCTGTCCACTGTTGAGAAGGCATGAACTCCCCTGTTAATGTGGAAGAAGGCTATTGGCTAAGACAAGAGACCAGTGCTGTATATAAAGAAGACTTCTAGAGACAGAGAGACATAATTTGAATTTTCCTGTTGGAGGAAGCAGGATTGTCTCAGCATCTGGGAGCTGAAGAAATGAGTCAGTTTTCAAGAAAGACAGAGAGAGAGAGAGAGACAGTTTCTCTCCCTGAATCTGGAAGCTGAATGAGAGCTGAGATGGAGTTTTCCTGAGACCAGAATCTGGTGAAGGCTACCAAAAAGGCTGATATTCCTTCTGGGTCCTAGGGCCAGCTAAACTGCTGGAGGACTGAATCAGCAGGACCAGGATAAGACTTTGGTTTATTCATGGCCTAGCTGATCCTTGAAATCCAGGCAAGAGAAGTGGTTGAAGGGTTTGAGATGTGCTGGACCCTGTGAACTTCAGTGTGTGCCAGGAACTGCCCTGAGGACTTGACAAGGACCTGGGAGCTGTCTACCTCTGAGGACTGGACAAGAACCTGGCAGCTGTCTGCTTCTGAATCCAGGTAACTGTTTTGTGGATTCAGAGGGGAGCTGGAACTATGGAAGGGGATCCAGGGAATTAGAGAGACCACCCAGAGTCAAGATGAAGAAAAGGCCTCCCCTTGGATGAAACTGAGGTTTGCTGGACACCAACGGGTGGAGAGTTTGTGTGGTTTTCTAATGAC
>CM053594.1:143888000-143944324 GCA_028646575.1 Pseudocheirus occidentalis | reverse complement strand
ATCTTGGCTCTGCAAAAACCTTATTTTCTATTGGGGGAAAGAAACAACATGAACAAAGGTATCTCATTTGATCCTCATGGCACTTTGGAGGTAACGTTTGTCCTGCATTTTCAAAGAAGACCAATGACATCATCGGGTGATGACTTGCACATGAACTAAATTTCAATGAGGCAGAGATGCACAAAATCATCATCAGCCTCCCACTCTCTTCCAGAATCACTGAAGTCTAGTGACAGGACAAAAGTCAGAACAACTGGAGATGGCCTGGGATACAATGGATGACCTTGTCATCTTTCATGTTTGACCAAACTCTAAGTACTTCCACAGTGTCTGCTTCAGCCACCTTCACATCAGAACAATTGTTCTCATCCTCCCACTGCTGTAGGGGAAGTCTTCACCTGCTTGGGGTAGATATTTCCTAATTCATGGACAGGTTTGAGGCCTATCATTTACCCTTGTTGTAGTGAGATCTATAATTGTCATATTAACTGATGGAATATATGTAATGATTATACTACTCAGATTTTTTGGATATTCCCTACTTTCCATGGGACCTCAACTTAGAAACTGAGGTTGCAGCCAAAGTGATCAGTCAGATCCCCTGACATGCTAACAATCCCTGACCTTGTAACTACCAAATGAATCAATCTAAGTGCCTCACTTATGCTCCTGACCATGCTACCCTAGTTCTGCACCCTGCTGAACAATCACACAACAATGACCCTAATAACTTTTTGTTTACTCAAGATCCAAGGATGCCTATGTTGTGGTCAAGCCATTTGTGGTTTTTGTATTTAAAAACCCTACTCCTGCCTTAAGCAAGTGAACCCCCCTTCTTACAAGCTGTTTCCCTGACTTTGAAATTAAACTTCTGTTTGATTCCTGACTCTTCTGTCTCTATCCTGTTCTGTTCAGTGCTGGCCATCCATAGGTTAGAGGCTGGTTTGGTCCAGCTGACACCCTCAATCTAGTTTATTCTAACTGCCAACACAGTTTTACTGAGGTGTGGCCAATGCACATGCTATAGCTTCTTGGAACCACAGGTGAGATATGCGTGAAAGGTAGACACCAAAAGTAGATAAGCAGTCTCTAAAAGGACCGGACAATTCCTCACAGCAGAGATGCTAGTCCTCCCTGAACACAGGCTTTATTAAAACCATTCTAAAGTTGAGGCTGTTACCCTACCATTGTTTCTAGTTTACATTCCTATAGCTCCCAACTTGGATTAGGAAGTCTTCACTGATCCAACACTACTTTCATTTGTGGGGTTGCAGGGTTCCCTGGTATTTGTAGTCCGTTCAAACATATGGCTTCCTGGAGCACATTTCCTTGAAGGTGCCACATCTGTGCAATGTCTGGGCACATCTATAGACACATTCAGTTATAATTCAGGTACAAAAGTCTTCAAAACAGAATATTTTGTTTAGTAAAGAATTCATATCACATCCCTAGAGAGCCAACAAACCCCTTTGGTGACTCACTCTCCCTTTCCTCCCATCCCCCAAACAGTAACCTACTATATAATCTTTCTGACTCACAGTGGAGGTAGGATCCCAGCAAAAGTAAAGGCCTAAGGGTTTATACCTCCATATCAGTGTTCTACTACCACATTGTTTTGGTTTTTCTTTTTATATCCTCTCCATCTACACCTGTTTCAATCTGCACTGATCTTTGGCTAGCTTCTACTCTCATTGATAATGTAGGCTCCTTGTCTTGTCCAGGAAATAGGTCTTGTAGGCATTAGTCAATTCTCAACTGACAATGTTACAATTCTTTTTAATATCTTTGAGACAGAATGCCCTGGGCTATTTAAACCTTCTGCTGTTTCACACCTAATAGATATGTACACACACACACACATACACACACACACACACATATATTATAATTTCACCCTCCCTACAAAGGCTTTCCTTAGGTGGCTATGGAATAATTTTGTTCTTAATCAATAATTGTATCTCTGCACCCTACTCTGAAATGACTGTAGCCATTTATCTCCCCCAAACCTGTCAGTCTCCTTACTTAGACTATACATTACTACTTTCTTTCCACTTATCATAAAAAATGAACAAAAAGGTTTTAACTATACAAAAATATTCACAGATACAAAAGAATGTTTATTTTAATGTTTACTTGTAATAGTAAGAAACCTGGGAGTATCTAGATGTACGGCTAATAGAGAATGACTGAATACATTATAGTATATGAATGTAATAGAACATTACATTATACAAAATAAGAAATCTTAATATTACAAAATATGGAAAAACCCATATGAAGTAACATAATGTGAGATCAGCAAAAACAAGTGCTATTATACACATACATACAAAGTCCTAATTCTTGTTTTATTGTGACATAGAAAGAATCCTGAGATCTCAAAGTCTATGCTAATAAGCACTGGAAGGTTCTACCATAATGGAAAGGCTTCCACTATGTTCCTAACAATTGATTGTGAGTATATTCCCAGCAATAAACTCCTTTCTAAGCTCTGACTAGCTAAGTACAGAGATGCTCACCAACAATAGGCTGGTCACTTGGAGATGAATTCTTTGGCCATGGCAACCCAAGAAACAAAGAAAAATACAAAATGGTCCTCAGACTTCTGAGGCTCCCTTTTACTTTCTCAGTGGTGGGGACAGAATAACAGCAAAAGAGACAGTAGGTCCCAGTCACCAAGAATCAGTTATTAGACTGTTTATAAACTTTAAATAAAGTATCAGTACTTCAAATGCAAGATCTTTGCCCAGTGACCAGCGAGGGTCTATATTACTGGAAGAACTAAATCGTGTCATACATATTGATGATAATTATGTATAAGTAACAAGAAAGCCAAGAGAAGCAAAACTTCAGAGAGATTTGGAAGGGCAGACAAAGCAAATCATTTCTTGGTTGTATGTTAATTTTTTTAATCTAATTTTGTTAAATGCAAAGGGCTTTTGTAAGATTAAATTTTCTATTTTAGATATTAGTTCAATTGTCTTTATGGTAGTTACTAAGTGCTTAATAAAATTTTTAATGAATAATATTGGGAGGAGGTGTCTAATAATAGTTAATTTTAGAAACTTTATTTTGGGCTATTTCAGTCAATTTATAATGAAAATTTTAGGGGATAGTCTGGCGTTGGAAACGCCTTTTGTCACATAACATTACATTTCAGTGACAGAAATATGTAGCTAATTACCTAATATGTGGAAGCATATTTTTTTCTGAAGCTGTGCTTTATGCATTATTTAAGTCATTCCTGAATGGCACAGAGGCCTAAGAAGACAACCCCTTTCCACTGCAAATCACCTTATTTTTCAATTAACAAAGGGTAAGGACATTTTTCTTTATTTCTCAGGTTGACTTGATTAAAGGATATACAGAATTTAAGATCCCATAGTTTATTTATTTATTCATTGTTCATTGATTTTCTAAAAAGCATCTGAATGAAATGGAGCCTTGAAAGTTCTCTTCAGATGAAACATCTCACAGATACATAAAAATTATAGAAGGCTCTATGGCAGATGTAATTTCAAAGATAACGGTTTAACATCTGAGTACTGACATCTAGCAAGTTGTAAAACAGGAAGACCATTAATCTGAGGTGTTCACTATTGTCATGGAAGATATGTGCGAAATTTAAACAAAAAGGATTCCCTCTTGACCCCAAGGTTCTTTAAAAGGCATGTATTCATAGATACCCAGGAATAATACAAAGCTTTCCCAGTAAAACCCAAAGCAATGAAAGGAAGTAAAATGCTTTGGGAGTTCACACATAAAAGAATGAATTCCTGGTTGGGGTGAGAAGGGGAAAACGTCCTTGAAGGTTGGGTAGGATTTCAACAGGCAGAGAAGCTTTTTGACTACAGAGCTCCAAGATGAAAACGTGGGTATGGGAGCAAAGGAAACTAAATGATTTTATTTGAACTAAACAAAGCAAACATCATGGGAGGGTGGGGGTGAGTGGTGTGCAGAGGGATAAGAGATAGCTAATGTAGTAAAATTAATTGAGAGGCTAACTGGGACGGGGAGTGCTAGTGTTTGATTGACATACTTTGGATTTTAGATCACAATCATTTCCTAAGAAACACTCCACCTGCTTCCCCATTGCCAAGGAAGGAAGGAAGGAAGGAAGGAAGGAAGGACAGAAGGAGAGGAGGGAGAGGAAGGAGAGAAAGGAGAGGAGGGAAAGAAAAGAAACACCAATAAAACAGATGGTGAGTGTACTTCCAGGAGCTGGTGAGGCCAAAATGATGAGGCAATGAGGAGGGGGAGGGGGAGAAGGGGAGAAAAGAGGTGAGAGAGAGCCCACAGGGCAGCTATTCTCTTTAAGGTCCTGAGTGGGACACTCCTCTTGAATTAATGACAAATCCTCTCTGACTCAGCTTTGAGTCACTTCAGCCACGGGGTAGAAGACTGAATTATGAGGAATTTTTAAAATCTTTTTCCTTCGGTTTTTAATGAGGGAGAGAGTAAGAGAAAGAAGTTACCAATAGTGATGCCAAAAAACAAAAAGGCCTTGTAACATCTTTTTAAATGTCCAGAAAAGGTCATTTAGAAGAAAGCACAAGCAGGGTAATTTTAAAAATAACCATGTAGAAAAATAAATAAATTTTTTTAAAAAAGCAAAAATACCATGTAGAATTTATTTCGTGCTTAAAATAAAGAAAACCCCAATCAGTATGAAATGGAGATTCAGAGCCTATAGAACTCTCTTTTTGTGTTCTGCTATGTGCTTTTTTTGGTGTTTTAAGTTCAGAATCAAAAAAGTTTAAAAAAATAATCTGGCTGCCATTTGTTGTTTTTATTTACATTATTGTCTTTATTATATTGTTCTCTGGCTACTTAAGAGATCTTGTCCTGTTTCTTTGAATTCCTCATATTGGTTGTTTCTTTTTGGGGGGGGGGTAGGACAATTTGGGTTAAGTGACTTGCCCAAGGTCACACGGCTAGTTTTTTTGTATAGTGTCTGAATCTGGATTTGAACTCAGGTCCTCCTGAATCCAGGGCCAGTACTCTATTCTTTGTGCCACCTAGCTGCCCCTTATATTGGTTGTTTCTTAAGATGTAACAGTATTGCCTTACATTTATATAATGAGATTAGTTTAGCTATTCCTAATCAGCGTAGGGGACAGTTGGATGGCTAAATGGATAGAGCACCAGAAAGACTTGTTTCAATTCTGGTCTCAGACACTTAGTCACTGTGTAACTCTGGGCAGGTCATTTACCTCATTTGCCTCAGTTTTCTGATCTGTAAACTAAGCTGGAGAAGGAAATGACAAACCACTCTGACTAAAAAATAACTAAACAATAAAATCAGTGGGTACCCATTTTGTTTCTAATTTTTTCATTATATGTGTATATGTGTGTGTGAACACAGGGCATATGTTCATTTTCAGCAAAAAAAAACTAGAAACAAGATGGAAGCCCATTATCTATACATGAACATATGTATGTATGTATATATATGTATATATCTGTGCTAACTTTACTAGTATAGTTCTAAATTGTTTTCCTGAACAATGGCACCGGTTCAAGGCTCTACCAACAAGGTATTGATGTTCCTTTCTTCCCTCAGCACCTCCAAAACTATTTGCATTACTTATCATCTTTGTCAATTAACAAGTGAGATTATACATCAGAGTTGGTTTTGATTTACAATTCTTTGTCTTAGTGATTTGAAAGAATTTTAAAATTGAAACTGTAATATTACTAATATAGGGAATTTCCAATTTAGCGATTCATGTCAGCACCTGTTCTGGAATTTAATGTCTTAAGAGTTGTCTGGGCATTGAAAGGATGAATTATCCAAGGTCATATAGCCAAGATGTGTGCAATATCTAACTTGATTCCAGGTCTTTCTGATTCCAAGGCTGGCCTAATCAATTACATCAGGATGTTTCTGAGCATTTTTTTTCATACAGCTGTTAGTAGCTTGCATTTGTCCCCTTTGAAAACTGGTTACATAATTTATATCATTATAAATATATTTATACTTAATATAACAATTTTAATATTATAACTTTAACTATTTACACTTATATTGTTGTAATTGTACCATGATATCAAAATATCCTTTTTCTCTAATTCATAAATTTAGCTCCAAATTTGTTCACGTAAAGACTTAAATTTTAATTTAAGCTCTCTTGTCTCTTATACTTACCTCTATACCTTTTCTGATCAAATCTTAGTTGTGAAAGGTATCTTTTTTCATTCTTCCAATTTTTCTTATGATTTTATTTTTAAATATTTTGATTGAATATCTATTTGGAGCTTACTGTGATATATAGCATAAGATAATGTTCTAAATTAATTGTATGCCAAACTATGTAATGGCAAGCAAAGAAGTAGTTAACACCTTGTTTCAGCTATTTAATTATTTAGTGCCTTATTTCAGTTCAAGTTTCTTGCCCATAATTATATCAAATCTTTTGTTAAGAAATAAAACTTGTGAACCTCTGTTGCTGATGCAACATGAAGGGGAAAAACAGGGAGGAGATTAATGACTGTGTATTAGAAGAGACCCAGGCTGGAGAGAGCAGAACTAAGAAGAGAGGAGAACTGGGAGGAAACATGGCTGTGGTGTGGCATTTTGTCTGTCTGTTTTGATGTTACTTTGTCAGATTTGACTGCTGGTAGAGGACACTGCTGTTGTTATGGAAGCCCTGGGACCTTACTGATGGTTCAAAAGCCTTGAAAGAGGATTTTCTCATTGTATGTTAACAGAAATCCTGGAGGAGGGTCTTACTGATGTTTTCAGAGGTCCTGGGTTTATACTCATGATTTGTGCTGATTTCTCAGACCTTGTTTTTGGGTCTATGTTGATTTCACAGGCAGAAAGTGAATTGGTGCTGATGCTGGCAATGTTTATGAATGTTATTGTGGCTTTGTTAAATTTTGTCTTCCCAGGAACAGAAACTGTGAAGGACTTGAGATAGACTGGACACTGTGAACTTCAGTGTGGAACAGGAACTGGATAAGCAACTAGGCAAGGACCTGGGTGAAGAACTGGACAAGGAGCAAACTGAGAAGATCATGTTGTACTGTGGGTGGGAGAACTTTGTATTCTGTATCCTGTACCTCTTCAGGATGATTGAATTAAGGATGATTGGGAACTAATCTCCAATTAAGAAGAAAGAAGACTTTTTGACTGAGAGATTAAGACAATGTGACCTAGGGGTGGAGAACCCTGACCTTTGTACTTTGCGTCCATTAAGGAGACTTGTTCCTTAAGGATGATTGAGCTAAGTTCTTACTGAATGATATCTTTTGCTTAAAACTATGTGACCACTTTGGTGAAAACTATGGGGCCATTTTAGTGATAAGTTGTTAAGTTATAACATTGTGAATGCTGTACTTTGATTTCTGTCAATGTTTTGTCTTAGTTTATTACTGAATAAATGGAGAGTTCAGTATACTATGTAATTAGAACCTTGAAGCTGTTCACAGTGGCAGTTCTCTGGAAAGCTTCTTGTGCTTGGCTTTACAAACTACTGTCTATAGTTTTCCTAGTAGTCAGATAGCATGGTGGATAGAGTGCTGGACCTGAAGTCATGAAGTCCCCCTTAGATGAGTACTAGCTGTGTGATCCTGGGCAAGCCATTTAACCTATTTTTGCCTCAGTTTCCTCATCTGTAAAATTATAAATAGTACCTACCTTAAAGGGTTGTTGTGAGGATAAAATGAGATATTTGAAAAGCGCCTGGCACAGAGTAGGTGCTTAATAAATAGTCACTTCTTCTCTCCCTTATTATATTTATGGAACACTGAGCTATGTTTATTTCTAAATCTTGCTTACCTAATCTGCTGTACCAAAGAGTCTTGCTAATTATTGTTGTATAATATAGAGTGACTGTAAAGCTTATTCCTTGTTTCCATTTTTAAAAAATTATTTGCCATAGAATTCTTGACCTTTTATTTCTTCAAATTAATTCAATTATTTAAGTCCACAAAGTAACTCACTGATAGTTTGAGTGGTAAAGCACTAGGTTTAGATACTAATTTAGATGGAATTGTCATTTTTATTATTATTATTATTAATTTTATTTAATGGCACAGTAAAATTGTTCAATACTATTACACATTAAGAAACAACCAATATGAGGAATCTCTAAGATCTCTAAATAGAACATGAACAATACATACACACAATAGCAATTAAAGTCTCCTCCAATAAATTGTGTCTTCCTTTATTTCTGTAAACAATGTTTTATGGTTGTATTTATATAGGTTTCACATGTACATCTTAGTTGTTTAAAACTCAGGTATCTTATGTATTTTGTAATTATTTTGTAAACAATTTCCTTTATCATTTCTTAGAGCAGCTAGGAAGATAAGGGATAGAACACTGGCCTGTAGTTAGGAGATATTTTTAGTTTAATTCTAACCTCAAACATTTACTAGCTGTGTGACCCTGGCCAAATCACTAAACCTCTGCTTCATCTTTATTCATCTGTAATAATGGCATCTACCTGTAAAGGTTGTTGTGAAGATAAAAGATAATTTTGTAAAATGCTTTGGAAATCCTACAGTGCTGTATAAATACTTTTGTTAATTAGTTCAATTGTCCCTGACTCTTTGGGACCCCAGGGACCCTTGCACCAGGCTTTTCTGTCCTCCATTATCTCCCAATGTCTTTTCAAGCTCTTGTTTGCTGCTCCCATGACACTATCTATTCATGTCATCCTCTGCTATCCCCTTCTCTTTTTTGCCTTCAATCTCTCCCAATATCAGTCTTTTCCATAAGTCCCATCTTCTCATTATCTATCCAAAGTATTTAAGCTTTAGCCTCAGTATTTGTCCTTCCAATGAACAGTCTGAATAAATTTCTTTATGAATTGACTGAACTGATCCCGTTGTTGTCCAAGGGACTCTCAAAAGTCTCCTCCAGCACCATAATTTGAAAATGTCTATTCTGCGATGCTCAGCTTTCCTTACATTCCAGCTCTTACAACCATACATTGCTACTGGAAAAACTGTAACTTTAACTACATGGACCTTTGTCTGCAAGGTGATATTTCTGCTTTTTAGTATGCTGTCCAGATTTGTCACTTTCCTTCAGAGGAGCAAATCTGTTAATTTCATAGCTACAGTTGCCATCTGCAGTGATCTTTGGGTTCAAGAACATAGAATCTGACACAGCTTCCATTTCTTCTCTATTTGTGAGGAAGTGATACAACTAATTGCCATAATCTTGGTGTTGTTTTTTTTTAACGTTAAACTTCAAGTCAACTTTTACACTCTTTTCTTTTACCCTCAAGAGGCTTCTTAATTCTTCTTTACTTTCTGCCATCAGAGTGATATCATCTGCATATCTAAGGTTGCTGATATTTATCCTGGCAATTTTAATTCTGGCTTTTGATTCATCCAGCCTGGCATGTCACTTGATGTACTCTGCATATAAAGTTAGGTAAATGTGACAATATACTGTAGCCTTGCACTCCTTTCCCAATCTGAAACCAATTAATTGTTCCCTATTCAATTCTGACTGTTGCTTCTTGCAAGGCTCAGGAGACAAGACGGTCTGGTACTCCCATCTTTTTAACATCTTACCACATTTTGTTGTGTAATCAGTGAAATAAAAGTAGATGTTTTTGTGGAACTCCTCTGCTCTCTCCATAATCCAGTGAATATTGACAATTTGGTTTTTAGATCCTCTGCCTCTTTGAAAACCAGTTTGCTCTTCTGGTAATTCTTGGTTCAGCTGTAAGCCTAGCTTATAGAATCTTAAGCATAACCTTGCTGGCATGTGAGATGAGTACAGTTGTTAAGTAATTTGAACATTCTTTGGCATTGCCCTTCTTTAAGACTGGGATGTAAACTCATCTTTTCCAATCCATTGGCCGCTGCTGAGTATAAATGTTAGCTATTATTTCCTCCTCATTTTTGTTAGTAATCCACACCTCAATTGCTAAGCATTTATTAAGTGCCTATTATTAACAAGGCACTTCATGAGATAATGGGCATAAAAATACATGATAGTCACTTCAACTGGAAGATAAAACAGACTAGATAGAGGAGAAATAATATAAGAATAGTTATAGCACATACCTGCCAAAATAGAAAACAACAATAAAAAAAAGAATCTTGATATAAAATCACCAATGAAAATTGCCCTGAAGTTCTAGAACAAGAAGGCAAAGTAGAAATTTAAAAAAATCCACTGATCACCTGAATGAGATCCCAGGAGGAAAACTTACAGGAATATTATCACCAAGTTTCAAAGCTTCCAGGTTAAGGAGAAAATATTGGAAGCAACAAGATAAAAACAATTTAAATATCATGGAAATACAATAAGGATTACAAAAGACCTAGCTAGCAAATACTACCTTGAAGGACTATAGGTCTTGGAATATTGTATCTTGTAGAGCAAAAAAGCTGGGGTTACAACCAAGGTTAACTTATTCAGCAAAGTTAAGTATAATCCTGAATAGAAAAAAAGATGGATATTTAACAAACAAAGACTTTCAGGTAAGCAGAACTTTAATTGAACATTAGACATATGAGATCCTGAAGAAATATAAGGTAAACATTAAAGATCAATTATAAGGGACTCAATAAGGTCTAATTATTTACTTTGTATATGTGAAAATAATAGCAGTACTCTTATGAGTGTCATTATTTGGGTAGTTTGAAAGAAAGGTGTAGGCTGAGCTGAGTAAGATGGGGGTGATTCTAAAAAAATAAAACTGTGTAGGAAGAGATAAAAAGGAGTAATTATCTCATGCAAATGAGGCATAAAAGGAAAATTTTATACATAAGAAGTTCGTAGAAGCAAGGGCAGGTATTGATGGAACCAAGGAGATAGAGTAGTTGAAGAGGATAAGGCAGGGACTCTTACAGAGAGAAGTGAGTAGGTTAAGGAATTAAGGAGATAAGGTAGTGGTTAGAAATAAACCAGAGTGAGGAGGGGTAGAGTAAATAGGGTGAGAATATAGTGAGTTAAAATAGGAAGGGGGAAAATATGCAAGTATAAATAAAGCCTATGTAGTCAAGGAATGCAGAAAATTGGGGGGAAAACTTTCATAGACAATTTCTCAGGATGTAATTAGGTTGGAATATTGCTGTGGTGTAAGAAATCATAAGCTGGTTGATTTAGAAAAACATACAAAGGCTTGGAATTATGAAAGAAGCTGCTATCCACCTTAAGAAAAACAGATGATACAGAAGTGGGAGGAAGACTTATATGTACAAAAATATTTATTGTAGCTCTCTTTGTGGTGGCAAAAAATTGGAAATTAAGGGGATGGATGCCCATCAATTGAGGAATGGCTAAACAAACTGTGGTATATGAATGTAATGGGATACTATTATGCTATAAGAAATGAGAAGCTGATGGACTTCATATTTACCTGGAGAGCTTATACAAACTGATACTAAGTGAGAAGAGCAGAACCAGGAGAAATTTGTACACAATGACAGACACAACATATGTGTGACAACCAACTTTGATAAACTGGACTGTTCTCAGCAACACAAGGTTGTAAGACAACTCTAAAAGTCTCAGGATGCAAGATGTCTACATTCAGAGAAAGATCCAGAAAAAACAGAGTTTAAATGGAGACTGAAGCAAACTACATGCTCTTTCTTTTTCATGTTTGGTTGTATTTCCTCTTTCCCATCGTTTATTCCATCGGTTACAACCCTTCTATACAACCAGACTATTTGCAGATTCTATACTTTGATTACAAGCCGCCATGGAGGGGGTATGGGGGGAAAGTGAAGGGAGAAAATTTGAAACTCAAGGGATTGTGGAACTGAATCTTGTAAACTAAAAGCAAATAAACAAATCAATTAAAAAAAAAAAGAAAAACAGATGATAGGAGGAAATAAGCTTAGTATGGTCTTATATACGTGTATGAACATGTATGTGTACACACGTGTATGTTTATAGACATCTGTATATATGTATGTATGTGTATATATACTTATAATATGTACTTATATATTATACATATATGCTTAATATAATGATATACTTAATAATGCTTAATTGTAGCATTCTTTAGGGTGGTAGTAAGTGCAGGGAGTGGGCAAAATATAGTAAAAAGTGCAGGGCAGAGATCAAAAGAAAACCAACAAGGAAGCAAAGAAAAGCTGCACAGCTTTGAAAACAAGGTGTAGTATATGTTACATAGTTTTTCTTGAAATAGACATTTATTATTTTATCATGAATCCTCTCTTGGGGTCTGCAGTGTACATGGCAATATATATATATTTTTTTTCTTTTATCATTTTGTATTTAAGTTTAAAATAAACTTTAACCCCCCAAAATGAACATTCCTTTTTTTTTCAAAGGATTTTTCTGTACCTATTGAAATGACTATGAAGTAGCACAGAGTTGGAATGGTAGATAGAAAGTAGCTTTGGTGACTGGAATACCCAAGTTCAAATCTCACATCTGAGACATATGGCCAGTATAATTCTTAACTTAGCAATGTCCCAGGAGCAGTTACAGATCTGCGCTGGTATCTTATGGGATAAAGCACTAGTTACATGGAGTTAGAAAGACTTTAATTTCAGTCTCAACTCAGATACTGTATGAGTGTTTCTTCAGCTGTAAAAATGGGGATAACAGTAAAACCTACATTCTCTCTGGGTTGCTGTGAGGCTGAGATAAGAACAATAGATAACATTCATACAGCAATTATCATCTGCCAAACATTTTATAATCATTATCTCATTTTATCCTGGAGGCAACCTTGGGAAGTAGGTGCTACTATTATCTCCATTTTACAGATGGAGAAACTGAGGCAAACAGCAGTTAAAGTGACTTGCCCAGCTTCACACAGCTAGCGTCTAAGGTCCCATTTGAACTGAGGTCTTCCTGACTTTGGAACCAATGTTCTAGCCTCTTCATCATCACCTAACTTTCTAAGATGTGCAAATTATTATTATTTAGGATGATCTCACTTGAAGTTCCCTATTCCTTCAAAAGCATATGTCCACAAAAACTTTAATGTTTTTGTGATTAAATCGACTGCTTTCCTGAAGTTGAACTTTTTGCATCCCTTGTATAAACAGCTCGGTCAATTTGAGTACTGAACACAGTTTTCAACTCTTTGCTGGAATTGTTCATTAGTGACACGAGCTTTTCTAATGGATCTTCCTTTGTTCTAGTGTTAAGGATAGTGGTTAAGGCACCAGGACCCTTTTTGGGATGGAAAGAAGTGAAACCTCTCTAACAGAGGTTAAAAACAACATTCCATTCTCACCACCCCCTTAAACATAACAAGCACATTCACGGGGAATATAACATTTCTCTTCTGGAGAAAAAAAAAAGAAAAAGCACATCATCTTCGAAGGAAAGATGTATTAGGGAAAAAAAACCAATGTAGAGTCTTGGTTCTCTGATCCATCCGTGCCAGACAAGCTTTGGGGTCGAGGCGTGCTGGGTTCACCCGTACCGGGAACAGTCCAGTCCAACCAGGTCTTTCTGTAGACGCACCCACGGCACGACCTACCAGGGAGAGGATGGCACGAATTCTGCCCAGACCCGCGCACGCGCCTCTGCGGTCTACTCCCCCACCCGCCTTTTAGAAGCGCGCGGCGGTTCGGGTCCACACCCGGGATCTATAACTTCACCTCCACCCCCACCCCACCCTCCCGCCTGAATCTCGCTAGCCCAGAGCTGCTCCGCGCGCTCCCCACTTCTTGCCGGGAAGACCAGAGACCCGCTCCGCCCTCAGCCCCTCCCTGCCCAGACAGCGTAGACCCACCCCTCGCCTTCCACAGCGGACCGCTGATTGGCCGCCGCATTCCCGCTTGCTTCCCGAACCGCCATTTTGAAAACCTGGTGGCTTCTCGGGAGGGACGCTGTGCAGAAGCGTCACGCGCGGAAAAAAGCAAAAAGGGTCCTCCGCCGTTCCCTCACCCGCCAACCTCAGGAACCTTCCTCTCGCCTCACGAGCCAGGCAGGCTCCAGGTATCCCGGACCTACCGGTAAGGGGGCGCGCGGGCGGCGGGAAGAGAAGGCTGGACGTCTTGAAGGCGGCGCCGTGCCCAGTCGGGAAAGGGGGAGGGTTGGCGGCTGGTAGGACTGTGGGACCGGGAGGCGCCGCCATGAAAGTGAAACCACCGCTGACGCCGCCAGGCCCTGGCGGCCTGCGGAGGCGTCCCCGAGCTGCCGGCCGCCCCCCCAGGCTTCGCCGCACTGTGGCCGTTGGTACCGCTGACCGCGGCTCGAGGGGCCGACCTGCGCGGGGTGCACGGGCCCGGCCCGGCCCAGCGGCGCCTCCTCCCGCTAGGGGGCGGGCGATCGCCTGCGGGTCCCATGGATTCCTTCATTTCCCGCCTCTGAGGGGGAAAAAAACCGAGGCTTCGGTGGACCCCCCCCCCCGGGGGGAGGGGCATCTCCCGGCCCCGCGATCTCCAGAGACCTGGGGGGCGGGGGGCGGGGGGCGGGGGGCGGGGGGCGTGGGCGTCCTTGCGATCCTGCGGAGGGAGGCCTAGGCCCTCGCCCCTTGGCAGAGGCGAGAAGCGGAATCCTTAACTATGGCCAGAGGTCTCTTTCTCTCCTGACTCCCTCCACCTCCGCAGGTTGTTAGCATGTCTTCATCAGCTCCCGTCCCAGAGGGGGAGGATCTTTCTTCCCAGCCCGCACCTAAGAGAGACCCCGAGCTGGCCGACAAGGAAGAGAGCGAAGAGGAAGAGGAGGAGGAGGAGGAAGATGAAGAGGATGAGGAGGAAGAAAAAGGTGGGAGAAGATTTATTGCCACTGGCCAGCTCCCTTTAGAAATCTCATGTGGTCACTGTGCCACCTAGACACTGAGACCATTAAAGAACTTGAGGCGAGGATGAGATGTGGAAGTTACTATCCACTTTAGGCTGCAGTCCAGAATTAGCAGTGTTAAGGCGGCTTCCATCCCTCTTGGATGAATAGAAGAGCCTAATAATTGATTTCTGGTAGCAGGTGGCTCTGCCAGCATTGTAATTTAATTTAATAAAAGGAAACGTGCATCCAGTTATAGATTTCTTCCCAGTTCTGTTTCTCAGCTTTATATGTCCATGGACTTTCTAAAACTTGTTTTAATTTAATTTAATAAAAGGAAACATGCATTGAGTTATCAATTTTCTTTTGTTTCTCAAATTAGCCTATGTATCCATGGACTGCCTAAAACTTGTTTAATAAAAGGAAACACATCCAGTTGTTATCAATTTACTTCTCAGTTGTGTTTCTCAACTTGTATGTATCCATGAACTTCCTAAAACTTGTTTTAATTTGGCCTGGATTTTTCTGAAGGCTTTTTGCCATTTGGGATTGTTGTGGGTGGTTAAAAATGACACATTAGGGTTTTTTAAATGGTAGAATGGAAGATGCATTCTTCATCCACACTTAGTAAAGCAGGAGACAGCCTGCTTTCCCTAGAAGCTTAGGAAAGGGGAACTCCTTGGGTTTTGGTAGTACCTTAGTATCTGGAAAAAAGAATAGGAGAATTCTTATCTGTAGTTGCTGCATTGCATATGAGATTTCATGCCTGCTGAACTTAAGTAGGGGTCCCTTACCCATATGAGCCTTGCTGGTGGTGGTTGCCTACCTGTTCTGAGGCACAGGCTTGAGGCTTTAGGAATTCACATTTGAATTGGGTGATCTCTTGTATAATTTGATTTGTCTTTTCCTGAATGGGTGCTTTGACTACCCCTACTATATGCCAGGTACTTAAGATACAAAGAGGTTAAAAAAAAAGTTTCCGACCTCAAGGAGTTTGCATTCTAATGGGAGAAGACAGCATACAAACAAATATATAAAAAGCAAGCTATATACAGGATGAATAGGAAATAATTGACAGAGGGAAGCAATCAAAATTAAGAGGAATCACGGTTCAGGATCACAGCCCTACACCCTATACCTGCCCTTAGATCTCTAACTTAAGTCTGTATTTTAGGCTTCTTGGTCAAGTTAATCTTTTAATGGAATATTTAAGGTACTATTAGACATCCAAGGCATCCATTCTTATAAAAGCTATGGATGGCCACAAATCTGGCACAAAAGACTTTAATGATGCCAGGTGAGTTAGGGAGCAATTGATTTGAAGTCAGAAGACATAGTTCAAGTCCCAGCTCTGCTGTTTACTTCCTGTGTGACTTTGGCCAAGTCCCTGGGTCTGTTTCCCCATATATGAAACAAGGGGCTAAGATTGCTTCCATGATCTCTTCCACCTATAAAGTTTTGCCTGGTGGAACAGTTGGAAGAAGCAGGCTATAGAGTGATGGTAGTTTAAAACTTTGATTTGGTTACCCAGGACAGTTTGCTTGCAGATTCATCAGACTTATTCTAAAGAACTTTATCATTGTCATTACTACCATATTGTCTTACTTAGCATGCACCTGTATTCCAATAGGAGCTAGGAAGAGATTTGCGTTCTCTTATACTGTTTCAGCCACTGAATTTTAAGCCTGAATGTTTAAATTACTTTCTTAAGGTGAACTAGGACACATTAGGTCGCATTTATATCCATCTGAGAAGCATTCTGATGACTAACAAATAGACTGCTTTTTATATTTTCCTAAGTTCAGTCCATACAGTATGACTTCCTTTTTTCGAGATTTGTGTGTTCCCAGGATATGAACATATTCATATTTTAAGTACCAGAACCACTTGAACTTAGTATAGTATAGCCTGACCAAAACTTTCCTCTTTTGACATGAATAAATAATGATACTAGTAGTAGAAAAAGACTTTTGTAACATTTTTTGGCCCCAAATATGATTGACACTTTTTTGGCTTTAAAAAGTTTTATTGACTTTTTGTTTTTGTTAGAAACATTTATTTCCTGGTTACTTTCAAGGCACAACAGGTCTGTTTTAAAAGTAAAACAATTACACAAAACTGAAAACAATACTGTGGCAACTTTTTAAAAAAATGATAATTGTCTCTGGGCCTCAAATCTGAAGGCCATACAGAAGTAAAAAAAAAAAAAGAGACTTAAATTTGTTTTGGTGGATTTGAGAAAAAGGCATTGAAACAAATGTCTGAACAATATAGTAAATATTACATGCTTAAAAATACAATAATAATAGCTATTATTTTATTGTGTCTGCTGTCTGCCAGCCATATGCTAAGTACTTTTTGCATAGTACATTGCATGATCCTTACAAATTATCCTACTTGAAAGAGATAGATGTTATTATTATCCATAATCCCATTTTACATTTGAGGAAACTGAGGAAGTCATGTTAAGGAATTTGCCCAAGTTCATATAACTTGTATCTCAGATTGGATTGAACTGGGGTCTTGACTGTAGGCTCAGGGCTTTATCCACAGTGCCACTTAACTGCTTATATTTATTTCAGTTGTGTATTATAGCCAGTTAGAAAACAAAGAAGGGGGAGGTCATAGTAGGAGGGAGAGAATCAGAAAAACAAAATAAAAGGTGTTTTTTTTAAGAGCTGAAAAGAATGTTAGATCAACTAGTCTGATTCATTTTTTTATACAGATGAGGAAACTTAAGGCTAGAAAGGTAAATGAGTTCAAAGTTACACAGGTAGCAGACATTGTTTTATGACTCCAAATCTACTGCTCTTAACTTTGCCATGTTTTCATCAATCTAGGCTGTGGATATTATAGTAAACCTGCTTTTGAGCTCTGTGGAAATTCCATATCCCTTTGCTATATCCAACTGCAACTGCAAAAGGTAACCCCTCAGAAGAGAGGTAGGATAAGGATTTCATTCAGCCAGTGCTAGTCATCATCATCAGTTCTTCGAAGCTGCTAAAAGCTATCAGGATCCTGCTCAACAATAATACCTATTCACTTGAGCAGTTTCTCACTGATGTAACTTTTACTATCAAACTAGATTAAGAGTGGTTACTCACCCATAAATATTGGATAGATAGTAGGTAATGATGTACTTTCAGCATAGGAATAGTGTCCTGTTCCTTAAATTTAACTCATACCACTGTTCTTTTTCAATTTTGACTGATTATTGCTATTTAACCTTTATTACTATGCTTCTTAAGCTTAAGTCTTTGGGATCTTCATATATATTGGACAGCCATAGAATATCCCCAGAATTTATGTCCTTCTGGGTTATATTTTACATTGACCTGCAATATTACCCAGAGAGAATGAATTCAAACTACGGCTTGCAGCCACTCTCCAGCTTAGAAATTTTCTTTTAGAGTAATTTAGGATGTTAGAAAGGTTTGAAGACAATCATACTGAAAATGTAGAACTTTTAGATTTTATTACTCCTACACAAGTGATACAAAAAGTTGCCTAATAAAGCATTGAAATTCAGGGATCTCAGCAGAAGAAATCTTGATCTAGCTAAATATAAATTACTGATTGGTGGCAGGCTTGTGGTGTTGGGTCAGGGTTGTTTGCAATTTTATAAACATGACTATACCTGGCATTCCTAACCCTAGATGTAGACCTAACCCCTGACATTGTGAATATTCTGGTACCTTTCAATCTTACTGGTTTCTTTTGTTATTCTTTGTATTTAATTCTGAGAAGGGATCCTTAGGTTTCACTAGACTGACAGGTCCATGAGATTTAAGAAACCCTACTTTATACCATTTAGCCAAAATTTATCAAAAACAATTTTTAAGTGCCTGCCATGTGCTAGAAATCCTAGATTGTTTCCACACCTAAGAATATAGTCTTTTCATGTCTTTTCAGTAGGCAATTCCATATTTATTAATGTGCATTCAGAATATTTCTCATATCAGCAGTTCTCGAAGATTCGTTGACCACTTTTGCATAGCAGGATCTGTTTATACCTTTTTAATGTCTTGAATGATCAATGCAGCTGTTAGCTGTGCACATAGTAGGTTCTCAATATTTGGTGAATTAAGATACCAATAAGATACTCTGTCGACAAAATTGTATTGTTAATAATACTACAAAGAGACCAAAACAGTGCTACCTTTGATTTTTATGTAGATTGAAAGAACCATTAATTTTTACTGTTTATTTCTTTAGATGAGAAGATTTTAGAACCTGGAAACAATGTTTTAGTTAAAATCTTTTATTTTGAGAGGTTAAAATTTATTGAGTAGTTCATTTTAGTTAACTATTAAAATAAGCATATGCTGCTTAAGACTTAATAAATAGAACAGTACATCTATAATGAAAATCAAATACTAACCCCCCAAAATGGATGTATCCTGACATGCTTCTATTCTGTTTTCATAGTATTCTGTTTATTAGAGACAGTTGGGTGTATTTTCACATTAGTCATAGGGCGTCAGGTCATGAAGAGTTAGACATGACTGAAAAACAACTAAACAAAAAGAAAGCATTAGGAAATAAGGATGGCTAATAGTGGGTTGGAATAACATGAGCTAATCCGTATTGGTGTAGTAGAATATTTTTGAATCTTTTTCTTCACCACAAATGTTTACCCAGAGACAGAATGAATTGTTTACCTGATGTTTTCACAAGGCTTTATATATATAGGGGCCTAGGTTTCAGCCCAGCTGCATATTACAACCACTTCAGGGCCATTATGTTAGAAGTGTTTGGGGAGTTCAGGTTTGATGCTCTTTAGTTATCAGGAAGAAAGCCTGGTAAAGATCATTCCTAAAGCTTTTTGCTATTTAAGAAAATAAAATTGTTTATCTTTCAGAAAAGAGTCTCATCATTGAAGGCAAGAGAGAGAAGAAAAAAGTAGAGAGGTTGACAATGCAAGTATCTTCCCTCCAAAGGGAACCATTTACAATTGCCCAAGGCAAGTATGTATTTCTTTTTCAATCTAGACTACTGGGCTTGCATGCTATAGAAACTTCAAATGATACTAGCAACAAGAGTTGCTTGGGACTCTAGCTATTTAAATGATTTACTCCTAGCCCATATTTGTAATGTTATATTTAGGAGTTAAACCCATGTCTTCCAGGCTCAAAAGCCAGCCCTAAATGTATGATATCACACTGATTCTTTTCCTACTTTCATATTGTAGTGAAATACTCTATCCAAATGGTTGCCAAATCTTGTTTTATTTTTAGAGAATGTAATTTTGCATTTAGTAACCATAGCAGGATTATATGAAAACTACATACTTAAACCTAAATGAAGAGTCTTAAACAATTTAACAGAAATAATGGCCTTGTAAGCCAACAGTAAAGGAAAACTCCTTAGGATATATCAAGAAGAAAACATTACACCCCACCATCAACACCTGATATTCTCATTAAACTACTTGCTGAAAAATAAATCTACATGAAGAAACATCTTTTAAAATAACGTCTTTGCATAGTTTACATATTTAATCCAGTTTATAAGCTGTGCAATATTAAGTTACCTTTTTTTTTACTTTTTGTGCAGTGCATACATATTATTTATATATTTTCTGAAATTTGTCTCCTCATTCCTTCCTATAAATTAGATGAGAGTGGAAACTATTTAAAATGTCTATATGAACTGGACAGTTTTTTGAAGTTTTACATAAAATTGAGTACTATATAGTTTTTCAACTAAATTTATAATGGAAGTAAGGTGTCTTTAACCATTTAACTTTATTCTTTTTACAGGAAAGGGACAGAAACTTTGTGAAATTGAAAGAATACACTTCTTTCTAAGTAAGAAGAAAACTGATGAACTTAGAAATCTTCATAAACTACTTTACAACAGGCCAGGCACTGTAAGGATTATTTTAGACTTCTGATATTTAGCATGTTTATTGAAGTATTTCAGAGATACTTCAAAGATAGCTGATGCTTAGCTCAGTACTTTATACTCAGTGCAGCATGACAGAATCTTTACATTGGAAAGGACTTTAGAGATTATGTAATCCAATTTGTAATTCCCTCTACAGCATCCTCAGTCCTTAAAGACCTTCATTAGGGCATAAAATAAGGCAGTTCATTTTCCTTTGGGTTTCTGTAATTGTTGAGTTTTTCACTATATCGATCCTAAGTCTACCATTTTTCGACTTCACTGCTTCTACTTCAGCCCTCTGGAATTAAGCCAAATAAGTCTTTAATTCTTCCATGATAGCTCCTTAAATATTTGAGTATAGCTATCATGTGCCCTCTGAATTTTCCTCTTCTTTGGGCTAAACATTCTCAGTTCCTTTACCCAGTCCTTGATGTCTCTCTAGTCTCTTACCATCTTGTCCACAGCATGTGCTCCAGTTTGTCAAGGTCCTTCCTAAAATTATACCCTCAAAACTGAAAACAGAAATATATGCTGATTTGGATTACAGATTTTAAAAACTGGAGGAGACCTGTGAGATCATCTAGTCTTACTCCCTCATTTTACATTTGATAAAGCCCGTTGAAATCTGAGTTTTATATGGTTAACACAGCTAATAGAAAAGTAAAACATCCATCTCTTATGACTGTTATTCACTATTCACTAGTTCACTATTTTCTTTTGTACCATTCTACCTCTATTTAGCTCAGATATAAAGTTATAGCTTGACTTTTTGTGGGCATTGGCTAATAATAAGCCAGAGCTAAATATGTTCTCGAGCTTAAGGCAAAATTCAAAGTTTGTTTGGTTAATGAATTAATAACTAAGATTTTATTGTTAGAATTTTGTTATGCCTTTTTGCAAGTCATGGTGTTTTTTTAACGTCAGTACTGCTGCATTTTACATGAGATTTTGTATTTTAAAAGTAAATTAAATGATGACTTAACTTTACAAAAGAATTCTCTCTAGGATTCTTTTAAATAAACTTCATGCAGTTAATATTTGTTTTGTGCACAATTTCAGGACTCATCCATTTTTTAAAATGGGATACATCTTGAGTAAACAGTCCTGATTCCTCCCCCTCCCCCATTTATCTTCAGGTGATGTCTTTATTCTGAGTTATGTGTTATATTATACCCATGAGGAAGAAGGGATCTTGTAATGTTATAATATAATTGGTTGAAATGTCCTTGAGAACATTTGATTGGGGGGATAGGGGAGGGTGACTAAAATAAAAGTTGATTTTTCTAAGTACTTGGGCAGCAACTTGACATCATATAGCTTTTTATTCAAAATGATGAGTCATTTGCAAGTGTTCACATACTAGTAGCAAATAAAGTTCTGAGTGAACAACTGAAGGTATATATAAATAAAAGATATTTTCAAGTATTAACAGTTTCTCTCCCCTACTTATACTTGGGAAGTTACAATATAAATTAATGAGAGAAACATTTTTAGGTAGCTTCTCTGAAGAAGAATGTGGGTCAATTCAGCGGCTTTCCATTTGAAAAAGGAAGTGACCAATATAAGAAAAAGGAAGAGATGTTGAAAAAGTAAGTTATATTTATGAATATATTGTGTTGGTAAATGCATAATATGTCTTGATCAGTGTGCTTTTAGCTTCAAAAAATTTGTGCTCATACCTAAAAGGTAATATTCTCCCCTTAAATACAAAGGTGTGACGATTTCACAATTCTATAATAGTGATTTCAATAAGCTGAAGCAGAAAAGAAGGTACAAAACCGTTCTATTAGGTGAAGTAACCTTCCTAAATTGTTAATAGCTCACATATTATATACTACTCCAGGGTTCAAAGTACTTTACTCAGGAGAACTTGTGAGAGAGGTGGTTCATCTTTTTGCTACTTATTTATTTGTAAAGGTGTGATGGCTTACCTATGGTCACATAGCTAGTAAGTATTAGATATGAAACAAGTCTCTTCTGACTCCCAAGTTCAGTGCCCGTAATACTGAACTATTTTGCTTCCCAGTGTATTTTAGTTTTTGTTTTCTTGGCAGTTTTTAATAATATTAAATTTATCATGGTATGCTTAGTGAGTGCAAACAAGAGGGTATGTTAGTATACACTTGAACCAGAAACTATTGTAGTTTAACAGTACTTGCCAGGGCCATTATGCCATTTGTGAGGCAGTGGAGTCAAACTTCATGGAATACACAACACTTGGAGAAAAATAAACCTATCTTTAAATTGTAATAAAAGTTTGTTTTAAAGCAGCGAATGCTAATTTTGACATATTAAAATAGTTAATCTTTACTTTAATGACTTTCATTAAGTCTCTGGGCATATAGAAGTTTTATATACCTAAAAGTATGCAAATTTTTTTTTCTTGCCTCAGCATCATCTGTTTGGATCTTAACTTTAAATATCTCCCTCAAAAAAAATTGTAGGGAAACTTCTATTTTACTATTTTGTTAATTTATGTTTTGGGTAGGAACATTTTAATATACTCATTGTTATGATTTTTTTGTATCTTCAAAGTCTGTTACATCTTTTTCCTTTTAGATTTAGGAATGCTATGTTAAAAAGCATCTGTGAAGTTCTTGATTTGGAGAGATCAGGCATAAATAGTGAGTTGGTAACTAGGATCTTGAATTTCTTAATGCATCCAAAGCCTTCTGGCAAGGTGAGATTTTTTTTTTCTTTCTCAGTTTTTCAAAACTTTTAGTTGTGGAAATATATTTTTTGGTAAATTGCTTTTCTGTAATCTTTAATTAAATCAACATTAGCACCAGTAGAGTAATATCTCTATTATGAAGAATTTGTGTTCACGTAAACACAGAAAGTATGTGGGTGATTTTACAATTTTTAAAATGTTAACTAAAATAATGTCATATGCTAGAAAATATAGAGCATATAAAAATTTTGTGGTAGAGTGGGGAAGGATTTGGGCTGGGTTCAGGGAAGTAACCTGATGGTGTGCTGTTAGGGAAGAGTTTGAGTCACAGGTCATATATTAAAGAGTGGACTTTGAGTTCTCAAACGAGTCAGTGAAGAAGGTCCCACATAGTTTACACAAAGACTTAGCCTTATGCCGTTTTCTACCTGCCTTCTCAAGAGAAAAGGAAACCCCTTTGTAGAGGAAAAGTCATGGATCATTCCTTTTTATTCCCTATTCTCATCACCTAAAAAAAAAACCTTGAAAAACAAAAATAAATTTCCTTTAATACTGCGGTTCTCAACCTGTGGGTCATGACCCCTTTGGGGGTCGAACAACCCTTTCACAGGGGTTGCCTAAGACCATTGGAAAACACATATTTCCATGGTCTTAGAAACTGAGACACCGTGTGCTCCTCTATCCATCTCCAGTATTAAAGGGTTGCGGTATTATTAGGAAGGTTGAGAACCACTGCTTTCATACAAGATCAGTAAGCCTTATGTAATTTTTGAGTTGGCTCTATCCCCACCCTTCCCCCCCCAAAATAGGCCTATATACTTACTAAAGCCTGAA
Source organism: Pseudocheirus occidentalis (assembly GCA_028646575.1). NCBI lineage: Eukaryota > Metazoa > Chordata > Mammalia > Diprotodontia > Pseudocheiridae > Pseudocheirus > Pseudocheirus occidentalis. Next base: position 143,920,235 of record CM053594.1, on the reverse strand, counting down.
ATTCCTCTAAAAAAAAAAGAAAAAAGGCTTTTACTTCTTAATAGGGATAAAGAGAATCCAATATAGCTTTGCCTGATTCAATTTTTAGAGCACTTTAATAGGGATTTGAATATGGAGAAAACTGAATTGAGAATAATCTAAGACTTCCTAACTTTGCCCAGGCTTGGCCCTTCAAGCTAAGCAGAAGTTGAGAGCAAATAGAAATGATTTCCTTCTCCAGAGAGATATTTTTGTTGCACAGCTGTTTAAGAGAATGATGAGATTTTATTTAACATGACTCTCCATTGTAGAAGGGAGCTAGTTTATGTTGTCCGTAGGTCAGCTTTTATTGTGCCATTCCAGCCTTTTGATATGTCTGTTTTTGTTCTGGATTTCATGTACTAAAGTTGATCACTACTCTGCCAACATTTTGAAATTCATCATTATAAGAGATTTATGTTTATGGTTAATTGTATTAACATTGGCATTCTTTTTGTTTTCTTTTCCTATTCCACTCAACAATTATTTCCTCTTGTTGATTATCAGGCAAACTACTGTGCTATCATGAACTAATGTTGAAGAAAATATAAAGACTGAATTTTGCAATATTCCCTCCATCTCATTTTTTAAAATTGACCTAAAACTCTTGCACAGTCAGTTCCTGAATTTTTCCTCCTTCCTGTAATTTGCATATTTTGCTTGCATCTCAGATTCTGCCTCTTTTCTGTGTAAATTTGCAGAGTCCTTTCATCTTCTTTATTGTTGAGGAATAGTGTACAAGGAAGTTTTGGGGAATTTCTCTGGTTGGGCTCATTGGCTGGTAAAGTTTGATAATTTCAAAATGTGATAGAAATAGGGTGGTTGGCACCCTAACCTGTCTCAAGGAGGTATGATTGGGTAGTGACTGTACTGTGTTTGGGTCAGATTTAGAAAATAATATATATGCAGAATAACTACTAAAATAATAAATCTGAAGTCAGACGATCCCAACAAGCATTGGGGGAGTGGGATGGGGGGGGGGGGGAAGGTAGTGTTTCTAAGTGGACAAACTAGGAAATCATAGAACCTATAATGGCTCTGAATCCAACAAAGCATGATGTTATCAGGAGAGGAAATATAATATAAACAAATAGAGGCCTGACCTTGAAGTCAGGAAGATGTAGGGTCATGAACTAGGGACAAGTACCTTAATCTCTCAAAGACTAATTTGCAAATGAATTGCTAATCCATATCCTTGGTGGGAATTTCTTCTCCTGAACTTCCATACACTGATGAAATCATGGATCTGGTCCAAGGGGAAGGATTGAAGAAAATTATCTCAGAACTTGATCCTAAAAATTAGCATATAAGAGTTTTAAAATTCAAAATGATAAAAACACTACTAAAATAGAATTTAGAATCAACCAGCTGCATAAAGTAATAAGATCATGATTTTTTTTAAACAGTTCTGATTGGAATCTTTGGCATTTCTAAATAAAATGTTTTAATTAGTTATTGAATTGATGTAATGAAGCAACTAGATTTGTGATCTTTGATCACTTTTAACGTTCTCAGAATTTTGTGGAGTTTAGAAACTGACCACAATTCTTGCGTTTTTTATTAAAGGACAGCCTGGTGATGGTATACAATTTATAACTCACAGAGTGCATAAAATGGAGTAAATAAATGTTAGATGAATTTCTCTTGAGTAGTTTTCAGTCACGTCTGACTTTTCATGACCCCATTTGGGGTTTTCTTGGCAAGATACTGGAGTGATTTGCCATTTCCTTCTCCAGCTTGTTTTACAGATGAGGAAATTCGAGACAAATAGGGCTAAGTGAATTGTTCAGAAATCACACAGCTAGTAAGTGGCTGAGATGGAATTCTAGAGCCCCCTAAAATCAGAATTGGTGCTTCTCAAACAAATCTTTATTTCTGTGGCTATCTGAAAATCATAGCTTTAGGAGCTGGAAGGGGAAATTAGAGTTCATTTAGTCACATTTGCTTTTGGTGTTGATGAATGAAGAAGGAATTAGTTGTCAATTTAACTGTAGTCTGTTATTGGTTGTTATGACCAGGTTTGCCTACGTTTAGTCACAATGACAGTCTGGCCTTCAGTTTTATGACACAGTCAGATGGCAGGGTGATGGAATGTGGCATCTGAGCTAACATTCCTTTATTAGCATAGTTATTTGGAGCACTAATGTTGATGTTAGTTGAGATAGAGTTTTTCAGGTCTCCTACATGGAATAAATTAAGAGTAAAGTTGTATCATTTTCTGAATTTGAGAGAAGTATAATTTAAATTCAGAACTATTTCTTCACAAATTGTTGCACAGAAATAATTTTGTGTTCAAAGAAGCAAAGAATTGTCCTGAGAGATCACCTTTTCCCTTCTATCCACTTTTTGAATGTTATAACAACAATAAAATTGAGACATTGGCATAGTGGATAGAGAACTAACCCTGGAGCCAGATTCATGTCCTGTCACTGACATACACTAGCTGTGGGACCCTAGGCAAATAATCTCTCTGTTCCTTAAGTAAGACTATAAGTTGTAGGGAAGGTGCCAGTCTGCACTGGTAGAGGACCCTAGGGAATTACCTAAACCAGTGAAATCACAGGTCCAGTGCCAGTAATATCAGTAAAGTTGAATTTTATCAAATACAGCAGTTAATACTTTAGAATTAAGGTATTTGTTGTATTTTTTTTTTATCATGACACATCTTATTTTACACAGCCATTGCCAAAATCAAAAAAAACACCAAGCAAAGGTAGCAAAAAGGAACGCAGCAGCTCTGGAATGTCAAGGAAGGCTAAGCGTACTAAATGCCCTGAAATTCTGTCAGATGAATCTAGTAGTGAAGATGAAAAAAAAGAAAAAGACTCTTCAGAGGAAGAAGATAAAGAAAGTGAAGAAGAGGTAAGATGCATTTTTGTGCTATTTAATTCCTCACTTTGTTTTCTGGAATCAGTTAAATGCTGTGTTTAAACTGTTCTCTGGAATCAGGTGTGTGTGTGTGTCTGTGTGTACATACATGCATACACACTGATGTATGTATATCAGAAAACAAGATTATGTAACCAGTTAGCAAAAGCATCTCAGGTGTCATGGAACTTTTTGGTAAAGATATATTCTCAGGTTCACCAAGCACATCATATACTTTATAGATTAAAACATTTAAATTTTTGAAAGAAATTTAAGAGGTCATGGGAACATGTGGGAAAAGTAGTGTTAAGTTTTCCATGAAATTATTCTGAAATCTGTCAGGTTATCTGTCAACTAAGGAGGAACTACTACAGTTACATTTTGTATACTAGAATAATTTAATTGATCTGGAACCATTAAGATTGGAGTCTGTCTCAAATTTTCTAATACTAGTAGGTTAGGATCAACATCTCTTTAGTTTTCATTGTCACCATTAAAGGATAAACAGTACTCATTAGTAAGCCTAAAAAAACAATGGGGGGATGGGAGGGAACATATTTGGTGGAAAAGAGTAGTATTACCAGCTATTGCCACAGGTTGTTTGCCACTGTCATGAATTAATAAAACTATGCATAAGGAGTCCTAGGAGGCTTAGAAGTAATTTTTGCTACTCATGTCAAACTTTGGAGAGCCTGAATCAGTCCTCTAAGATGATACATGATATTTTCAATATTGTATAGTTATAATGTTATAATGCAAATAATTATACAATAGTAAGTACCTGTTTTGTACAGGGCAGTGTCCTAGGCTGGGTAACTTACAGTGTTGTAGAGGAATAAGATATCAGCATAATAGAACATAAGTGCAGTATTACAAAAATACAAAATGCTATGTGATGTCTGAGAAGGGTGTGTCTTACCAGCCAGGAGAATCAGGGAAAACTTTGTAGAAGAAGTGACATTTGAGCTAGTTTTTAAAGGATGGAAAGGAATTTTAACAGGTAAAAAGAAGGGAAGGCATTTCAGTCTCAGGGCACTGGAATAACAGAATAGAGATACTGAGAGAGAAAATGTTTGGCTGGAGTGCATGAAGGGGAGTGACATGAGTTAAGATTGGGAAGGAAGGATGGAAACAGTTTAAAGAGAGCCTGGAATACTCTGTTTAGTGGAATCTAAAATTGGACTCTTGGGAGCTTTTGAGTAGGCTTACGAGTGAAGGAAGAATGTAAGAAGGTTTACTATGGCAGTGATAGGAAGGGTGACCTGGAGGAAGGGGAAATGGGCAAAGACAGGATGACATGTTTAAGAAATATTACAATAATCCAGATAGTTGTGAGGGACCTATATTAGAGTAGTGACACTGAGAATAGAGAAGAGAGGACAGATGCTAGAAAATGTGGAGCTAGAGTTGAAGTTGATGAGATGTTTTAATGTTGAAAGTGAGAAGTAAGGGAAGAGGATGACTCAGAGAAAAGCATCATGGTATATCAGAACCCTAATTATGGAGACAAAATCCTAAGTTCAGATTCTGCCTTCTACACTTAATAGTTTGTGTAACCGTGGGCAAGTCAGTGAGCCTCAGTTTCCTCTTCTCTAAAATGGGAATATTAATATCTGGAGTATCTGTTTCATAAGATTGTAATTAGACTTATTAAATGCTTGTAAAGTAAGCTTTCCAAACCTTATAGCACTCTATAAATGTAAGCTATTTTGATTAATAGTAATAGAGAAAATCTCAGTCTTATAAATCTGAGAAACCAAGTTGTACCACCGAAGTAATGAAGGGAAGAGCTGTTGGGGGGGAGGGAGGGAGCTGGGGGAGGTGTAATTGGATGTGTTGAGTTTGAGGTACTTCATCCAGATCAAGATGTCCTGAAACTTTTTATAAATTGAAATAAACACCATTCCCCACCCCAGGGGTTTTCTCCCTCACACTCTTTCTGGGTTTTTTGAGACTGAGATTGGAGCATTCTCATGTAGGCATTTTAGAGTTGCCATCAAATGAGTATTGTTTCTGGCTTCTAAAGCCCATGATTCCCATATTTTATGAATCATGGAACAGTTCTGGACCATTAACTTTTTTGGAAGGTAAAATTGGAAAGTCACTGTTATATCTGCTTAGATAATTCAACCTGCTTAAGGTCTTTTTTTTTTTTTAACATGTTTCTATTTTGCACATTCTTTGTTCTTGCTGTTTTCTTCAAACTAAACAGGCCTTTAATAGATTTTCATTTAATGTAATTTTCAGACACCCACTCTGGGTTTCTAAGACAAAGTATTTTAAAAAGTAAATCTATCAAAAGCTAATTTATATTTTATTCATCTGTTCAACCCAGTACAACCTTTCTTCGGTGAGGACAGGAATCTGGCTCTGTGACAGGCGTCTTTTTTGGAGACCCTCCTTCAAGAGCCCTGCTGCCTATAAAAGATAGGTAAGCTCCCCCAAATTTTTTTGGCCTTCCTTCAGAAAGTAATGATTTATTCCTCTGTTTCTGTTCCTTCAAGGAATCAGACAGATGGAATGTATATAGCTATAATTTTTTTTCTAATAATTTGGTGGCTGGTCTTGAATGTTGGACTGTCTGGAATTGTATTACCTGTGCAGTCTAATCTGTTCACCTGTGGCACGCCAAAAAAAAATTTATAATTTTTGAGAGAAGCTAGTTGAAACTAACTGGCAGCATTTTTTTTTTTTAAGGACAAGCCAGCATCTTAGTGCAGATCTACTTCCCCTACCTCATGAGAATGGTACCTTTTTTCTTACTATTTTATCTTATTTCTGTTCATGAACTTTGCTAGCAAACATCTTCAGACTCCATTATATATTTGTTTAAAGGTCAGAGGTGTTCTGAACTATACAAGTTTTTCTGACATTTTTCCTTTGGGTTATTAGAGCCAGTTTAGCTTAAGAAGACATCCATCCAGAATAAGCAGCCAGTTTTTCATTTTTAATTTAGTATTCCAGTCTCATTCAACAAATACTATTATTTAATGATAGTGTGGACAGCATTTTGAAGATCACAAGCAATTAAATGTAAGAGACGGTACGTGTGGTACAAGAAAAGTTCTGTTTGGAAGGAGAGAACACTTTTCTCTAGGATGATCAAGGAAAGCTTTGTGGAAGAGGTAGTCTTTTTAAAAAGATGAGCCTTGATTTCTTATGGAAGAAGACTTCCAGTTAAAGGAAGAACATTAAGTCAAGGTACCAACAGAAAAGTACAAGATACATTTGGGGAATTATTTAGTTTTACTTGTGTAGAATTTAGGTATGAGAATAATGGGAAAGTCTGGAAAGGCACATTCAGGCCAGATAATAAAGGGCCTTCTATGCCAGGGAAATTGGACTTTATTTGGGAGCCTGGCAGATCATAGAGAAGCAAATTACTTAAAGTACTCGAATTAGAAGTCCGAAGGCATTACATTTATTTTTGAGTTCATATTACTTTTGATATCTTGTGTAAATTGTATATCAGTTTTTCTTTTGATAAAAACTCTAGAACATAAGTTATTAAAACTAAATATTTCTAAGAAAAATTTCTTCAAATGGATGCTATAAATTCCATTTGTAGATTAAATGCTTAAATTTGTTTATCATTACATGAATGGGGACCAGATCTTTGAAAAATATAAGTTGTATACATTGCTTGATTATTTGCATAGTTGAATTATTCCTAAGGTTTGGTTTTTCTTTTTCTTTTTTTTTTTTTTTTTTTTTGGTTGCTTTTTTTTGGAAGGGTTTAAGTGACTTGCCCAGGGTCACAGAGTTAGTAAGTATTGGATGTCTAAGGCTGAATTTGAACTCAGGTCCTGCTGATTCCAGGGCCAGTGCTCTATTCACTGTGCCAGCTAGCCACCCCTATTCCTAAGTTTTTGTTTTGTTTTGTTTTTTGGAGGGCAGTTGGGGTTAAGTGACTTGCCCAAGGTCACATGGCTAGTTTTTTGTGTTAAGTGTCTGCGGCCAGATTTGAACTGAGGTACTCCTGACTCCAGGACTGGTGCTCTCTTTACTGCACCACCTAGCTGCCCCTATTCCTAAGTTTTTAAGGCACTTTGAGAATAAAGGGAAACTAGTCCTATTCTGATTTTCTGTCCTGTCTACTAACCTGGGAACAAAATTAGATTTTCAAATAATTTTATCTCAGAGAAAACAAATGTAAATAATCATTTTGGTTTTTTAAGTTTTTTAAAAAACTGTTAAGTGTTGGCCATTGGTGCTAAAATTTATTCTTTTAAATTCACCTCTAGTACTTGTTGAAACATAACTTTCCTCTCAACTTCTGTCCTTAACTTTTCCAATATTCCTCCTACTCTCAAAAAAAGAGAAAAGCTGAAATTGAAAAAACTAATGTGATTTTTATTAGAACTGTATTAACTAATATATTTATTCTAATGTCCTCTTTACCCTTAGAGTAGTAAATGGGGAAGAAAAGTGTTGGGGTTTTTTTTATCTAAGATTGTTATTATTAGGTGGGATTTTATTTCATTTATGAAAAAGTGGCTTACTATATGTGTATTACTGTGTACTGTGATTTTTAAGTAATGGGGGTGACCCTGTCTTTCAACTTGTGTTGATTCCTAGTTTTCCCAAGGCTATCTTTATTCTGTGGCTTTTTGTTTCTGTATCCTTTTTTTATCTGGTTGGTTGGATTACTAGGGGAAACTCTAAATTGGCATTTTTGTAACCTGAGTAGTTTGACAGGTTACTGAGACCTTCTTAGATCCTGTGAGATTTTCCAAGTAAAGAGTGCAGCTACTTAAGCTACTCTACTTGAATTTATGATACTTTTGCTAATAAACATGTACTTTTAAAAATTATAAAACTAGCTCTGAAGCACATTTTCATTTTAATTTGATAACCTAATTTAGCTTCTACAGTCTTGTTCCTGATAGATTTGAATATAGATGTACCTAACAGGATTTATATATCTATTATTTAACCCTAAACACATTCAAGCATTTTGCTAAACATTATTCTCCTCTGGCAAAAGAATACTCAGTTTAGCAAATGACGCAATATTTGTATTAGAAAAGTTGTACTTGAGTATGTATCATAATTACATTATAAAAATCCCTTTTGTATAATAAAATACAATATAATATCTTCATATTTTATTGCCATTCTCAAGAATCTAAATTGCAGAAGTCAGCAGTAAACAACAACAAGCTACGTTCTACTTAAAACATGACATTCAGATCTATTTTCTGTTGTACAAAGGCCATACCACACATACTTGCATGTTGCTTTTAAGAGTTCCTTTGGAGATGAGTTGCTATGGATCACCATTTACTTTCCTCCCCAACCTTTTAAGTTCTGTTTCATTCCATGTAGGCTGTATAGCTAGCAGGAACCTTTAAGATCTAGTCCAATTCCCCAGCTAGTGGTATAGTGGATAAAGCTCTGATTCTGTTAAAAAGAATTGAGTTTAAATCTGACCTAAGATACTAGCCATGTCCCCAAGGGCAGGTTGCTTAACTGCTGTCTGCCTCCGTTTCCTCAAATGTAAACTGTTGATAATAACAGCACCTACCTCCCAGGGTCATTCTGAAGATCAAATAAGATAATCTTTGTAAAGCATTTAGCGCAGTGCCTGGTAGATACTTAATAAATTTTTATTCTTTCCATATTGAATAGATTAGAAAGAAGGAAACTAGTACATAAAGAGGTAAAGTTACTTGTCCATTGTCATGCAGGTAATATGTAGAAAGAGTCAGAATTTGAACTCAGAACTTCTGACCATGAATAATGTTTTTTTCTACACTATACTGCCTTGTAGGACTACTTCAAAAAATTTTCTTCCTTCTGCTCCTCTTGAAACTTTGTCCCCTTACCATGTCACTTGCCAATACACACTAGGTACACAGAAGCTCCCCCTGATAAGATACTCTCATAATAATATGCTCAGATTAACCCTTTCAAAGTTATTTGTTTCATAATTCCCTTCCCTTCCTCCTTTATGTCTCTAGTCAGAACTCCAGTTTTGATCCCAGCCAGGGAGGGGTTAAGTAGGAAGACAAACAGATTCACTAAATTCATTTACAGTGAAGTATTCATGACTTTCAGCCCTCCTTGGATATTAGCTTTTTTTTTTTTTAAAGTTGTTTCTACCCTAACTAAATCTCTTAATAGTTAGAATTTCAGGCATTTTAGGGGTGAGGGGTTTTTGCCTTTTTTTTTTTTTTTTTTTGGAGGGCAGTTGGGGTTAAGTGATTTGCCCAAGGTCACACGGCGCACGCGTGTGTGTGTGTGTGTGTGTGTGTGTGTGTGTGTGTGTGTGTGTGTGTGTGTTTTCCATGTCTGGGGGTAGATTTGAACTCAGGTCCTTCTGACTCCAGGGCCGGTACTCTATTCACTGCACCACCTAGCTGCCCCTCAAAGGTTTATGTTAACAGAACAAGACAAAACTGTGCCCAAACCATATTTTTTAAAGATTGAAAAGTCTTTATGCTATTGTCTTTTGAACTATTTGTTGCATTTTAGTAAATTCTTCCATAAGCTGCTATCCCATCAATAAAAGAAATATTGACTCATCTGTTTTTGTATAAATTCATATTTACCTTGAAGAAAGTAATTTTTATAATATTCATCTATGTTGGCTAGTTAGCTAATCTGTTTCTCTAATCATTATTGTAGTCTAATAGAAATATATTCTCATCTTATAATTCTTTAGAAAGATCATGAAATTCTTCAGTGTTGTCAGATTTATGGAGATTAATTTTCCTAATGCTACCATCTATACCCAATATACCTTCTTTTATGTGAAATTTATAAAGTTAGACAGCTGTAAATAGTCAGACTACCTGTTAGGCCCAATTTAGAGTTCTCCTTTGATCAGTACACTTAAAGAGTTTGAGGCAGCATGTTTTATATCATATTCAGTATAAAACTTCAGAGCAGGGAGTTGGTATTTCCTTTGTATTCCTTTCAGTGCTCAACCCAGATATTAGGTACATACTAACATTAATACTTAATTTTGAAAATACAGGTTGAAAAACCATGAAGAGTATCCCTAGTGAAAACTTACTTGAGAATGCTTATTCAGCAGTCTCAGCTCCCCAGCTCCCCCAGAAAGTAATCAAAAGCCAGACCTAGCCCAGAAAAGGCTCATTGGGAATCAAATAACACAGTCTATATACTAAAGTCCTTATATTTTATTCACAGAACAGTAACCCAGCTCCTTATTCATAATTTTTCATCTTATTTCCCAAGTCTAATAAGCTTGATTGTATTTCTTCTTGCCCCATAGCAGTTGGGAGAAGGGAAGGCATAGAGACAGACAAACTTACAGTATAGACTATGACCAGTAATGGTAATGGATAATGAAGGAAAATATTAAAGTAGTTATAAAAGCATAAAAACCTAGACCTATTTAATGTACTGGGTAAAAAGCCTGACATAATCAGGCCAGAAAAGAATGATAATTGATGCTAGGTCATCAAAAGTAATTGTGTTCTGTATACTCATAAGAAAGCAAGGAATAATGAGATTAATCTTATAAAGATATTTATCAAAAAGAATTAGAAAAGGTTTGGCCTTTGAAGAATAAACTTGAAGTTTCCTAGAAAATTGATTTTGTTAGAACTTTCTGCCTAAATTGTGTCAAAGTGTGTCTCTTTTGGTAAATAAGTTTTGATTCTGCCTTTTATGTGGAATGATACTTCCTTATGCCAAATAAATGAAGTACTGCTGAATTTGCCTTAATTTTCTCATAAATTGTACAGCTTATTTAATAGAGAAGCCCAAACATGCACAAAAAAATTATTCCTTGCCCAGTTAATTCCAGATTCTGATTATTTTTAGTTTATAGTCTCATATCAAATATTAGGATATCCTCTTAGAGGAAAGGTGAGGTTGGGAATAAGGGAACATAAAAAGTTTTGTAAAATTGTGGTAGACGTTATAGATAGCTTACCAGACCTGTGCTGCAGAGGAATGAATAATTATTGAACATTACTTTGTGTTTTATCAAAAAGTCATTGGTACTTACAACTTTGGATTTCATTATTTACCAGCTAAAAGGAATAAAACCTGTGAATTTAATCCATGCATGTTTCTTCATTTTTCTAATAGCCACCTAAAAAGACATCTAAAAAAGAAAAACCTAAACAAAAAACTCCTTCTAAAAGCAAAAAATCTGTAAAAAGTGCCAATGTCAAGAAGGCGGATAGCAGTACCACTAAGAAAAATCAAAATAATTCCAAGAAAGGTAAAAAAACAAGAATCAGCCATTTTTTTCTTATTTTATTATACAATAGTTAAATTTATATTTATTATGAAGGAAAGTGACAAAATATAGGAAGATATTGTTATGTGTCACTAATGTCATTCCCTATTTCTTCTCTTCTGCATGTTGGTTTTTACCAAGAGATAAAGTAGAATAGGTGCTGACCAAGGGAATTACAATCTAGAAAATAAACTGAAGTGTGTTTTGATGGACTTTTAAGAATACTGAAAAGTCACTTTTTGACAGTTTTGTAATTACTAAAGATTGCTTAAAGAACAAATTTAACTGATTTTAGAAAACAGTTCCACCATTCACCTTTTATGGTGATTAGTGAAGTTGATGGAAGATTGTATGTATGCATGCAAATAGTGCAAGCCCAAAATTTACTTATAGATTGTCTTCTGAGAAATAATTGCCTTTCTAGTTAAGAAAATCTTTTGAGTTCTATAATGTTTTCTAAATTTAGAAAGTGAATCTGAAGATAGTTCAGATGATGAGCCTTTAATTAAAAAACTGAAGAAACCACCTACAGATGAAGAACTAAAAGAGACTGTAAAGAAACTTTTGGCCAATGCCAACTTGGAAGAAGTCACAATGAAACAGATTTGCAAAGAGGTATGTGTATATATTTTTGAGTATTTGCTATTTTAGTTAATAAATTCCTTGAAGTCCTTTTTTCTTTAATAAGTTGCTTTCAGATTCTAGTATGCCATTTGGGACAATTATATAGAAATCTTAAGCACAGATTAAATTTTGTGTAATTTTTTATTTATTCATTCATTCGTTTTTAACATTCAGTTTTTAAAGTTTTGAGTTCCAGATTCTCCCCCTCTAACCCTTCCTCTACCACTTGAGAAAAGCAAGCAATATAATACCTGTTGTACATGTGAAATCATGCCTAGCTATGTTGCCCCCCTGCTCCTTCCTCTCAAAATGCAAAAACAATAAAGAAGACGGAAAAAGAAACACTTCAGTCTTCCCTCAGAGTTTGCCTCAATTCTTTCTCTAGGGTAGCTAACATGTTTTATCATTGAGTCTAATGGAATTGTCTTGGATCATTGTATTGATTAGAGTAGCCAGTGCTTCCATAGTTGGTCATCATTACAAGATTATTACTTTGTACAGTGTTCTCCTGGTTTAGTTCAGTTCACTTTGCACCAGTTCATGTAAGTTTTCCCAGGTTTTTCTGAAATCATCTTGATTGTCATTTCTTATAGCACAATAGGATTCCATCACAATCATATACCACAACTTTTTCAGCCATTTTCCAATTGATGGACATCCCTTCAATTTCCAGTTTTCTGTTACCACAAAAAAGGGCTACTATAAATATTTTTGTACAGATAGGTCCTTTTTCCCTTTTCTTTGATCTTTTTGTAATACAGATCTAGTAACGGTATTGCTGGATTAAAGGGTATACACAATTTTATAGGCTTTTGGGCATAGTTCTAAATTGCTCTGTAGAATGATTGTAGAGTGATCACATCACCAGTAATTCATTCATATTCCTGCTTTTCAGCATCCTCTCCAGCATTTGTCATTTTAATTTTCTGTCATGTTAACCAGTCTTCTAGGTGGGAGGTGGTACCTCAAGAGTTTTAGTTTGTATTTCTCTATAATCAGTAATGATTTAAGAGTATTTTTCATATGACTGTTGATAGCTGTAATTTCTTTTTGACCTGTTTTTGGTATACTCTGTGAGATGTTGGTCTGTGACCAGTTTCTGCCAGAATGCTTTACAGTTTTCGTAGTAATTTTTGTCACATAGTGAGTTCTTGCCCCAAAAGCTCAGATCTTTGGGCTTATCAAAGGCTAGATTATGTGGTTATTTACTACTATATATTGTGTCCATCCACACTCTATTTCTTAATCAGTACCAGGGACATTTTGTATAATTAAAAGTTTTATTATATAAGTTGTTTAGCCATAGAAAGCTTGTACTTTACTGATACTGCTTGTTTAAATAAAGCTGCCTCACTGTGTGATGAGGAAACATAGTATTTCAGGCTGTAGTATTAATATGTCATCAAACTTACTACCTAATACTTATTAAGTAGCTATGCTGTGATTTTTGAAGAGCTCTGCAAATGTCTTGGATTTGAAGTTGTATAGAATCTTAATGGTTTGTCCAAGTTCACATAACTAATTAGTAGCAGTGTTAGAAAGAGGCCCCAGGTCTCCTGGCCTTGAATCCCCTGTTCTGTATGCTGCATCGTCACTTTATTGTTTTTGCAAACTTGTAATCTGTTTTATGGGCAGCTAAGTGGTCCATGGATAGAGTGCAGGACCTGGAGTCATGGAGACTTGAGTTAAAATTTTAGCCCCTGACACACACTAGCTGTATGACCCTGGGCAAGTAATTTAGTTCTGTTTGCTTCAGTTTCCTCATCTGTGAAATGAGCTGGAGAAGGAAATGGCAAAACCCCTCCCAATATCTTTGCTGAGAAAACCTCAAATGGAATCAAGAATCAGACACTGAATAACAACAAAATCTGCTTTAGAAAGACTTCCATTTAAGGTGATGAAAACTATGTTTATAAAACTTCAAGAGTAAACTTCTGTTTTCTAATAATTTCATTGCAGAAATACCTTTTATTGCTTGGTAGTGCTAACTAACCTGCATTGAAGTATTATTTTAAATTGGTCCTCAGATCTAGATATTAGTATTTTTATTATTGTTGTTCAATCATTTCAGTTGTGGCTGACTCTTTGTTGACCCCATTTGGGGTTTTTTTGGCAAAGATACCAGAGTGATTTGTCATTTTCTGCTCTAGTTCATTTTACAGATGAGGAAACTGAGACAAACAGGCTTGAATGACTTACCCAGTGTCACGGAGCTAGTAAATGTTTGAGTTCAGATTTGAATTTAGGTCTTCCTGACTTCCAAGTTCAGCACTCTGTCCACTGTACCGCCTGGCTGCCCAACTGTAATATTGCATTATACTAAAAGAAAAATTCTAATACCCCTAAGAATATGGTTCGGCATGGACCCCCAATTATAGCAAAACTAATGCATTTTCAGGTTTATCTTTCATCAAGGAAAATAAACATAAGTATTAGAATGCATTCTGTAATTTTTTTTAAAATGACAGTTTCTATTTGTGACATAGTAGAAAAAAGAAGTAAGAAGGCATTATAAGAAGAAATTTTGTGATAATAGTCTGAACTATAATCTATGGAGTAGTCAAACTCTTTAGATCACATACATTGTTAAATATTATTTTAAACAAAAATCATAGTTTTAGTAAGGTTATAAATGTATTTTGCTAGAAGAGAGGAAATGTGTAATGTTAAAACTTATTAATTTTTACCATGCATTTATCAGTACTTGTATCTGGTGAATTACTAATCTTTCTTACATGAAGGGTACAAAATATATATTTTCATGATGTAGTCTTGTTCTTTTTCCTTTGTTGCTTTCCATAGGTATATGAAAACTATCCTGCTTATGATTTGTCTGAAAGAAAAGATTTCATTAAAAAGACTGTTAAAGAGGTAACTACTTTAATTTTTGCCAAATTTGATTACATTTTATAATACTAGAACATTAATCTTGCCTTAATTCTTCTCAGAGTATTTTCTTGTCCATTCCAACTTCATCCTCTTTAATCCTGTGAACTGAGCAAGTTGTTAATATCACCATTTGACAGATGAGGGGACTGAGAGGTACAGGAAGCTTGTGACAACTAAGACTGTAACTTAGAGGACCTCTTGGTCTATACTTCTATTTTCATTCCACACACTTGCTATTATTCTCTTGTATTATATCATTGTGGTTTTTCCTTTCAAATAAGTAGAAGAATGTATGATACATTTCTGTCCCTGTTGCATACATAATTTCTTGAGGAAAGAAAGAATATGTGAATATATGAGAAAACTTATTTGCATGCTGCCATTAAGAGCTCTTCTTCCTACATGTCTTTTACTAAGGTTAATCTTTTTCCCTTCTGGCAACATACTATACATTTCTCTCTTTTCTTTACCCCTACAAGAGTGGATCTCAAGGTTCACATGTGGGCCTCTAGAGGTCGTCAAGTGCAGCCCTTGGAATCCAATTATGTGCTATTTTTATTCAGTCAGAGAGCTGCACTTGAGGATCTAGAAGGCCACATATGGCCTTGAGGCTGTAAGTTCCCCACCCCTGTGAAAAACATATACATTGACTCTCCCGCCCCATTTCTCTCTCCCTCTCGTCACATCTCTTCCCCTCCCCTCTCTCATACACACAGATAGAAAATAATTTCTGAGTATAGGAATCTGATATCTTTCTTTTTCATTTCAGTTAATTTCATGAGACAGAAAATTTATAAAGGCTGCTGATTTGGATTGTTCCCGTGAATTCAAAGATCTGATAAACACCAGCAAAAAGAATGTATTTCCTTTTCTAAATCTTTGTTGGTTAAGCATTGTGTTAAGCAGAATTGACTGCTGACTTCGTGTCATAAGTGTTATGTAAAAATTTGTTTGAGTTCACCCTTTTAAATTGCATTTCCATGCGGTTTTATTAGTTAAGATTTTTGCATGCCAATGAATGTTCCCTGCTTTTTTTATAGTTGTGTATTTTGTACATTTTGGATTTCTTTATATAAGGTAATGGACTCCTGGACTATTGTAGCTTTTAGTGTGCTTAATATTAATAGCTTGCTAATGAAATGCTTTTAATAATCAAGTAGAGGAAAAGTTGTAACTATTGGCATCTTATATATGCAGAGTTTGGGTTATTGCAGTATTTGGTATAGAAAATATTTTGAATACACATTCTGACTAATAATCTAAACTTAGGGTAGTGTGTTCATTATATTCAAGATACACAGTATACATGCTATAAATATTTGGGTGACTAAATCTGAACTATCTCTTCTTACATATGTACTGCAAATTATCAGCATGATAAAACAATTGGCATAGACGTTATTTTTGTACTTTAAAAAAAATTTGTTGTATATAAGGTTTTCCTATTTCTTTGTGCAAATCAATTTTTAAATCTATGTATCTTTAGAATTATAACATGAAGTGTCAGTGTTTTGCCAGAATGCTATGATGAAGCAGAAGTGGAAGTTATGAAGATAAAGCTGAAGGAGTAGTTAGTTTACTCATTCTTTTCCACTTAGTCCTGTTTTGCTTAGGAAGTATAATCTGCCTGTAGCTAGCTATACAATATGACTGCAAATGCATTTTATATTTCAAGGATTAACTTTAGCACATATATAAATCAAAAATGCTTCAGAAACTTTGGAGAAAGGCTCAGATGAGTATAATCACCTCCAGCTCATAATAAACTTGAACTCAGTTCCCCTTTAGCTTACTTTTGCCCACATAAAATATATTAATATTCACAGGAAACAGACTACTTTTGTAGTAATGATGTAGAAGTAAAACAAATGCCAAATGAAGATAATGTAGTTACATAGTATTTGTCAGCAGCAGACCCCTGTGACTAAAAGTATTGCTCAAAAAAAGCCAATAGTACATTTATTTTCACATTAATGGATAGGTATGTCACATCAGGGCTGTTGGGAGTATAAAATTTTTGGCCAATCAAGAAGTTTGTTGATCTCAACAGAAGGAATCATTTCTCTTATATGTGATTCTTCATGAGACTAAAATAACACATTTTATTTTATATAGACCATATCTTAAATCATTTTGCCAGATCTAATTCTGAAACAGTTTTGATTTGTTAAAGGGAAACATTTGGTCTTTGAAGCATTTGAGTAAGAAGCATTTCATTGTCTTTGCATCAAGGTACAATGTAAATTACTGAAATGTTGAGTTTGAATAGTGTTTTCCATGTGGCATACCGGCACTTGTGTTTCCTTTTAATAGGAAGTTATGTTGACTTTTTTCTTGGATGAAAGTTATTAGACAAGGGTATGCTTAATTCAGGTGACTGGAATAAGCTACTTTAAACTAATCTTAAAGCAGATCCCAAAACTGACTTCCGATTTTAAAATAAAATTTCACCTTTTTTCCCTGTGAAACTTGTCAGTGAAAAAAATTAAAATTGTGAGTACTGAATGTTATATTTGGTCTTTTGCATTTGATTTTTATACCCTGTTTCTTGTTGTCTTTTGGAAAACTAATTGTAGGAATTATACTGAATAAAATTTATTGCTTTGTGTTTTTAGTAAATATAAAAAACTTCAGCCTTTTCTAAAAAACATCTCATCCAAAACCCTTAATTACTTGACATTTTTTTCTACTTTAAGGAGAAAGTTGCAATGCTATTTAACCCTGAGAAGCTAATGGTCCACAACAAAGTTTACTCTCAGGGACTATATGAATTCAACCCAAGTCTCAGCCTTCTGTATGTACAATGATAATATTTAAAATAATGACCCAGAGATAAAGTTATTTAGTATATTGTACTTAGGTTACATTTTAAGAAGAGTTTTTAATAATTTCAGATGAAAGGAGTTTGATTACTCGAGGGTTTACTGGTATAATAACATAGGTTTCATCTGTGGTCTTACATTTCTTTATATGAGGTAATCTCTTGAGAGTGTTTAACTTTAATGGATTTTTTTATGAAATTCTTCTAATATTTTGACACACAAGCCACTCAAAAGTGTTCCACTTCAAGGATTGAGAGATATGTAATTCCTTTATCTGATCATAATCATTGCATTTCTCCCTGCCAAATGTATTCATTTTCCCTCCTAGCAATCTTTCCTCCTCAGTACTTTGCCAGGCTGTCATCCCTGCTTTGGCTTCACTCTGCTTCTTTCCCAGTCTTAAACTCTTTGTGAATCAGTTCAGTTCTACACTTGTCTTTTTTTTGTATTTATTTAATTTTATTTTTCCCCAGTTACATGTAAAAACAGTTTTTAACATTTGTTTTAAAACTTTGAGTTCCAAATATTTTCTCTTTGTCCTCTCCACCTCCCACCCTATGCCCCATCGAGAAGGCAGGCAATTCGATATAAGTTATACTTGATACACTTGTACCCTTGAATCCCTTTTCTCCTTGACTTGACCCTTTACCAAATAACGAGCTCTGGATTATGCCTACTCCCTGCCTCTAACAGTCCTCCTTTTTGGGGCACAGTTGGGCGACTACTAACTAGGGCAATTACAAATTTGGTCAGTTACAAATCAGTTGGGCACTACTTTTACACCTCTCTGACTGGTTCTTTTTCTGTCTTCTACATCAACTGTTCTGAGTTTCTGCTCTGTAGGATAGTCTGGATAAAGAGGAGCAGAGCCACATAAGGATAGCAGTTAAAACTTTTAGTAGAAGAGAACAGATGCCAACAGGGAACAGTCTCAGTGTATATGGACCCCTGTGCCCTGATTCATGGGCAACATCCAGTGGAGTGATTGGATTTGGAACTATGAAATAGTTATACCCTGGGTGAAGGCCCAGAGCCCCACAGGACCTAATCTTATATCCAGTGTTAGAAAAAGAGCCAGCTGGCATCAATAAGAGACTGTAGCATCATCCATAGGGCAAGATAGTAGTACATTGGGGACCATTGAAATTATATTTTCTAAATTGTTTTAGTGAGGAATGAGGGGTAGAAATATACAAAACTTAATTCTAACTGTACCATATAGCATGAAGTGTAGTGAGAAAGGTAAAGGTAATGCCTGTCTCAATATATATGCATATTGTGGTGGGAGGAATAATACTGTTAAGGGTTTTCATCGGTTCACATGCTGTCCTCAAACTTACCATGTAAATCCCTTATCTCATATTTTACCAAATAAACCCAAAACTATTTGTTGAGAGCTTGGTCTTCTCTCTTTATGTCATAATCTCCTACCATTCCTTTATTTTTTTTAAATTTTTATGTTTTGGAAGGTGAAGGCAGGGTAACTGGGGTTCAGTGACTTGCCCAAGATCACACAGCTAGTAAGAAGTGTCTGAGGCTGGATTTGGACTCAGGTCCTTCTCACTCCAGTGCTGGTGCTCTGTTCACTGTACCACCTAGCCATCCCTCCTACCATCTCTATAATTACTGCATTCTGATGAAGAAAAAGCCCATTTCTTTCCAAAGCCAACTCCTCTACATGTATTCTTGTTTCCATATCCAACTACCTCTAGTAGACTGGCCACACTAGTATATGTCCACTCTAACTTTGTGTATTCTTATTACATCTCCATTCTTTGGGGAGGGAAAAAACCCTATAGATCCCTCCTTAGCTTCAACCCTATGTCTCCTCAGCTATCTTCATGAAAGAACATCTACATTTGGTGCCTCTACTTTTCCTATTTTCTTAACCTCTGCAGTCTGGCTGTCAGTTTCACTTCCATTTTTCTTGTTTTTCCCCACACACGGTTGCCAAAGTGATTTTCCTAAAGTCTGAATTGAATCATATAATATCCTCATTAATGGCTTCCTGTTGTCTTTAGGATTAGATATAAACTTTTCTGTTTGCCATTAAATCTTTTCACAATCTACCCTTTTAGCCTTTCCAGTCTTCCTCTCTATACATTTTGCACTTCAGCCTGCTTGTTATTCATTGTACACAAAATTCCCATTTTCCATGCCATGACACTGGCTCTTTCCACATGTCTGAAATGCACCCCATCCTTATCTCTGCCTCTTGGAATCCCTGGTTTACATCAAGATTCAAGTGATGTCTTTTGACTGCAGCCTTTCCAATTCCCTCAAGCTGCTAGGGCCCTCTCCACACATATTTACATGTTGTCTCCTTTGTTAGAATGTAAGTTTCTTGAGGGCAAGGACTTTCACTTTGATCTTTATATCTCCATCACTTAGAACAGTGCCAGGCACATAGCAGTTGCCTAATAAATGGTCTATGAATGATCATTTGTTTGGTAGATCCTGCCAGAATTTAGAATCTTCTGGCATTGTGTTCAAGAACTAGGGAGCACCTCTGTACCGTGACGAAGCATACCTTTAATAGTGAGGTAAAGAAATTATGATGCAGAATGTTATAGATAGACTTAGATGTGGACTGTGCCAGTTAGCTTGAAATTGGAATGAACAGGATAACCCATAGCATTTACTTCACAGTTTTCAAAAGGTGGGTATACACTGATGTAAGAGTCAAAATATTTCCAATAATGATCTACTTATTGATAAATTTCGCTGCTCTCTCCTCAGTGGTTTAGAGATGACAAATTTGGTACTGTGACTGTTCTTTATGTTAATAGTTATCAGAAATAACAGGGTTCCAAGAGAAAATATTGGGGGCTTTTGTTAAATATATGCTGGAATAGAAAATAGGCACCAATAGATTCCTTTTATATCATTCTATTTAAGGAATGGTATCATACCTTAATTTCTTCTTTGTGTTTTTGAGTGTTTTAATTATGTTTTTGTATGAGTGAAGAACATCAAGAAGACTTTTGGCTGGGCAATAGAGTTTGGGAAAGGGTTGAAGGAACTTCTTCTGTGAAGAACTTTTTGATGATGTCTCTCATGACATGCAGTGAAGATAACATCTTACAGGAAGGTGACAAAAATTTCAAAGTTGTTTCCAAAAGCTTTCTAGAAATGATGAATGTTTGATAGTAGCCCCAGAAGTAGCGTGATGAAGTAGAAAAAGCATTAAACTTGAACTTAAAAGTTTGAATATTTTTTTTTTTTTGCTTTTTGGAGGGCAATTGGGGTTAAGTGACCTGCCCAAAGTCACACAGTTAGTAAGTGTGTCAAGTGTCTGAGGCCTCATTTGAACTCAGGTCCTCCTGACTCCAGGGCCAGTGGCTCTACTCATTGCGCTACCTAGCCGTCCCAAAAGTTTGAATCTGTTTTAATACCAATTTTGTAACTTTGTGCAGGTAATATATAGGGTTGGAAAAGTAGGTTGGGAGGGTCAGGTTGTGAAGCACTTTAAATGCCAAACAGGAGTTTTATATTTGATCCAAGAGTCAATACACGAGCAATTTGAGTAGAGGTGTGACAGACATGTGCTTTAGCAAAGTCACTGGCAACTAGAGAAAGAAGACCAGGAAGGGGCAGTAGACGAGATGAGGGGTGATGACGGCCTGAAGTTCTAGCTATGTGAGTAGGGAGAAGGGACTGTATTTGAAATGTGGAAATGGAAAGGACAGGATTTGGCAAAGTCCAATGTGGGATGAGTAAAATGTGAAGCGTATAGGCTTAGTGAACAAATAAAAAAGCATTTCTTAAGCATTATGTACTAGCACATTACACTTAGAGCTGAGGATACAAACAGAAAAGTGAGTCACTACTCTCAAGGGAGTTCACATTCTAATTGAAGGAGAAAACACAAGAGGATTCAGCTGAAGGATGGATAAGTTCTAAGGGTTCCAAGGAGTTACAGATACGCAAGTCAGTAGCAAAATATCAGTTCTGGAGGGCATAGTAAGACACATGGGAAAGACTGGTGGTCCTCCACTTATTGGAAGGTTTATAGTTGATGATTCCTTACTCATCCAAAGAGTGAGGAGCTAACATGCACTCCATACTGTGAGGAGGGCCTGAAGGGAGCTGGCCTACCACTTTGGGGAAAGGAGAAAGTAGAGATTTTAGGTTTAGGGCAGGGAGGAGAAAGGACCATGAGCAATAAGGTTGAGGGATAGCACCTTGTGGCACTAGAGTTTTCTAGTGCCCAGGTGGGATCTGAGTGGTCTGAAGGAGGTGAGTATAACAACTGAGATTAGAAACCTAGGGGACGGGAAGATTGATGGCACACAACAGAACTAGGGATATTTGGGAGTGGGTTTTTGAAAGATAATGTGATGAGATTTGCCATGCAGATTCCAGCCTCTCCTAATTTGCTTATTCTATGTGACTGTCCCACCCAAAATGCAAAAGGTAGGGAGAGGGAAGTGGTTCCCAGCAGTTACAGCCATGAGTCTGCAGCTCCTTTTCTGTGGGGCTGCTGAAGCAGCATGAGATGATCTGGGACCCAGTGAGTGGGTTACCCAGTGGACCTGTGCAGGCTGCTGAGGGTGCTTGTTTGGGAACTTACACAGGGATGGGAGGTTTAGTGGGGAAGTGTTGGCCAGATATGAGTGATGGCTAGAGGAAACTGTATTGGAGAAGCTCTATTCCGGACAATTAAGACGAGATGCAACCCACTTTCCCATCATGTGAATGGCTGAACACACACTGCTTGGGGTCATGCCATGACTGCCCATTTTGGAGACCATTTTCTAGCCTTCATCTTTAGCTCTTATTCACAACAGTTGCATGATTTTGTTGAATGCTTTGCTAAAATCTAAGCAGTCTGTATACATGCACACACAAGGGAATGAAGAATGCATTCCTCTGAACTCAGTCTAATAACCATCTAAAGAGCACATGAGGTTAGTCTGCATAACTTACTCATGAAGAAGTTATACCAGGCAGCTAGGTGATGCAATGGAAAGAGCACCTATACCTGGGACCCTTCCTGTACTTGGAGTCTGAAAGACCTGAGTTCAAATTCTGCCTCTGACACTTATCTCTGTGACCCTGGGCAAGTCACTTAATGTCTCAGTTTCCTCATCTGTGAAATGGGGATAATTGTAACTACTTCCCAGAGTGACGATGACACAAAATGAAGTACTCAAAAAGCTCTTTGCAAGCCTTTATAACTATATGTAGCCCTTAATAAAGTCATATATAAATGCTAGCTATATTTTTTTTTTGCTTTTTTTTGGCAGACAGTTGGGGTTAAGTGACTTGCTCAAGGTCACACAGCTAGTTTTTTGTGTTAAGTGTCTGAGGCCAGATTTGAACTCAGGTACTCCTGACTCCAAGGCCGGTGCTCTATTCACTGCGCCACCTAGCCGCCCCTAAATGCTAGCTATTATTATAATGGCTTTGTGACCATCGCTTCTTTTTCTAGTTGTTAACCATTCTTTCAAAATGTTCTAAAATTTTACAAGAAATTGAAGACAAGTTTCTAGACCTACAGCTTACAGATTTCAGTTTTGTTTTTGTTTTAAATAAGGACATGTCCCTTTCTAATTCAGTCCTACATTTATCATTCACCAGTCATTCAAAAATCACCAATGTTAAGCTAGTTTTAACTAATAACTGATTTTAATTAATCATTTATTAGCACCTGAGAATATTGTCCACTTGGGATTAGTGATCTGATCTCATTAAGTGCAGCTAATTTTCTCTCTTGGTTATCAGAATCCCTTATTAGTTTTGCTCTCTTTTCCAGTCCAAAAAAACCATTTTCCTTGGTAGAAAAAATTGTAAGTTGGACATCTCTGCCTTCTCTTTGCTGTCAGCTATCCTAACTTCAGTCCATCCTGCACCCTGTGGATCCTCTTTTCCCATGTATAGCTATCCTTTTCCCAAGTATTTGCTATCCTTATCTTTCCTCACCAGGCCCAGTTCATTCTAAGCTATTGGATTCCTGACATTTTTACAGGATCATACTATACTTTTATATTTTAATTCATACTTTGAATCAAGGCATAAACTTCATTTTTTTTTAAGTCAACTTGTTCACTCTAAATTTTATCCAGTAAAATGCTAATCTGCTTCCTTAATGTGTCATGGGATCTTAACCCTGGGATCTTGAAGGTTATGCCAGCACTCAGCTGGAAAGTGTTCAGGGATGCAATGATAGATTGTTACCTGAGCACAAGCCTATGTTCTAAGAGGCTTATAACTGAACTTATAGATTTTCGTGAACATATCAATTCCTGAAAAATTATGTTAAGTCCAGCACTCACAATACTGAAATCACAGATTCTTTATGTGGGGTTTTCATGAAAGTTTTGCAAATGTACTTCAGTTATAAAGATTATCAGCCTAGTGATATGAGGAGCAGTAAAAGGGATACTCATATTAGTAAGAGTAGTTAAGCTGGGTTAAACTTTTTAAACTCATGGAAGGATGGTATGGATGTATAAATCCATCTAACCTTAATGGTCTGAACACTGATTAGAAATACATATAGACATTTTGCAAAAAAAAAAAAAAGCAGACATTTCCAGTTTTATTAGGTATCTTTAACATAGTCACACAACAAGAGATCATGCTCTGCATTCAAACAATATACTTAAAAAAATATTCATTGCATATTTACAAGTCTTTGTAGACAAAATGGAAAAACATGCACATTAACTCTCAAGACTGAGAAAAAGAATACTGTGGCCTGTTAAGTAACAAAGCCTCAAACCACAGCCTATTAGTTTCTGAAACATTAAATGTTTTAAAATATAAACATTTACTAGAATTTTCCATTTAGGCATGTTTGTCCCCACAACTTAAAAAATACAGTTTTTAAATGTCCTTATACACCAACACAATAATTTAGTTTTGTGTGTGTGTGTGTGTGTGTGTATGTGTAGTATTTCAAACATGATGCTTTGCACCGATCATTTAACTCCTGCTATACTTTTAATATGCTCAATAATTTAAAGTGTAATAATCCAACTAGTGCCAATGTTCTCTTACAGATAAACATAGAACCAACGATGAAAGTAATTATAGCTGACTTAGATCTGAATATTAAACAGAAATGTTTAGGTTATATCCGTAAGATTCAAGTTTTAAATCATTGAAAAGCAGGTTAAATTACCATGTTTGGATTAGAAAAAAAAATCTAGTTTTCCATATTAAATTGTATTCACACTGAGACAAATAACACAAAGTAGCTTTCCTTCATTGAGTCTCTTTACAAGGTAAACCTCCTGAAAATATGTTTTAAGTAACATTAGTATAAGCACTCTATAATCAAAATAAGTATTCGTTGTGTTTCTAGGGTGTGAGGGTGGGTGGGGGTAGGATGGGGTAAATTTAAAATGTGGGGAGGAATCTTAGGAAAATCTGACATTTTTCTTTAATTTTCCACTGGACCTGCCTATGGAATATTCTGAACAGAGATCTATTAGAAGATATATTCCAGTTCTTTGTGTCTTATTTCTAGCAAAAATCTTTTCTAAGCTTTATAAAAATTATCTTTTCAAATCTTTAATAGTGATTGCCATACTTAAGGATATTTCAAGTATATTAACCATGAAATCTGGCTTCAAAAAAAGAGCCTTTTTAATGCCACTTTAATACAAAAACTAAATAAAGTTTATTTCCAATTCTCAGTTATTCAGGCTAATTTCCTAAGCATTCAATAGTTTGAGAAATTTGCTCTTGAGAAGAAGAGATTACTTTTGGCTCTCTTGCAAATGTGACTGAACAGATTGAATATGTTTTATCATAAAAGATTAATAAAATTTAAATACCCTCCAAGTAGCCAACAGGAAGAAATATGTACAGTACAAAAAATAGTCTCAGAGTTTCAGCTTATCTTTGATTAAAGCAAAGATCTGCATAATACCAGTCTTTGTTATCCAAGCCGTAAATAAAAGCTTAGTTTAAGGGAGATACAAAAGTCTTAAGGCTCATGTGGTAAAGAGGATGAATTTTCATGATTTAGATTCATGGCTACTTCCAGGTTGTTCATTGATTCCTTTAACTTCTCACCTTTTGAAGGTAACAAGTCGGATGGATGAAATACAAATTTGAAGTAAGTCTCCAACCATGAACCTTACTTTAAGACACAAGGTCATTCTATGTCCATAGCCTTACTGTGTGGTGCACAAAGGGCTACAGGCATAGTGTGAGCTAGTTAAGAGGAAAATAAAGTCAAATATAAGTGCTAACAATCATTTTCTGTGGCTAGTGCTTCCCGCACATATTTAGTGCTACACAATATACATCAAAATGTCACAATTTCTGGTATCCAAAAAGTTTAAGTGAAACAGTGTCCATCTTTGTTTGCAATGTTTTTCCCCTTAAGAGAAAGACCTGGGTCCAGAGAAAATTAGAATTAAAATGCTGCTATCTTGCTTGCTTCTCGAACACCACTCAAGTATGCCCCTGTGACTGTTTGTGGAAAGTGCCTATTTGTTGCCTGTAACAAAGAAAATGAGATCAGATATAAAGAACCAAGGTAATAAAGTAAAACATGCTCCAAAATTACAATTATACATGCTCTCACAAAGCAAGGGGAAAGATCAAAGATAATTTGGCAGGGCTTAAGTGAAAAATCGAGTTTTACTCTATAGACATATACCATATAAGATCACTTTCCAACCAACAACACTTTACAGTATTGTTTGAATTAGATTATAGCCAAACTCCATTATAAATCTCATTATGCAATCAACAACAATATAAACTGACCACTGCCCATTTACCAACATGGTACCAACAGCCCTCTGCAAGGTAATTTCTCCTGACATGGTATTTTTGTTGAACCAATTAGCAACATTAGAAGGGACATTCTTGTACTGGAAAATACCAAGGTTACAGAGTGAACATGAACATCCGAACACCTAGCAAGTATACACGAAGTATGAACATACTCAACTAGGACATTTTTCTAGATGTTATCACAACTCTATCTGGTACACATCCCTATTTGTTTAGTTAATTGTTCGCTGGTCCTAGGTAGGCCCACAGGACATTTCATTAGCAATAAAATTGACCAAATGTGGTTGGAGGTTGGGGAATCAAGTCACATACCTCACCAGCAAAAAAAATGGTTCCTTGTATATCTTCTGCTAGGATGTCATAAGCTTCACCACTTCCACCTGTCTTTACAAAACTATATGCCATCTGGATCCATGGTTCTGTGTTCCATCGAGTAACAAAGAAATTTACTGGGTCTGGTATTTCCTGTGTTGACCAGAAATTTAAATAAAAAAGAAATCATACCAAACAACTGGAGTTGAAATGAAATACTGGGAGGCATGGAGGGAGAGACATTCATTTCCTTACAGGTAAGCCTTTCTTTGTATGCTCTCCTGAAGTTAAGAATCTTATGTCCTGACTAAGGGACTTCAGTTGCAAAAAAGTGTTGTTTGGAAACTAGAGGGTAGTGGGGGTGGGGAAGGGAAAAAAAAAAAAGCAAAATTGATATTGGGTGGGAAAACAGTCAAATTAGACTAAAAATATTTCATATAGTTCTTTGCAATCAGTTATAAGCAAAGATGGTCCTGTAAATAATTGTCTTTGATTAAACAATAGTCTACAGACCCACTAGTATAGTGGATAGCGAGTTAACCTCAAAGCTGGTAAGATTTGGGTTCCAGTCTCACCTCTGACACATAATGGCTGTGTAACCCTGAACAAATCACTTCACCTCTGCATGCGCAGGGCAACTGTCTCCTGACTAGAAGTTTCAGAGAAAGGACTAACTTGCAGAGGTAGACATGGGAGTTTCCTCTTCTGGCAATTCCCTATATATCAATGAAACCACAAGTTCAGTCCCTAAGCCTTATTTTATGGGCCCCCACCAAAATAGGAAATATGCTAGATATTAGCATATTTCTAAATAAAAAAATAAAATACGCTATGTAAATATATATGTAAATAAATAAGATAGGCTACATAAATATGTAAATTAATAAATAAAATAGGTTATGTAAAATCTTCATAACTGTTAACGAGGCAGTTTCCTTATGATAATCCTGTGATGTAGGAAGCATGAACTATTATCATCCCCATTCTTAAATAAACTGAGTGTAAAAAGTGAAGTGACTTGCCTAAAATCCTACAGCAGGTATAAGACCAGCAGTTCTTAACCTGTGGGTTATATGTTCAATCTGTAACAATGAAAATATATCCTGCAAATCAGATAGATTCATAACAGTAGCAAAATTACAGTGATGAAGTAGCAATGAAAATAATTTTATGGTTGGGGGTCACCACAACATGAGGAACTGTATTAAAGGGTTGCGGCATTAGGAAGGTTGAGAACGACTGCATTAGACTGGGGGGACTCAAGCCTGGGTGGGCTAATTTTGAGTCCAAAGTTTCCCACTCCAGAAGCAGCTGGGTGGTGCATCAGGAAGACGCGAGTTCAAATCCAGCATCAGATAATTACTAGCTGTGTGCCCTGGCTAAGTGATTTAACCTTTGCTTCAGTTTCCTAAACTGTGAAATGGGGAAGCAGCTCCTACCTCTCAGGGTTGCTGTGAGGATCAAATGAGGAACTATTTGCAAAGTGCTTAGCTCTGTGCCTGGCACACTTACTAAGTCCTTCTTTCCCTCCACTCTTTCTTTCCTGCCTTCCTTCTTTCCTCTTAGCATAGTGTCTGCCACAAAGTAGGTGCTATGTGTTTATTCTCTTACCTACTTTCCCACTATATTCAATTTTTAACTCACTACCAGAGGATACTGAAGAAAGTACTAGGGAAAAATTGTAAAGACTAATGTGTGTACATGTTGTCATGTGTATAAGTAAACACACCCAAAGACAGTAAACAAATCCCCACTCCTCCTACATCCAACCCTATCAGAACCTGTCCCAGTCCCAAAGAGTTTCAGCTTCTACATGCTTGTAAAGCAGTGGTTTTCAATCTTCCCTATGCTGTCACCCTTTAATACAGTTCCTCATGTTGTGGTGACCCCCAACCATAAAATTATTTTCATTGCTACTTCATCACTGTAATTTTGCTACTGTTATGAATCTATCTGATTTGCAGGATATATTTTCATTGTTATAGATTGAACATAACCCACAAGTTGAGAACTGCTGTAAGGGAAAGAAGGCAGAGGGCTTGAAGGAATAGGCATCCTAAATTAGAATTTTTTAATGCATTTTCCCTATAGAAACCTTATAAATGATGGTGAGATGATAAAGTACTATTAGAAAAGCTACTGGAATGGGAAGTTGAGTGGTCAAGGGTCTAATCTTGGCTCTGCTACTATGTGACTGTGGGTGAATCATTTGTACTCTCTGGGAATATTTCTTCTTATATAAGTTATGGACTAGATGACCTCCATCATCCCTTCTGTAACAGCAATCAGTTTAGTAGATACTTAGCCCTTAGTAACTTAGGGCTAAGTATGGAAAGTGTGATTGTCCTGTTCCCTGTTGAGAATGTATGAACTCCCCTGTTGACAGGGAAGAAGGGTATTGGTTAAGACAGGAAGCCAGTATGTGTATATAAAATAGAATTCCAGAGACAGAGACAGAATTGGAATTTTCCTGCTGGAAGAAGCAGGATTGTCTCAGCATCTGGGAGCTGGAAGGCTGGACTGAAGAAGTGAGTTGGAGGGGTGGCTAGGTGGCGCAGTGAATACAGCACTGGCCCTGGAGTCAGAAGTACCTGAGTTCAAATCCGGCCTCAGACACTTAACACAAAAAACTAGCCATGTGACCTTGGGCAAGTCACTTAACCCCAACTGCCCTCCAAAAAGAAAAAAAAAAGAAGTGAGTTGGAGTTTCTTGAGAGAGAGAAGCATGACCAGGATAAGACTTTGTTTGTTCATGGCCTGGCCAATCCTTGAGTTCCAGGCAAGAGAAGTGGTGAAGGGTTTGAGATGTGCTGAACCCTGTGAACTTCAGCGTGTGTCAGGGACTGCCCTGAGGACTGGACAAGGACCTGGGAGCTGTCTGCTTCTGAATCCAGGTGACTGTTTGGTGGATTCAGGAGGGAGCTGGGACCATGGAAGGGGATCCAGGGAATCAGAGAGACCACCCAGAGTCGAGGTGAAGAAAAGGCCTCCCTTTGGAGGAAATTAAGGTTTGCTGGATACCAAGGGGTAGAGGGTTTGTGTGGTTTTTATAATGACTGTACTAGTGATTAATGATATTTAGTAACTGTGAATCTAGATTAGTGACTGATTAAGTTAGTGGTTGCCCCATGAATGGAAGATTGATATATTGTGAATTGATTGAATGATTAAGTGAAGAAGGTTTCCCCCTTAGGGAAACCAGGTGCTTATTCTTTTGTTCCTTATTCTAAATATTGTGGCCACTGTAGTGAAAACTGTGTGGCCATTCTAATGTTAAGCTGTTATGAACACCATATTGTGATTTTCTGTGATAAGATGTAATGTTGTAAATATTGTGAATGTTTGCCTTGATCTGTAATGGAACAGAGTGTTCACTATTAGTGCGTAATCCAAATCTTAAAAGCTGTTCACAGTAGCATTCTTTTAGGAATCTGCTGGTGCATGGTGTTACACCTTCTAGCTTTAAATTTCATGACAAGTATTATACTTTATGTACATAATGGGCTTTCTGAAAAGGCTTTTGTGGGACAGCCTGCAAACCTAACCATGCTCTGTAACATTGTTTCCCAAGGGAAAAAATTTCAAATTTTAAACAATCTGCAAACTTTTGAAATAAAACCCATTTGTAAGTTAGAGACCACGTGAAGAAAAAAAGCTGTTGGATCTGATTGCAAAAATCCGATTTAATAAGCCTTTTTTCGGAGGCACTTTGCTAGGTGCTGGAGATGTAAAGGAGACAAAGGATTCAGACCTGCCCTCAAGCTTATGTTCTACTGGCTGTTATGGGAATCTGAAGATCTTCCCTGCCCCTAGATCCTTTGCTTAAGTGGCTCTGAGAATCTTCCCTGATTTGAAAGTATACTCTGCCCCTTAATAGGCTGAATGTGGTCACATGGAGCCTGTGGCAGGAGGCTTGTTTTTCAGGAATGCTCACACCTTGGTACTTTGTAATTGGGCAGTGGGTCAAGAGGGCTGTGACATTCTCTGACACAGGAGAAGGCTATAATATACACACCTTGATGTGAGGTTTTTCTTTGGGGCTCACTTTGGGAAGAGTTGTGTGATTTGGTCAGACAAGACTCTGGGAAGCCGTTTGGCCCCCCGGCTTTGAAAAACCCAGATGTTGATGCTTCCCTCTCTGGTAACTTGAATAGGTATGGATGTGATGGTCAGTTGGTTTGAAGCCCATCTGCTGATCTGTTTCTTGGTCTGCTTGTAACTTGTGTTTGTATTCTCTGAAGTTCAGGGTGCTGACTTTTTCCCCTGAACTAGGTAAATGATATGTGTTTAATTGATTAAAGTGAGACTGTTAACCCATTTTGAGTTGCTTTCCTTTAGAAAAGCAGATTTATGAACCTGTGCTAGCAGCCACCCTAGGTATGCTAGGGTGCTTGCTGATACACTGGCAAGAGGTGGGGGAGTGGAGGGATATGACATATACATTGAAAAGTGAATATAAAGTATTTGGAGAAGTGCCTGAACAAGGAGGAGGGATGTCAGTAAAGGCCTCTTGTTAGAGGAGACCCCTGAGGTGAACCATCAAGAATACAGGGATTCCAACAAATGGTGGCAAAGAAGGTATGTGCATTCCAGGCATGGGAGAAAACCTAAAACATAGCACAAAAGGCAGAAGACAGATGATAAAGAGGAACAAGTAGCTGCAATGCAAAATAGGTGAAGAGAAGTAATGGTGAGGAAAGTCTTGAAAGGTAAGTTGGAACCAGACTGGGAGAGAAGTTTAAATGACAAAGGTCTTTTTATTTTTAGCCTTGAGATGATGCAGAGACACAGGAACTATTTTAGCAAATAACTGATATGGGCAAGTACTTTAAGAATAATAAATTTGGTATCTGCATGAATGAAGGCTTGGAGAAGGAAGAGAAGAGAACCAGGGGTCCAAATTGGGAGGCTATTGCTCCAGTCTAATTAAAAGCTGATGAAGGTTTGAACTAGGGCTGTGGCCGTGTAACTGAAGAGAAATGGATGAATGCAAGAGATGTCATGAATGTAGAAAATTCAAGACTTAGTAACAGACAAGAAGTCCTAATCAACAATATATCTGCGGGGGCGGAGCCAAGATGGCGGCGTAGAAGCAGCAAAGCACCGCAGCTCCCACACAAACACACTAAAAAACTCATAAAATGGGACGCTAAACAGATTTTCAAGCTCCAAAACTCTCCACAAGACAGAAAGCACTACAGGCAGCGCAGCAGGCGGGGCTCTTCGCAGCAGTCTGGGACCCGCGGCTGAAACCCCAGCCGGCTCAGGCCCTGGGGCATCGGCGGGGAACCGCGGCTGCAGGAGAGCAGATTGGCTGCACTGGAGGCACAGTTACCACATTTATCAAGCCAGAAGACAAAAAGGCTAAGAGGAAGGTCAGTGGATTTTGCTTACTTGGGAGGAGAAGAGCGGGTCCGGCCAAACTGCTCCCAGGGCAAGGAGGCAGAGGGAGGCGGCTGTTGCAGCACGAACGGCTGAGAGCCGCGGCGGCCCCCACTGGACTGCTTCAGAGCCCTCGGCCTGCAGATAGCAGGGGGGCTGACGCAACCCATCAAGGCCAAGGGCTCTTGCGTTGAGCGGCCTGGATCTGGATGGGGTCTTGAGTGGTGGTCCTGGGGTGCCCTTTCAGTGAGCCGAAGCTGGGGGGGGGGAGCTGCAGCACCCCACTAAGAGCTCCGGCAGCTGAGAGGGCCCCAGCAATTTGGGACAGAGCTTTCCCCC